>OV121076.1:6532669-7732669 GCA_921293005.1 Nemoura dubitans
TTCCAAAATGGATTGCTGCAGGCTCCCTATACCCTCAAGGTTTACCGTAGCGAATAGTAGCAAAGGCAAGAAGTCATGGACCAACTATTTGAAATCTGTGGTACAATCTCTTCTCTTTTGCACTCTCTCCGTGTCTCTCGTTCTCTCTCTCTCCCTCTCTCTCTCTCTCTCTCTCTCTCTCTCTCTCTCTCTCTCTCTCTCTCTCTCTCTCTCTCTCTCTCTCTCTCTCTCTCTCTCTCTCTCTCATCTCTCTCTCTCTCCTCCTCTCTCTCTCTCTCTCTTCTCTCTCTCTCTCTCTCTCTCTCTCTCTTCTCTCTCTCTCTCTCTCTCTCTCTCTCTCTCTCTCTCTCTCTCTCTCTCTCTCTCTCTCTCTCTCTCTCTCTCTCTCTCTCTCTCTCTCTCTCTCTCTCTCTCTCTCTCTCTCTCTCTCTCTCTCCCTCTCTCTCCCTCTCTCTCTCTCCCTCTCTCTCTCTCTCCCCTTGTATCTCGTATTCAAAACGCGATGTTCTGCAGAGAACTCGCGCATCAAACGATCCTAGGCTCTGCTTGTTTCCAAAGTTCTAACGGAAGGGAAACGCCGTTTTGCCGGCGTGGGCTGTGATTCGAGTCGGGCGGTGGAAAGTCGTAGGTGCAGGCTTCGAGCGTCTTACCGGGACGAAGGTGGGGAATTCCCTTTGAAAGTGAAGCACGAAAACGCGTATCGATGAAATTACGGGATGTTTGATTGGGAAAGTGTTGTGCGATACGTCTTTTGTAATTTACGAACGTTACTCGTGTGTGATTCGAGATCGAACACAGGCGGTGGAATTCACACCATTTCTAACATGCGCAATCTTTTTGTGGACACAGAGAGAACGAAACGTCTGGTGATTTGAAATTGAACTGGCTGAACAATAAAAACCGGGTAAAATAGATATAACCATAGTCATGGATTAATTCAATATCATACTTTGTTAAGCCGTAAGAAGGATTGTGGACACGCTTGTTCCTATAGGACATAAGCTAACAGGATTAGCCTTCAAAACTTAGCGAGGGGCAACAAAAAAAGGGCTCTATGGGCAGTTTTGAAACTCGTGGTCGTGGCTCATGTATACCAGCAGTGGCCGCTTATGGAAACACTTTTCTTCAAAGGCGTGCGCAGCGGTGCAGCCGACACGGCACAGGCCGTGTCTAAAGGTTTTCCAGCACGGTACAGTTTTACAGGTCTTATTAGTACCTATACCTATCTAGTTTCGTTGCTCAACATCTTATCGCAATGAAAACAAAAGTAAGTTAATCCAGAATACGAAGTAAATGAAAATCTAGGTACTTTTGGGTGTGATTACTAGAACCTTTTAGTACAGATTATTTTTCATTGCATTTCCAAGACATGAATTAATTCATAAGGAACTCTGCCACTTGCCAGCGCCCTCTGAATGGATTTTATTCGATTTTCCAGTATGGCAAAAATGTCTTTAGGTGACTTTGACCTTGAGCGAGATTCAACCCAAAGATTTTTTAACTCTATTACATTTTCCACAGCCTCCTAGCAACATTCACGACGTAAGACAAATGTGAAACATTTTCATGTAGAAGGCCCTGGTTGTGTGCTCGGATAGAAATTCAATGTGTGCTGTCGATGGCTGCCATGCCTTGTCACAACACTTGCTTTCGCGGTCACGGTCATAGAAAACGGTGTGCTTTTTGTGACCATCATGTTGGTGCTGAGCCGTATCTAACCATTACCCTAAGCACGCACATTTGTTCTTCTTACAGGAAAATATAATACAGCATGTACAAAGTGTATAATGCCCTCAAATAGTGTTTTTATTTGTTCTGCATCACGTGGTTTCCAAACTAATTTAGAATCATTTTATTGTCTGAATCACAAATTGCAACAAAAACAATACCAAGCACGTGACGTGATTTAAGACGCATGCAAGGTTTGAAGCGGATTCAATTTCAGCTCGAGTGACCAAAAACGAGCGCCACGGTTTGCTTGGGGGCGTGCTGGACTTGAGCCCCAAGACCGCAGATAAGCAGCTTATCGGGGTACGGTAGGGTACGGTAGGGTAGGGGCAAAGAGGGATGTCACGAGTTTTTGTCGGGCATAGACACACTATTAAAATAACCATCGGATATCGTTGTGCTGTAGGTAATAATGTGACATCAATTCAAAAAACTATTTCAAACTGAGTTTTCAATGTTATAAATACAATTGTCACTGATTTCCCGACGATTCGTAGCTTAGCTATATTACTAGTTTCTTCCTCAAGGGAGACAGGTAATTTTATTTAATTTAGCATTAAGCCCCGGTTTGAAGTAATAATTTCTGAAAACTATGCAGTGCTAAAGATCGTACTATGCAGACATGAGTCTAAGAAATATAATAGTGCGACAGAAATATCGGGATGATCTGTTATTCGAAAGAAGGATAATGTACGTCCACAAAGCACAATACCTACTCGCACTGTACAAAGTGTCAGTGAATGTTAGTGATGAAAGGTTTACGAGCAATGCAAGGGTTTGCTCTGATTATAGGTCAACCTTTCCTGGACGAAAGTTCAATCCCATGACTGCGAAACTGTTGGTATAACAACCACGCATTAACCACACACTGGCATAACCATTTTCTCAACTCCGAGTTAGAAAGAGAGTTGGGATTTGTGTCCTGGTAACGACTTCGTTCGGAGAGTCAAATATATGACTTGGAAAAAGTGGTTAGCCTGACGTACAGTAAAACCCCCAGCAGACTGTAATGAAACGTGCTCGTCAGCTGCATGCTTTTCCGAGCACACATAAAACTCACACGAGACAAGAATTCCGACGGAAAACAGATTGAAATCGCAGCCGCCACGACCGCAAGAATTTCCCCGAAAAGCCGAAAAATTTCACTCTCATCTCCCGGCAGCCTGCGCATGGCTTTAGAGTCGAAAGTCGCGTGCCTTTAGGCTGTTTTGCCACCCTCGAAGTCCTTGCGTACACTCGAGCTAATGAGAGCCCATCCGAGCCCATCTCTCTCCTGCATGAAGGGTGGGTGTGGGTGTGGGTGTGTGTGGGCGTGGGGGGCACTTGTCTGTATCTCACGACGTCGCTAACAACGAGTCAGCTTTTCCAGTGGCGTCACGGCATACTGTGTCTTGACACCGAGATTACAATCAAAGACAAGTTGAAGTTTTTAAAACTGTCTTGGTTGAAGTCCCATGAATGGGAGATTTGACACCAACTAATAATACTCTTCTTGCCATTAATGATAAAGACTGCACCCGCATGATTGTTATTTTTGTTTGTACTTTTTATTTTGTACCATGTCTCATCTCATGCCATGATGGGCAGGATAGGGTCCACTTTTCTCAAATTTGAGGAGAACTAATTGAGGATTCATTAGATAGAATTGCTTTGAATAAAGTACATTTGAACTAAACTAGACTTATAACTAATTAATGTTGGCCGTGTGTACTCTTAGTCTGGGAAAATGGTGTGAAAACCCACCACTGTACAGGCGCAGAATTTTCTCTAACTCGGCCGAATATCAATCGATATGCCCAAAGGCTCGGGGGCGAGAAACAAATCTGCAATAACTTAAGCATAGGAAAAACGACCAAGGTTTGCATATTTGACCGAGACTGGCTGCAAAGTTGTCAGTTTCCAACCTAAAATGATGAACCAAAAGAGGACATTGGCAGAGAAAACATTGTGTCAAAAGAACGCCAGAGTGTTTTAAATCATCTTTAATGGCCAATGGCTTAAATGGCGAGTTGGTTGTGAGTGGGTTCGTAGGCGGCCTGTGGCCGTAAACAACTATGCAAAACCCAACCAGTTCCAATGGAGCCCATTGCAAGTGAGATCCAGCCAATAGCAGCCAGCATCGGCCTAGAATGCAAACTCGTGTTATTTTGTCTATGCTAAAGTTATTGCAGATTTGTTTCTCGCGACCCGGGGTGCTGGCAAAAGAACTTGCAACACAGTTAAACACATTTCTGAGAAACATGTTTCCTTTTTAGGAAGTTTTTGCTTGGAGAGCTGCTTTTTTAGAAAACACAGTTTGAATTCACTTGAATACAATACCTATACCCAGTTTGGAGTAGTGTCTCTTTCAAACGCCAGGTGCGAGCGCCACTGGTGGACCTGAATCTTGACACACTCGGTTCCATTCACCAGCGGCGACGGGTTATGCAAATGAGCTGGCTTATTAGACCTTGATGACGCCGAGATTGCTATTCGCACGACAAGCGACGGGCTGGCAAGACGTGCAATTAGTTTGCTGGGTACAAGACACTTTGTTGGGGTTATTAGCAAGTGAAACTGTGGCACGGCACTTCCACCATCAACAATGAACACCATGGCGCCTCCACCAACTTTGACTCCAGCCTAACATAACATAACCAAACCAAACCAAACCAAACCAAACCAAACCAAACCAAACCATTCCAAACTAAAGCCAAAACATACCTATAACCTAACAACACCTATAACCTTAACTAGCCTTACCTAACCAAAACATACCTAACCACGCCACCCTTAACTAGCCTTACCTGTAACCTAGCCTAGCCTAACCTTGCCTGACCTAACTTATAAACAAATATTGAACCCATTCCAATGCTTTTGTAAGATTCTATTAGTTTTACCACAGGTTATACAATGAATTTTACAATTTTTCCACAGCGATCTGCACAGAAATTCCCGTCACGATTTCATCTCTTTGATGTGTTGGAATAACTGTTAGAACAATTAAAATAACCAGGCTCGGGACCGGGTAGCTTTTCAAGAAATATATACGCAAGTATTCCTGCGAACTGCTGTAATCACTCTAAGATATTATCTGTAAACACCATGTGCTAGGAACATATGGTTACCGGTGCGGGCTCCGGCTCCCAAACTACTGAGTAGTATAGATTTTTGTACGAAATGTACAAAATGTACAAACATGTTTCTGAATCCTGACCCAATTTTGCAAGAGAAGAACGCCGGGTGTTTTAGAAGAGCAGAGGCATCACTGGAGAACTCGCCGAATTCCTGACAATACAAACTGGAAAATGGAACTGGGAAATTTGTTTGAAATAATACTTATTGTGAGTTGCACATCTTTGCAGATATTTGTCTCCAACTGCATCGTATTTTGATGTCTTGCAGATCGGCTTTGAAATAGGAACCGGTTGCATCTTAATCCGTAACACTTCGAATTTTTTTAATGAGTGAAATGATATATCAAATGAGGAACGTATATATTTTTCTCACCTCAAAATAATTATGCTTATAGTGTATTAAATTAACTGGTATAGCTTTTATCAGAACAATTGGTTTTTGAACAGTTATAGATTTATAGGCCTAATTATCTGACAATTCTAATAGCTAACATTCTGGTTTGGCTCCTCAATTTGAAAGTGTTTTGAGCCATCATGCTGAGGCTGTCAATCGTAAACAGATTGCAAATCCAAATGGTCCACAATTCCAGATTCCATCGGACCAAGCGTTACATGGAATTCGAAGAGGTTATTGTTACAGGGATTTAAATTTTTATTATCAAAACGCTCCAGATATGGCATCACACCCTCGTGTCCGTATATGAGAGTCATGCAACATTTTTTTTCTCTTTCGGATGGTTATTAAAATGTAAACCCAAATTAAAACCGGGATTCGTGAATTATGAAAGAGAATGCAGCACGGCGCATTGTTGGTAGGGATAAATTTGTGATTAGCACACGGGATTTCGGTCGCGTTTGTGTGGCGAGCTCTTACGAATTCCCAGAGCCTGCACAATGACTGCATGACGAAGTTTTCCATGTTAAATTGGATTAATTTATAAGGGTAGTATAATGCTGTGAATTTGTCGCTCCTGATAACATGCCTATATGTATGCCGGGTTATATATTTGTGAGCATTGTGCAAAAGTGTGCTTTGTTCGCGGAATTTCGGTACAGAGACAATGCTGAGTGTATGTACATGTGCACACGCTGCATCGGAATTCTCCCTCGGGGAGCCCAAAGTATGCGTGGGCTACCACGCCGGTTTCGGGCTCATTTTCAGAATGGAGAAACGCCATCAGCGCAATAACTTTTCTATACACGCCCACTTCAAATTCTCTCAACTCGCAATGTTATACGAAGTGAAAACTGAAATTTTGGAAGAAACATTTTATACATATATAGGTACAATTCGCCAAACAGTGAAATCGGCAATTAGTTTCATAATTTTAGATTCTCGCTGCTTGCCCCATGGATGATTTTGGTCCCAGGGGCGCTGCCCTCCACCCCTTAAGCCCCCTGCCCCTACCCCATCAAGTGGGGGTGGAGAAGCAACAAGTCAGCGGCCCGTGTGCGTGCAATCGTCGCATAAAGCCGTCAGATGTACGTCCCCCCGTGAAACGCAAGCACCCCCAGGACATTTGCACGCAAATACGCAGATCAAATCGATCTGCCCGCAGATACCGAATGAAAATGGAAAGTACAGTAGATGCGTGACACGATGGCGTATATTTTTCAATCTCGTTTCATCCTCTTTAAGCGCAGACACGGAGGGTCGAACTGCCTTGTTAAGTGGCTACGCTCACGCATGGCAACTTTTTGCCTCGTGGCGGTTTGGCGGAAAACACGTCCCAATTTGCTTGCGGTGGGGCAAAAGATCGTGCGCCCCCCCCCCCCCCCAACGCGTGGTTTTGGCCGTTCGAGCCCTTTTAGCGAGGTGAGCGCACGAATTTTAATCGCCGGGGATGGGATGTTCTGTTGCCCAAAATGGAGGACGCTCGTCCCGGGTTTTGCTGTGAGGTCGGACGCTGGCCGCTGGGAATTGAGCTTGACTCCACCGAGTTGACTGGGATGTGGGCGAGGGTATTGTTAAGTGGTCGGTGAAGAATGGCAGCGGTGACGTGGATTCTGTCAAATCTCGGTTTTGAAACGTGACATTGGAGGCTAAATCTGGGTTTTAAAGACCTATTTCAAGGTCACCAACTACATCAAGGTCACAATCCACCCCAAGGCCATCAATCTGCTCAAGGTCTCCAATCATTTCGGCTAGGTTCAGTTAGGTTAGGTTAGGTTAGATTGACCTACTTATAAGTCTTAAATGGCTAGATAAGCCATTGATAAGGCAAAAGACACGAACATTTCGAATAACAGTTCACTACGTTGCACGTTTAGTTTTCAAATTGGAAATGAGTTCCTATTTTGGAAGACCAATTAAATCTAAACGAAGGATTCAGCGATGAATTGGGCAGTTAATGTTCGGCGTACGGCTAGTCACGTTCTGTGCATGTTATCCGGGATGCCGCAAACGTGTCATTTTGACGGGGATGGTTTGATGAATATTTTGGAACTGCAGCATCTATTGACCGAGTATGATAATTTAATTCACTGTATGAAAATTTATCGAGTTCGAGTGCGTATGCTCATCTCGATTTATGCATTGACTTGTAAATTATTTACAAAATGATCTTTTAGCCGAACGCAAGCCATTTATAATAATATAGCCGTTGAACTCATATAGACCGTGAGTGCTTGCGCCCCTGTAAGTAACTCGTTACTTTATGGTATGACTGAGTATTCGGTCCGCTTCATATTTATCTAAGGACAGGGATGAGTTTTGGTCGTTTTTAGGCACTTTCAGGATCGTTCAGGATCGAATGCCCGAGTGTGATACCTGATCCCATGATAGGTACTAGGGTTACTTGGATGATCATAATATGGGTACCTGATACCTAGTGAGAATCGATCATCAGGGCCTAAGGCCAAAGTGGATCAAACTGGCCAAAGGGGATCTTTTGGTTCATGAATCAAATTAATGGATTACAATTGAAAATTCTGAGTAGCGTGGCTATTTTTCTTAACAATATATAGTTTTGGTTTGAACAATGGGTATTGAATAAGGTTGAATGTTTTATGAAAGTTTATACACCCGTTTTCAGCGTTACTTCCTGCTTGTTTGGTGTCAGCAAATCTCGAACACACCACATGACACGTTCCCAAACGACGAAACATTTGTAATCCTCAAAATAAACTGTTTATTTATACAAATATATTTCATCGTGAATATCATCATTTGCACGTCTCTTTCGAACCAAAACGTGTCGTTTTGTGCCGCGAAATGCGAGCGTCAAAATTTCCACTGCGTCGCATCGAAAACATAAATCATCGACGCGCGGAAACAAGCGGATTTCGCCGGCATTAGCGCTAGCTGCGCGGTGCTCGCAGCACGTGGCGTGCGGTCATGTCGGGGTCTGTGTAGACAGACGATCGGGGTGGGTGCAGGCACGTAGCTGCCAGTGGCGGAGGAAACAAGCGGATTTCGCCGGAATTAGCGCTAGCTGCGCAGCATGTGGCGTGCGGTCATGTCGGTGTCTGTTGGCGGTTGGCGCGGGCGCAGATGCAGGCGCATCGCTGACAGTGGCGGAGGAAACTTGTAGGCAAGTAAACACTGCCGCTTTCGAGAAAATAGTATATTTTTCAAATTTGTGACCTTCAATTTTCATTTATCTCTTCCACGTATTTTCCACGTTCACAAATAGTCGGGTAAAATATTGAATCGTGTATGAACGAGAATCGAAGATCGTAGCAACTGAACTGAACTTTGAAAACCCGAGAAAAATATAAAAACTTATCATTGTTTGGACACAGGTTTGGAACATCGCAATTCACACTTTTGTTATTTGCAAAATAATGCTGCTTGCTAACGGCCACCCACAATTTTTACAGTATAGGTTTTAAGTTTGAAGTTTGAAGCATTATTTACAATAGCCGTTCAATGGCGATATAGACTTTAGAATAACTTATTCAAAATTGAAAATACATAACCGAAGTACCCTTCCAATTCTGACGACCCGGACCATGATGCCATTCATTTTAGTTTCATATTATTATTATTATTATTATTATTATTATTATTATTATTATTATTATTATTATTATAATAATAATAATAATAATAATTATTATTATTATTATTATTATTATTATTATCTACGCCTTGGCCAAGACTTAAACCCCGTCTCGTATTGCCTATTCCACAGTGAATGCTGATTTGTGTCCCATGGGTCCTTGAGCCCCGAGTGTTCGCCACTGGTCGCCTAGAAAGTGCATCGCTCTGTATGCACTCGAACGCATCCTGCACGTCGGTCACCCGATGCATCACGCGCCCCACGGTCATCTGTTTGCTCTGCTTTAGCGTCGAAGGCGCATCACAAGCAGTGTTATGACATCGGACAAACAATGTCGTATATCAGGCATGCACGTACAATGCATGTCAGAAACTAAAGTCGGATCCAAACGGAGAAGTCGAGTTGTCGTTCTGAGGAGTCACAGTTTCTAGTTTCTCCAACGTAGGGCAAATTTATTCGTGTCGTGCCTTAAGATTAACACAGAACCCATGTGATCCAACAGTCCGTCTGCTCTCTTAAGGTCATTCATTGATGGTTGTTGAGGTTAATTGAATTCAACTTTTTTTGGATTTCGAAGAGATATTTCGAGGTTCTGAAATATTCAATTGGTTGTCCAAAGTGTGAGGATTCCTTAAAGATTTGTTTCGTTGCGATCGGATAACGGGTGTGGCCTGGAAAGTGTATACGGTAAGAGGTAAATTCTTAGCTGGAATTTACCCTTTAGTACATCTTTCAATATACCGGCTAAACATGGTTATTTTAAAACTTTTGTAAGTAATTTACGAGTGAATCTTGCGAAATAAAAATGGTTCAATTGGTTGCCCGAAGTGTGAAGATTCCGAAAATATAGGTTTCGTCGCGATCCGACGAAAGGTGTGGCCTGGAAAGTGTATACCTTACGAGGTGAAAGAAACGGCTCGACTTCGGAGCTCATTGAACATGCTTAAACTGTGTTTCCTTAATGCTAATGTGTTGTTTGGGCATCGATCATCATATTATTATTCAATTATCATATATTCGATTATCATATATTATTCAATCAAGTTTGCTTGTTTCCCTTCGCATGGCAGTCTTGGGATCAGCACCGAACCCTCAGCCTTCTGGCTGCGTGCTGGGACCGAGATGTTTGAGGGGCAAATCGGGTGAAACTAGTCTTCTCTGGATGGAACCAACTCTAATGGCCTCTTGGTGCCCGGGTGGGGCTTTGGAGTGGAAATGATCGGCATTTGTCAAGCGGTTTTATCCGTAAATGAACAAAACACAGTCAAGCTCACCGTCTGCGGTTTCCAGTCTCGAACGGGTAGTAGCGAATGTTTAATCTCTTTTACAATTCAATTGAACATTTCTCCACAATCACTATGCAAAGGAATTTCAGTATATTAACTGAATTTTATTTATATGCAGATGAAAAATGTAGATCCGTCACGTCTAATCAAAGAATTGTGGACGATTGATTCGAAATTGCGCTCGGTAAGACATTTTCAACAAACCCTCTCTCCGAGAAGGAACAATTTTGATGGTAAAGGCTATGAATTTCCAGCAGTTTTAGAACTTTTGTGAATATTTATACAGATCAATGGTTCATTCCTATGCCACACTCATTTTTGTTTCATGATAAAGCTTTGACGTCCCTGCGGCGACATTGACGAGGTAACGTTTTCAACGCGCTGCGCTCGAAATTGTGACAAGCGATTTGCATCCCACACGACATTTGACAAGCGCTCGATTAGAAAACACGGATCCACGCCGACATCGACAAGCCGGAATATTTAAAAATCAAAAAACGGAAATAAAAGATATTGCGCGTCGATCTCGCCATGAATGATTTATGTGCGCGGATGATCCGAGTGTCGGGCATCGTATAATGTAGCAGTGTTACCGTAGCATTCGTGTGGAGTGAGCCTCATTACTCATTCATGCATTCACGTATGCAATGGCGACGTGTGTCGGGCGGGAGTATTAGATCTGAATCGGACAAACCGTCTTACATATTTCACTCCAAAATGTCTGTATTATTATCAGCTGAGCGTGTCGGAAAATCCTGGAAAGCGCCTCTGGGATCTTGTAGGGGGCTTAATACCTTGAGCTGGAACATGACAGGATGAAGGATATACGCAAGGGGATTATGTTATGAAGAATATATGCATGATCTTTTATAAATTGGTTTAAAAACACTTAAAAACAACATAGATCGACCCTAAATTTGTTACAGTGCTGTGTGCACTAAATGGTTTTGCGTTCTAAATACTAAAGCAAGTTTTTTTATTATTATGTACACAAATTAGCCTCCCAAAAGTGTTGTCCATTCCGGGATTTGAACCCGGGTCCCCAACTTTCGCGGCTGGTGCTCTAACCGCTGAGCTAAATGGCCATTAAATTTGGCCATTAATTTGTGTACATAATAATAAAATGAATAGCCAATTACGAGCTTTCGTAATTTAAATAAGATTAAAAGACTAAAGCAAGTTAATTTTCCAGCGTAGTAAAACCTTTTAATTATTATGCCTCTGCATATTATTTTACCTCTGCTGAATATAATTATCAATCTAGGTAACTGTGTCTTTATTGGATGTCAATTTGTGAAATATATTATCGCGGAATTGTCCGTGGGGGAGAAATTTCAACATTTATAAGCTAAGAAAAGGTTATGTCGAAGCAGGCATGACTCGTAACTCGCGATACATGAATTTATCGTGCCACGAACACATGCACTACGGAAAATTGAATTTTCCTGGAATGCAAAATGCAATATTAACGCGATAATATTTACGTTTTCTTCTGTCTGCTAGTTTTATTGCACACGCCATTCGGGCACGTGAACAACAAAGACGAGCACATGCATTTTAAAGTGCAAGTTGCAGCACTGTGTCTTTGGCAAAGTGCATCAGAACTTTGTGCATTAAAGCGGTGAACGAAGTATGGTATAACCTTTGTTATAACGTCCGAGAGTGAGACAGCTTATGCCACCCTAGTATGGAGTTTGCTTCTCAGATATAATGGCCCATTAAAACTGTGTCTATATGGATTTTAATGCGGTCATGCACAATCTATATTCGTTGGATTATAGTGTAACACCAATCAACCGTGTCGCTTCGAGCTAAGTTTAGTTTGATGCGGTAGTTTACCGGCAAAGGTAATCAGGAAGGGTACTCTGACTTGTTTTGATATTTAAATTGGTAATGAATACTTGACACATATCGGTGAATGCTATTAATAATGCAGATGATAGTGTGTGTATACAAATGATAAAAGATATGACTTATCAAGCTTTGCTGTGAGCAGTGCATTTGCAGAATGATTTTGCAAACGATAACACTATTATTGACCATTATAATTAGGCTCTGTACATAGATATAAAACTTGTGCTTTCTTCTCCCATTGTCTGAATTTTCATGATTGACGCAAGAAATTTTCTTGAAAATTGAATTGCGAGCTACCTACTTTTTAAAGTGAATCGCGCAGAATAATTATTTTTCTCTCGCGGGGCAGTTTCCAATTGACTTCGCGTTTTGTCTGGTTTGGCTTGTCTATTAGAGTGAAGTGCTTGCGACAAGTGCCCAATTAGTGAAGATAACGACTTCGCTTTCCGCGCGCCTTTTTACATTCGCACGATGTCTTTGCAAATCAAAGGACGGTTTGACGAGATCGTTACCCATGGTTAAGCAACAATGCGTTGAATAAGGTTTTGGGTGGGTGACCACTCGTCCGTTTTCAGTTCTGTTTGTTTGGGAGGTTAAAGGGTGTGAAGTATAGCGTGGTAGCATAACTTATATCATATTGCTTATTAACAAGCCGACAGCATGGATTAGTGCAGAAATCGTGTTTTTCGGATTGTACCGTCCTTCAGAAGACCGCTAGTTCCTTTGGTGCTCTTTGACTATACGGAGTTTTCCAGTTTCTCCTTTAAGACCAAATTTTTTCATCATCATTCCTTAACCTTCAGCACCATGCTATCAATTGAAGAGGGAAGCACACCATAAGGTTCAAGGCCACATAGTTAAAGTTAGCAATTCAATATGCGGGTAGGTTGTAGAAAAGAGAATACAAACAGTGGGAACATGGCCCTTTTTTGAAAAACTTTCCCCCGGAATTCTGAAAAACCTCTAAAAATATTCATTTTTAGCCCTTTTTAGAGGGAAGCATACACGAAAGTGCAAGCAAAAAGTTGATAAACCATTTGTGAACCGCCATTTGCTATAAGGGAAGATAAAAAGGCTCGTAGCTACCATTTTCTCTTAACCCCTCAGTTGTGCGATTTTGGCCACCCTGAAAATGATTTTTGGACCAAACTTGTAAACATGTGCATTGCTTCTATCGGTCTTCATGTTTATCTTGCTCGTGATTGTGACTCAAACTGATACGATGAGATCTACCAAAACAAAAACCTGGCAATGATCTTCCGCAGGATACGTTGTGAAAAGAATACTTCGTAATAAACAACGTGAAACCAAAACGGACAAAATCCTATCACCTGTTGTGCGCTACGCTCGGGGAAGTGGGTCCGAAAAGCAGACATCGTGCTCGGAAAATGGAAAAGCGCTGGCATGGACATTATCGTGTGGGGAATGAAAATAGCACTTTGCTTCATTTCCTTTTTGCGAAATACATATTTATGGACACGTAACGCAATTTTGATGTTACCTACCCTGAGTAGATAGATGCCTCTGTTGTGAATACATCTGGTCCCTTGTGGTTGATGATAAATAGGAGTCAGCTTCTGTGAATTTGAGACAGTGAAGATGCTAAAAGCATTGCCGAGGTCTGGAAGTATGCAGTGTGTTACAGACAGTAACGCTGGGGTTACAGCTATCCAATGTCAGTGACACGGTGTCATGAACGTTAGATCTGGACCTAGCAGAGGCTCCGTGGCAGAGTCTCGAACATGACGTCATTCACATCCAGAGTCTCTGATTGGTCCAGAGCCAATGTTCATGACATCGTGTCACTGACATTGCTAGCTGTAAACCCAGCTTTAAAGGCTGGTTTGCAGCGAACTTAGCAGTAACTTTATTTCTTACGTTTATTCCTTACGTTTCTTACGTTACGTTTATTTCTTACGTTTACTTTAAGTTGTATGTTAATAAAGAACTTTAATTCGTTACGGCAAGCCAATCAGATCTCGGTGAACAGAATTAAAGGTGTCATTAGAGACAGATGACTAACGTAAGAGTTAACGCAAGACATAAAGTTACTGCTAAGTTCGTTGTAAACCAGCCTTGAAGCATATAGAACAAGAACAAGGATAATAACAAGGATAAACGAATACGTTTATTTAATGATGATCGAAAAATTATTTAGCTCCCCGAATGGCTATTTTCGGAGTCTATAGAATTTTTGTAAGCGACAAAGGTTAGATTGGTGACTGCAATTGCTGAAAAGGTTGAGGAATGTAAGAGCGAGTGCCTTTTGGGAGCAAACCCCATTCGAAAAATTCGAATCGAAAGAGAAAATGAGTGTATGGCTTTATACACTGCAGTGGGGACAGATCCACTATTGCGGGCTGTGGGGGAAATGGATGTGGGTAAATGGGTAAATAGAGGGGATGAGGAGAGGGTTGGTTTTGTTGACAAAGGAAAGGAGATACATTTTTGAGTTGATATAACGTTACTTGGATCAAATGTGAGCATTTTGGTCAATTTTCACAGTACAAATGTATTGCCTATGACCGCAGATGATCATATTGGATTCTTTACGTTTATAGGGGAAAATGTTTCCTGAAGCCAGCTAAGTGTTTTTTTTGTTGTATAAAGTATGATGTTAAAATTCGTCAGTGCAGTATTTGATTCCACGCGCCCCTTCCAATTCCAGGTTCCAATTCCAGTTACGCTGGTGGCAGTTTTCCAACTGTTGATAAAAATGAAATGCACACAAGGATTCATGCATCCTGAATCTGCATCATCTGCACCTGTGGAAAACACAGGATCGTCGTTTTCCCGAGCAAATTTAATCCTGCGTAAAACATCTGCTATACAGCATCCTTGGAGCGCTCTTGCCGATGGTTATTAGATAACTTATCGTCTGCGAGAGCTGAAAACTTGGCATCAAGATATTATACCCTTTACGAGTAATCGTCAGGAGGCCGGAACGAGATTCCGGATTGTGAATTCTGCTCTCCCGGTCCCCATTATATTTCAATTAGTGGACGATGGAACGTAGCACATTCGCTCTCCAGAGTTAAATATTGGATCGTTTTCTGTATCTCCCGAACTCTTTTCATTTTAACTAGGGCTTCGCGAACGCAATTTGTGTTGCGTTGAAGATGAGCGTAGGTAGCGGTTTGTGTATAGCGGATTAAAAGGTGCTTGCAGCAGTCACAAGAAAACCATGGAGCACCAAACCTGACCATTGCCTTCTCGAAAATTCTAATCACTTGAAAATGTATGCGGATTCTGACGTTCCTTTGTTTCTCTTCGAGGTCAACAAAGCTGGTAACCAAGGAAACGAAGGAAACCGGACTCGTATTGAATCGGCCGTCAAATCACGAAAAAAACACCACAAAAATGCCAATAAAAACCAATTGGAAAAACCTACCGAAATAAGATTTGCAGGCATGATAAATATGTATAAGGTCAACATGTTTAGAAGTTTTGGTGAAGTTATGTTCAGAACTTAGAAATTTACAGGGGTTCGAAATTCGGAAAAAATCGAAAAATTTCGTAAAAATTGATTTATAAAACATTTACTGAACCGATCTTTTTCAAAAACGCAGGGGGTCTAAGTTGAGAACAGAGGTAGATACTCATAAATTTTCATCCGTGTCGGTTCAGGCGTTCGGTCTGTAGAGCACGCACAAACACACAAAAAAACAAAAAAACAACATACACAAGTGACTTTTTTTTGGGGTAAGTGAAATTGAAGATTTCGCTCCGCTCGCTTCGCTCGCTACGCTCATCAATGAACGTCGATCGTGAACAGAAGGATGTTTTTGAGAGATTTGATTTGAATGAATTGCTCAGAAGTACTTACTTTAAAAGTTTAACTGTACTTTTACCGCGTAAAAATATATCTTGAGTGTACTTTAGGGATGAAGAAAGCAAAAGAAAATGATGACCGTGACGTAATGTTTTTTAAAATGAAACCCGACTAGATTAATGCAAATGGCGACTGGTAGTTCCGGTGAAAATTTGTTGCGAATTATAAGACTTCTTCGGTAATTCGTCCGATGTTGATGGAAACAGTAATTAATACTAAAATGAATTTTAAGATGAAATATATACGTCATACTTATGCTTGCCGGAACTTTCTAATTGGATCTAATTTGTCAGCTGACTTCGCAAGGGAAGGTTTGTTACTGTTTTTACAGTTTAAAAGGCATTTCCTCCAAGAAAATAAATCGTAATGACAAAAAAATTTCTCTGGTTTTTTATGTATTTCCCTCCCACGCCAAAAACGAGCCGAACCTTTAAGCTTAATACGGGGTCACAATTGAAAGAATGCCAACTGACTTGTAGAAATTCTTGTTTAACGTAAATTTCTATTGTCAATACAGTTTTTAAAATGTCCAGCAATTTTTAGCACTAAAACCCGGTTTTACCAAGTTTCTCAACTCCAAGTTGAGATACCAACTTGTAGTTATAACTGACTACAGCCAATTAAATGCAGCAAATTCTGTTGTAACTCTTATAGTGTGATCTCAGGCTGGAGTTGAAATACTTAGTAAAACCGAACAAAATTACCTAAATATAATGTGTGCGGCTTAATGAAGTTGGCTTTCCAGATTGAAACACAACTCCAGCCGAGAAGTAGTCTTGTGTGCAATTATGCTTGTTATGAGCGGTGCCAGCGAAAGCGGTAGCTTGCTTATTATGTGGCGTTTGTGGGGCGATAACTTTGTACCCGGCAAATCGTGGAGAAGTTTTAAATTGGGAAAAGTTTGGAGTTAGTGAAGCAAAAACCTCGGCGCGGCCAATCTGTTTTTCAGCTTGTTAAAATATTGTTGCTGAACGCAACTTGTTAGCGAGCTGCAAGATTTTCGTGCGAGAAAAAGTCGCGACAACGATAAAATACGAGACATTTTTCACGTTTTCAAATCTCGGTATAAGAAATATAAAGTAGTGCGATATATACATACGAACTTGTATGGCAGCTTTAATAAAATATGGCGCTCTAAATGCAAATGCTGGAGAAAAATCGTGCTCCTGATTATTCTTTGGATCTCTCAGCTTCGCTATTGAGTGTTTTGCGGACTCTTGTTGAAAAGCGTATATTGTTCTAGCAGTTCTATGGATACGTCTTATTTATACACCTTATAATGGATGGGAGCTGAAAACATCGTAAGCTTGTACAATTCAATCAGCTCGATAAAAGTTTCTAATTTGTTGCTGTTTTATTCTGAAGAAAAAAACTAGCTGATCTTAGCAAAAACATTTTCCAGCTCAGATTCTCGGCGCTCATTGCTTTTGGCGATGAAAAAACCTCGTCATCATTGAAAACGTCTGCAAATCTAGAATCTGAAGGAAGACATCAGAGTTTTCTCTGTTTCGGGGAGCTGAATACATTTTCTGGATCGTAATGAATCTGCTGAAATGGGAAAGTAATTAAATCCAACTAACCTTTTATTGGAATGAAAAACAAATATAATTTCGTTGCCATTCTTTTTGGTAAATTATTTACCCGCTTCGTAATGAATACCATATTATATAAAGCACATCAGTGATTTTACATTATTTTAATTAATTTCTAGCTAAAGCTATAGAGTAAACACAATAACCTGCACGCAGACATGTAACCAAATATACGTCCGAATCAACAAATTAGTTTCGTCAAGCAACCGTTTAATTAGTTGTGTCATGCACACAGTTTTAACCGGCGATACACGGACTGAAATGTCGTACAAAAGCAAATCTAGGAAACTCAGGCGGAAAGTTTGTTTTTGCAGATCGAAAATTAGCAAAAGTAAAACAACGTATAGCTGACGTACTTTATTTTGCAGTCTTGGATTGCCGTTGCAGAGTTTCAAACTTTTGCTTCCACTTGCCGATATCAATTTAAATTTGAACATTGTAAGGAACTTTTCAATAGCCATAGCTCAACTACAAACTCCTCTAGAAACATTTTATATACACAAAAACTACAATAATGAAAATAGTTTATAAAGGGAATTTGAATGGGGGATCGTATCAAAAATACTCTTGATGCTAGGCATATTGATTTGGACTTGAGCAATTTCAGTTGGTTGCATGATGTTTTATATTTACGCGGGTTTTTGCTTTCTCTTATAAAAAAATTTTTTTCAAAATATATGGCCGCAAAAAAAGAGCCAAGAGAGTAAAAGGTTCTCTAAATACCTACGTGAAAAAGCACATACTATATTTGAAGAAGAGTCCGTTAACTTTTGTGGCAGACCGCTGAGAGAAAAAGGCCCCAGGGCACACTTGGAATATCTTTCCCGTCTTGGGCACTTCAGCACAACAACGAAACTCATATGGCACTATTTTTATCTACTAGGGCGAACGCAATTTGTGTTGCGTTGAAGATGAGCGTAGCGGTTTGTATATAGCGCAAAAAAAGATTAAGGCGAGAAGCCTATGCAAATCATGGAGCAGCAAGCCGGACCAATGTTTTTATTGGGAAAAATCTGGTGTGATGTTTCGATTTGGTTTCGATGGTTTCTAAAGGCAAATCAAAATTGGGAATATTTGAAAAAAATAGGCACTTTTAAATAAATTTCCGTACTTTTCCAAACTTGCCCAATTGTCGAATTTTGCTCTTTTTTCTGCTTTGAAAGTGAAGGGTGTGGAGGATTTTCTTGAAAAACGCAGGGGGTCTAAGTTGAGAACAAAAGTAGACACCCTGAAAATTTAATCCCACTCGAAGCAGGCGTTTGGCCTGTAGAGCGCGCGCAAACACACATACAAAAAACAAACAAACAAACAAACAAACAAACAAACACACACCAAGTGTTTTTTTTAGCAGTAGTGAAATTGATGATTTCGCTTCGCTCGCTTCGCTCGCTACGCTCATCAACCATACCCTTCAGGAAAATTGTGCTTGAATAGCTAAGGCGTGTGCGGAAAATTAGGAAAATTCCAGGGAAATGACCGTTAAACCTATAATACTGGCACTCCGATGAGCCACCGAGCCGAAAGAAAATTGGCTTTCGCTTTTTTTCGTTCCACTGGGAAAAATAACAAAGAGGAAATGAATCGATTATGAAAAAGCGAACCATTCGAAAACATCAAACAATTTGCATGCGCATAGCTCGTCGTGATCGTCAATAGTGGAATAATATTTTAAAAATTGTTTTTATTTGTATTGGTTTGAAGTTACGACTTGTAATTATTGAAAATGCGACATCTATAGAAAATAACATATAAAATATTAATCATGTACTGTAAAAGAATCTGCAGTTAACATAGTAATTTGTAATCACGAATAATACATATCAAACTCACATCACCTACCTATAGCCAATCAACAAATTCAATTATTTCTGCCCTATTCATCGACAGCTCATCGTAGCCATTAACTTTGCATTCACATGAACATATTCAAAAAGCTAATCAAGTGATTTACTATTGACACACCAAAATGTTACACATAGGTAACACATTACATGAAGGTAGCACCCGCAAATCGAACACCAAAAATCCTGACTGGAAACAAACGAAAACGTGCAACGAAAGCACAAACAAAATAACAGTAATGGTCCAGCGATTTTTCCAACTTTTATATTTTCTCTTTTTGTGCATACCGTACGTGGAATTCTGTTACAAAAATATGATCGGCTATACCGACCGCGTCATTAAACTGGTCGGTAACGAATCGATACATGTATCTGGTATCGCTGACTCGGTTGTTTCGCTGAGCGAAGGCGAATTGACGCTGCTAAATCAGCATCAGTGGGTCCAATTAGCCCCGTGTCTGCAGTAGCTACACTAGCGCTGAGTAGAGAGGCTTTATTTGGAAGAGAGCGGCCATGCTTGAAACCATTTCGGACGCCATTAATCGTCCAAATAAAATGATTTCATATTTCATGGCGATTAAACAATTTGTGACAAAAGAAAATCATTATCATAACTTCAATTTTGTATTTTTATCCTATATTTAGATTTTATTTTGCACAGTTTAGTCTATTGTTGCCCGGTGACAGCCAGGAGTTTGGACAAAACATGGCGTCCATGAGATTCATTGGCCGCTCCCTGTCAAATGAAGGCTGTAGCGTGGTGTGCTGCGCCCGTCATTAGCAAGATCGCCGAGTCAGCTTCGTTAGCGCTGCTCGTTCCTATCTTCTTCGAAGCGGTCGGAGATTTGTGAGCGACGGCCGCTCCGTCTGTGCGTGTACGGGGGTGTTTTTAGAATAAATTGGTCCAGAAGTGTGTTTTAATTGGGGGCGAGTGTCGATGGGATAATTTCGTGGCGTGAGATTTGATGCGTAATTTGAGTTTTGGTGGGGGGGGGGGGGGGGGGCGTTTGTTTTGGTTTTATTTATATGCGCAGATAATTTTTTTAAAGATAGTCCATGTCAATGTCAATATTGGTTTCGGGAAATCTTGATGGAAACACCTCAATTGAATTATGGCGGCACTAGTGAGATGAGAAGTACGTTTTGGAATGCCTCCGCGCTGTTTTTCGATCAGTTTCACTCGCTCTGCCAATCACTCATGACTCATCGTTTGGCCATCTATAAACTAGCAACAATTATTCTACCGTCGCCGCTGCTCCATTTTATGACGATCTATCTCGGTGTTGGATCTGTGGTTTATACCGTAAAGAGATTTTTTTTTAAATAGGCCATAATTCCGTAAGGCTGTGAAAAATTTAGGAGCAACATATATAATAGTATTGAACGAGTGCTGTAATTTATGGTTTCATCCAATGGCTTCTCACATCTCACAGAAATCGGTGCGCCCAAATAGTTTAGTGTGTACCAGAAACTGAGCGATGTGAGGTGGCAAATCACCAAAAGAATGCATTTTGCCCCGTTTGTCGATTTCGCGAATTTCCTGGCCTCGCAGTATTCTCGATAAGAGGCGCTGTAAACGTGCGATTCGTTACACTAGAGGATGAAGAACCATCTCGTTTCATCCCTGCACTAAGGCTCAGATTGGGTAAAGTGCGTTCTTTAGAATGCAATAACATTACCTTATATGGCCCCAGGGCACACTTGGGCATACTTCAATTACTTTAGCCGCGGCCAGAGGTAGACCATACAAAAGAAATTCGATATAGCAAATTACATTTTGCGAAAAGGAAGAGAGGATTGTACACTAAGAGCCCCCCGCCCCCCCCCCCCCACAACCCCCCCTACCAAGATTCTAGACGTAACACTAAGGTTTCAACACGTAAAGCCCAGGCTTTTTGATATCATAAATGTGGTGTGACCTTGAAATTGTCACCCATACATTCTTTATTTATTTATTTATTTATTTATTTATTTATTATTTAAGTCTAAAAATTCTTATACTGTTTGGGGACAGTAGAATGTACAGACTCTTTGAAACATAAAAACTAAGTATTCTAAACACAATTAAACTGAATATTTACATTATTATAAAATAATAATAATAATAGCAATAATAGTATTAATAATATTAAAAAATACTTAGAATTATTATAGCAATGATAATAATAATAAAAGTTATAATAAAATAATAATAGTACCTAGTAATAATAATAATAATAATAATAATAATAATAAAAAAAATAATAATAATAATAATAATAATAATAATAATAATAATAATAATAATAATAATAAAGATAATAAAAATAATAAAATATTATAATAATAATAAGAATAAGGATAATATTAATAATAATGAAACCGATGATAAAGATAATAGCATAAAATAATAATAATATAATAATGTTTATCTATAATTATTCTTAAACAAATTGGGTTAGGGTAACAATTTTACAACTCTACATTTGGACTTTTAATAGCTAATTTAAATTCGTCTACAGTATAAAACACATTTTTAACAAGGAATCTTTTTAATCTAGATTTAAACTTATTGACATCTAATTGTTTTATATCGTTAGGTAATAGATTATATAAAAACAAGCCAGTCGGTTTAACTTGTTTTTTTATTAGAGTTAATTTATCTCGAGGTAGTTTAAAGTTATTTTTATTTCTAGTCCTATGGTTATGGTCATGTGAAGGAAAATAGTTTTGATTAGCTTTTATAAAGGTTAAAAGTTTATAAATGTAAAGATTAGGCATAGTCATTATCTGTAGTAATTCAAAATATTTACGACAAGATTTTTTAGATTTTAAATTTAGCATAGTACGGACAACTTTTTTTTGGAGCGTGAATATTTTTTTGTGGTTTTGAGAATTTCCCCAGAATATTATGCCATAACTCATATGAGATTCAAACAAGCCATGGTATATCATTTTTAAGGTTTGTTTAGGAACTTTGTTTTTAAGTACTCGAATAGCATAAAATTGTTTAGAAAGTTTATTTTGAAGTGATTTTATTTGTTGTTTCCAGTTTAGCTGCTCATCTAGTTCAATTCCTAAAAAAGGTGCCCGGTCAGTTATTTCGAGCTTTTCACCATTTGCCAATACCACGGGTACAGCTTGGGATTGGGAAATGTTACCTTTTGTTTTAAATTTTATAATCTGGGTTTTTTTAGAGTTTAGGTTTAATTGATTATATTTTAGCCATTCGCAAAGTTCCTCCATTGCTTTGTTAGCTTTATCCTCTGTATTTTTTAATAGTTGATCCGTTATTAAAAGACTAGTATCGTCAGCAAACATTGTTAGTTTAGCGTTAATTATATTTATTGGTAAATCATTAATGTAAATTAGGAATAAAAGGGGGCCCAAAGTACTCCCTTGAGGGATTCCTTGTATAATAGTTAATTCGTTAGAGTAAAAGTTTTTTATCGTATTATTTGAGTCTACTCTATTTATTATTACTGACTGTTTTCTATTAGTAAGATATGATTTAAACCAGTTATTAGCTGTTCCCCTTATTCCATAATGGTCAAGTTTTAATAATAAAAGTTCATGGTTAACGCAGTCAAAAGCTTTGCTTAGGTCACAAAAAATTCCAATCGCTTGATTTTTAGCACTCAATGCTGCAGTTACATCTTCCATAAAATTAAAAATTGCTGTTTCAGTAGACTTATTTTTTAAAAATCCATGTTGTTCATTTGTAAGTATATTAAATTTCTTCAGGAATCCTATGAGACGTTTAAACATAAGTTTTTCTAATATTTTTGAAAACGGATTTAGAAGTGAAATCGGCCTGTAGTTACTTGGATCTTTTTTAGATCCTTTCTTATGCAGCGGGAGGACTTTGGCAATTTTGTATAGATCTGGAAACGTACCCTTAGCTAGAGAGTCATTGCAAATTTGAAATATAGGTTCCAATAGGTATGGAGAATAGTTTTTAATTATTTTAGTTGGTAGATCATCAAGCCCCGCTGTGTTTTTTAGCTCATTAATAATTAGTCGTACCTCATTATAAGTAGCAGGAAATAAGAACATCGAGTGTTGGTTCGCAGGAAATCTATCAAGTTTACTAATTGCTAGTTTTAGATCAAGTTTAGGTAAGGTGTTATCAGGTTTAGCACAGTTGATAAAGTATTCATTAAATCCATTAGCAATATCTGTAGGTGTACTTAATGTTTTTCCATTGATTGTTAGTTCTGTAATTCTTCTGTTAGTTGTAGTTTTTCTACCTATTTCAGTATTAACTAATTTCCAAGAAGTTTTCATAATATTTGTTGATTTCTTAATTTCCTTGTGGATTTGTTGTCTCTTGGCTGTTTTAATTATTTTCCTTAGTACACATGAATATTTATTGACATGTGAATTCCACACCGAACTATTTGCTTCTTTACCTATAATGATTATGCCTCGTTTATGTTTACAAGAATTTCTAATACCTTTCGTAACCCATGGATTTCTTCTGCGTATATTAGGTTTAAATTTACGAAGTGGGTAAGCTTTATTGAAGTGAGTATTAAGGACACTTGAAAAATGAGAGGTTTTTGCGTTGACGTTAGCCTGTTGGGTCACTAATACCCAACTTTCGTACATCATAAGGGACGTCATCTTTTTGTCATTTACTTCATTGTAAAATCGTTTCTCTATGTAATTAATAGGTTCCATAAGATTTTCTTTGTTACCAATTGAATTTTTAACGTTCAATGAAAGAGTAAGAGATTTATGGTCGGATAGCCCATATTCTTTAACTTTAAGTTCTAAATTTTTTAATTCCAGGTTCGTTAAAATATTGTCGATGCAGGTAGCCGAGGAATGTGTTACTCTAGTTGGTTTATTAACTGCTAGTTTAATATTAAAGGAGTTTAAAAGTGAGCATAATTTAAGTTTGTTTTGACAGTTTCCGAGAGTGTTTATATTGATATCTGTGCTGATTAAGATTGATCTTGTAATATTTTCTTTCATTAGCATGGACAATAAGAATTCGAGTTTATTTATAAATCTTTTAAAGCAGGCACTAGGCGACCGGTAGATGCATAAAATAATTATACTTAATTTCTTTAGCTCAATTGCCGAACATTCAAAGACTTTATCTTCACTCAATCTTACAATGTCCAGTCTTGCTAAATATTCCGTCTTTTCTCTTACAAAAATACAAGTTCCTCCGTGAGAGTAGATTTCACGAGTAAAGATGGATGCTAGTTGAAAGTTCGGTAAAACAATGCTATCACCTTCATGCTTTTTCAACCAATGCTCTGACAAAGTAATGATATTTACATCTAAGTTGAGGTCGTTTATTGCTAAATATAATTCATCGACTTTAGAACGTAACGAACGGATGTTTTGATAGAACAAAGTGATATGACAATTAGTATCACTTACATTACTATGACTATTACAAATTTCATTGCCTGTATAATGCAATGTATTGTGTCTGCGCTCTTTAGGGTTGGGTACAGCTAAGGTAATAGTGTCTTTGAGGAGCGCACTTTTGCCGCTCGTAAAGCCCTACGATACCTGCTCCGGCCTGACATCGTTTGATGGCAGCGTCCGTTCGGTCAGCTTCCCATCTTGTCCCCGGCGCATCTGGTGTTCCTTCCCATTATAAGTTAACGGTGCTTGTTCCGCGATGTCGATTGATGGCCCCTGTCCCCGAATCCTCTCACTCTTTCTTGGGAGGTAAGTGGTTACAGCACTGCAAAGCGATGGCGATGCTTCCCGGGGTTGCCGATTCAGCGTTTGCGGCGGCTGTGTCGGTCTGCGTAGGTCCGGCTGCTCCTGCTTGTCCTGAATGTCACGCCTTTTGAGAGGAGCACTCCCATCACTGTTCTGCTGTTTCTGTTGATGCTGCTGCTGCTGCTGCTGCTGATGTTTTTGGTACAGCTGTTGTTGATGGCGTATCTGTTGATGGTTCTCCTGGATCTGCTGGTGCCGCAGTGGTGGCGGCATCGGTGGCATCGGCGGCATCGGTGGCTTCAGAGTAGTAGGTGCCTGTACCCTTTGCTGATCTTGCGGTTTTTCATTGTAAGCACGCACAATTTGCTTGGTGGTTTCGTCAACCCTGTAGATTACCCCGTTCACTTTAAGTTTATCGAATGTCACATTCGCGTCATGGTTGTCTTGCCTAGCGTGCAACATTTCAGCTAGTAAAATTCTCCTATCCTCGATAACACGCTGGGAAAAGTCCTCGGAGATACTGATATCGGTACCTCTTAAGTTTTTTTTGCATCTAAACATTTCGTCACGAGTCTTAAAACTGAGAAATTTCACGACAATTGCTCTGGGAAACCTTCCTCCTGCCACACGATGCGCTCTTTCGATGTCTCTCGATTCCAACTTTACACCTAGTAGTCGACGTGTAGTGTCTATAATAAGGTCCTCACAATCTTTCCAGGATTCATTGCCGCCCTGTTTTTCGCTAAGACCTCTAAAAACCAAATTATTACGCCGACTCTGGTTTTCCAGATAGTCTTCTTTTTTAGCCATCATAGCTAGTTTATGTGTTAGAAATGCATTGTCCGTTGTAAGAGATGCGACAGTTGCCTCGAGCTCACCGATTCTTGTTCCCATGTTCCCAACTGTCGTCTCTAGGTTGGACAGTTGATGCCGTATCGACAGCACATTTTCTTCAACAGAATCTAGTTTATTAACCTTGACAATAATAGCGTCGAGCTTTTCATCCGTCGTGGGACCAGGGTTTACTTCAACGCCACCAATCACAAGTAACACTGCAATAATTGCAACGCACAACACTTGACTCAGTAGGTTTTTAATTTCACTTGCGTTTCTAGCACTAGCACTGGTACCGCCACAGCCACTACGCCACGACCCTATCCTAGCCCGCCAGGTATCCGTGTCCACCATGGTTAACAATTGAAAGGGAGCTCGCTAAGGGCACGTCTACCCTCGACGGAGACTGTACGGAAACTTTGAATTCCCTGTAATCTTGCTTATCCTTAAGCATTCACTATAAAAGATTTGAAATGTTTTGTCTATATGTCTAGCGACAGTAGTTGCGTGTGCTTGAATTTAAGATTGAAAGCCCCCAATATTCTCCTTAAAATGACTTTCAATATGGAAGAAACTTTGCGACAGTAAAAATCGTAAGCAAAATGGAATGTACAAATATTAATAATGCAATCACTAAATGGAGCTAGGGGAATAATATTAATTTACTCGCCTAAATATTTCAACGGGCCAGGTATTTTCAACCATCATTGGAGAACTGGAAATTCAGAACTTATACCGAATACCGTTGAATATGGCTCCTCGTTGTATAATATCTATCAACATTCTTCTTTTCTCATTAAGAAAATCCGTGGAAAGCGACATTTCAGATCTCAGAGGGAGAAAAGCTTTCAGTGTTTATGAAACAACCCAACAGGTCCATGGGGGGCTGCCCCCCCCCCTCCCCGCCCTTTTAGCCCCAGCACGTGGCACGACGTACACTTTGACGTCGACCGCCGCGGCGTTAACGGGGCAGTCAGCGTCGGTAACGGATGGTCGTTAGCGACGCATGACCGCGTCCCTTTGGCCACAAGGCAGCCGCGGTAATTGCGGCAAAATGCATCCGCTCACCGTACTCCCCCCCCCCCCCCCCCCCCCCGGGGGTGATCGGGCGCCGACCTTTGATCAATTGGCCCTGCGAATAGTGGCGTAACGCAACGCGGACTGGAGACGGAATCGACACTGTTGGGGGAAAGATCTCACTCCAAAATTAGGCATGCAAGCTTCAATATTACTTGACACAGTGCAAACGTCTAAACAATGCTGAAAATTTGGTATACAAGCAGTGAATACATTTCTGTTGTGTCTTACAAGATCGGTTGAGCTAAGAGGTTGACAAAGGAGAAGCGTCGTGACTTGTGCTCACATAGCTCATACAGTTTTGTGGTCACCCAAACAAAACTTGAACCGAGCTATGTTGCTTAACTTATGTTGCTTACTTGCGAGTTGTGCAGTTTTAGATTCGGTATTACAGTGCCTATATAGTTAAACTGTCAGTTAAATTTGAAATAGTGGTGTCTGATTGGCTGTGACCTTGGAGTTAACAAACTTAGTCGGCAGTTAACACAACTGGACATTGTGAAACTGGCTCTTTATAATATATAGCACAATTCCAGAATTCCAGAATTCCAAAAACCTCCACTTTCGGCCCGCCTAAAATGTTGCCCCGAACTCCACCACTGCTCCACCGCCCTCTGTGCGGCCAACCAACTAGAAACACACAGCCCTCTCGATGAACCACGACCCATTGGCCGTTGGAGTCAATCAGAGGGCGAGCTCTATTTTTTCAAACAAAAAATGTGTAAAAACACGCACAAAAGATGGGCTCTGGGCGAGTGGACCCGGCATTTCGAGCATTTCGAGCATTTCGAGCGTCTGTGCATGAGTAATGTTTGTTAATTACATCAGCTTTGTTTTCGTACGAGAGAAACAGAGAAAGAGAGTGAAGTGTAGAGTATAAAGAATCGAATCAGCGAGTTTCAGTCGTGTGTGTGTGTGTGTGTTATGTGCAACTCAAATGGCAACTTTAATAGCACCCAATTACCCTTATTTTTGCGCTGTTAATTCGGAATTGGTGGAATTGTTTTCGACGAGGGGACGAGAAAAGGGTGTTTTAGTGTGCGTACAAAGTGCGTGAATCGCTGAGAGGAAAATCCGTTATCAAGGTTAGACCACTCGCGCTGTTTTATGCGGCGTTTATTGATACTGTTATTTTGTTGTAACATTTTGAATCGCAGAACGAACTATGTGCGAAAGTAGCCGTAACAGTAGCTGCACATTTTAGTGTTTTAACTTTTAAATGTTTTTGAGGCCTGGTGTTTGTTACGTGCAGTCGTGAGTCCTGCACAGTGTGACATTATACGCCTGGGATACGAATCTGCTCGACGCCGCTTGTGTGTGTATACACTAGCAGACAGGTGGAACAACATTTTATTGGGTAGCTTTCCTCTAATTGCTTTGCTGTACCACTGGCTTTAGGGCAGCCAGGCGGGTGCTTGAAACGGAGTATGCGGATTTAAAACGTGCAACGTTTTCAGAGAAATTAGAAACATGCTGACCGTGGTGGCAGAGTTAACAAAATTGCTCCAAAAAGTAAAAACAAATAGACCATTTTTTCTGAATAGGGAAAAGCATCGTAAACTTTTCTTACACATCGTACTTATATTTTTCAAAATGTTATCCGCGTGCCTACGGCGACGATATCCATAAATGTATCAAAGCGTAAAATAAATATATTTTGGATTATAGAATTTTGAAATTCATATCTCTTTTTCTGCAAATATCAGCACTAATTTAAAAAGTTTGACTTTAAATAATATCTATAGGCTTTCTGCAAATTGAGTTTTCCTTATGCTTGCAAAATAAGTACACTTGATTGTGATAATTTTCACACAGTTTACCTCTATTACAGTAGCAATTCAGTGATAACTCGTCTATTTCCTGATTTGCCCGAGTGTCGGGTGACCGAACTAAAATTAGTCCCGTCACCCGCGGCCAGGCGGCATTGTGCAGTGGTCCATCCCAACCTATACCTCGATTGCCAGATTCCGCCGCCTCGCTTGGCCGCCTCTAGCGCTACGGTGCACTACAGTGTATCTCACTACACGATGCAGCAGTGACTCTCTGACATTGCATGGGTGGCGATTGTGTACAGTTATAGACGAGTTATCGATGTTTTATCGGGGAAATGGTCCACTGAAATAGGTATCTATTTGCTACCGATCGGTTACCCTTGCATACCGATCGATTTCTTTTTTCGCAATTGGGCAACGCGACAACCATAGGGTTAGATACTACCTAAAGTATGTTTCATATCAAGAAGGAAAGTTCAGCGCGGGCTTCAATCATTCGTTGCTCAGAAAATAAAATTGACTCAGACCTTTGCTCAGACCATGAATTATTGTTCCGCCTGTTGTTTACGGAACAATTGGACGGCCTGCGAATGTTGACACCTTTGGCTCTTCTAACAGCAGGGGGAGCCACTAGTGAAACACCGCTCTCCTCCTAAACGTGAAAAGTACTTTACTCTCCTACTGAGATGAATTTGACAAACTTTTTGGTTGGAGCTCATAGCATGAACTTTGAACCTTGTTGCACATTTTTTAAGGTCTCCAAAGCTTCAGTACCTGTCCAGTAGGTACACCTTACACCTATTATATTATTATTATTATTATATTATATATTATTACCTTGGCGCTGTCATCCGAACATGAGACGTGCCGTAGCCTGTACGCAGAGGGACCGGGACAGTGATTGGGTTTTGGACGTCATTACCTGCCTAAGGGGGTTCATTTCCATCGTCACTAGCAAGTGCCTGTCAACAGGGGGTCGGGCACAGAGATTAACACGGCGATTCGGTTAGCGCGTCGGCCCCGGGCGCGTTGCGTTCGACGGGCTCGGCTTGTAATTGAGAATTGGCCGGAACGCGATATTATTGGCTGAGCCATGGGGCGTTGTCACGCGCGATTTTGGTACGGGGCTTGATCCGAGGGTTCGGATTCGAAACTTCATTTCGAAATTGAAGGAAAATTTGGTATATAAATATAGGCACAAGATTTGGTTTTTTTTTTACTGCAGCCTGATGAAATCCTTCCCCAATCTTCGTTCTCAATCACAAATATCAGGGGAATCCTTATTATTTGCTATTTTCCAGTTTCCTTGTGAGTGTCACAAGATGTTGCGCGGCCAAAAATATTTCTTTCAAACTCATTTATTTTAGTTCGGTCACTGATTAACTCGAAGTCACAAAATATTGCTTGCTTTTATACTTTTAATGGGGCTGCGCAACTAAGTCTTCGCTAATCAGCAAAATTTTTCCAAATAATTTGTGCTCGCAAAATAACACAACCCCAATTTATATACCACCGGCTATGATATACAAATATGCATAATATGCATAATATGCATAATATGCAAAATATGCATAATATGTATAAGGAATACTAGTTTTATAACAATTATAAGAACAAGTGCTATACGAGTTGAATACAAGAACACTTAGGAATAGGCCAAGTTAATAATGGGAATACAATATTTAGCTGTTATCTATTACATTTACATTGCACTATGTGGGTCCTTGTGTACCTAACTGTCTGCAATAGAGTAAGAAATAAATAAAATAGATACAAATACAAATACAAATACAAATACAACTTGTATGTTTGTTTTTGGCGGAGACCGAAGAAAATTTTTAAGTTTACTCAACATAAAATGGTTGGCAAGGGCGCTGGCGTAGGAACAGGGGGGGGGGGGGGCAAAGGAGGCAATGCCCCCCCCCCCCCAACTTTTAGGCATAGGGTGGCAACTGGGGGGCAAATTTTATAGTTGCAATCATTCATTTTGTCTGTTGCTCAGAGTTGAGTATACCTAGTGTTTCTGCTTAGCTGATGTTGAACGAAATCTTTTGACTCGTAAAATCAAATCACTTCCAGGAATATGACTATAGCAGTAGCAGAAATGCAGACTAACACTGTTTATGTTATAGTCTGAGTCATACATGCACCCATACTGGGAGAGGGAGAGGAAGGATTGTGTATTGCTAGTGTAGAGCTGGAATTCGCCACGGCAAGACGCTCTGCTGTATTCGATGTGCGGTATTTACAGGCATCACAGAAAACGTGATAGTAATTTTCGTAATGCGTTAATTTGATATCTTTAAATTAAGTATTCTAAATGTATATTTCTTACCCCCATGTTCCCAGACTGCAATTTTATCTCAAACCCTCAGATTTGCTTTAAAATATATATCCCCCCCTCCCCCCCCCCCCCCCCCCCCAGAGACGGGTTTCACCACTGTCAGTCTTGAACCTCCCCCCCTCCCCCCCCCCCCCAACTTAAAAAGCGTTCCTACGCGCCTGGGCAATGGTGGCGACATTTAGAAAAGCACATTGGCTGTGTGTATTATGCCATATTGGAACTCTAGCATTTCTTATATATAATCTGGAATGGTTATTATACTTTAAATTAGTAAAAAGGCAAGTTGCAAAAGCATTTTGTATAAGATATGGTCAGGCATGGTCAATGTCCAGAACCAGTCCCAATAGAGCCCATGCTACGAGAGATCCAGCCAATATCAGCCTGTCCCAATAGAACCCATGCCACGAGAGATCCAGCCAATATCAGCCAGTCCCAATAGAACCCTCGCCACGAGAGATCCAGCCAATAGCAGCCAGTCCCAATAGAGCCCATGCCACGAGAGATCCAGCCAATATCAGCCAGTCCCAATAGAGCTCATGCCACGAGAGATCCAGCCAATATAAGCCAGTCCCAATAGAGCCCATGCCACGAGAGATCCAGCCAATATCAGCCACCACAGCCAATAATCTTCATTACTCAAGTCATTGCTGTTTAGTTTCTCGCCCACCGGTTCGCGAAAACACCAAGCCCACGCCATCTCGGCACCATGCCCTTTGTATCGACCTCGCGCACGCTACGCAGGGCAGACGGCGAGCCGGGGCCCTTTGGGGATTCCCGACCCGATAGATCACGGTTATTAGCCTCATTATTCTGCGCAGGCCGCGGCGAGACTCGCATGCAACAGGGGCAGCAGTCAGCGAGGAAGCTGAAGTCGAGGGGGTTGTTCTAGTTTCTGTTGGTGGTGCGCGGTTGGCTCACTAGAAAAGTTTCTTCTAATTATGCTTGTTTCATCGTTATTTATTAGCAATACACCGAAATTAAACTTCGGGGAATACACTTTTCTTTCCATTCGTGCTTTGGCTCATACTTTCTGTGTGGAAACTGGCTTGCAGACCGAGTTTTGTTTTATAATCCCAGCCGTACCATTTATTATTATTCATTACCACTAATTGTATTTTTAAAAACGATGTTTCTTTTGAAAGACATAATAAGTTTGGTCAATCTTTTCACTTTTCTGGCCAATTTTCTCTCATAGTTCCACAATTAAACGCCATTAATGTTCATTTTGAGCCATTTTAAGGTCATGTGGGTATGTTTATAAATGTACGACAATTTAACATTGAAGGGAATGAGAAACCAAGATAAAATTTCCGTCCAAACGTGTTCACCAGTTACTGGGCCAATTTGGATTTTAGGTTGAATAGGAAGCTATTTTTGAATAGCTTTAATTGCGCAGGCGTTCGTGTATAGGTATATCCATTTAATTATTGCCACTCGGACCTTGGCAGAGATGTGTATGACAATGTGATATATGATGTGTTGTGTATAACCTCGATTGCAATGAGTACCTACATTGACTGGTTAGGAATGCTAAGTGCGATTAAACACTATCACACATGTGATCGCTTGCTTACTGGGCAATGAGCTTCTTCGGTGTAGAAGATGATCTTTCTTCAATGACAAATGGGGTGCTGTTCAAAATAAGTGTGGATGCTATTTAAAATTTATATAGTGTAATACGTTATCTTATGAACTTGGTGGGACACCTACTTCGGTTTTAAAGAGTTTTACTGGTGACGAAATAAGAGCGCTTTCCTTCTTTTTCTTTTAGAAATTATTTCCCACTTTTAAATACTGAAAGAACAGATTTTTTCATATTATACTCGAGCTTGTGGGCCGAATTATCTCTAAAACCTCAAACGGAAAGTCTTTCTCAGTTAAAACTGACTAACAGGCTGGCTATGCAAATTGTATAGGTAACCTTTATAAACTCGCTCGCACAACTATATTATTTTCCTTTTCGAAACTCCGCTATTCACAGAAATCCATGACGCCACAATATTTGCTGCCGTTCGTCCTGATTCAATAGCAGCAAGAATCAGGATGTCATTGTGCGCCGAATTGAGTTCCAACTCCTTACGGACATTCCGTCGATGCCCCAGGGACATGTACAAGCAAGACAGTGCAGCTATATTGAATGTATCTCCGATGAAAGCTCATTGTGCTTTTATCTTGTGTCATCTTGTGAAAGTTTCTCCCCGTGGGATTTGAATTGAGTCGCCCAGCACAACAGTGTGGCAACCAGGAGATGAAATTCAGCCATTTTATATAGAAACTTTGCGCTATCTCAACTGTATACTTCCGCCCTTGCTCTCTAAGGTCCTATACAGAGGAATATCGGCAATCGGCATCTTTAAATCATGCTGCTTTCAACATTAAATCGTCTAGGTGGCAATACTAGAAATGTTATCAATAATCATTTATTTTCATTGCCTCCAATCGTTGGGTACTTTGAGAAAATATCCGCCAAAACGCACAAAAGGTACATTTCCTCCAGGGAATGTTGAATTTTGATTCCAGATTATCAGAAGCGTATTTTAACGCTCTCATTACTTAGAAAACGCTTTTCACCCGTATTCTGAATGAACATCCTCGTGTCTAAAATATCGTCTAGCGTTCTTTTTACAATTTTATCTCTTGATTTCTTTCTTTCGGCGTATGGCTTCTATAATGCATAGACCGTTTATTTTTGAGCCGTTAGGGAAAATTATCATCGTTATCACTCTAGCTAGACTCCAGAGTCTTTATATATTAAAGTAAATTGTTCTTTCTCAAAAATCTCCGTCTAACTTTTAACTTACGTGGCATACAACTAAACATAGCGCCAACAACACGCAGTGGTTCATTTTAATTAAAAGCACACTTGAAATGTAAAATGCGCATGCTAAATGGTGGCTGGATTCTTAATGCGGTAATTAGGGGCTACATGCGCCCTCTGTGGAGTTAGGGTAACCGCAACTGGGTCAAAACAAAACAGCCGACAGTTCGCGCTTTGCCTTCGAGCCCTTTTCGCTACTTTATTGCTCGGAAAAAGACAACAGCAGACGCCGTTTTGACGTCTACGTATCAGCGAGGAAAAAATCTGTTCAAAACAGAAGGTTTTCCGTGGTTGCTACAGTTGAGACGAGAGGGCGCCACCAACAGCAGTTTGGAATTTTGCCCGAGAAGTATATAATATTATTATGGGATTGCAATTATTGATAAAGGCAAAAATTCTTAAATTTACATTCACGTCTGTTTATCTTTCAAAACGGAGTGTTGAAATCTACATGCAAAGTGTATTAAGTCGCTGATTAAGGGCCGGTTTAACAATATTTTAAACTCTGGGTAAAATGTCAAGGCCTCAGAAACAAATGAATTCCACTGCGTCCTATTGGTGGTGGCCATGACAAATAACTTAACTCCAACTTTAACTCTGGGTTGAGGCACTTGTTACACCGACCCATACTATTACATTTTCCAACGGGTTTTTTTACCTTCGCACATACTTAACTTTTACTGCATGGTAAATTTTTAGTCGAAGGATGAGCGTAAGCCGTTTTTAGGAGATAAAAAGTGACGTAGAATGCACGAAAAGAGCAAAACAGATCGAGGACATAGTTTGGAAAATCGAATTGGAATCGATTTTGTTATCTGGGGTAAACAAACAGTATGAAAATGTGTGTACTTTAGAAAACTAACCGGCTACATGAGTGTCAACCTTAACGAGCTCCTTACAAAGCTTATCGGCAACGCGTGCATTTGTTTTGCCATCACTGCTTCTCATTACAAGCTACATTGAGAACCTTGATGATTGAATTTGGAAGGCAAGCCAAGAGCTAGACATTAAAATGAACACCACTAGAAAGACTCTTATGCTTCTGTAATATCCACGACAAAGTTCGCTCTGTCTGTTTACTCAAGAAAATCTTCAAAACGAGCTGCAGTTAAAGTCGGTGAATATACGCCGCGAAGATTTGTGAGCATTTGGGTCAAAGCGCAACTCATTTTCGTGTGCTGCAGCTTCAAAGTTGAGACGGCCACCGCACTCGGCGCCAGCTGCGACCCACCCACCTGTGGGTGCAGCTAGAAAGCTTTGAGCCACACATAGTGGCCAACTACACAGACGCCACGGCGCCATGGAAGTTGTCTGTTGTAAATGCGACTTGGTTTACATACATAGAGTGTGTTACATTTTTTTTAAACCAGAGCGACCAGGGTTTCTCTCCATTTGATGGATCAACAGCTATGCATCGTGGGTCCCTCTGGTTAGCGAAAACACGACATGATTCCCCAAAAGCCACCGACAAACTGCTGTAAACTGTACAAAACGCATCCAAATCTAATATCGGGTAGACCATGGGTATTTTACTGTTTGTATGTTGTAAGAGCTGATCTGATACTGTTCGTAGCAGTCCAAGGCCAGAGGTACAGGTCATACAAGGTGAATCTTGTTTATATACATAAGTAACTCTCATTAAACTCTGAGAAAACAGTTGATTTGCATTTTCAAGGAGGACCCACTGCTGCTTGAAATGAGCTAAGAGTTAAAAACTTGCAATTCATGCCTTGAGGTAGACAAAAAGGCTCTGTGGACAGTTTTGAAACTCTTAGCTAGTGTCTAGCAACAGTGGGTCATCGTGAAAGATGCGAATCCACTTTTTCCCGAGTCGACCACTGATTTGCCCACATATATGCAAGGTCATTCCTATAGGGCGTCTCACGATTTTTGGCAGCGCCTTGGGGCACTGGGCCTACACTATGACATTGTAGTAAACCGGTTCGTTGCTGCCAAAGAACCTGAGACGAACTATATGGCAATTATTTGTCCACACAATGGTTGACTGTGGAACTGTGCCCTCTCAGCCCTCCACCTGTGGCTACCATCACGGCCCCTTGGCTGGCGGTCAAGACACGCTCCCATTGGCGGATCGCGTGGTCTCGGCCCGAATCCGATCAATCACAATAAAGTGCAATCTGCGCGATGACATTTGACCACGCCGAGCAGTTATTGACACTGCGTCGACTGCATTACTGCATTGCGTCACCCCGTGCAGTTCGTTCGCAATTTGCACTGCACTAATGCATTCACGAAATTGGGGTGGGGATCAGCTGGGGACGTTTCATTTTGATTTTGGTGGTTGCTTGCTAAAGTAGGATGGTTTCTATTGAAACACTGTCATTTATAAATAGATTGCGCGTTGGGCACAGTTAATTTAAATGGAATCAGCGCCAGAAAAGTCTTTACAAACGAATAAAAATCCTAAATTAAGAGCCTCAACTACTGTTGCCAGATATATTAAATTTTGACCACAAACCAAACGGAACATTTGACATGCCATGCTGGTTTCTTATCTAGAAGTCTTCTGTGCCGTATATTTTGTGATAAAAACAATTATTACACATATTATTTTAACCGATTATCATTCATACTTGTAGATGTCTTCCACATGAAAGGGAGTATAGGAGAAAACTAAACAGAGTCGCCCCGAAATGGGAAAACGTTATCGCTTGTTTTCTCACCTGCCAGGAAAATGTGTTTCTTCCCGCGTTGACAAGAATAATTCCATTGATACACAAAGTCCAATCAAAAGGTTCTCGGCCCTCTTTTCTCATGACCCCATTCCGCTTTAGTGGACACTCGAACAGTCAATCGGGAGACATTTCCCGCTCCATTAACCTACAATTCGTTCGATATCATCGTGAAATTGGCATCAGTTTGCTTTAGCATGCTGATAATTGAATTTATACTTAGTAAGGTTTGAGAAAACTTAATCCTTTTGCCCCGCACCCTCCTGAATTGTAAATTTTCAGTTTTCCCCATGATAAACAAGGACTAAAACACCATAAACATTAGTATACAAACTAGGAAATGGGGGTTGGGGATAATGTGTTCATTAACGTACGTCGCCGTCAAGCCGACCAAGTGCGCACGCCGCGAGCTTACATGCAGATTTACAGCATCACAACATCCCAACAGTTCACACATGTGTTGGGCGAAACAGCTCGTCCGTGAAACACTCAACAGCTGTGACAACGTCAACCAGTGTCTAGCATCGGGCTCTGTGCTTTGATCGCCAGTGGCGACAGTGCTACCCACCGAAGCGATGCTCATTTGCACCAAGCAATTCGCAACCCAGCTTTTGGCACTGTGATTTAATTTTTGGTGGTGAACAGAAGACACAATTGACGCTGTGAAGTCTGATAATACGGTTGGTCCTGAGACGCTGAAAATCAGTTAGAAACTATTCGGCCTTTTTTAGGTAGGTAATATTTTAGCTTAGAGCTGGTGGCCGCAAATTTTTGATTTTCGGTTTACCTAGCTCAAGGTCACCGTCAGGATCTCGGTCAAGTTTCAAACATCCATAAATAATGCATAAATTGAATACACACGTGCATACATTGTTAACCCTCACAAGCAGATGCTAATTTCTTCTTAAAAGTTCTAATCTGGTGCCATCTTTCGATTGCTAGGTCAAGGTCACCGCTAGGATCTCGGTCTTCAAGTTACACACATCTATAAATAATGCATATACCCATATAATACATATAATACATATAATACTTATAATACTTATAATACACCCATACATATATTGTATACCCCCACAAGCAGATGCTAATCTTCTTAAAAGTTCTAATCAAGTGCCATCTTTTGATTGCCAGGTCAAGGTCACCGAAGGATCTCGGTCTTCAAGTTACATACATTAATAAATAATGCATATATTGCATACCTCCCTGTGCATATATTGAAAACCTCCCTGTGCATACATCGTAAACCTCCCTGTGCATACATCGAATACCCCCATGTACGCTCCGATTCTAACGTGCCCGTTCCGTGTGTTGTCTGTGCGCAGATCCCGCGCGCAGCATGGAGCTGGAGGACCTGTACAAGCGCTACTGTGTGCGACTCAAGCACTCGCTCTTCCTCAACTGTCTGCTCATCTCCACCGGCGGCTGCGCGTTCGTGCTGGCTGCGCTCTGCGCGCACGCGCAGGTCAGGACTGTCAGGGAACACGATAGGAACGTCTGGCAAGAATTCGTTATCTCGGCCACTTTGAAGCATGCCTTTTTGATAGAGAGGCTGTGTGTGGCGGAGAACTGCCATGGTTGCCAATGATCGGTACAATCATTGTGTAAAACAATTGACAAAACGCCGAACACGATTTGATCGCTAATCAAAGAGGTAATCTGTGGTTGGTGTTGGTTATGTAAAACATTATCGATAGGTAGCTAACGTTAACCGATCGATAGCAAAAAAAATGCCTGCCTATTTCAATGGGCCGTGCTATCGATAAACATCGATATCTTGTCGATAAATTTACACAACTGCTACCCTGTGCCTTCAAGGTCATTGAGTGGCTGGCTCTCCGAACCTTTGTCGCTATTTGTAGCTAAATATTGAATAAATACAAATTAATTGATATTTCATGGCAATAAAATAATGTGACACGAGAAAATCGTTATCATAACTTCAATATAGCATTTGTAGCCTACATTTAGCCTATATTTAGCCGTAATTGAGCTCAATTTAACCTACAATTGTAGCCTGATAGCAGTGACGCCATTTTTTGTCCATTGGCAGCTCTTTGCCGAATAAAGCCATCTCTACTTTTTTATGCCAGCCCTCGTTGCTCCCCTTCATAACTTTGATAGGCTAAACTCAACGTTTTTTAACATTAAATAAGTTAAATAACGTTTGGTTACGGGTCCTTGAATTTCACTTGTGTTTCACTCTCCCTCTGCGCTGTTAAGAATAGGAAACCCACGACCTGTTGCTTCTCTGGCTCCTCAATGGAGGATGCTCTACAACCCATACTTTCCCCACTGAAAACGACGGTTTTTGAAGGTCAATGATCTCGAGCGCTGTGACCTTGAGTTTAGTGACACAGTCGCAACCTGACCTTGACACGCGTGGCATCACCGTCCAATGACCTTGAAGACTGGAATTTATCGACGAGATATCGATGTTTACCAGTATCACGACCCATTGACGTAGACAGTCATTTTTTAAGCTATCGATCGGTCAACCTTAGCTACCGATCGACAATTTTTTACACAATCGCTACCCAGGTCACCAAAGTTTAACCACAGATTACCTCCTTGATCAGCGATCAAATCGAGTTCGGCGTTTCGTCAATTGTTTGACATAAAAGTCCGAATTAATGCCGTGTTTTCAGTTTCAGTGGCCGTTAAGACACTAACGGTCCATCAGCAAGAATATAACAGGCTCTGACAGGCCGTTGCTAAGCAAATAACAAGCTAATAGACCATTAGATATTTAACGTGCCACTGAAAAACCGTGTCTAATGGATTCACGGAGCGGGGTTATAAAACCCCGGGGGAATAGTTGTTATATCCATAGCGATTACCCCAATAATCCACTGCATATCGAACCTGATTAACTGAGAGAAAAATAGTCCCTGGTTTAACTCCAATTTTTGTTAAGCCCTGCTTCGTGAATCCAAATAAGGTAATGCAATCTAAAAATTGACGCAATTCCCTCCGCCTCTGCCCCATTCCAGGCCGAAGCCTTCCCCGTGGCGATCCTGTCGACGATGATCGGCATCGTCCTCCTAGTGTTCGTCGCCGGCCAGTTCCCCAGCGTGCTGCGCACCGACGCCGCCTCGCTCGCCGCCTCCCTGCTGGTCGCCGGCACCCTCGGCCTCGGTCTGCTGCTGCTGGGCTGGCAGACTGCGCCGCTGCCCATGTTCTGTCTGCTCATCGCCGTGCACACCATGCTGCCCGTCAGCAAGGTCGTGTCGTTGCTGATGGCCGTGGCGTTGACGGCCGCTCATCTGGCCGTCGTCGTCGCGATGAAGGGGGACGGCGAGGAGCCGGCGTTCTTCAGTCAGGTGGGTAGGGGTGTTTTGGGGGTGGTCGAGTTCTGGGGTTGTTTACCAATGATGTTTTGGGGGGGGAGGCCGCGTTCTGGGGTTGTTTACCAATGATGTTTACGACTCGTTTGTTGCTCAAAGCTGTGGAAAATTGTTGACTCGTAAAAATAATAGTGCAACATGCACCTATTTCTATCTGTATAAGTGAACATATGGCGAACGGTTTCGTTTCAGTTATACGTTCCCAACTGAAATATAAAGATATATAGGTATTCTTAATTTCTTGCAAATAAGAATGTTTAGAACTGTACTCAATTATAGTCAAGAAACTATTTTCTCCCATATACATTGTTATTTATCTTCAAATATTGTTGGATTTTACTGGGTGACAGCCGTTTAGTGTTTAAAAAGATGTCAAGGAATGACGAGATATTGTAACTCGGTCGTTTCATGGTCCAAAAAAACCCTTCGGTTCAAGATTCTTTCAGATTTGCGTTTTTTGTGGCGACCTTTTTCGGTTCTAAATATTTGCATTTTTACATGCCTCGCCAACTTATAACATAAACCCATTCGCGAATGCAACACACGACACCAGATAACACAATGGCCAAAAATACAACTCCAAACCGCAACATTTAATTAGCGCCCCCCACCGGCCATCAAATAGCCGTACCGACCTCATCAGCCCCGGTCAGCGCAGCATCTGAAAGTCTGTCTGAAACAGCCCCTTGACCTCCTCGGTGACCACGTCCAAGTAGACCAGCATGTCGGTGGGGTCCATCTGCAGATAGGTGGCGAACGTCTGGAACGTCTCGTGCGGCAACAGCGACGGATAGCACCCCGAAGACAGCGTGTAGATGACCGCGAAAATGTGCGCTTTCTGCCCTTCGCGGAACAACTGGTCGAACAAGTTGTTCCGCACGATCGCCCTCATGTACGACAAGTAGTTGCGTTCGAACTCCTCCTTGAACGGACCGTCGCTCATGCCGTGGTCTTTGGACAGCGCCAACGCCGTCGGCAAATAGATGCTCTCGCTGATCAACGAGAACTGCTTCCTGAGCGTCGGCACGAGTTGCTGCGTGTACGTGTCGATCAAGTAGACGAGCAGGTCGGTGTCGTCGCCGACGCGTGACATGTCCGACGTCTTGCAGAGCACGAGGATCACGTCCGACACGCACGGCAGGAACTTGTCGGCGAGCACGAAGACGAGCCGCTTGACAAGATGGCGCATCGCGCCGCGGATGTCGCCGCGCACGAGGATCGCCGCCGGCAGGTGGTTGAACGCGTGGAACGCGGTCAGGTAGTTGTCAGCGCAGCCCGCGTGCTCCAACTCGTACTGATTGTCGAAGGCCAGAGTCGAGCGCGACACGATGCTGACGGCGAAACACACGCCGTCGGCGAGGTGGTCGCGGTGTTTCACCGCTGTGCGCTTCCACTGGAACGTGTTTGCGCGCAGCGTGACCAGCGCCTCGTTCACGATCTCGCCGTGCAGCTGGTGTCGCTCGGCCGGCGACAGGTCGGCGAGCTTGACGAAGAACGCGAGCGTCTCGTGGAGATCGAGGCGCGCGTCGTCGGTCAACGCCTCCGCGTCGGCGGCCAGCGTCTGCACGGCGGCGATCAGGCGGCGACCGTCGGGGATCGCGACGCGCGCGGGCAGGTTGGCGAGCGTGTCGCGCAGGAAGCGCGCGCAGCTCTGGCGGACGGCGTGGTGCGCGTGCGCGATGCAGTGCTCGGAGACGAACAGCGCGAGGACTTGGCGCAGCGTCGCCGGGTCGGTGGCGAGCACGGCGGCGCCGACGGAGAGCGTCTTGAAGAAGCGGATGGCTATCGTGGGATGCGGATGGCGCCAGAGCTGGCTGGACGCGAGCGGTGCTAGGAGACGGGACAGAAGGGCGTCGACTTCGATCGTGATTTGGTTCGGGGCCACCTCGTTGCGCGCCTCGCAGAAGAGTTGCAACAGGTACATGGACAACTCGAGGTCGTTGACGTCTGCAGCGACGACGTCGTCGTCCAACAACTTCGTCTGCGTCGCGTGGATCATCTCGTAGGCCGTGTCCTTGTCGACGCGCGTCAAGCACTTGAAGACTTCGCGCAGCGCCTCGCGGCAGCCGTCGACCGCGTCCTCCTGGAAGTCGTGCGGGTCCAGAGCGAGCCGCATCTTGTCGGCGCACACCCCATAGAGCGCGTCGACGTGCGCGCGGTGCACGCACGAGTACCGCTCCATGAGCTTGACGTAGCGCAGCGTGAAGCCGGCCACGGACATGGCGGTCTCGCGGTCGGGCTGCACCAGGAACGAGTGCACCTTGTCGAACAGGTCGCTGACCATGGTGCGGAAGACGGTCGACAGGTCGTACTGCCAGCACTTCATCGCCTCGTCGTGGCTGACGGCCAGACTGATCCCCAGCACGTTGTGCAGGTGCCCGATCTTGGCGTTGAACTCAGTCGGCGTGACGTGCTTGAGTCGGTCGGTCATCAGCGCGAAGATCGTCTCGAGCATCGCCTGTTTGCGCGCCGGCGTGCGCAGCCGCTGCGTCATCAGCACGAAACAGTCGGCGGCGACCTCCCAAGCCTCGACCGTGTGCAGTCGGGCCGTGACGACGCCGATTATCTTGAGCTCGTCGAAGAAGCGCACGTCGATCCACGTGAGTAGGTCGTGGATGACCTTGAGCGCGATGACCTCGAGCGGTTCGTACTCGACGATGACCTGGCAGAGGAAGGTCATGACGCGCGCAAGGTCGTTGATCTGCATGAACTCGCGGGCCAATTGGATCTCGCGGAACTCTTCGGGCATCCGGTCCTCGACCTCGTCGCTGCTCTTGAGCCAGAGCGAGGTGAGGTCGACGATGCGCAGCGTGTGGTCGACCGTCTTGAGGCCGTGGTACGCCGAGTTGACGATGTCGTCGAAGTAGTTGTTCCAGTGCAGCACGTAGTCGAACTCGAAGACGATCACGTGGATCTGCGCAGCGGCGAGACGCACCACGGCGCTGTCGTACCTGCACGATTGGCACACGGTTTCAGCACCTATGGCAGGTGCTTACTGTGGCAGGTATCGATTACCTTTATGTGATTTCCTCGAGATACGCTGCTTCAAAATAACAGCGAAAGCTTTGGAAATGGCCTGGATGAAAAGAAGATATATCTTTGAGTGAAGTGGTTGAGCTTTAAATTAAAAGCTGAACGACGTGATTTTTAGTTAGCAAGCAAGCGTTTTTGAGACTCAAAGGTCAAGAAAAAACATAATGCTCACAAATTAGACGCGTCACGCTTACATATCGCAACACAGACAAAACGCTGCCTTGGCATGTTTTCATATGTCAAAACAGTCTACATTTCACCCTAAGAAAAAGAGTGGTTTTGCAAATTCCAAGAGGACCATGGGGCTAAGGTTTTCAAAACGTAAACCCATGTCTTGAGGTAGTCAAAAGGCTCTTTGTAAATTTTTGAAACTTTTGGCTCAAGTCCAGCACCAACAGCATTCTTGGAAGATCCAAAACCACTCTCAGAAAGGGAGAAAGGTTTTAAAGAACCACCGATCATAGAAAATCACAACGAAGTCACGCCTGTGTCATTCCAAAGTCCATACCGCTTCGAGGCGCTTTGCACTGTGATGTACCGCGCCAAGAACTGTCGCATCCTCTCGCGACCCTCCGCCGCCTCGTCGGCGTACCGCTCGTTGACGTACTCCTTGATGGCGGCGAGCAGATGGAACTTAACGCGGTCGTCGCAGCACGTGCCGTTGGTCAGCAGCTCCATGCACGTTTGGTAGCCGTTGTCGGCGGCCGACAGGGTCTCGATGTAGGACAGGGCGTGCAGATGGGCACCCGGGTCCCCGACCACTTCGTCCGAGAAGCCGTCCACTTCGAGCACGCCGCGGATGTTGAGCATTGTGATCGGCGGCCGGAGATCGTACCTTGGGGGATGCTGCTGTTGGGGAGATTTGGTGCTTCGATAGTTGTTTTGTGGTTTACTTTCGGGTCTATCACGGCCGACAGGTCGTTTGGGTTTAAGTTATCAGGTAATAATAAAACATTCCCTAAAATAAAGGTCATCGATTTCTTTTCGGATTAACTTTTCAAAAAATCCATCCCCTAAAAAATCTCTGAGGGTCCCCCTGAGCCCGAGGCCCCCGAGCACTGGTGTTCCTGCTCCCCTCTAGTTACGCACTTAGCCCGAGGCCTCCGAGCACTGGTGTCCCTGCTCCCCTCTAGTTACGCCCTGAGCCCGAGGCCCCTGAGCACTGGTTTGCCTGCTCCCCTCTAGTTACTCTCCTGCCTAGGGGATGTTGCCGTTGGAAAACTTGTGTTTTTGTTTTTGTGAATTGAATTTGTGGTTTTGTGGTTTTAATTCGCGTCCAGCACAGCTAACAGGTCCTTGGGCTCCAGCTCTCAGGTCATTGTGACAACAAGGAGTTTTGTGGAGGAATCAAATTCAATTTCTCGCCTTTTTTGTAAGGCAAAATTTTTCGAGTTGGTGGTAACCTAACCTTAAAGTTTAAATCCTGCTGTCAACTGACTAGGGATGTTGTGACAAGTGGGTGCCCTTCGAGTCCAATGATTTGTTCAAAAAGAGTCACACTTTCTATCAAAAACGTTTATCATATACGATCTGACAAATATCTATAAAATGCAGCACATATTTCTTTTTGCCAGCAATCGTTATTGAATATATTAATATATTTTCACTGAATTGGTACCCGATTTTAGTGAAAAGGGGGTGCATACCTGGTAGCCGGCAAGCGGCCGACGCTGAATAAATAATTCTACTCTTAAAAGCTTCGCGAACGGGCAAATTTATTAAATAATTTAAATTAAATAAATGATTTGGTCACTGGAAATTTTAAAATGAATGTGCATTTAATTCTACATGAAACACATAACTGTGGTTACCAGCAGGGTCAACAATACCCTGACCCGCCCGACCCCAATAATAACATGACATTGCATGTTTTTGGGGGTAGCGTAGCGCAATAGCGCGATTGTTTGTTTTTGTGAATCGGCATATCGTAAGTTTGTGTGGTTTGTGTGGTTGTTGTGTGGTTTGTGTGTATAATATAGTGGTTCAACATCAATATCGACTAGCCGATGCGGCAAAAGAGAGGGCGCTTCCGAAATTTCGTCTCATTAGTGATAGGAAAGCGTACACAGAGCGAGATATTTCGGAGTGGCATTTTGAAATAAGGGCTTTGCGACGGTTGGGGGGGGGGGGGGGGGCATCGCGTCCCGGGAAATTTCGCCCAATCAAACAGGCCTACGCAATAATTTGTGTTTATTGCGTTTCAAATGAAAACCTGCCCGCAGCGTTTTTGGTGGTACAGTCCCGTTCGACAAATGTTAGCTTAAACAATTATTTTCACTTCCAAAGTTATTTTTTACTAGGTACGTTTTTTAATATTCTGTTTTTCGGAATTGTTACTTTGTCTGATCGCAATAACAGAAGGATTCTCAGGAATTCAATATTATTTTGGAACTTAAATTGCTTTCCTTTTAAAATATATTTTTACTCTTAAAAAATGTAGATTTTGACTTTGTTTATGACATTCCAATAGAGATTCCTGTATTTTTCGCATCACTTTGCATTTCCTCGACCTAGAACAGGGTATCGTATCATGCAAGACTTACTTTTATTTGCTTATTTGATAAATTGCACGAAAATCAGACATCCATTACTTGTGAAGATAGCGAGCGCACCATATTTTCCCTCTTAATTCAGTAATTTCATTTCTAGACACAGATCGATAGAATTCTCTGCATTCCGGTAAAAAATTAATGAAAATATTTCAGTCTAGTTTGGAAATGAACGTGCGATCTTTCATTAATCTAATATTTTAGTTTCGATGCTCTCGATCTAGTTTTCAGAAAATTGCTTCCCGGGGCACTTCGTATATAATATATAGTTATAAATTACATATTCTTGCGAAAAACTACTAAATGAGCTAAAAAGTGTACTTCAATTTAAAATCTCATTACCTTAGCTGAAGTAGATTTGAATTTTCGGAAAAGAAAAAGCCGAGAGCCTTAAAAAGTAGACGTTAGGTTAAGAAACTTGTGTGCATCTATATTTGGACCTTTTCCAGGAGTGCCAATGGGTTGAAATTACTTAACATTTTGAGTCGGTTGCCAAATGTTAGATCGAGATTCAAGAGTCACACCACGCACACACACACATACACACACACGTTATTGAATTTCCTCGCCCGCCGTTCAATTTCCCAGTTCAATTTCCCCAAATGCATACATATTCACACACACTCATTCACAAACACACACACACACCCACACACACACACATTCACACGCAACTGCAAATGGAATTCTCACCGCCCCCTCGACACGTAACCCCCGGTTCCGGCAAGCGTTTACCGCTCTGATGTCGCCAACAGAATCCCAAACACAAAAAGAAAATCCCAAACATCCATCAACATCCAACATTCGATCATGTCTGTCAACTTTAGAGCACCTTTATGTTCCATTCGGTGTACAGCTCAAGGTCATCAATTTGTAGGGCCTACGGGATTTGACCTATGACCTGGTGCAATGGGAACGGCCTACGGGATATGTCCTATGACCTGGTGCAATGGGATCGGCCTACGGGATATGACCTATGGCCTGGTGCAATGGGATCGGCTTCGGGATATGACCTATGACCTGGTGCAATGGGAACGGCCTACGGGATATGACCTATGACCTGGTGCAATGGGATCGGCCTACGGGATATGACCTATGGCCTGGTGCAATGGGATCGGCCTACGAGATATGACCTATGACCTGGTGCAATGGGAACGGCCTACGAAATATGACCTATGGCCTGGAATCAGAAACGTTTTTGATGTATTATTTGGATGTCGTGACGGGGGTGGGGGTGGGGTGGGGCAGAGTGGTATCCTGGAAAGGTCGGAAGATATATATTATAAAACGGACAAAGCCGCATGTTTTACATGGGAAAACCATTGAACCATTGACACGAGGGATGGTGGGGGGGAGGGGGGGGGGGGGGGGTATTTTCTGGAACCGTATCGGAAATATTTTTTTCTAGTCCACCCACCCATCCATTATCATTACATCGAAAATATTGCTTTGTGGTGCATCTTGCGCCCGAGACTGCAGTGATCCTGAGCGGTCGCCCATCCACATTTTAAACACCACGATGTTGCTTAACTTCGGTACCGTCCCTCCCGATTGCAGCTGGCCGCCGCGACCGTGTTCCTGAGCGGTCACCCATCCACCACTAGTCCACCACGATGTTGCTTAACTTCTGGCTGCCGGTCACCCATCCACCACTAGTCCACCACGATGTTGCTTAACTTCTGTCTGCCGGTCACCCATCCACCACTAGTCCACCACGACTTTGCTTAACTTCTGTCTGCCGGTCACCCAAACACCACCAGTCCACCACGATTTTGCTTAACTTATATCTGCCGGTCACCCATCCACCGCCAGTCCATCACGATGTAGCTTAACTTCGGCACCGTCCCTCCCGATTGCAGCTGGCCGCCGCGACCGTGTTCCTGAGCAGACACCCATCCACCTTCTGACCACCACGATGTTGCTTAACTTCTGTCTTCCGGTCACCCATCCACCACTAGTCCACCACGACGTTGCTTAACTTCTGTCTTCCGGTCACCCATCCACCACTAGTCCACCACGATGTTGCTTAACTTCTGTCTGCCGGTCACCCATCCACCGTCTGACCACCACGATGTTGCTTAACTTCTGTCTGCCGGTCACCCATCCACCGCCAGTCCACCACGATGTTGCTTAACTTCGGCACCGTCCCTCCCGATTGCAGCTGGCCGCCGCGACCGTGTTCCTGTGCTGCGCCACTGGGTTCGGCCTGTACTACCGGCACATGACGGAGGCTGCGCACCAGAAGACGTTCGTGGGCACGAGGACCTGCATCGAGTCCCGGGTGAAGCTGGAGTGCGAGAAGGAGCAGCAGGAGCAGCTGCTGCTCAGCGTCATCCCTGCGTACATCGCGGCTGAGGTGAGTGCCGAGACTGGACGAGGGGAATGTCGACGTTGCCGGTTTGCAGAAAAGCTTTTTCGCACTGGGTTTCGAATACTGAATGAGGTCTTACTGACATCCCCACTTTTCGTAACATATTACATTTCTAAGACTCATGTCTGCCTGTCCTGTCTTAACATTGGTTTTTGTTTTCAAAATGTACTTGAAATGCTTAATAAAAGTCTTAAGTTGGGTTTACAGATTGCAATGTCAGTGACACGATGCCATCAACATTGGCTCTGGACCAATCACAGACTCCATGGCAGAATCGTGAACATGACGTCATGCACATCCAGAGTCTCTGATTGGTCCAGAGCAAATGTTCGTGACGTCTTGTCACTACCAGCTGTAAACTCAGCTTAACTCTGTCACCTGAATCTTTGACAGGAAACGTATTAAGGTCCAAAATGGGATCTTGTCCAAAAGGCCTACTGCGTGCGAGGTACGACCCTACATTTCGGTTCCGGGCAAAAATCTGCGAGAATGCGAAATCTGCGAGAACGTAGAGTGGGAATACAAATTTTGCAAACGTTTTCCTGTGACTTTGGCGATAAGTGGTGACAATTCCGACAAAGAGGTGCACTTTTAAAGTGTACCTACATTCGCAAGGAGACGAAGAACGGAAGGCCATTTCCCTACAAAGTACCGCAAACTTTATGGAAGGGTTGGTGTTGTTGTTTATGCACTTAAGATTGCCGCTGAATTAATCAGGAAACATGGGAAATACGGCACGCGAAATGAAAAACTATATCACCACTCTCGAGGATCAACTTCATCTGCTCCACCCTCAAAGTTTTCGAGCTTCAAGCAGACATTGTAGGGCATGGTTGTCTTTAATCACAGGCGTGCGCAATTTCAAGCAGCCATTGTAGGGCATGGTTGTCTTTAATCATAGGCGTGCGCAATTTCAGGCAGCCATTGTAGGGCATGGTTGTCTTTAATCACAGGCGTGCTCAATCAACATCTTATTGCAATAGAAATAGAAGAATAGATCTTATTACAATGTCCCGAATGCAAGCGAAATCAACTATTGAAATTTTAGGGATTGTGATTACGTCTCGAGAACTGATCATTTTGCATTAATTTGCCATTTTAATGATTAATTAATGAATTATTTAATCACAGAGATTTAATTATAATTTAATTAGGATACCATGAATTCATTTTCACGAGAAGGAACCTTGCCAGCGCCCTCTGGATGGATTTGCTTAGATTTGTTTAGATTTGCTCGCATTGCAGAAATGTCTCTAAGTGGCTTTGATCTTGAGCGAGTTGTGTGCTCGGATAGAAATTCACTGTGTGCTGTCGATGGCTGCCATGCCTTGTCACAACACTTGCTTTCCACCCAGAAGGCCCTGGCTGTGTGCTCGGATAGAAATTCAATGTGTGCTGTCGATGGCTCCATGCCTTGTCACAACACTTGCTTTCCACCCAGAAGGCCCTGGTTGTGTGCTCGGATAGAAATCCAATGTGTGCTGTCGATGGCTGCCATGCCTCGTCACAACACTTGCTGTCGCGGCCCACGGCATAGAAAACGGTGTACTTTTTGTGACTACCATTTTCGTCCCCCCTGCGCTATTCCATTTGTGGTGGAACCTCATTTAGCCACATACCTTGTTCCAGCCTATGTCTTCAATTCAACCTGTGCACAGAGTCTGCTATGTTCTTGCACTGAGAGCAAGGCTATGAGAGGTCTATGGACAGTCATGCTACTTACAATTTTACTCATGAAAGTCCTGTTTGTAAAGAAGCAATCAATCATCTTTGTCATCCATGTTTCAACTTTTAAAACAGTTGCTTATAATAATGAAGAATATTGTATTCTCTTTCTTCAGCCACTAAGGATTTGAAAATTCTTATATTACATAACACTGTGGCGTGGTCATTGCGTTCTGATATACATATTTGTAAATTCGCTGGCAAAATGCACTTTCACAGGACAGCAGCTGATTTTATTGATGAGCGGAGCGAAATCTTCAATTTCACTTACCCCAAAAAAAAGTCACTTGTGTATGTTTTTTTTTTTTTTTTTTTTTGTGTTTGTGCGTGCTCTACAGACCGAACGCCTGAACCGACACGGATGAAAATTTCTGAGTATCTTCCTCTGTTCTCAACTTAGACCCCCTGCGTTTTTGAAAAAGATCGGTTCAGTAAATTTTTTATAAATCAATTTTTACGAAATTTTTCGATTTTTTCCGAATTTCGAACCCCTGTAAATTTCAAAGTTCTGAACATAACTTCACCAAAACTTCTAAACATGTTGACCTTATACATATTTATCATGCCTGCAAATCTTATTTCGGTAGGTTTTTCCAATTGGTTTTTATTAGCATTTTTGTGGTGTTTTTTTCGTGATTTGACGGCTGATTCAATTCGAGTCCGGTTTCCTTCGTTTCCTTGGTTACCAGCTTTGTTGACCTCGAAGAGAAACAAAGGAACGTCAGAATCCGCATACATTTTCAAGTGATTAGAATTTTCGAGAAGGCAATGGTCAGGTTTGGTGCTCCATGGCTTTCTTGTGACTGCTGCAAGCACCTTTTAATCCGCTATACACAAACCGCTACCTACGCTCATCTTCAACGCAACACAAATTGCGTTCGCGAAGCCCTAGTTATATAAAACACAAGCAGATCTGCAAGTACTGAGATTTTCTAACGAGTTTCGCAATGACTTTTCACGATCAAAAATTTTGTGCAAGATGGTCTCATCTTGTGCCGCTATTAAAGCTAGGTCGTGAGTCCTCTCATACTCGTGTCTGGCTTCTTTATGAAACACTTCAAAAGAATACTCTAAAAGCCGCATGTTTACGAATACACGTCCATAAAACGGCCCCAGCGTCAGCTCGAAAACCACCGAGGGCGGGTGTGCAGCATCCTGTTTCGACATTCTCTCCACCCGCGGCAACATTTCGTAGCAATTTCATAAAAACCCAGAAAGATGCAACGAAAATCTCCCGTGTATATAGTTTAAAGTGTGCATTCGCCTCCCAAACAGCCGCGCCGCGTATAACTCTCAAAGGCATTACGCAAATATTTCACACGTTACGTATAGAAAAAAAGTCACCCTTTTGACATATCATTTCCAGCCGCCTTCGTCTATCAGTTCCTTGCGATTTTTGAGACCCGACATATTGCCTCTTTCATACTCGATACATCCAATTTGTTTATTCAAATCTGTTTTAGAAATTCTTCGTTGTATATAGCGATTCGTTTTCTTCAAGACGCGCTAGTTCCTAGGAAAATTCAACGTTGCCACTCCAGGAATTTTCTATCGTTCTCAAACGTTTTTCTTCTCATTTTTGAACTCAAAGAGCACGAACAGATGAACCGTTAGGAGACAAGGAAAGCGAGAGAATTGATGAAACGTTGGAGACCGCGTCTCGTGTTAAAATTCATTCCTCGCTCCCCATAGCGGATATTAGAGTCCCTTTACTCTCTCTATCAACTCAATATGTCGCGAAAAAGGACGGCTAAAGTCAATAGGGGATTTCCCTCGGCGAATTTTATCTCTCTCTCCACATATATCTATATATATATTCTTTACATTTTATATAAAATCCCTGGACAAAGAGATGAAATAATAATTCTCGGTTTCAAATCTAAGGGCCAAATGGGCTCACGGCTTTATACTGACTGTGAAGGGACAATAGGTAACCTATCACTTTAGTTTTATCGATATTTCTTAAGAAATCGTATCGTCCACCACAATAGAATCGACTCCTAGGTGTGGAAAGAAAGAATTGGATCATAGTCTGTATTTTTTATGGTCGAATTTTCCGAAAGCGACCTAAAAAGTCCTCGATTTGGCACCCCCCATTTGACGATCACAATGAAATACGGGGGCTGTAAAATTGTTGTGGCTTCACTGTGTTCAGTGGGCGAAAGCAGCGCCGTCAGTGCTCTGTTTATCGAATCACTACATTGTCACAACATGTGCTAGAAGTATAAATTTTGATATTACCTGTGTATCGCGTACATATGCTTTTGATATTGATATTTGGTATTGGTAATATTGCAGATTATGGATGCTGATTTTGCACATTTGTGATCTGTGAACTAGAATTTCAAGTTGTAAAACTTGCATTAATATGAATCACTAGACTGGATAACAGAATATAGATTCTCAGATTTTTACCTGCGTTTGGAAACACTATTTTTATTCCAGATATTATGCATGACTGCATGTGATACGATATCTGATTTTCTCGCTCGGGAAAACAAAGGGAAAACTTATGCTAGGATTTAAACCAGAGTCGCAGACTTTTACCTCCACATGGAAACACATTTTTACTCCATATTATAGACTATTCTAGGTAATAAAAAATTATAAATTTCCGCTCTAGAAAACTAATTATATGATTTACAGGTTGATTCATATAACTTGAGTTGCAATGGAGTTTACTGATATGATAAAAGCAATGCAGCCAATTTAGTTTGTTCTGGAGAGTTCTGGAGTTTAAAACGTTTTAGTACTTAGTTTCCCTAGTGCCAAGACAGTGTGAATTTCTAATCAGCTTATCAATTCCGTAATGCAACCCCCAACGAAACTGCCACGGCCAATATCTTACACCATGTCCGTCTCCTTCCCACCGTCTGATACGTCTAACCAGCCGATCACAGGGAAAGTGCTCGCTAAGCCAGCGCCCGGTTGAGTCTAGCGTCGCCTTGCGGAAACAACCTTTCACTCAGACATCCCGTCACGCGACGCCGACCCCGACGCCGACGCCAACGCCGACGCCGACGCCGACGCCGACGCCCGGACCCGACATAACAATCTGTGTCCATTAGAAACCGTTGTTCCATGTTCTGGTCCCTGGCCATTCTCATCTCTAGCCCTTCTGATCTCTGGCCCTACTGATCTCTGGCCCTACTGATCTCTGGCCCTACTGATCTCTGGCCCTACTGATATCTGGCCCTACTGATTTCTGGCCCTACTGATATCTGGCCATACTGATATCTGGCCCTACTGATATCTGGCCCTACTGATATCTGGCCCTACTGATATCTGGCCCTACTGATATCTGGCCCTACTGATCTCTGGCCCTACTGATCTCTGGTCCTACTGATATCTGGCCCTACTGATATCTGGCCCTACTGATATCTGGCCCTACTGATCTCTGACCCTTCTGATCTCTGACCCTTCTGATCTCTGGCCCTACTGATCTCTGGCCCTACTGATCTCTGGCCCTTCTGATTCGTCGACGTTGACAAGCCGCATGGTCGTTGACCATTGTCATCTCGCTGAGTCCAATGCATAGTTCGATTGCAGTATCTATAATCGATCGCAACCAGAGAACACGAGATCTCTCCGTCTTGCTCCTCCATCGCAGCTCTGCTGGAAAATCGGTTTTCTTCTGAGAGAAAGCTCGCAAACAGAGCGCGTTGGCTCGTCAAACCCGACCCAGAGTCGAACGCCACAGCGAGTGAAACAGCTATAAGCGCCACCTCTTCAAAGTAAAAAGCCTTCGTTTTTTGAACACATGTCGTGCGTTAAACCTCGGGCTTTGATCCTCGGGTACCTGCACTATTTGTGTAAGCTCGATCTATAGGGTAAAACATATGGGCTAGACAGAGTAAAACAATAGTATAAACATTTCTATGACTCGTGTCTGCTTGTCCTAACTTTAGCACATAGTTGTAAAAAATGTCACGCTGGGTTTTGATTGCTAAATCAAGTCATCTTCATCGAGGACCCGCTGCTGATGCTAGACACGAGCTAAGAGTTTCAAAACTGCCTGTAGAGCCTTTTTTGTACCTAAAGGCATGGGTTGTAAGTTTTTAATTTCTAAACTTGTGTCTAGCAGCAGTGGGTCCTCGAGGGAGATGCATATCCACTCTGCTTCTTAGCGCGAAATGGAGTTTCGTTACAAATCTTCTTATGGTTAACGTTTCCCACAGCCTTCTAGAAATATAATGGTCAAAAGAGCCAATGGATAACAGGTTCAGTAACTATCGTAAGAAGGCCGTGCGATGGTAAACTGAAATTAATCCTAGTGTACATTCTCAATAGTGATAAGACTGATATTAACCACGTGACTGACTCGACTGACGTGAAGAATGGTCTCTCTATCAGCACATATCGTAATGTCGCCGCCCGAACTTGGTGCCCGAAGCGGCCCCAGACACTATATAGGTCTCCCTCAGACATCCCAGCCCGTCTACACCGACGCCTACCCTTAGAGACCGACGCCGACGCCGACGCCTACCCTTAGAGACCGACGCCGACGCCGACTCCGACGCCTACTCTTAGAGGCCCCCGATAAGCGACCCCTGCTCGTTGTTTGCCTTGATTTCGAGCGCGCCAGACTGTGCTGGCTTAATTCGCAATTCCGATCACAGGTGCTTGGCGCTTATTTACATTCCAGCGCTTTCTACGGGAAGAGATTAGCATTGCCCTTACCTTTTGTTTCGTCGATAGAGATCAGCGATGGCGAAATGCGTGCGTGGATTGCTGTGTGCTGTGTGTTATAAAATGGCAGCCAGTGCTGGCCGTCAGTGTGTGAAAACCAACGTGCCTCTTGCCTATTTCTGTGCGCAAACGCTAATCAATTGCGAAGGGATTTATTCCCACTGCATTCTTTTAACAGTGCAATCAAATTGCCCACAAAAACCCTCACAATTCGTTTTGAACTGTGAGTTGTTGTCAGTGGGGCTGTCATTGGCACACTTATAGAGGAGCTAGAGGAGGCGCTGTCAGTGTAGCTGTCATTGGTGCTTTTATTTGAGTTACGTAAGTCGAGCTGTCAGTCGAGCTGTCAGTCGAGCTGTCATAAATGTGTCTTGGGCCACTCCTAGCCTCAACACCTCAATTTAAATGTGATGAAATATAGAGAAAGCTGCACGCAGGTAGCACCGAGCTAAAAATATTTTCGCGTTTGAAAAAAAGAATTTCCAAACTGGGATTTGAATGCTGAATAAAAGTCTCACTGGTTTCCCGACGTTTCGTTAACCTATGCTAGTTACTTTTTCACGCGTCATGTTACGAAACGTCGGGAAACCAGTGAGACTTTTGTTTAGTATTCAAATCCCAGTTTGAAAAAGCTTTTTTCAAAACTAGATCTGAAGATAGGACGAATAGTAGACATGAATATAAGAAATTTAATAATCTGTACGCTGTTACCGCTCTCCACGCAAGCACACACAGATCGGTGCTCGAAATGGACGCTCGACTGCGAAAGATAACTGATTTTTTGTTTAAATAAAAACTTTCCGGCTTTGTTTCGTCTGCACATTTATGAGAGGTTACAATTTCCCGTTCCTTTCGTTGTACTGAGCGAGACGTTAATAGTCAAAAAGAGACGGCAACCTGGGGACTATATACTCGGGTACAAGATGAACCGATATTCCAAAGTCTCTTTCTTTCCAATCATTAGAGGTTTCGCCCAAAAGTCCTGATCCGACATCGCAGACGATATATAGGAATAGAATGGACGTATATCTCGTAATGAAAAGAGGGATCAGAAAAAAAAAGCTACTCCTTAAGGACTACGGATTATGACCCACATTTCTCCACCGCACGGGGTAACGGCAGGAAATCGACAATTCGAACTTTGAGAACAAAGACAGCTTTTTGGGGGGCGATGGCCAACGTGTCTTGAAGGGCATTGTGCGGGGCATCGCGTTCGGGCTTGAGCGATTCGCTGACAGGCAGACTCAGTGGATTGTCGTTGCCGCCAATCGTGGATTACCGATGGATGCGTGGAGGCGAGAAAGTCGTCGAATTTGTTTCGTCTCCAGTCAAACGTTGAAAATGTGGGGCAATTCAATTTGTCGCGGCGTTATTGGATTAGAGCTGCGAAACATGTTTGAGCTTCACCCGCGCTTCCTTTTTATCATGGGATTTTTGTTTGACGGCAGAGCGAAGATTGCATCGGAGGAAACGAAATGCTTATGTATGAATAAAATGTGTTGTGTGTGCCGTGGAAAATTCGAAATTTCATTTAAATCTCGATGCCAAATGTTAGATAGAATCAACAAATTGTATTTTGTTGTCACTACCCAATTTTCAGTTTCAAGTAACATTGGAATTGACAATGCTATGTAGGTATTTGTTCAATCTTCTGTGGGGTTCGCAATGTAACATTTCATGTCATGGGATTTTAAAGCAAATTGCGCTGGATTTAAAACCTGATTGGCTCCGTCATTTTATTAACATGAGCTTGGTATCGATGTCACAGTAGCAAAGTAATTCGGAGTTTCACGGGGATTGAACAAGCTTTTTCTGTTTAAAAACTCCACTATAGACTGAAAAAATGTATGAAACCACAAATGAGACTCTGATCCTATGCACAAAATGGACTTTTTATTTTATATGTAAAAGCCATGTAGGAAGACTGCGTTTTAAGTTTAATGTAATACAAAATAGGGTGCTTTTGCGAGTGCTTTTAATTTTATATCTCCGTCAGCACCGTGCCTCTTGCCATTATCATTTTTAGTTTTATACGCGTGATGTTCCAACCATTATTGGGAAAGCGGTAGGCGTGTAATTTTCACCACATAGTATATGTATACTCGGATTTTAACTCGGGAAAACACTTGCCCATTGCCGAAGAATGTCGGGGAGAGCCGAAAACAAACATTTTTCAAGCGTGCTAAGTACAAGAAAAGTGCTTTTCCAAGTTGCTTTCTCCACCTTGAACAAAGCCCGTGTCAAATGCCTCACTGGCATCTGTTGTTTTCAACCGATCTATACTTAATTTCATCTTGAGAAAGACTATAAAGGGGGCTTTGCGTCGTCTTTAAAATGTTTTTGAACTAGACCATGTGTTTCAACGGTTAAAATCCATGCTTTGCAGAACAGGCCGAATTGGCCCTGATATCTGAGGGCAATTTTGAATTTTTTAGCTCGGTAAATGAAAGCAAGGGTCCGAAGACCTCTTATTTTGAAGTCGATACGGAGTATTTACATCCATAAAAATGTCTTTTCTTCCTGAAGAAATTTGTCAATCGAAGTAGTTTTACTCGTTCTTAGGCACGCTGAAAATTAACTCCCGTCATATCAAAAACGAAGGTAATCTAGAATACAGAGAGAAGAACCCCATGTATATGTACTACCTTTACGTCCGTCGGGTGGAACTAACTTAAAATGTTGAATCGCATAAACCCGTCAGTCCCAAAAGGCACTAAAAAACCTCTCCCGAAACTCTACGACTCCCTCGCATTAAAATCGCAATTTCAGGGACTCTCGCTTGATCGGTGTCTGAAATCCCGATACAGCCATGCCATTCGATCCAGCGCCCTCCAAACACTCCACCTGCCATCGCAGTTGTTTATTTACATTTCCCGAGGCCCGGGAAAGTGCATTTCCCTCGGGAGCTCTTTGAATGGGCCGACCCTCTCTCGCAGGGCTAAGGGGGTTGGGGGTGATAATCCCCCTACCTGTAGCCTTCGGTCAGTGTCATGTGCAGCGACGTAGTTTCAGGGGTTCACGTATGTCGTTTGTCATCGACGACCCTATACATTCACTCGCAGAAATCCACCCCATAGTTGTATTTGTATTTGTATTTGTATCTGTATTTGTACGATTGATTATTCCAGATTAAAATACATCTAATATCTGCTGGAGCGTCACTTAGTATTGCTTATATTTACAGTGCATTATATGATAAAAAATATGTTAATAATAAAATAAGAGTATAATCTACCAGTAGAGTTGTTGTTTTGTTTGCGTATAATATACTGTTATGGACGTTGAAAGTTTTCGGTTAACTGTTAAAAGGGCTGGATATGTTTTGGCATTCTCTTGGGTGTTGTAAGTATTCGAGATAATGGGCCTTGTGCTCATGAATGTGTTCAAAGAGACAATTCATAATTTAGGAAATGTTAAAGGCTGAATATAATAATGTTTGGCCCTCTCTTGGGAGAGCATCAATTGAATCAGAGAACGAACGTAATCGAGAGAAGATATTTATTTATTTTATTTATTTCACACTGCAAATTATACAAGTATAGGTGGCAGGTTCCTTAATAATAGTTTTAGCTTTCACTAAACAAAATTAAATATATACAAATCAAAATACAACATTCCAATCATAACCAACATTCTAATAATTTTTTTTTGAAACTCTTCACGCTCTTGTAATCTTCTTCAACTATTCCCTTTTCTAATCCATTCCATTCTCTTCCAGCTCTGTTCAGAAACGAATACTTTCCTATATCTTTCTTGGCAGTCTTCAACACTATTTTCCATTCATGATCCGTTCTACATCTATTTCTCCGGTCAACCATCTTTACTTTTTTGCTTAACTCTTCCCAACCTCCATTTCCTCTCAGTACTCTGTAAAAACTGCTGAGTGTATCTATTTTCCTTCGTTTTTCCAAGGGTTCCCAACCCAATTCTTTAATCATGTCCGATGGTTTTTCAAAAATATTCTCCGTTCTTCCCTTTGAATTTGTTACTAATCTTGTTTTCTTCACTCTGCCAGTCACTCTTCTTGCCGCCATTCTCTGAACTTTCTCAATTTGCGTTATTTCATTTTTCTTGTACGGGTTCCATACTGATGCTCCATATTCGATTATCGGCCTGACTAATACCATGTATGCTTTTTCTTTTACTTTGACATTCATCCCTTTTAGCTGTCTCATAGTGAAATTTAGTGCTGTGATTCCTTTCTTGGTTATTCTCTCTACTTGCTGTTTCCATCCTAAATCTTTATTAAATACTACTCCTAAGTATTTATAATTTGTAACTAGTTCCAGTTTTCTTTGAGATATGTCGTAACTTCCTTCATTATCTTTTAATACTCTACCAAAATTCATTACTTTACATTTTTCCACATTTAGTCCCATTTTATTAGTTACAACCCATTCATTAATAGCATTCAGATCGTCCTGTAATAATGTTATATGTTATTAATGTAATATGTTAGAAAAGAAATCGAATATTCAGAAACTGTAAGATTTGAGTGTCTTTGACAATTTATTTGTCATGTGTTCGGAACAAACTTGGCCAATTGGGATGTCATTTCCTAGCCCTTTGTTCAACCAAATTGATGTACTACCTATAGCTATCGATCCAAAAATATAGTTTTGAGGTTTGTTTCTTCCAAGAGCAAACCTGTTTTACTAACACATAATACATGTGGTGTAAAAAGATTCAATAAAGTTTAAATGCACCCATGACTTTAAATAATGGCTCGCGGTATAGGAAATAAGTTTCAAAACTTTTCGTGTTGGGCTGGCGTTCTTTTTAGACAGATTTAAGTTCTCTTATCCATCTGAAGAAATAGAATAAGGCATCAAGAAGTAAAATACCAAGGTCATATGGGTTCCCCACTGATCTGACTTTTCACCTACGTCTTATGGAATTTATTTTCCATAGAAGCTATTTTACCCGTGTTATGTATGGATACGCCAGCTTAGTTACGCAAGTGCGTAAGGCGCTATCAGCGTCAACAAGCCTTCTTCATTTATTCCCTTTCCCAAGCGAAGTCTTTCTCTTCATCGAGCACATAGAACCGTCTTCTACTTCACATCTACCTGCCGTCGAGTCTGTTTTGTTATTTAAATATATACAGTATACACTTTATCCAGCTAAGTGCAAACGATTTCTCCATTTTCGCAATTACGCCTTGTTTAAATTCAGACAAGAATCAAACGCGAATATTCATAAGAGAAATCATTGAAATTTGCGAGGCTTTCAAGAAATGATCGAATTAAATCTAGTTCGAGGGACGCGAAAGTAATTAAACATCAATCGAATTAGATTCGTGGAAAATTGAACGTTAAAATTATTTCAAGAATCTTTTGTCCCTCAAACAGTGTTTTGCGAGGAGATGCCCAATTTCTTTGAGAAACCCTTCAAAACTCGATCAAAATTTGAGTATAAGTAATCATTTGTGGAAACTTTTCCAAGCTTCGACTACTATATTAAAATGGCTTACCTCTTGTTTTGGAATTGTTATTGTGCATTATCTTCACTCTACTTTATACTAAGCTATATCCGCTTCTCGAAAGCTATAGGATTGGTGGAGGAATTCTCATTGTTCTTAATCTAGAATATGTACATTTACCGTATCCTTCCCGAGGAGACGCAAAAAACAATGTCGTTCGCGAAACAAATAACTTGTTTGGATTGTTGCTCGCGAAATCTTCCAAACGTCCTTCGCCAAAATCCAGGACTATGATTCGCCGAGCTCAGATCACTAATTAATTTCGTGTCTCAGGATGCCATCCGAAAGCTGCAGACTCTTCCATTCCTAAAACAAGCCACGCCCACAGCCCAAGGTCAAGGTCACATTGTTCAAGGTCACCTTTTCATGGTCCCCTTGGTCAAGCTCACCTTGTTCAAGGTCTCCGTCAAGGCCTTTACACGCAACTGAATTTAATAGCCTTCAGCCTGGAGCTGTTCTAATGACCACATGTATATTATAAACCAAGACAAGATCTTCACCGCCTTCCCTGTGATTGTTGCAGGTGAAACGCAGCATCATGCTCAAGATGGCCGACGCGTGCTCGGACATGGCCAACAAGCAGACGCGCTTCCACGAGATGTACGTGCAGCGCCACAATAACGTCAGGTGAGAAAACGCACAACTAATATAACTTTGCCGACTTACAGTACGTCTCAGGTTCTTTGTGGAATACCATATAACATTGTGGAATACCGGTTTGCTGTGGACATCCCAATGTGAGACGTACCATACACTCCGGTCCATGAGAGATTACTGCAGCGCTGTACTCGCACTTTAGGGTGTCATTGTGTCCCAGTAAGATGGATGAGCAAAATGCAAGTACAACAGTGCAACACCAGCGATACAATTCTTCGTGTGAGACGACGTCCAACTAATAACGATGCTGACCTACACTCGGTCCCATGAGAGAATATACTTTCAAGCGCTAATGTCTCTTTTGAATGGCATTTTGGTGTCACGGGAAGTGTCGCCGTCTTGAAGATGGATGTGCAAAAGGCATGCAAAAGTGTGACTCCAGCGCTGGAGTGGCAATAATGTTCTTTCATGGGACACATTTTAGGTTGCAACAAATTTTTGTCAAATGGGATGGGATTTAGGGGTATGTTCGGAAATATGGGTGAACTTGTTGATCAACTTGTTGCTCACCACTTTTAGCAACAATGGCCGGATCCACAAAACATACCCTTCGGCCTCGGGGCAAAAATATGAATGAAGATGCGCTATCGAGTTTTCAGTGGCGATTACCATCCAGTAACCAACCAGTTGTCTGGGGGTTAGTAAGTCCAGCATTCCCGAGATCGTTGCAATGAGATTTGTAGCCTGATGGGTGAGACTTATGAGGGAACGCCTTATTTGTTATAGAGTTTAAACTATGCAATGTTTTGCCACCGTTTTCTGTGTTTGAGTGATGGTGTTGTCGGCCCTTGAGAGTGATGACAAAGACAAACCTTTACCAGCCTAGGAGGGAGAAGATGAAATAGGACTCCTTACCTATCTCACGCTGTCGAGAAGAGCTCGCCTTTGCAGTTCTCACGAGAACTGTTGTTTCCAGCCGGCGAGCCCGTTCGGTTGTATTACAAATGACACGAGAGAATTTCTAGCTTTTATTTTGTCTGTAAATAATAGCAAATACGAGTCCACATTTCATGCAGCCGCATCAAGGGAATGTCCCCAGATAGATTTGCCACATGAGCTGGTGTCATGCCTCGGCCACAGGTTTCACGTCGGCCGTCTTGGACGTCCGAGAAACCGTCGGTCGGAAAATTTCCGTCGACCGGCAATTTTCCACCCAATGCACGTTGTGCAGCCCATCGCGCGCGGCCGGGGAAAATCGATGCGAATATTTCCCCGAGACTTTTCCGGCGACTGGTGTGCACGCGCGCGAATTTGCGGGATATTTTCCTTGGTTTCGGCAGCCAGCGAATGCTGGCGTGGGTGTGGTACGTCTCAGATTATTTTGTCGGCGCCTCGCGGCGCTGGGTATAGGTAAAAGGTATCATATTGTGTAGATTCCCGTTTCGCTGTAGGCATCCGAACGTGAGACGTACCATAGGTAGGAATGAAATGTTCGGCCGGCGGCACATACCTCCACGTAACGCATTGACATTACAATATTGCTTTTCTCTCTCACAATAATAGAGTTCGTGGAATAAATTCGATGGAATACAGTTGCCGACTTTCAATGCTCAGTAAATATTGGTTTTGGGGCGAGAGACTTAACCTGTGTCGAGACAATTTGTTGATAGTCAATATTGGGTATAGCCAAAACTGGCAATTACTGATATGCCCTTATATATATTGTGTATGACTGGCATCGTCTTTTAATTTGACGAGCTTGCGTGCCATGACTGGTTCACTATAAATGTCCATCTGTTAGGTATTTTCGAGGCAATTTTTTTGTGGATTCCTTTGATCTTTCTTCAACAAACCCTAGAAAACCCCTAGAGCTTCTTTACCCTTAGCGTTTGAGTTTGGTACTACTAAGGTAAGCATTACTGCACATTTCATTTAGTTAGCAGTTAGCGCTAGCTTTAGGAACTGCATTACGTCAGCTTTTCTTTAGTTAGCTCCAGAAATATTTAAATTTTGAATATCGCGTTCAAAGTGCAATAAAATATACCGGAAGTAATTTCCAATCGATAGCACGACTTAATTAGAGACTGAACCAATATAAGCGCGGTGCATCTATATCTATACAAAGCGTTCGTTTATTGGTGTTTACTATGTCAGCTCCAAAATGACCCTCGACTTTACCCCAGTCGAAGGGCCTAATATCCCTGCACTGAAATCACTATAGCCACGAAAAACAACAACTGTAGTACAAACACCGCATCTAAAAACACGGGGAGTGAAAGGTGATTGCTTTTCGCCAACAACTCTTTCGTCTACGATCCTCACTTTTAGCATGGAACCATACATTCATTATATAGACCATATAAATTTTCATTAATTTTATCACCCTTTACTCGTTAAATGAAACTATTATTACCCTCATTAGCGACCTTGGCGAGTTATCTAGCCAGATGACTCGCCAAGTAAACCGCTAAACGTCACCTCAAAGTAACTTATAGCTGCGCAATTTGCACCATAACCTAGAAATTCCTAGCATGTTGTCCGACTGCAAAGCACGATGTCACGTGATCTATACTAGCTGTGTAATACATTGCCCACCTTGTAGAACGATGTTTCCACATTCTAAAGCACGTGGTAACACACCGACAAAGGATAATACTAGAAAAGTACAAGGCATTGTGCTGTTGCATGTGTCAGGGCTTCGTGAACTCTATTTGTGTTGCGTGGAAGATGAGCGTAGCGGTTTGTAGAGAATAAAAGGTGGAGGCAGAACGTCGTTGATGAAAGTGTGTGAATTAACTGTTTCTTTAAATTGGCAAGGGAAATCTTAATTCAAAACGAGTTCGATTGCATTTCGTATGAAAACCACAAAATTGGATGTAAAAAATTGACGAAACGCAGAAAGTCAAAGAGAAGGTAATGGAGATCTGAACCTTCAGAAGTGCTTTATTTTAATGTGCCTCACATATTATCTGTGTTTCATAAAAAAATATTCAGAACTTTTGGATCTACAGAGTCGAAAGATTTTCAAAGAATATGAAAAATTTCATAAAATATGATTGGTTAAATTACTTTCAAGCCGATTTTTCTGGGAAACGCAGCGGTTCTCCGCAGTTGAAAACAAGTGTAGGTCCTATGAAAATTTATTTCATCAGAGCAGCCGTTTAGTTTGTATAGAGCGCGCAAAAACACAGAAAAACACAAAAAACATACAAAAGTCAAAAACACATTAAAGGTAGTACCATTATAGGAGGGCAGTTAAATTGATGATTTCACTCCGCTCGCTACGCTCATGTTCATCTAATTTTCTCCTGCTGTACTTCATTTCACGTTAAGAAGCGGTGTGGTATTGTATCGTGGACCCACTGAAGCTAGATATGAGTTCCAAAACTGCTCACAGCCTTGGACCCGACTAAAGACATGACTTGAAAGTTTTGGAACTCCTGCTTCGTGTATAGCAGCAGCGGGTCCTCGAACAACATGGCCAAACGGCCGCAGTGTTCACAGATCTTCGCTGGAAAAGCCAGCGACACGAAGACAATGCCAGTAGGGAGATGCAAATCCACTTCCCTTCTGAACGTGAAATGCAGTTTATTTAATTGAAAAGACATGCGCATTGTCAGGACGGCTAGGCCGCATTTGCTGCCGGGGTCCAGAGCAAATTTGACCGCTGGGGGCCCCAGTTTTCGACCACGGGGGTCCCCAGAGGCGATTTTTTCTTTAGAGAATTTATTTCTAGAAAAGTTCATCCGCAACAGAGGCGATGAGGTTCTTTTAAATGGATTTTTTCAAAAGGTAATCCGAAAAAGAGGCGATGACTGTTTTTTTTAGGGAATGGGGTTTTCAAGGAAGCCTCTGCGATAGTGTGTGCTGGCCACTTTTTGACCCTTAAATCCGCGCCTGGTGTCGGGGGCCCCTACGACCTCCTCGCCGCCGGGGCCCTTGGGCAGCCAGTCCGACACTGAGCATTGTCGCCTTCTGCGATCTACGCGTTATGTCGGGAACCCTCTCGAAATTATTAGCGAGTTTATCAACAACGCAATTTAGCTGCGAATATACGCGAACAATATCCAAGTTGATTTGGCCAATATCCTGCTAGTAAAGTGGATAGGGGCTCCCCCCCCCCCCCACCTCCTCGAAGACGCTTGTGTGAGATGGTGTAATGGGACTTGCTTGTGTAATATATAGAATGTGACTGCATTCATGATAGCAGCCAGCTAGTTCGAGATGGGATTAACAGGTGGGGTGCTGGGATATGGAGATGTGGCCCGTTGCTTGGGGTTGGGTGATTTAGGTTCTGTGATAACGGAGGCAAGACGCTTAATTGAGAAGTCAAAGTTTAAAGGCTCCGTCCGTGGCTGAAGTGTTTGGTAACTATATTTAAGGTGGAATGATCACCTTGGCCAACGAATATCTACCAGACAATTGTTTACAGGCAAACTATTAGTGGCAGCCCCACGAAAATTGCTCACCTCCTAGGTAATATATAAAGCTTTCAAATTAAGTAAAGATAATTTTTATAATAAGGTTAGTTTTGCCCAATTACGTCTGTAACTATGCGAATCATTAGTTTCCATAGTTACCATAGTTTTCCATAGTTACCTACCACAGCCTAAAGCTGCATGCGATATGATGACTATAGATGATGATCATATTACACATGACGATATTAAAGTATATTTTAAATCTAAATTTAAAACAAAATTCCAGTCTCTATAGGACGAACAAGTTAAAGCAAATTGAAGGATATCAACGCTACAGTAGAGCCCTGGGACTCTTCCATGCGGTCCTCAAGGAGGGAGGAAGTGGTCCTTACTCGACTTCGGATAGGCCTCACACTCCTGACTCATGCCTATTTGTTTTCACCTGACAAAATTCCCCCGCGGTGTGATTCTTGCCATGAGGTTATCACATTCCGCCATATTTTTAATAAGTTTAATAAGTAAAAAAAAAATATATATATATATATATATATATATATATATATATATATATATATATATATATATATATATATATATATATATATATATTTTTTTTTTTTTTTTTTTTTTTTTTTTTTAAAGACTTTTGGATAAACTGTGGTGTTTTATTTTTCATTTTCCCAACGTTTCGACCAAATTGTTTGGTCTTTCTCAAGGTTACAGCCGCGTCCCAGAAATCATCATACGAGTCGAACACTGAATCGCCCATACACCATCCACCCACCCCTTCCCTGGGGCCTACAACACGGAGCAAGACTGCATCGAAACAGAATCGACCTTGACCTTCTCGCTATATGTTTCTTGTCAAAATGTGTTTTTTTTTTTTTTTATAACTTTGGTTTGATTGTTGAGATCTCTGGTACCTTTTGTCCAATGTTTTGTTTTTTGTAGATCATTGATTGACCCTTGAGAAAGACCAAACAATTTGGTCGAAACGTTGGGAAAATGAAAAATAAAACACCACAGTTTATCCAAAAGTCTTTTTTAAAAACTAATTGCTGTGAAAACTTAAAACAACATATATATATATATATACATAAATTGGTATTAAGATTAAATTGTGTTTGGAAGGCTGTTCAAATAGATATACAAACTAACAAACTTTTACTTTCCGAAATAATACTCCATGCGATTGTTACGTCACGGACATTTCCTCCAGATCCTTTTGCGGGACGATTATTGGTCCACAATGGACTCAGGATAAATTCGCATCCTTAGGGTACAATCTTCCTCGACCTCTACTGTGCATGACGGGACTTGGTCAAAGAAGCTGCCTATTTTGCCATTCTACGGAAAACCCTTTTGTGCCAACCTCTCAAAAGTTCTTGCCAATGAGTATGACTATACAACACATAGGTAGGTAGGTTTGTTTTGTTTGTTTGTTTGTTTATTCGAACAGTGTTTTTTATCACTTACAATTTATGATAGTGAAACAAGTATAACAGTGGTTTTCAAATTGGAAGTGTACAGTTCACATAATAATAGGAATGGCAGCAATAAAGGGTAGTGAAAGTACTTGAAATCTAAATGCAGAAAACAAGGTAGTCGTTGGTGACCTTGCATAAAAATCTCTTTTTGGCCCATATTTGGTTGAATTGTGCCAAATTGTTTTGCCGCAACGCGTAGTAGTATTCTAAACTTATTCTTTGTCTTATTCTGTTTTTGAGGATAGTGAGTGGGTCGTCGGAGTTTGAAACATCAATAGATTTTGAGATGAACTTATATACAGTGGATTTTGCTATGTTGACTATGTAATTTGCTAGGTCATTGCATTTTGACTTAGTTAGGCCACAGATAATGTCATTCATGCTCACAGCTTGTTTTTGTGTGGCACGTTTAACAAGGTGTTTGATGAAATTCCATAAGGGGGTGACTTTAGGACATTCGAACAAACAATGGATGGCAGTTCCGAGCGCAGTACAGTGCGGGCATTCGGGCGTCGCGCGTAGACCCCATCTGTGCAAACGCACAGGCGTCGCGACGGCGTCATGTAGAATGCGGTAGCAGACGTCCCCGTCCGCGCTGCTGGTCGGATACTCGTACAGGCAAGCCCAGTTCGCTGCCTGGTCGACCCACACAGGATTCCCGGAGAGTTCGGTCTGTGGCATCTCCTTGGAAAGTACATGTCTGTAGAGGTGTGAACGGCCGAGCACGTCGAGCGCAGCCAAGGTGTCGCCAGGGCACATTGCGTCCCACGCCTGGAAAACTGAACGATAGAAGGAAGGAAGCCGGCGAAACCAGTCAGTTCGGATGGGTTGGAGTAGAGACGAGGGGAAAGGGGTGCCTGGGCTGTAGAGGTTGAAATGATGGGTTTGGAGATGAAAAAGGTGGGAGTGTTCGGTGGTCGGAGAGATGAATTTGCCAAGGGTTTTCAAGCGGAGAGTTATGGCTGTGCAGGATATGTGTTTTACCCCTATGCCACCGACATGTGGCGGGGCGAACACTACTCGTTGGTTGAGCCAGTGTCGGCCACTCCACAGGTATTTAATCAGAATACCATGGAGTTCGTCAACAAACTTCTTTGGGGGATCGAGAATGCTGATGACGTGTGTGAGTTTTGATCCGAGGAGTTGGTTGATTATTATTCTGCGTCCTCGCATACTTGTGACGTGGTTGAATTTTCGCCAGCGACCGATGCCTTTTTTGATCTTCTCTTTAAGTATGGACCAGTTCTGCTCATGCCATTCTTGGTCGTTACCAAGGCATACTCCGAGAAAGCGCAAACCGTCATTCCTCCATTCCATGTCCAGTGGTCGGTCAGATCTCTTCTTCCAGCAACCAACGAACAGCCCTTTTGACTTTTGAATGTTGAGTCTTGCACCTGAAGCATGTCCATATATCATGAAGTTGGTGTGAAGTAGTGGAAAACCTCTGTCATCGGAAACGAAAACGGATACGTCGTCGGCGTAAGCAGTCGTCACCAATGGTGCAGTGGATCCAGGGATTGTCAAGCCGTAGGGAGCGAGCGTACGCCTGCACAGGTCGAGGAAAGGTTCGATCGAAAGGGTATACAAAACCCCTGAAAGTGGATCACCTTGGCGTATTCCTCTATTGAAGGGGAAAAAAGGCACAAGGGAGTTTCCGATGCGGACTGTGGATCGTGCGTTGTGGTACAGAGTTTCAATGAAGCTCATGAAACCCTCTCCAAAGCCGAAAGCGTGCAATGTTCTAAAAAGGTAGTTGTGTTCGACTCGATCGAATGCATTAGCCTGGTCAAGTGACACAACAGCCAATGGTAGGTCTTCACGATTAGTGTAGTCGATGACGTCTCTTATCAAGTGCAGATTGGAGTGGAGATTCCTGTCTTGTACACAGAATGTTTGGTCGCTGTTGATGATGCCAGGGAGAACTTGCGTGAGACGGTTTGAAAGAACGCGGGAGATTATCTTGTAGTCCGTGTTCAGTAGTGAAATGGGCCTCCAGTTTTTCAACTCAAGTTTATCCCCTGGTTTTGGAATCAGTGCAAGCACGGCGAGTTGCATAGATCTGGGGAGACGTTTTGACTGGAAAGATTCTTCGACCACACGGACGAAGAGCGGTAGCAGTTTATGCATGAATTTAGCATAGAAGTCCGTGGTCAGTCCGTCAAGGCCAGGCGACTTACTCTTGGTCAGTTGTTGCACTGAGGTTGTTATTTCGCTCGGCGAGATAGGTGCATCAAGTTTGTCTCGTTGAGGCTGGGATAATTGCGGTAGGTTTTCGTACAATTGGGGAGTTTCAGTGTTGTTGTCGTTCGAGCGCTCATACAAGGTGGCGTAGTAATTTCGAATCGTGTTTTTAATTTCCGTTTGATTTGTAATCACCGTGCCTTCAATCCGAAGTGCGGGAATTTGATTGGTCGTTTTCTTTTCCTTTCCAAGTTGATAGAAGGTAGGCGAAAGTTGGTTGTAATCTTTGTACACACGATTTGATTCCATCACAAGTGTTGCTCGAGCCTCCGTGTAGTGCGTGCGCCGAATACGTGCCAGGCACTCGTTGATCTCGATGCGTTCGGCCCTGCTTAGATATTCGTGCCCTTCGATCCGACGCAATCGGTGTTCGGCGTGCCGCAGCGTCTCGCTTGCGCAGCTTGCCAGGTGCGCCTCGTAGCGCTGCGTCACGACCCTTATTTCAGATTTGAGCTCATCCCAACGTTGAAGTAGGTCGTCACTAGATGGCTTGTTTACTAAGTGTTCGATGACGTTCAAAATGTGGCTTTCGTAGATTTTGTCCTTTAACAAACGATTATTAAAGATCCAGTACGGTGGTCTGTTGGTAGAACTGGTCAGAGAAAAGCTGAATGACATGGATGAGTGGTCCGAGAATGATGGCTTGATTCGAGGGAAGAGGCAATTCGGAATGTCGTTGCGTCTGACGTAGAACCTATCCAGGCGTGATCGGGGGCGCGTATCTTGGGTGCCCACGTAACTGTACTCACGCATATCAGGAAAGGTGTGTCTCCACACATCTTCCAAGTCCTCGGCAGCGAGTAGAGATTTCAGCAATTCTGCGTGGAAAGTTCTCCTTTCCGTGTGTCCCATTCGGTCCTTTGCGTCGATGGTGAGGTTCCAGTCTCCACCCAGGATTGTAGAGTGGTCGTGGAGCACATTGTTTGTCATATACTCGCGAGTTTTCTCGATTACTTCAGTTGCAACCGCGTTGTTGTGTGGCATGTAGACATTTATGAGGTGGCAAATTTTCTTCTGGATGCATATTTTAACAGCTTGAGTGTAGCCGGGTACAATGGTGACCTGGCTGGCATGCTGCAGGGGTTCTCTGAGAGCAACAATGGTGCCGCTGCAGTTTTGAACTGGTGCGTTAATGATGAAATTAAAATCAGTGAGAAATGGCATGGATGAAGTTATCGATGAAATGTTTGTCTCTTGGAGGAAAAGAATATCCGTTCTGCTACGCCTAAGGAGATTACTTAGCAGTGTCAGCTTGATGTCACTGTTAAGGCTCCTTACATTTAGAGTCATAACTTTAACCATCCTAACTCTCAGCGGCAATGGCTGCAATTATCCTTTGGATCCTTCGCCGTAGGTTGACATCCGGTTGTTTTTTTGCATAGATTTCGAGTTCAAGGCTGATGGCTTGGTAGTCTGACGTGTATTTTTTGATAATCGGAAGAATTTTCTTAAAGTGTCTAGTTGCCTTTAGGAATTCTTTGAATCCTTCAGGGGGGATGATTGGTTTAGTCACTGTACTACCGTTAGTTGGGAAGTCGACTTCCGTGAGAAGGACAGCCGTGGATTCGGTAGCCGACGAGGACGACCCCAGCGACATTACTGACTCACGGTCGGACTCATATTCGTCTTGACTGTAATAAGTTTCGGTACGCGACCTCTTCGCGGATGAGCCACCGTCCGAATGTTTGCTGTTTGCAGTTGGGCTTTCGTAAATAGGCGACGGTGTGACCGTGTCTTGAGATACGGTGCTCAGCAAGGGAGTGGCATTGGTATTCAATTTCTGTGACTGTTGAAGCTGCTTTATTCTCTCTTCAGCGCTTTTCACGTTCACTTTCAAAACAGTAGCAGTATCTTTACTAGTGGAGGTGTTGTTGTTAATTTGCCGATTAATGCCTTCGTCACTGACATTTACCTGCGTATCAGGCTTGAGACTAATTGGTTGGGTATCTATCCCAGCCGTTGTACCGGCTGTAGCGTTCGCGAAAGAACGGGACGGTAGATCTGGAAACGAGTTTAAGTTCTGTGTTGGCGGCGGCTGAGGGTTTCCCGTCGCTTCTGACACAGCTTTGCAGTTTTTCATTACATGGCCCTTGCGCTTGCATTTGTGACACAATACATCGTCCATTGAGAGAAAGACTACGTGATTTAATCCTTCTACTTCAAACCGAAGAGTTTCGGGCACACGAGTCAAGTCTTCGACCAATACATAAGCAAGTTTGCGGAAAGATTTTACATGAGAGCACTCACCAATCTTTGATCCCGTGGAAATATCGCGAAAGGGACCAGTTAGCTTCCCAAATTGGTTGATTTTGCTCACCAACATTTCGTTGGTTATAAAGGGATACACGTTGGAAAGCATAATTTTTGTGGCAGCTGTACTGAACCTGCGGATGGGAACCATTTCATTGTTGACCGCGATGAAACCATCTTCAGTTATCGTGGAGACCGCGTCTTCGTTTGTTAAGAAAACGCAAACACGCCCTCCCGAGATTCTTGATGCATGAGTGATTTTTTGACCAGCGAGAATATCAGTAATTCCTTGCAAGTAATCATCGATAGTGGAGTCGGGAACGTTGTCAATGATGACCGCTAGCTTGGGTGAGATTGCCATTGTGAGTCTATTAATACTGGTGAGTCACTGTGCAGCTCGTTTACCTACGTTTAACGACGCAAATGCCATGAGAGGCTACACGGCAATAACATAGGTTTTACATATTGCACCGTAAAACTTGCGTAACTTTGCCAAAAAACAAAGAACCAAAAACGCACTTTCACTAGACAGTCAGTTCACAGTTCGTACACAATTTGTTGAAAAAACGCGAAACTGGCACACAGTAAACCGCCCGAGAAAACGAAATTTCTGGGAGCCGATGTGATGCACGTCCTCCCTGTAGGTAGGTAGGTAGGTAGGTAGGTAGGTAGGTATAGTTTGTATACGCCTTACAGACTGTTGTGTAGGCGGATCTCACTCATTCATGATCTCAGGATCAACCCATTGGGAAAACCTCCGATAAAAAGGATTCGTCTCGTAAACCAGACGATTGACAATTCAGGAGAAAACCCGATACAAGCTGCCTATTTTGCCATTCTACGGAAAACCCTTTTGTGCCAACCTCTCAAAAGTTCTTGCCAATGCGTATGACTATACAACACATAGGTAGGTAGGTATAGTTTGTATACGCCTTACAGACTGTTGTGTAGGAGGATCTCACTCATTCATGATCTCAGGATCAACCCATTGGAAAAACCTCCGATAAAAAGGATTCGTCTCATAAACCAGACGATTGACAATTCAGGAGAAAACCCGATACACAAATCATCCAACATTCGCACAATATCTTTCGCGATATTGAACAGGTCCAGCTCATAACCGAATGGATCTTGAATGTTACTTTGAGCTCTGAAGCAAGTGGCTCTCTTGCTGTCGCGCGTTACTTTCGCAAGCAGAGAGAGCGACAGACCAAGGCACAGGCAGGAACTGAGCATTTTCCAGGATACAGGTTTTTGGATTTATGGTAAGGTAACCTTGTTTCGTTATTATTTAATCCTTTATATTAACTTCGATTTTGTGCCAGCCGGCCAAATCTTGCGACGGCTAATTAACCCACTGCCCGCCACCCGATCGAGCTGAAATTTGGTACTCATGCCAGATTCCGGTGACAATACATTCTATTAAACTTTTAGCCCAGTCCTCCACCCCCTTCCCCTTCTATACACACATATTAACATATCAGAAATTGGGAACCTTAGGAAAAATACCGAAATTATGCAAAAAGGGAACTGTCAAAATTTTCCCGAAATTTTCTGTAACTGTGTATACATGTGAGAATGCTTGGTCCGAGAACTAATGCGGGGGTTTTGGGGACACAGACCTCCTTTCGGAAAACATTTGTATTTGTGTAATTTTTCAATGGTGTTGGCTGCGTGGAGCGGGCGTTTTGGGGGTGCAGCCCCCCACATTGGAGAAATTAACTTCTACTGTATCCGCGTGAGAATGTCCTTTCGGAGAAACAGGACTGAGGTTCCTTTTAGCCCATCGCGGGCGACACGTGGTGGATGCCTCTCTTTGGGGTCGAACATCTTGGCAATTCCCATAAGAACTGGGGCTTGGACTGGGGGGGGGGGGACTGGGGTGGGGGGGGGGGGGGCACCCAAATGTCTCGCGCCTTGTTTGCAGCTTCTAATTTTTGTTGTTATTCCTTCAATTTATCCGTTTTTGACTTGGCGAAGCACAGTTTGCAAATTTGCTGTTAAAAATGTAGCCGTTTTTTTTTGCAGCTGACGATTTTATATATTTTACTTTGCTTCTAGCAGTCACAAAATACGGGTGTACATAATCCAATATAATTTATATCTGATTATTCGTTGAGTATACTTCTTCAAGCAGTGAAATTAACGAGGAAAATCAATTTAAAATTTTCGATCAAATCTGTAACCACCTTAGTTGTCACGCGTGTGAAATTGACACACGAAACCCGCCCGTTTTGTTTGCCACTCACCCGCAAACATCAGACGTTCTTTCAAAATATGTCAATTCACGATCCAGCTGCATTCAACACAGCTACGTCAAGTTCCTAAAATAGCTCAAAATCAATCGGCTACAAATTTGTTTTAAGTGGAAACGATTGTGTTCGAGGCCCGAGAGTGCCAATCCTAATTGGATTATGTTTAAATTGACTTTCGTGTCCATTTTAAGCGATCCATAGTTCGTATAGTATATTGTGATGGCACCGTTCGTAAAGTAATTAGTAGATTCATTAACGCCAACCGTACACGTGTTCCGTGCTGTTGGTAACTGTCCGTGTCTACCGAAATGGTATCAGAGCATCGAAATGGGTCATTTAAAGTTGACCGGAGCATTGCCACTTGACATTTTAAAGGGAAAAAAGGGCGGGAGGAAGGGCTCTCTCCCTTACATAGGTGGATTACTCGATTGCCAAAACACAAGGCCCGGTACAAGTGCTTCAACCCAGAGTAAAAGTGTCAAGCTGTGTTTACACGGTTCAATGTTTCGTTCAATGCATTGAATTCAATGCATTGAACTCAATGCATTGAACGAAACATTGAATGCTCTTGAAGAGCTGTTTACACGACTCAATGTTCTAAATTCATTGAAAATGGTGGCACAGCCTTCCAAAATCTTTGTTTCTAGAAGGCAGTAACATACCCTTCCTTTTGTTGAAAGGAAATTTGAACGATATTTAGAACACGTCCTAAATGAGAAAACATGAATGAAACCTTGAATTCAAGCTTTCGTTCAATGATTCATTGAATTCAATTGTTGTTTACACGGTTCAATGCATTGAATTCAATGCATCGAACGAAACATTGAACCGTGTAAACACAGCTTTAGTTATTGGCAACCGCCAATGGGAAACCGTGGAATTCACCTGTTTCTGAGGGCTAGACGCTTAACCCAAAGTTGACAAATATTGTAATACCGGCCCTTACAATATTAAAATTCTAATACTGCCTGCTTGCCCTATCTTTAGTACTAAAGTTGTGACAAATCTATTTCATACTGGGGGTTGAATGTTTAATTTGAATTTGGCATTTTAAACCCCATTTTTAAATAGTTTTTCCCCCCAACATAACAATGTGTGTGTGCGCGGAAATTGAGTGATCATAGAGTGTGCTATAGACTTTTGTATAAATACCCACATTGTTTTTTCGCCAAATTAATGTAGGTATTTTTAATTGAATGCGTTTAGTTCTGGATGCAGGTTGTGAAGTTGTACGGTATATGGAAATGAGCAAGGGAATGAAGAGACAGATGGAATGGAGCTCTGAAAAAACAAGCTTTTCCGATAATTGCTTTTTCACACGGCCATGTTTTGGGGTAATGTGTACCTGAATACGAGCATGCGCATTTCGTGGGCGTTTGATTCAATGTTAGGCTCTTTCGGCGTGGGTCAACGATTGCCGATGGGACTTGCGTTTCAAACAAAATGAGTGAAATTGCGCCTATGTTTAACGGAACTTTATTGTCCTGTCGCCTGAACTTGAAATATAAGAATTTAGAACGCAAATTAAAAAAAAACAATCAATTTTCAATTTTCAATTTTCAATTTCAATTTTCGTCGTAACATCATTATCTCAGAAGGAGAGTGGATTTTCTGCTAGCATGCGTCATAAGAGTTTCAAAACTACTCATAGGGCCTTTTAACTGCCCCAATGCATAGTTTTATTTATTTATCTTTCCAACCAAAATGTAAGTTAAAAACGAGCTTTCTTTCCTCATATCAAAAGCTATTTTAGTAATCGTTTTTACTTAACCCTGAAAAAGTTCTTATGCCACTTGTTAAACCAAATGCCGAAATATCACAAACTATACCTACTCCATTTCACGATATGAAGGGAAGTGGATTTTCATCTTCCTCGAGGAACCACTGCTGCTAGCAATGAGTTAAGAGTTTCAAAACTGCCCATAAAGCCTTTTCCAGCTCAAGACATGGCTTGTAAATTTCGGAACTCTTATATTTATTTATTTATTTATTTATTATTTTAGTCTAGGAAATTCCCAATACGGTGCGGGACAGTGGAATGTACAGACTCATAATTACAATTACAATATAATGGTAAATAATCTTATTAGTAAACAAAAACATGATGATGAAATGAAATAATACAGTATTGGAAATTAATCGCACAAAGTCTAAATAATAAGTAAATATATTATAATAAGAGAATTTATAATGACAGTGTAACAGTAAGGTAAATAGTAAGTTTAATAACTGTAAGGTAAATTGTCTCGTGTCTATGTCAGCAGTGGGTCCTTGAGGAAGATGCGGATCCACTCCCCTTCTTAACGTGAAATGGAGTTTAGAGGCTGAGTACTCGTTTTGGGAAATGATTGCCAATGAAGTGGTTGTTGTTTGTCCACAGCATCCTGTACGCCGACATCGTCAACTTCACGCCGCTCTCGGAACAGCTGAGCGCGTCGGACCTGGTCAAGACGCTCAACGAACTCTTCGGCCGGTTCGACCAGATCGCGCAGGTAGGAGACCACCTCACGCCTTGGCGTGCGATCACTTGCACGCTACTAAAACTGAGCGATAAGGCCATATTCCACTATAGGGTTGCAACCTGCTGATCATAGGCCTTCTTACCGCAAATTTACTATCACCACCAATGGAACAAAACAATTTAGAGGGCCATGGATCGGCAGGTTGCAACCCTAGTGGAATATGCAATCCACTGTCAATTGTGTGATAATTTCTGTATCGATTCCATTCATTTCTCGCCCGTTTGGTCTGAAACCTAGTTTTAATAATGGTCTTACACGTAACTATCTTAGATTTTAGTACTTTGACAATGCCAATATCTGTGTATACGGGTCAATTGGAAATAAACAAATACAAATACAAATGTTACAATCGAATTGAGGGTGGGTTAGAATTCTTTTCGTTTTCAGCACAAATTCAGTTTTTTCGACTGGATTTTCGCTATTTTTTAAGCGTTTAGCAGTTAGAATTCGCAGTTGCAGTAATGTTTTGTACATGCAAATCCGTAGGCTTGTGCAATACAGAACGCTACTTTAACTGAACGTTAGCAAAACGTGACCATGCCAAACATTGGCGGGAAGTTGGATGTAAAAACTTAGTGGAGAACCGACCGGGTTCATTTGGTCGACCTGTTGAACGAGCTTATACCATATGTAAGAAAATGTTAGGTCGCAAGAACCAACGGGAAAAGTCCACTCCGTATCCGCCATGTTTGAATCGCTCCGCCAGTCCTTGCTAGGCTAGATTGGTACAACATATCGACATATAACATATCAAGGCTTATAGTTCATCGCCAGGTATCGCATATCACTACTTCTCGCTTATCTCGACATATCACATATCACTACTTCTCGCTTATCTCGACATATTGCATATCACTTCTTCTCGCTTATCTCGACACATCGCATATCACGTCTTATCGCATATCGCCACGTATCGCACATCGCATTTCGCAACTTATCTCTTATCGTGGCATATCACATACCACAACTTATCGCATATCGCAACATATCTGACAAGCAAGAGGGTTGATTTGCCCCATCTCACTCTTTTAAAATGTCCCTGCGGGCGTCTCGTTCAAGACAGAGATGGAAGAGTGGTTGTAAAAAGGGGGGCGGGGGGGGGGGCGGAAAACTTTGGACAGAAGTTTCTCAAATTGGGAGCGAAAGAAAGAAAGAAAGTTGAGTGGGAAATTTAGTAACTTTTCTCCTTGGGATGAAACTTTTCACCATGAATATTTTAAAGGCAGTTGATTTGACGAAATGCTGTTGGCATCGTTTGATTAATATGGAACACGGGCTACTGCAAAATGGCACCAAGCTACAATACTTACCTTTGAGATGTTCAAAAATCAATTTTAAATTCTGTTTGTAAATAAAAATGTATTGGAAGGCACACAATCTCAACTCAACAACAGTCAATCTCAAGCAATCATCAATCAATCATCAATCATCTCAATCATCAATCAATCTCAGTCATTTCAATCTACAACTTCAATGTCTGTATATTATCCGCTCCAAAAGCAATATTTAGATGAGACAGTCTAGAAGGGTGGTTCTATAGTGCCTACCTTTGTAGGTCATACCCATCAACTTCCAATCGAAATCGTGAAGTTGGGTTTACAGCTGGCAATGTTAGTAACATGATGTCGTCAACATTGGCTCTGCAACAATCAGAGACTCCATGACAGGGTCGCGAACATGACGTCACGCACACCCAGAGCCAATGTTGAAGACATCGTGTCACTGACAGGGCTAGCTGTAAACCCAGCTTAATTCGCTTAGGTATATCCGTGTAGTATAGACCCATCCGGTAATGTATTACCTCCTATACAAATTTATAAACGAAATATTTTGGTACCTACATACATATTTATTATACCATCAAGTATATATAATAATTGAGAAGTACACACCACTTAATCTTCATACACCCATGCCGTAACTAAGTTGTAGCATTAGCAACACACTTTCAAGCACTTCCATATGCGTTCAAATGCGAACAACCAAGACCACAGATTAAATTACACAGATTCGCCACGTCTATATTAATATTGGCTACGCGAAATCCAGGGGAAATAATCTCCCAATGTAATGCCTGCTCCCCTCGCCCACAAACTATAAGTAAATATACAGGAATTTAATTTTGGGATGCCGACACACTTTTCTTGTATCCGTTTCACTCTCTCTGCCGATCATTGCTTTATAGTTCTCATACCATGACTTATTTTGAGTCGTTGCCACCTAACTAGCAACAGTTTTTTTCGCGTAGCTGCTGCTCCATATGATGAACTAACTGTATTAACTGTTCACCGAGATGAGACGACACAAAACCCATTGTAATATTTCAACTTATGAACCTTCACAAGCGACAGATCCCGGAGATGTCACAATTATTAACTGGTTCGTGTCACAATAAACGCTCTGTTAGTGTGTTCATCTGCAATTCATCTGCGAATTCGCGTGCGCTAGGAACGATGCTTAATTAGTGTTGATTAGAGGGAGAGGGTGATTCATTAAGTAAACGTTGTTAGCGCTGCAGTGTTGTCTGAACATGGTCTGAACGCGAAGTCGCGCTGTAGCTCGACGCTGAACAGTTCAGTCGGGTTGTGGAATTTGTGTTCGTCTCTTTGCAGTTCCAAATTATATCAGCTCTCTGCTATTCCTTACTTCCACCATAGACTGTCTTAACTCTTAATTATAAACGATTCCTTCCTTTATGCTTGAAGATATGTCACCCGAGGTTCCATTTATATAAACGCCAGTCTATTGTGTTTTACTTATTTTGGTGTAGTTTTGATCAAAAACCATATTTCATCCGTGTTAAATATGGTTGTAATAAATTAAAACATCCCTGCGTTTCAAGGAAATTATACGTTCTAGTTTCCTTAAAATTTACCGAGTAATTAATCCTGCACTGTATTTAAAGTTAATGCAGCTAAGAATTAGGATAACTTACTAAGACCGAGCTCATGGCTTAAAACTAGGGCACCCGTGTTTCTACCTCCCTGAGTATAACTTCTAACAAAAACTTATTATCTTCGCAACTTACGAATCTTAAACTTCGATGTATGTTCCAACAAGATAGAGGACCTTCTGCTTGAATTGAACATCTTTCGTTTCGATTTGTTTCGTTTCATTCGAAATATTCTTGCAAACATCTAGGAAATGAAAGGTTTAAAAAGACTAAAAACGAGACAGAAAATGCACACGACTGTATAGAATAAAATTTGAACAAGTTATACTTTTAACGATGTAAAAGTGGGTATACATTTGCTTTCGAAGAAAACGTATAAAATTCGTAAATAGTAAACCGAACCCCACATCAATGTTTCATAGAAATTGAACGAATAGGAACCTCGTTTTTCTCTGTCTCTATTTCCTCACTTTATTTTCACGGTTATCTACCAGGTAAGGCCTAGTTTCTTTTCTACTGGCCTCCAATCTCTTCGCGTAACAAGAACCGCTTTCGCGAATTTCCAGCAAACTTCTCGTTTTCGCCAACATCCAAAGGTTTCTTATCAAGTACAAACATTCTCAAAAGCAAATTACCCTGTTTACCATAGTCGTCTCTTTGTGTGCGAGTGTTTCGAGACTCAAGAGAGGATTTTCCACCCTTTTCTCCGTGGATGTGCGAATGGAATCAGTGAATCCTTTGATTGAGTGACGACTGGGGGACGATTTGTTTGCTTGGAGTTTGGACATGGAGTTCTCATGCGATACAACAACGACTCATGCGTCAAGAAAATACAGCGTTTTTTGTCACGTATTATCGACAAAGTGTTAACACTTTTGATATACGGGTGTTCTTTCTTTACACCGGCCATTTTGAAAGTTTAACCGGTAGATTTGTGGCTGGAGTGAACTCAGTATGCAGACGACGAAGTCATCTGTGTTTGGTGCACGTTTTCTCATGGGGCTCATGCTAGCCATGTTTAACAATGCAACAGCAATAAATAAGATGGTCACAGTATATGGACTTAGTCGTTGAAATAGTGACAGAGGGATTTCAAAAACACACCCTTTGCTAAAATAAAATAATAATTTAATATGTATAATGTTCCCATTGTCTTAAAACTGGGATTTTTTCTTGTTTAAAGCATGCCAATACCAAACTTTGAAGTCGCTACTCCTATAGCTTTAAAAGTAGATCGTAAAACATTATACCTATTAAGTTTAAACAGTACATTTTCTAAAATAAGATTATATATTTATGTACTATGTTTTCATGTCGTAAAATAATACACAAAACTATATTTTTTCTTGTTTCAAGTATTCAATACAAAGCTTTGAAGTCGTGTTATACAATTCCTATCTTTACAAGAAGATCGGTGCAAAGGAAAAGGAGCGTATCCGGGTGTTAATATTTGGAATTTAGCCCCTGCGCGATAGTGCCGTATCTGTGGGCTGAAACGAATGAAATTATAGTGAATGTCCTTTGAAAATATCCCGTGTATGACGGTGTTTAAAACAAATAGGTCAAAAATGTGTTTTCCGCGGTCTTTTCGTTGATATGGTTAATGATGACCCTTACCTGTATTAATACATGGGAGCATTTTCCAAAAGTCAGCCACAAAAGGTTTTTGCTCTCAAAATAACATGGCTCTATTTGATTTTGTATTGACAAATTTTACAGTTAATCACTTTTTTATGTTTACTTAAATATTATTGATAAAAAAAGATATATGATATGATACACAAGTCTAATATGACAAAAAAGCCATGTTATTTAGACGACATAAAAATGCTGTGGCAGACTATAATCAAAAATGCTCCCATGTGAATGGGGCTTACAGCCAAGCGAGCATCAGGTGAATTCCAGGTAGAGTGAGTCCTTAACCTCCACGATTTCCTCGGGGTTTCCAGGACAACCAGTGCATGCGCATCAAGATCCTGGGGGACTGCTACTACTGCGTGTCCGGACTTCCGGTCTCGCGGCCCAACCACGCGTACAACTGCGTCAACATGGGTCTGCAGATGATCGACGCAATTCGGTGAGTTCATCCGCCATCTTTTGATGCGCTACAGTGCGTCTCATGCCTGGATGTCCGCAGAAAACCGGCATTCCACTATGCTATAGTACCTGTCCACTAGTATGCAATAGTACCTGTCTGATGAAAAAAAACCAGACACGCATGCTATATCAATTTTAAAGGAAAACGTCCCACGGTGGAAGGCTTGTAGTAGACAAGCAAATCAAAAATAAAAATTGCCACGTTTAAAAAGAGTGTCTATTTAAATTGAGTATTGGACATTTGACCTCCAATAAAAAATTACTGTATTTCGAAATGTTAAAAAATATCGAAACTAAACCAAATTTAGCAGCCACTTTGATCGACGTGTTCCACTTTGGTACGGCTTCCCAACGAAGGCAGAATGTGATGTTTCGAGGAGCTTGTTTACCATCCTATGTGGACTCTTTTCATCTGCGTTCGCGTTCTCCTGATGCATTTTTCCTCATTCTTATAGGCTGTTTCTACGCTCGATTCATTTGAAGTTGATATCTTTTTAACCATTTGTATCTGCTAAACAATCTTGTCGCTCAATCCTCCAACGAGAATAAAACACCGGCCGCAAATTGAATCCTCGTGTAGTTAGTGTACTGTTCGTCCGCCATGGGCGCCAGTTGTATCGGTTGAGAACGCCGGAAATCAACCGATGTCACAGGTTTACATCTTGTGGTTTTGTATACGACAGTACTTCATGGGAATACGTCTCCCATTACGATCCTCCAGCCTTTACTTTTCCCTGAACTGACCTTTGTTCAAATGGTGACCCACCCAAATTCTGCTCAGTGCAACACTGCTTAACTACTGTGAACATTGCCAATATCAATCTAGAGCAGCACAGCGATATAAACTATGGGAAACAATTCAATATGAAGAAGGCTCTCCGCTCCACTTGGTTTCACAGATAAAAATTGTAATGTATAATGAAATTGAATGGTCAGTATCATAATAAATTTGATGCTGACCAAACTGACCAAACTGATGCTCCATTCCGAGTCAGAGTCATCAGCCCTTTTGACGGAAAAGTGTTTTACTCTGTTGAACAATATATTTAAACTATACTGACTAGTTTAAAGTAGTTTTATTAAGGCATGTGTAGTGTATGACTAGTCATATATCAAATATCTATGTATTAATCAACCATAGATAATAATAAACATATACATAAATACAAACGCGAAATACAAAGCAGAAATCGAATCTCAAAAGTGTCCAATTGCAGCAAACTTTGAACTATATTAAGGGTCAATTCCAAGACAACCACAAAGATGGCTGCTACAGAAAGCCATGAACACTTAATTAGTGGTATCTCCGAAACGCCAACTCGCGAATTCCCGCATCGTCTTCATCTCTTCGCTCCAACCGCAACGCTACTGTGAGGCTGAGCAACCCGAGCGAACCCTACCGAACCCGACCGAACCCGACCGAACCCGACCGACCCTTAAATAGTCGAGGTGCCTCTGAGACCGCCGCATCAACGCACTTCGGTTGCGCGCTGCTGTCTTGGCGTTATATTGCGAATTAACGACGAAATAAATCCGAGCTGCTTGCGGCTGAGCGCGAAGCTGTGGGTGGGGGTTGAAATCCAATTTATAGTATTTCCCTGGGGCTACGTAACATAGTGTCTCGGCACAACGAACGTTACACACAAACACTGTATAGTGAATGCCACCGCGTGTGCATTTATATTTCATTTCATTTCACGTGAGATGCTTCTGCTTTTTGGTGCCATCAGCTGTGCACTCGACGGGATTTAGGGTTGGGTTCGCCGGTGCTGAAAGTAGTTTCGGCTTTTGTGTTTCGGTTTGGTTAGGGCGTGGTGCTTGGATTCTTTCTCGTTAGTGCGTTCGGTTAGTTGCTGGCTGGCCTTAGCGTTTCAATTCTTTAGTGGGTGTCTATTTTACGGATGCGATAAACTGATTTAGAGATGAACTCTTGCTTTGCACAGAGGCAGAAAGTCTGGCTGAAAGTTGATTCCTTTTGCTATAGCTCAAGCTGGTGGATCGACAAGAAGAAAAACGCTGTCAAAAATGTTCCAATAGGCAGTAAACGTCCATTGCAAATTGTGACATTTTATTTAAATTTTGCATTGAGAAGCTGAGCTGAAAGTATTGCAGATCTGTTTCTCGCAAACCATCATCGCCGATATCTCAGCCAGACGTGTCCTTGGTCTTCCCAAGGTCGCCGTTCTTCCAGTTTCGTGCACCTGAGTGTTGGTCCATGGGGTTTTGAACCTCCGTCTCATTTCCGTCATTTGCGAAATCGCCTACTTGAACTAACAGGCCTCGTCTACTATACTCGAGTAGTCGGCCTTGGATTTCGCGATCAGGCTTTTGGGAAAGCGGTCATTTAGCTCGTTTTAAAGACGTTTCGGTTTAGCACGTCAAAGACGCTTTGAGACGTCTTTAGTGTAAATACGTTCATGCCTACTGAATTGGACAACATAGCTCAATTTGAAGTTGTTCATCACCTAGAATTTGATTGACTGGTGATGATAATTTTCATGATTTTCATGTTTTGTTCTTTGGACATGCTACAAAATTAGATGTACCAGGATATTCAGTTGTTGGCCGGCGATCTAGAATCGGACCTCGCAAAGAAGTCGAGTTTTGCTACTCGAAGCATCATCAATTTCACGTAGACATTTTCCGTGATGATATATTTATAATATTGGGGGGGGGGGGGGGGGGGGGGGGATTTATTGTAAGCATTGTAGGCACATGGGTAATGGGCACATTCCGTAGTGCTTTGTAGTATGACTTTGAGAAAAAAGTAGCGAATTCGACTTGATGCATTTTAATTAGTTGGCTTTTTCTCTCAGTTATTGTTCCAATCTGTGCAGGTCGCTGTGTACGCTGTGTACGCTCAAAGTGCTTTCAGTGTCTTCTGCTCGTGTAGGTTTAATAATGTGCAGCATTCGTTTGATGTTTTTGTCGGGTGCACGTAGCTGTAGAGGCGCGTAATTAACAACAGATGCCGTTCGACGAGGTGCAATTTGTACGGAGATGTGTAAGCACTTCGTTTCAAATGCAATGCTTCGATAAAGTACGCGTAGAAACTTGATTTGAATTCAAGTCAATGTAAGGGAAAATTCTATGTCAGATTTGATCGAAGATAATAAATTGGGACTGCATTTTTTTATTAGGCTGGGTAACTCTAGTTATTAAATAACTATCTTACTAACATAGTTAGCTTACCCAGTTACCCAGATTCGAATGCCTAGTTCTTTTTCAAGACTAGAAAAGAGCGAACTTACGCAGAGACAATTTTTTGTTAGTAGATTTGGTACGATTTCTTTTTCAATTTCCTCTTCAAAAGCTTGTAAAACAGCAAATGTAAGGCATTTTCAACCTGTTCTGCATTCCTAAAGGATAATTAATATTAGGGTTTAAAGTTTTCATAAAGATAGGTAATACTTAAAACCGCTCCCCCTCCGGGCAATGATGTTCTTCTTCCACGAAATCTGATGTAAGACTCTCTAAGTTCCAAAGAATTTGGCGCCTAGTATCTTCATAACCGAGCAAGGGGTGAAATATCGTTCATGCATATTGCATAATATCAACAGCCGCGAACTTTGTCATTTATGCGTTATGAGAGGATTAATTAAACTACATTATACTTTAAAGATCGACAAAGACACTTTTAATTAAAATTTTGATTATGCTGGCAATCGTCACTATAGAGCTCCTGCAATACATGTTATCTCACTGGTGGCCAGCAAACATGGCACTTGTTTTTAAATGGGAAATAACATTGAAGTTGTCCACCAGTGAGTTAAAATTAGGCTGCTGTTGCAGGTGCTCAATACTATATTACATGTCAGATGTGCGTTTTAATTCGATATAACACGCTGCCAAGTTTATTAACATTTTGCGATTCACTAACATCTCATTTCGGTGGAGGTGCCAAGTTCAGCTTGAATACGCACGGCTCCTCCACCTATGCTTACTACGCGCAGGCTGGCATTTACGGTTTACCTGTCAAGTTATTGCTTGTTTTCACTGGTATGTTACTAACTAACAGTTTGTTAGCAACATTTATTTGGTTCTGATAATATCCGTTGCTAAGCAAATTGTAATATTTTTAACAAGACATTGAAAACCGAAATTTAACCTCATAACTTTAATTAACCAGGACAGCATCAAGGAAGGGCATTGTATGAAGGAAAGTATCAACGAAAGCATTAAGAGGTATCAAAGAAATGTTATAATTTCTACCAGGATTGTCTATAATTCTTCTATTGTCTATAATACCAACATCGACACTGTTTTGGTGGAGGTGCCATGATCAGCTTGAATGAGCACGGCACCTCTACCTCCAGCGGCTGATGGTGAACTTAGAGAACAGCAGAACCAAGGATTTCAAGCTTGCACGGCATCGTTTTGTGGCGTGTTCTACATAACTAACGGGTTGAAAGGGAACCCGTGGGCTGCACATTTGATTAAACCAGATGATTAGCTAACACACTGTATAAGCTTGCAGCTTTTAAAGCTTAGTGAGAGCTGCCGCAAAGTGGAGTGAAGATGCTTGAAATAAAACTACATTCTTGGTGAATGTCTGCCACAACTTTTTAATGTAAATATTAATTAACATCTTGATTTCTGCAACGTGAAGAAGTATAGGATGAGGATTAGCATAAAAACACACTATCGGCGTATGAACTAACTTAATTCGTGTGTTTTAATTAAAAGTAGGAAATTGCAGGAACTCCCTCTGAGTCTGTGGTTTGGCTGAGTTCAGTGGAGCCCTGCGCGTTGAAAACTAAGCTCTGAAAAGTATTCTTTTTGGAGTCGATTTTTGTCGGACGTGTATTAGACCTCGAACAGTTTGAATGGGCACGGCACACTCTGTATCCCTGCAGCTAGAGAGGCTTTATTTGGCAGAGAGCGGCCAATGGACAAAATATGGCGTCACCGCTGTCAAAATTTCAACATTTCACTGAGCAGCTTTAGGCTAAATTGAGTTCAACTATGGGCTAAATGTAGGCTAAAAAGGCAAAATTGAAGTTGATTTTCTCGTGTCACGTTGTTTTATTGAGATGAAATGTGAATGCAATTCATTTGGACAATTAATGGCGTCCAAAACGGTTTAGCGCACGGCGTACTCTTTGCCAAATAAGCCTCCCTACCTGCAGCGCCGGTTGGTGGTGGCCGTGACTGAATCGTGCAGAGACGCTGCACTTGGATCTCTACGATCTCTACGCAGAATGGAAACCACTCACATAATCTTAGCACGTGCAAAAAACACGGCGAAAGCAAAACTGACCACTGCATAAACCGTCCAAGTTTAAGCGTATGATGCTTCGATGGGTGTTGAAGTTTGGGGGGGAGGGGAGCTAGGTTGGGGAGGTTACGATGACTGGACGCAATTAAGCAAAATGGTTATTTGCATGTCCGGCTTGTGGTGGTGGGGGGGGGGGGGGTTGAGCCCGTCGGACGAATCACGTGACCGCAGGCAGCGGCCGTTTAGCGAGCTACGTTTTATGGGCATAGAGCACCAAGGCTACAGAGTGGTCATTGGGTTTTGCAGTGGCCATTTTGGACCACGTGTCAGTGATCTGTGTGTTCTTGTGTGGTTAGTGTACTTGCCGGGGGGTCGATTATGTTACTGTGTCAATAAGATGTCACTCGTTTGCTCTGTACTATTATTATATCCATTTTAAGTACCAATATCAATATTACAGTTGAAGCGTAGACAGTGGTGAATACAACGAGTCGAATGATTTTTCTGGCGATATCTTTACATATTCCCACCCCAGGGTGCAGATTTAAAAAGCAGGGATAGCGCCAGAGCATTGACTTTGTCACTCTAGTTGGCAGGAGAACTCTCTCTTGGGGAAAAGCTCTAGTCACCTTTCTTTCCTAAGATGGCCTCTTGGCAGTGAGTTTGCCTCTCTAGTCGGCAGGAAAACTCTCTCGGGTAAAGCTTTAGTCACTGTACCAACGTTTCGGTCGCGCCAGAATGCGGTTAGGGTGGTGGCACTGCGAATTTACAGCCGTCATTAAGCGAGCAACAGTTGGCGGCAGTGCGCAACTAGAAATAGTGAATCTCTCTGCTAATGTGCTTTACAGGATATGTATTAGTGCGAGTGGTATGGAAATTAGACTGAACTAAAGAAGTTTTTAATCTAGTCTGCTTAACGTCCTTGATTAATGCTATTCAATTTACTTGCGATCCCATTTCGTAAGAAAATTATACTATTTTAATTAACTAATTTTACTTATTATTATTTTTTTTTTTTAATTAACTAATTGCACATGTCAAGTTTAAAATCTCTATTGGTTCTCTTCCCTGCTACGAAATATTTGCGATATATTAACCCAAATTGTTTAAATTTGTATTGGACAGAAAAAAAGTTCACTCACTACAGTATTTTTCACGTTAAGAAGGAAAGTATTGTTCTGTTGATTTCATACATTATCAATCATTCGGTGCTCAGAACATTCAACCCTTTAGCTGAGTCTGCGAATGTTGACACCTTTGGCTCTTCTAACAGCAGGGGAGCCTCTTCGAGAGTGAAACACCGCTCTCCTTCTAAACGTGAAAAAAACTATTTAGCGTTACGAAAAGAAGACAAAATGTTGACAAAAGAGTACCGAGACTTCCCTGTTCGCATAAATGTCTAGCAGCGAAAGACACAAGCCTGGAGATGATTATTTGATATCCACTACGAAATAAATACCACTTTAATTGGATGACTCCTGTGAACTGACAAAATTGAAACCTTTGCTGCAAATAATAAGAAATAAAGCGAACTGCTACACTAATGTAGGATTGTCTATAATTCTTCTATTGTTTTCAGGAATTCACAATTCAAAATTTCCTGGAATTTTTCGAAAGAGAAAAGACAATAGTCTCTTCAAAATGTAACGTGATACAATTTTAATTTTTTGTTACGTCGGATGGTATTTCACTTTGAAGAGTCATTGGTTGTCAGAGCCCCAAGCGGGGGTATTCTTTTAAAAGAAAATTAACTGTGTCGTGTTGAAAATAGCAACAGCGGTTTGTCATTTAACAACAATGTTTTACTGTATATTATGTGTTAGGACTGTACGCGTAAAGAGAGTTGATTTCTTGGAAGCGCTACGACTTAGTTTACAGAATCGAGCAAGAAGATCGACCTTCGGCGTCAAGAAGGTCGTGGGGGGGGGGGGGGACCTCTTGAAAATACTTTGCTTCTCTAGTAACTAAATCCCCGTATTTTTGGAGAAGCTTCTTTAGTATGAAATCAACAAAAACATACAAGATAAACACTCGAGAGAACAATAGATTGTCTTCTCCCTTTAGTCACTACAAAATTATCTTTGTTCTTCTGCATTGATTCTATATTTCAATAAATAAGTTCAAGAACATAATCTGAATATGAAGACAATTAAGCGTTAACAAGGCACGCTAATTATTTCTTGAAACTATAGTTAGAAGAAATAATTAGCGTGTATTATTTGCTTGAAACGTCTTATTCAATATAGGGTCTTAAGGCTGGGAAACGTCTTGACATGAGAAAATACCGTCTTGTTAGGTCAACGTCTTAAAATTGAGTGCATTCCCAGCTAGCGTTTTACGCAGCAGCGTTTTGATTTTCAGTCCACACTTTGGCTTTCAGGCCCCATCTAGACGCCAAGTAGAAGACAAGACGTTCAATCTTGTCAAAAAAGCAGCGTCTTGCATTTCAACGCATTATAGACTGTAGGGCGTCTTTTCTTTCGTATATTAGACTGGTGAAGTCTATAGTATCAAGACTCTGAGTCTGAACGTCTTATGTTCTAGACGTTTGTTTTTGCAGTGTATAGTTTATATCATAATTAGCTAGCTTCATTTACCTTCCTATTAATTCTAACTTATTTACCTAATCAAAATTCAAAATTTCTCGAACTATCATGGGAATAATGTTCAGAAAACATAGATAACCAAAACGATCGAAGAAAGTTTCTGGTACGAACATTTTATATGCCTGGGTTGTCTTATCAAAACTTTCCTCCCAGCGCACAGCCAAAAGACTGTAAGATCAGCTGGGGTTACAGCTAGAAATGTCAGTGACACAATGTCATCAAAATTGGCTCTGGCCCAATCAGAGACTTCGTTTCAGAGACGCGAACTTGACGTCATACATATCCAGAGTCGCTGATTGGTGGCAGAGCCAATGTTGTCGACATCGTGTCACCAACATTGCTAGCTGTAAACCCAGCTTTCGGTGGTGATTCCAGGACTGTCGTGCGAATATGGGAACTTGCACACGCTTGATTAGTAATTGAATATAGCGGTTGCCCGAACGAGCTGACTCGAGATTGTAGAGATTATAAACTCCAAAGCGGCTGGCAACCCCAGGTACAAGTTTGGCAGAAAACAAGTTTTAAAATTCGCTACAACTTTAAACTACCTACAGGCTACAACCACAGCTACAACTACCTACAACAACCTTGGCATTTACTTTGAGAGTTCGACAAGTATGTATAGATATGATTATAAAGAAAAAGTTGCACTAAAGTACGGGAAATGTGAAAATCTATAGCATTTGGCCACTTCAGAGCTCAACGTCACAATTGTTTTTCTAACATTGTTTAGTGTACTTCGGTAGTGGAAAGCTACATTCGAGCCAAAGAGCGAATGGGAAGCAGTTCCAATGTAGAAGGCAATGGCTCTGCTTGTGCCCTCATTAATTTTTTTCCCTTTAAATAGATACTGAATTTTATTCGAAACCAATCAAAAATTACGTATCGATTGGAAACATGATAACAAGCTGCTCGGAAAACTCGTCGCCGATCGCGGAAAAACATTTTCCCGCGCGGAATCGTCTCCAATTTTCCGCAGGGAAATTGGTGACTGTCGTCGAATGTCAGCGATTACGATGTTTGTGAATTTTCCATGCGAAGTGGCCATGAAGTTGAAGCAGTCGTGAAGCCACGGCGACAGAGTGAAGCAGTTGACGAGGCTTCAGATCGTTTCTGCAATTCTATTTACCGTGCCATAACATTGAATTGTTGCGTTGCGTTGTATTGTGTCGCGAAATTGAATTGCTATTAAATTGCTCTCTTTAGAATTGCTATTTGAATGTGACATAAATTATATCGACATGACGTTGTTGTAATAAATCAAGTCAAGGGACTGATACATTCCAAGATAATTGCATGAGAACATCAACATAGAACAAGCGGGAAATTTGATGTTGCAATTTGATAGATGGATTATGACTATATGAATTTATTCGTTCAAAAACCGCTACAAAAATGTTATATATAGCTACATATAAACCAAATTTAAAAGTGCATTTTTATTTTCTGTAAATGTTGTATCATATAAACATGCAAAAGATAATTTGATGTGGGTGTGTTGTGTAGGTGTGTTGTTGAACAACCGATTGGGGAAAATTACATGCAAATTTTCTTGCAACATCGATATTTTCACAATAATTCCATTATCCAAAAAATTCTATAATAATATTTAAAATAGCATTACGAAGTTACACCTAAAGCACAGTTGGGAGTTGACACTGATCCTTTGGGGTAAAGAATTTTTTCGAAACAGTCTGGAGTCGGATTTTAAAAAGAAATTGAATTAGACATTGGCTTCATTGGCAAAACTTTTAGCTTCTAAAATGCCATAATTTTAAAGCATTATATTCGTCAGCAATATTTTTTCAGCATGAATTTCATTCATGTAATTCCCATGCCATGAATCTTGATATTAAGCGAGTTATCTGGCAGCACTGATCAACTTTTCAGCCTTCTGATTTCATTTTCTTCATAAGTCGAAGCTGTTGAGTGCGTAACTTTTGATGACCATTGAAATAGGAAATAGACGCTTGATAAATCTACAAAACAAACAACGCTTGTTATAACCACATCAATTGCGAGCTTCAACAAAATAGTTGTGAAATGCAATAAACCTTGTACCTACTTTACTTTGTAGAAAGTGTTGTTTGAGATGGCGTTCATATACCTAGCACCCGTGGAGGTAGATTTGTTTTTTAGGTTTCTGGACCATCATTCCTGTCATCTGCTTGAACTTCTTGGACATCGACGGCCAATTCGTCTCGTAGGCCGCTTAGGCTATCTCGACACCCCAAAATCAGTATACAGAGTTCGTCTAGAAGAGGGCCAATTGCGAAATGGCAAATAATTGCACTACAATTTGGTGCCCACTTGTGGGATGTTATAGTACAATCACATCACGATTGGTGCGCAAAAAGGACATTTAAACAAATAATTTTATTGAAATCTTACACCACAGTAATAGTGGCCAAGCACGCGAATTATTGGTCATTTGTGTTGTCATTTTTCTGTGCAATTATTAAATACTAAAAACCTTCCCCGTGTACTTCTCCAAACAATGTCGTATGTAACCACAGTAGTAGTTGTTGCTTATTTATAATTTACAGCATTGTCACAGTTTCGTGTACGAGATCAATGATAACCATGAAGTAGGAAATTGACGCTTTACAAATCTGCAACAGAGAGGGACATGAGCTAGAAATCGATTAAACTGAACATAACACATAACGTATCACCTTCTCTCATTATGTTATGTCTAGCTGGTTTTGAGACATTTTACTAAAAATAAATAACTACATATTGAAATAACTACTTGCTAGAAAACCATTCAGAGCTCATTCACAGCTCATCACCAATGAAATGTACCCCAAAACATCTTAAAATATTGTGGAATTGATGCCTCCCATTCAACCTAAGAATTTGTTAGTGAATTTGCTCATTCGAAGAGAAACTCCTACAGCTAAAGTCGGTCCTGACCAGAGAAGACGTGTTTAAGTGGGTTTACCCTGTCTGCCCCTCATATCTTCCCTCCCAGCGATACCGATAACCCAGCGATAACTGAAAACTCGTCTTGCTAGAACATGGTTAGGACAGACCAAAGACACGAGTTTCAAAACTGCTATAGAGCTTTTAGTCTACCTACAGTCATGGGTTGTAAGTTTTGCAACTAGATGTCTAACTATTATTGGCTATTATTTGCTATTATTTAATAATAATTAATCAGAATTTGCTATTATTTAATCTTCTTCCATACCACATAAAACAATTAGATATAAAAGAATTTAAATCTAGGCTAGAAAAGTTCCTTGTTCAGAATGTATTTTATAATTTAGATGAATTCCAACTAGCACTTAGAAATCCTAACTTAGATATGTAGGTTGTTGTTTTTTATGATGTTAGGTAAATCTACATATTATCTTTATACATAGTTTAAGCTTTCACAATATGTTTTGTCCTTTATTATGTTCATCTTTTTATTATGTTTCATCATATTATTAATTATTATTACCATCAACTATAAATTATTTAGATTTAGTTTATAGTCTGTACGTTCCGTTGAACATGTATTCAACATTGGGATTCCTAGGACTTAAATAAAAAATGAAATAAATAACATCAGTGTGTCCCCTTAGAATATAGAACTCTAATCTCATTCTCACGGACGAAATATGAGTTTGTACTATCGTTTAGTTTTTTACTTAAGTATAGTTTGGTATACTGACTTTGTAGAAGGTCTCGTTGCAGATGACATACATGTGGTAGCCATGCAGGTAGATCGAAGTCTGCGCCCTCCAGATCATCGTCACTACCATGTCCTTGAACCTCTTTGATCTTGACGGCCAGTTTGTTTCGTATGCCGCTTCCGCTATGTCCACACTCTGAGAGGTGATCATAGAAACACACAGATATTTACTCACGAAGATTGTGTTATACGAAGAGTGGCTGGTGACCTCTGGTTCCTTTGGATATTTTGACTCACCTGTGCTGTCAGTTCACTGCCGAAGAAGCAGGTCATGCCGATATCACTTAGAGACATCAACAGGTAAAGGAAGTAACTTGTTAGAGCAGTTAAATTAAGAGTTAAGTCATCAAGAATCTGGAAGAAATTAATAAAAACGTGTTTATGATGAGAATGAAATCTGTTTGTGTCTGTTTACTGTGTCCGAGGTAGTTGGAGCTTGATCTAATGCCACTACAGTTATTCCAATTGGTCAGAAATATATATTTTCCAATCTTAGAAGTGAAGCTTATTAGCGGTCTCGATTTTCTTAAAAGAGATGGGTTAAGGTCACCTAGATTTGGTAGCAGCAATAAAAATTGCACACTAATTGCCTGAATTATTATCTTGTGTTGTGAATTGTGAACAATATACATTTGATATTTCAAAAAGAACTATGCAAATGCTTGCCGAGTTGGTCAACATCTGGATATAAAATATCGGGCCGAACACATCCATAAAATCTTCTACGAATCTGAATCAGAAAAGTGAATTATTTAAACGATGTTTATATCTTAATAGAAACAAGAGGAATGCAAAATGGTGTACCTACTTGAAAATTGCACAGTGATGCTCGATACAATCTAAAAAAAATGTTTCGGAAAATGAGTTGATTTTTTCCTTCTTTGGTTTGTAATGACAGAGAACATTTTTTCCATATTGAAGAACAGGTAATTCTAAAAACTGCTCTTCCAGAAAATCTTGATCTCGGCCATCGCTTTTCAGTTCCATGCTTCCTGTCACGTAACGTTTATGTTCGGTGTGTTTTTTCTTAGCGTCTTTATGTCTTAGTCTGAGTGTTTCCCGAAAATACTCATCCCTCAATACTTCTTCGCCTTCGCATCTTTCCAGCACTCTTCGATGCAAACTCTTCAACGTGTGGTTCAAAACACTCAGCTGCCCAGTGATGTGCATCATAACACTGATTTGCAGGCCAGATATTGCTACAGCGACGCCGGTTGACAATAATCCGTAACTCAGTTGAAGAAACAAACTGAATTTAAAATAAAGCTCCTGATCGAACGGGTAAACGACTTTGTGTCCCAAATTTGTTTTTCCATCGCGTACATAATCAATCAAACTCGGAAAAAGCAAGGAGCCAGCACTAGTAAAACCTACCAGTATTGACATGATTGTTAACAGTTGACTGCACAATTCACATTTGTTTTCTATTCTTCGAAATTCGTTGCAAGTTTTCGCTGTAATTTCAGTCAACTGTTTTAGCAAACTTTCGATTACCTGTTTCTTCCTTATCACCACAATTTGTTTGAAAATTATGCCGAAAGTAAACAGAGCAATGCCTGTTCCTGTGATGTCGTTTGTCACTTTGCTCATTGTTAATAAGTAAGCAATTCCTGCTATGAGCTGAATGAATTGCAGATTAAATATGAATGCAGTAAACGCGATATAGACATTGGCAAAATATTTATTTTTGACATTGTTCCACATTCCAAATATCTTTAGCCACTTGATCGAGAATCGCAAATATATTCTGTGGTCATAGTTAGGTATTGCAGTTATTTTTCGGGCAAATGTCCTAGCCCTGAAAGGGAGACGTGCCCAAAAGGACTGTTTGTCCATGTCACTGTGGCACTCCAACTACCCTATCTCGTACAATGCTGGAACATGATTCAACCAGCAATAACTGACCTCGCTGCTTAGCCATTCGAATTTCTCGAATCCAATACAAGCATAAGAATAAAATTTACAGTGACATGTTTCCCAGTAATTTGCATTTGATACATTTATAACTCGGGGCTTTCTTACAAACTGTGTGTTATGGCTAGCACGGCATTAAATAAATATTTGATTTCTGAACAGACCTGTATTATTTCCACCAAAACCCTCTTTTTCTCGTATATAGGCGTCCTCTTTCTAAAGCATCAAAAAGAAGAAAGTTGGTAAATAGGTATTGCACAATCGACGTCTAAAATGGTTCACATTTCTCTTTAATGAGGGAAGGTTAGTTTCTAACTTTTGAAGCACGCGGCTACTATCGTATTGATGAGTCAACACCCCAACTTAAATTAAGGATTGACATTGGCTTGATATTCTTCACATGGTTTGCCAGTATATATAACCCTTTTCAACTTTGTAGCTACATCACACTAGATCTTAATATATAGTTGCGTGGATGGCGACCAAAAAGTCGAAACAGTATATAACTATACCCATCAAAACCGGCGAAACTAGTAATTCTGAATAAATACTAATATATAGTAACAAGCCACGTAAATTCAAACAGACAACCACAAAATGTTGCATGCTTTGCGCCCCGTCGATTCTGTCTATTAGACCGAAACCGAAACCGGGACCAAACCGACCAACGGCGCCAATATCTGGATGCGACGGAGCAGCAGGTAACGCGTTCGCGTCAAACAACTCGACGCTGAATCGGAGCACCCGGGGCCCTTTTGGGTGCTGAACACTCGACGTCGCCCACGGGGGGCACGCTTTGGCCGACCGTACTAACAGCTCAAACGACCGGGGCCCGACGGGTCTCGCTTTGCCCGTGATGCGACCTACGGGTTCAGTGGCGTTCTGTTCAAAATGGAGCTGGATTTAAATAAAGCTGTTTGTGCTCCATGTATATATAGGCATCGACACTCTGCTCCATGAAAGAATCTATTTTCCGCTGCAGCGCTAGCAGTCACATTCACATGTCTTATGTCATTGTAAGGGCTGCCATCTTGAAGCACGGCAAAATGCATGCAATCAAAAGTGCAACTATGTATAGTGAATATGAATTCTCTCATGGGAAAGAGTTTAGTAATGAAGAGAAGAAAATTGTGAACATCGAAAGTCGCTTTACCAGAAAAATCGATATTACTTTAAAACGTTGCCAGATTCCGGTTCTTGGTTTGGATTTGAAGAAAATTTTTATTCATCTTGCAGATGTGTGATCAATGATACGTGTGACATATTGCAAAAACAAATACACAGTATAATGAGAAACTGAACAACCTACTTCATATAGATTGAAAATGGCACTGGAATATCTTCTTGTTATTGATCCACAATGTACATGCGGACCTGCTTAATATAATATACCAATTTTCTACCGATAATTACACACTGGGTGATAACTAATTATTCAAAATTCGAAATCTGTAACCACTAGACTTAACAGTGTTTACGTTGTACATCTAAGAAGCAATGAACCAAATTGCATCTATTCAACCAACAGACGTTTCTCCTTGCATGAATGATTTCTCAAGCCACATTTTACCCTTCAATGCTCAGTGACGAGAGATCTATTTGCGTTATTTCTATGCGGCTAGCCGGTCAACACAGTTACGTTTTGAGAGGGCAGGGTTCACCCTGCATCCACCACTGTTCAGACGGAGACAGACCGAAAGGGATGAGCCGTCGCTTCCAGGATCACGTCAAGCATCCTGTTTGTTTAGGCTCGCCAGCTGGAGTTTCCTGTATAATTACAGCGGCCATTTAGGGACCTGATCCTTGGTCCTGATTTGAGTACGTCGTTCGCTGACCTGGAATGTTGATGTTTCTTCGTTTGTTATTTTGATTTGATATAATTCTTGTTGGTGTATGTCAGAAGTGATTTATTCCTCTGCCTTCTTGCTGGAATCTGCATATATTTCGTTTACGCTTTCTTCGATTAAGTTTAATTTAGTTTTGCAGTCGCGAGTGAACCGAACCATTAGTCTTCCTGACAGTTTCTCGTTGATGTAAATGTAGGTTAATATAAATGGGAAGCAAGAATCATCACCCGCGAGAAATTAGAACCCTAATGTAGAGTAGTTTTAAATTTTTTACGGGTTTAGGGTTCGCAGAGCCATTCATTATCGAGTCTGGTCTTCAGGTTTTTCTAACGGATGGTGCATATATTTTTACCTGCCACACTGAAAGTATACATATGCAAATGTAGAAACATATAATACAAACAAGTACCACGTACGGAGCATTATACAAGAAATCGAGTAATTGCCTAAAGAAATCGAGTAATTGCCAAAAGAAATTGAGTAATTGCCAAAAGAAATCGAGTCATTGCTAAAAGATATCGAGTAATTGCAAAAAGATATCGAGCAATTGCCAAAAGATATCGAGTAATTGCGCGTCGGCATCTACATGAAGTTTTCGCTTCGCTCGCTACGCTCATCAATAATACTATGAAACGCTGCCAAAGTGTTCGCGTTGAAGATGAGCGTATGGGCGCAGCGGTACTTAGTTGAGAACAAAGGTGGACACCATGAAAATTTCATCGCAATCGACGCAGGCGTTTGGTGTGTAGAGAGCGCGCAAACACACACAAAAAACACACGCACACGCACACACACACACACACACACACACACACACACACACACACACACACACACACACACAAGTTTTTTTTAGCAGGAGTGAAATTGATGATTTCGCTTCGCTCGCTTCGCTCGCTACGCTCATCAACTACACCCGTCAACCGTTCGTGTGTGTCCGTTGTTCATCGGCCAGGTTCGTGCGCGAGGCGACCGGCTTAACGTGGACATGCGCATTGGCATCCACACGGGCAACGTGGGGTGCTCGGTCTGCGCAAGTGCAGTGCGCATTGAAGGCTAACCACTCGTCAACCGTTCGTGTCTTGTCGGCCAGGTTCGTGCGCGAGGCGACCGGGTTCAACGTGGACATGCGCATTGGCATCCACACGGGCAACGTGCTGTGCGGCGTGCTGGGACTGCGCAAGTGGCAGTTCGACGTGTGGAGCGACGACGTGACGCTGGCCAACCACATGGAGTCGGGCGGGGTGCCGGGCAGGGTGCACATCACCAAGGCGACGCTCATGCAGCTCGGGGACAGGTTTCAGGTGCGTGGTCTTTGGGGTGGGGAGCGACCGAGCGACCCGATGCGGGTGAATGCGTGCCCGGTAGCTCGGATGGTGGAGCATATGACCGGCCATCAGGAGGTCCCCTTATCCCACCAAACAAAGTGGGAGAATGCATGCCCGAATAGCTCAGATGGTGGAGAACATGACCGGCAAATCAGGAGGTTCCCTTATCCCACCAAGCAAAGCGGGAGAATGCGTGCCCGAATAGCTCAGATGGTGGAGAACATGACCGGCAATCAGGAGGTCCCCTTATCCCACCAAACAAAGCGGAAAATGCGTGCCCGAATAGCTCGGATGGTGGAGCACTTGACCGGCAATCAGGAGGTCCCCTTATCCCACCAAGCAAAGCGGAAAATGCGTGCCCGAATAGCTCGGATGGTGGAGCACTTGACCGGCAATCAGGAGGTCCCCTTATCCCACCAAACAAAGTGGGAGAATGCGTGCCCGAATAGCTCGGATGGTGGAGCACATGCCCGGCAATCAGGAGGTCCCCTTATCCCACCAAACAAAGCGGGAGAATGCGTGCCCGGGTAGCTCGGATGGTGGAGCACATGACCGCCAATCAGGAGGTCCACTTATCCCACCAAACAAAGCGGGAGAATGCGTGCCCGAATAGCTCAGATGGTGGAGCACATGACCGGCAATCAGGAGGTCCCCTTATCCCACCAAACAAAGTGGGAGAATGCGTGCCTGAGTAGCTCGGATGGTGGAGCACATGTCCGGCAATCAGGAGGTCCCCTCACCCCTGCGAAGCTTTCGAACCGGGATACGACCCCAGGACTTCCTGAACTTGATGGCCGGTCAGGTTCTCTATCATCTGAGATATTCGGAAACGCATTCCCTCGCGTTGTCGGGTGGAAAAGGGGGATCTCCAAGGGAGAGCAACCTAGGATCAATATACTTCATAACTTTTCTCTTTAAAAACGCAGAATTGGCATTGACCACTTGCGCTGATCACGGGCTCAATTTACTCAGCCATTCCCTATCATCGTCCGTAAACATAATTATCTGCATTCATTGCATTCATTGCACAATTCTTATTGCACCTGGCGTCTGTACCAAACCGAACTTGAAAATCAAGCGCTTCTATTGTGTGATAACAAACATCGATGCAGCCAGGCCACCCATCTAGCTCGCGGACGCGCGCGTTGTTGCTTAACCCAAGGTTTTATTGCAGGTGGAGCCAGGTGACGGGGGCTCCAGAGAGGGTTACCTTGGCGACCACAAGGTCGAGACCTACCTCATCGTGCCGCCGCCGGTGAGTACCTAACGCATGCGTGCAGTCAGTTCCGACCGCTATAGGATCTACTAGACTCTGTTCCACTAGAGAATAAACTTTCCGCAGCAGCGCCAGTGGTCGCTTTTGCATGCCTTTCGACTGCTCATCTTCAAGACGGCTGCACACACCGTGACTGAAGGCATGCAAAAGTGACTACTAGCGCTGCTGCTGAAAGTATATTATTCTCTCATGGGACAGAGTGTATTTCAGTGCATGTGCAGCAAAGCCGGAATTTACATGTTCTTTGGATTGTTTTTGAATAACTGACGATGATGACCGTTTCTGCTCGATCTAATAAATAGAGTGTGTGGATTGTTGTTCTCTATTCCGAATTTGGAATTATATATACTGCATACTTTTTTAACTTCGTGAAAGAAAACCTTGATACAGTGGCCTTCATACAATTGGCCTTCATACAAAGGCCTTGGTGCAATGACGTTGAGGTACCAAATGACCTTGATGTTTCTTTGCAACGGCTTTCCCCGCAATCTCTTGCAGCAACGCTAGTTTTCTGCGCGTCTTCTCTTCTGAACAACAGGGACATACAACAGGGACATTAGAGATGCTGCTTGACTATCGCTAAGACCTTAGTCATGTAAGGTTCAAAATAAGTTCCATCATATATAATATCAGCCCATATCAGGGCGATTCATTTCAGGCCTGTAATGTGTTTTATTTTGGCAGCATGGATAAAGGAGTCATAAAACAAGATAAAACATTTTATTATTATGTACACAAATTAGCCTCCCAAAAGTGTATAGCCGCGAAAGTTGGGGACCCGGGTTCAAATCCCGGAATGGACAACACTTTTGGGAGGCTAATTTGTGTACATCATAACAAAATGAATAGCCAATTACGAGCTTTCGTAATTTAAATAAGATTAAAAGAAGATAAAACTTAGTTCGTAATCCCTTCGTCTGCTCGCTGTCAGGCAAGAGTCTATGATCGCGCTGAGCGCCACTCAAAATTTCATTTAAATTTTAAGCATCCAGTCACCACTCAACAGAATCTGTCCACGCCTTTCTTCGTTAACTTTCCCAAACACCCACTTTCACTAAATGGACCGAGAAAATGTTTCACTTCGACTCGCTTGCTGGTCTCAGATCTGTGCCCCCCCCCCCCCCCTCCCCCCCCCCCTCAGACAAATACCACCCGGCCGTCAGTCGTCCTTAATTAGTGAATTTCCAAAACTTGCAAAAGTTCCGACACTCACTCACGCGACGCATACACTCTCCCAAAGTTTGGAAAAGTTAAGCAATAATTTCCGTTTCGTCCCCGGGACGCGTTTCAGCCTGCAGAACGCGAGATGCCCCGTGCCATCGTCTCCCACTCGACGCGGCCCGGTAACTTTGTTAATTTTGTCGCTTTGTCGAATGGCGCTTTGAGTTCGGCCAGTCATGATGCTTCGTCACGTGTCTGTGTTGTTGCCCGTGGGCAGGGTCGACCAGTGGCGTAATGGAGGCCCCCGCAGCGCTCTCAGTACGAACCCGCAGCTTGAGTGTCAAATCAGACCGCAAAAAAGGGGTTACATTTTTAATTGTAATTGTATTATTTAAATTCAAGGAACTAAAAGTTCCTTGAAAGATGCAACACTATAATTATATTGAAGTTCGCCTCATCTAGCTGTCGCATTCCCCCATATTCGTATATTTCGAATAAATTCGAAAACTATATACTGGTTCTGAACATGTTCATAGCTCAGAAGAAAAAGAGAGGCACCTCTCCAATTTCGAAGAGTTAAAATCGACCAAAATTAGCTACGGTTTGCGCCGGTTTTGCGGGTACCTCTTTTGTTCTGAAAGTTTGGGAGTGGTCCGGGGGGGGGGGGGACTCGCATTACTCTTGCGTTGGGGGAGGGGGTTGGGGGTGGGCAGAACTTTACGATACGCCACTAAAGCAAAGTGTATTGTCAGACTTCCCTTCCCGTCCTGCACATAATTACAAGCCGATGTGTTTGTGCTCAATGTAATGCTCGGTCCGTTAATAATTTGATTAGGCGCTGACAGTCTCTTAGTCATTAGCGCATTCAATTAACCTGCCGTTAGCTCGTTATAGTTAACGTCGCCGTTGACGAATATGTTCGAATATGGTGTGACTTGCGCCGGAACGGTAGGTATCTCAAACAATCGCAGATCGCAGTGAATCAAGAAACGTAATAATTAGATTGTAGATACCTTCACCGGTACCGACAAAACTGGAAGATGATGTTACTCGAGAAGATGTTCATCTTGCTAGACATCTTGACATATGAAGATGCCAGCTTCTATAGTATTTTTCACGTTTAGAAGGAGAACGGTGTTTTTTCTCTCAAAGAGGCTCCCCTGCTGTTAGAAGAGCCAAAGGTGTCAACATCGGCAGGCCGTCCCATTGTTCCGCTAAAGGGTTGAAAGGTCTGAGCATCGAATGATTTACAGCGCAATGTCTGGAGTCTACTGAACAATACTTTTACTAAAGAATCAGGAGAGTCTGATCCGATTTACCGACTTGTTGATGAACCATTTACAATAAATAACCAAATTGTGATTTAGTTGTGAAAGAATTGAAAACACATTGCGGTATTTTAATAAAATCAAATCTGCCAGTCGCCTTTAGACAGAAGTCGAGCTGCGTCAAAATTAGATGCGCGTGGACGATATTATATACATTTTTATAAAGTATTGTTTATTTAATAAAGGTTAACGTTTTGGATGGATTGGATAATGGATAGTAAGCATCGCATCCAATATTTGATATCATATCGCGTTGACAAGTCATGGTCATGCATGCCTGGTCATGCAGAAGACCGACGGCGGCGACGGCGGCGTCGACGGCGTCGCGTCCGAGCGCAACGGCGACGCGACGTCGGGGCTGAAGACGTCGTCCGACGGGCAGCCGCTGCGCAACCGGTCGCCGAGCAAGATGACCAAGTACGTCGAGTGCTGGGGCGCAGACAAGCCGTTCGCCAACATCGCCGAGACCACGCTGGCCAAGAACATCGGGCTGACGGTCAGTGCACTCTCCGCTCTTTATTGTGTTACACTGAGAAGAAAGAATGGTTGGAATAATAAAAAAAAATTGCTAATTTAACCAAACTGCGTGGTCACTATAGGCACAGCAAGGATTATTGTCAAACTGACAATGCTGTTTTTGTTAACTTATGGTTGTTGGATTAACAATGCTGGAGTGGATAGTTGGTGAATTAACATTTCCCTTATTTCAAGTTTGGTCAATCTAGCAATCAGCATTGTCAAATTAACTATTCTTGTGGTCAGTTCAACCAGGATTTTTCAACAAAACTAAGCATTGTTGAATTAACAATACCCTTTCTCTCAGTGTAAGGTGGAACGATCACGTTGGCCCACGATTATCTGCCAAATAATTGTTTACTGGCAAAATATTTGTGGCAGACAGCCCCACCGAAATAGCTCACCTCCTAGTCTAATGTGTAATATTTTCAAATCAAGTAAGAAATACGTTTTGTGCAACGATTACTTTGGCTAAATAACGTCCGTAACTATGGAAAATTGTGGTTTACTACGTAAACTAATGCTATCCATAGTTACGAACAAATTTATCGAAACCAATCATAGCACGAAAATTATTTGTGCGTAAATTGCAAGCCTTATATATTACCTAGGAGGTGAGCTATTTTGGTGGGGGTGTCACAAATAGTTTGCCTGTAATCAATTGTTTGATAGATATTCGTTGGCCAAGGTAATCACTCCACCGTAAGCCTGACCACAGCCAACTGTGCCTACTAACTTTCTTGTGCCCGTCGCCGAATCACATTGACATCATTAAATTGTGGGAATCAAATACTTTGTACAGATACCGGTTAAACTTTACCGGTGTGGCGCTTTTTACGAGGATTCCCAGAAGTAAAATTGCTCTCAAATGCTGCTCTCAAATGTAAATGTCTTTTTAAATTATCGTCGCGCTTTGATTAGAGCCACCGACAACCCGCGACGAATCTTGCGGTGGCAGCTGGTAGAAATGAATTAAAACGAACATCTCTCCAATACTCGTTCTTTTTTATTTCAATTGAAAGTATCTCGATTGGTCTATAAAAGAAACCCTATGGGACCTCTAGGTCGTATTTTTCTCTAGTCGTAAAACGGCTCTTTCTCGCAGCTGACTTCATTCCTAATCACTGGATTTTAGTAGATTGGGATTTAACAGCGTCGTTTTCTTGATATTGAAGTCTTTTGTGTTAAGTAAAGAATTCTAAACCATTCGCGTATTTCCCCAAGTTCATTGTAAAGCATTGGCAGTTTCATTGAAATCTAGTGATATGTCCAGTCAGGGGCGGATTTAACCGTCAGCGTTTCCGCAAATGTGGACCAGCCCCCACCCCCCCCCCCCTTCAAGAGTATCTCGAATGCCCAGGGACCACGCTGGCAAGGTCCCTGCGATGGCGCCTGGGGCCTCGGAGCCTGAGGCCCACCTGGGGACTTGCGCCCATGGGGCCTCGCTTGCGAAGCCCTTGGGCATCGCATATGTGTGACTGATTTGACGTTGTAAAAGATGTGGGTCATATTCTGTCCTGCCTGCTATTTGCTTATAGTTGTAAGTACAGGCGAATCGTTAATAGAGCCAGTATTACAAGTGCCTCAACCCAGAGTTAAAGTAGGAGTTAAGTTATTTGTCATGGCAACCGCCAATAGGATGTCGTAGAATTCATCTGTTTCGGAGGGTTAGACGCTTAGCCCAGAGTTGAAAAATAATGTAATTTCGGCTCTAAATGATTCCTTGCTATGCGAGTATGCTGGGTCATGTGACGCTTTGACCGTACTAATAATATAAGAGGCCTTGGTGTGACATGTGATTTCCTCCACTTGTTCCAGAGCTACTCGATGATCGAGTCGAACCTGATCCCCAGCAAGAACACCTGCCTCGAGTGCAAGTAAGCCGTGCATCGCTCACCATTTCAATTATTTCACCACGGAAATGAGGGAGCAAAGAAATTAGAAAGCGAACGAAATGGAAAACACTTTACCAAAAGTCGGTCTAGCAAAAGGTGGCATAAGCCCATGATATAGCGTTAAACTAATTTCAGAAACGAATTAGTACACTAAACTAAAGTAATAGTAAACCAGTGCTTTACAGCCAGCCCGTTTCGTTCCCTCGTCGCACAGGAAGTGGCTGCATTCGGAAGAGCTGAACCCGATCCTGCTGTGGTTCCGGCAGTCCCGCCACGAGGCCGGCTACCGGGGCCAACCCGACCCGCAGTTCAAGTTCTACGTCGCCTGCGCAGGGGCCCTCTTCACGTGCATGGCCCTGGTGCAGTTGGCCACCATACCACGGTACGTGCACGCCCGGCCCTGTGCACGGATTCTTAATGGCAGTAGTGCTTGTCTTTTTCCACTTTTCACAGCTTTTGTCTGGAACAATTATTTTTAGCTCGGGGTGTGAGAGGACCGGCAATATATTAAGGGTAGACGCTGTTAACATAGGCATTGACTCTGTGTATAAGCTATATATGTGATCAGCTGACAACTTAAATTTATATACCCACTGATTTTGTCGATTGCCTTGGGAATAATGCTTTGCAATCATAGAGCAGGAGATATATGTGATTCCAGAAACATGGAATAGCTTTTAAGTTGCTTGGCAAGAAGACATCGCTGGAAAACGGTACAACCGAAACGGGATACAAGCCCCGGACCATCCGATTGCCGGTATGGGTAACCTTTATCACTAATCCCTTACCCAGATTTCGCTCGGAATCGATCCCAAATACCCCATATGGCAGTGGCGTACCGCTCCGCCACGATTCGCGTTGACCGATGAGCGCGCCCTCTGTACGCCAGCGGCGTGGTGCTGTGGACGTCGTACGGTGGCTCGCTCTGCGCGGTGCTGCTGTTCGTGTGGCTGTGCTGGCTCGAGGGCTGCTGTCCGAAAGACAGTCGCGACTCGGACACGCCCGGGACGCGGTCCGAAGAGTACGAGGTCCACGCCATCAGCGGCAGTCGCTGGCTGCGGCTGGCCATCTTCCTCGTCGCGGTCGTCTTGATTGTCGTCTGTCCGGTCATCACGCTGGTGAGTGGAGGGGTGGGATAAGGCAGGAGTTGGCTTTGATATGTGCTTTAGGTGAATACAAATTCTGGACCCACTGCTGCTAGACACGAGCTAAGAGTCTCAAAACTTGCATCCCATGCCTATCGGGTAAACAAAATGCTCTTTGGGCAGTTTTGAAACTCTTAGCTCGTGTCTAGCAGCATACAAAGACATACAGTTTTAATCTGAATTTCAGAAACAGATGCTGTTAAAAAACATGACCGGTTACTTGTCTTGATTGCATGACTGCACGACAGACTTAAAATAATGAAAAATGACTAAAATCTAAGCCAACCACCAGTTATCTTCAAACTATTTAAATTGATGTTAACAACCTAATAAACTATAATACAAGGAAACGCTGCCTAAGTGTTCGCGTTGCAGATGAGCGTATGGGCGCAGCTACTAAGTTGAGAACAAAAGTAGACGCCCTGAAAATTTCATCGTAATCGACGCAGGCGTTTGGTCTGGTAGAGCGCGCGCAAACACACATACAAACAAACTACACACACTAGTGTTTTTTAGCAGTAGTGAAATTGAATATTTCGCTTGGCTCGCTAAGCTCATCAATTATGAAAGCACAGATTACCTGTGACGAAAGGATGTTTATTCGAAAATTGCAACAATAACTGTGAAGGGTGCCTGGCGGTGGGCGGGTCGCCGCAAAGATCCAAGACCACTCTGCAGCTCTGCTGGCTCTAGTCGGGCCGACACATGGCATTGGCAGGGTAGCTCGCCAAATGGATGACAGTAAAACTAGGGGGGCGGGAGTACTAAAAGGAATGTACCGAGGTGCAGCCTGTACAAAAAACACGTACACAGAGAAGCCAGGAATCACAAAATTACCTCACTTTGGGAGACTTGATCGCGCGCGTTTTCGATCCAGATGGACATCTCCGGCTCGCTGACCCCCGACGCGATGCTCCCGGTGGAGGACGACGACCTCACGCTCGGCAACGTGACGACGCCGACCTCGGAGCCCGCCGTGCTCGAGATCCGACCCGTCGAGCTCTCCGTCTTCGAGCAGGAACTCGTCGACGCAGTGCCCGTGAGTTGTGCACCACCTGCCAGTTCAGCTTCTTATTATCGCCAGCGTACTGCTTTTCCTAGTCTTTTCTGTCAGCCTGAAGCTGCATAATTTACTCTACCAGGATGCAACCTGCCGATCCATGGCCCTCTAAATGGTGTTGTTTCATTGGTGGTGACAGTAAATTCACGGTAAGAGGGCTTAGGATCAGCAGGCTGCAACCCTAGTGGAATATGGCCTTAACAATCCTTTCTTTACATTTAAGCTGTGATATAAATTTAATTTTATCTCTATTTCACTACTGTATTAACCACACCGTTATATAGCGTGATGATCGACCTGGAGATTAATTTTGTTTAAGAGGGGGTAAAACAAATCCAGCCGCCGAAATAAATGTACGTGAAACAACAAAGAATACGCACCAGAATACCAGTCTTCAAACTTATAGTCCATTGCTTCAGCTTTTTGTAATCAAGTCAAGATCACCAAGATTAGCAATGAAATTGAAGAACTTCAAAGTTGATCAAACGTTTATTTGGTATTGCTAAGAGGTTCAGAGACGTGAGTTGATGACGGCGCCGCTATGGTCCTTTTCACGACCGAACACTACACTCATGAGGGCAAGACCATTACCATATCTAACAGGTTTCGTTACAGGACTCGGTTTTCTTAACCTCTATACTGTGTTTTTCAAAAAACCTCGATAGTACGGTTTTCTTTAAACCCTTGTTAAAATGTCAAACCTTGTTGAATGCTCATTACTTTTTCAAAAACCTACGATTTGTTAAACCCTCGTCATTACGTTCTCCAAAACGTGCAATGAACGTTTTTCTAAAAACCTCGATACTGCGTTTTTCAAAAACGTCAATAACTGCGATTTTCACAAGTCTCGTTACTGCGTTTTTCGCCAGCTGGTGACAAGCGACTTGACCGTGCCAACTGTTTGCCACCTGTTTACCACCTGTTTGCCACCTGTTTGCCACCTGTTAACCACCTGTATGCCACCTGTTTGCCAACTGTTAACCACATGTTTGCCACCTGTTGCCAACTTTTTTCCACCTGTTTGCCACCTGTTTGCCACCTGTTTGCCACCTGTTTGCCACCTGTTTGCCACCTGTTTGCCCCTCGCGTTCCAGTCGTACCTGTACGGCAGTGCGCTGGCGCTGGCCTGCATCTCGGTGTTCCTGCGCGTCGGCTTCCTGCTCAAGCTCGGCCTCATGGGTGGCGCCATCGCCCTGCACGTATCGCTCTTCTCGGCCACCGGCGACCTCTTCGAGCAGTACTACACGGCACGGCAGGACAGGTAGGGGGCGTTTGGCCACTCGAGCAGTACTACACGGCACGGCAGGACGGGTAGGGGGCGTTTGGCCACTCGAGCAGTACTACACGGCACGACAGGACAGGTAGGGGGCGTTTGGCCACTCCAGCAGTACTACACGGCACGGCAGTACAGGTAGGGGGCGTTTGGCCACTCCAGCAGTACTACACGGCACGACAGGACAGGTAGGGGGCGTTTGGCCACTCCAGCAGTACTACACGGCACGACAGGACAAGGATTTATTTATTTATTTATTTATTTTATTTTGATTCCAGATTGAACATAATACATGTTATTGGACAGTCAATTTCTTAATCCTACTTCCTGTAAAATTCATTTACAGAATAAAAACAATTTTTCATCAGATAACCTTTAAGCTTATTCGAGAATTCTTCGTCTGATTTTTTACATTTCAAGTCATATGGTAAAAAGTTATATAATTTAATACCATGGGAAATAGGTCCTTTGTTAAAATCTTCAGTCTTTAGATTATAAACATTGTTGGATATTCTAAGATGATATTCATGTTCGATGTCATCCACATCTTTGGCAGTGCTTACCGCATACATAATTGTTGAATAAATGTAGAGACAAGGCAGTGGTAGAATTTTGTATTTCTTGAATAATGGTTTTGTAGAGTCCTTAATATAAACACCTGGATCCGTGGGACTATAACTGGCGTTCGCCAAATATTTTATTGCTCGTTTTTGTAATCGGAACAATTTGATTGCTAGGGATGAATGACCCCATTTCAGGTAGGGGGCGTTTGGCCACTCGAGCAGTACTACACGGCACGGCAGGACGGGTAGGGGGCGTTGATCGGGCACCGGCGAATGAGAGGGTGACTATGAAGATGTTGATGACTCTAACCTGTGATTCGAAAATTGTTCCCCGGAACTTTTCGCACAATGATGTCATAATCATCTAAATCGATGTCAGGAAAATCCAGCCATTTTGCCGACTTTTTTATCTACCAACTTTAAACCAATCACAGGGCGGGGAACCTCATTGCCAATCCTTGGACCACCGAAACTTCGGACCACTTGGACTTTGGAAACTCGGGACTTTGGAAAAACCCCTTACTGGTCAATCTTTGTATCACCCACACTTCGGATCACTTAGAAGTGATTGAACTATGGACCATCGACAGGAAAATGTCCCACATCTTGCAACCATGTAACCTGTCAGCCTTGTCGTCTTGTCCCTGTCCAGCTTCACCGACGTGCCGGCCCTGGTGAAGGTGTGCGCCCTGCTGGTCGCCCTGGCGACGCTGCTGCACGTGCTGGACCGGCAGATCGAGTTCACCACGCGCACCGACTATCTGTGGAAGGCCAAGCTCAAGGTCGAGCAGGAGGAGGTCGAGACGATGCGAGGCATCAACAAGATCCTGCTCGAGAACATCTTGCCGGCGCACGTCGCCGAACACTTCTTGGCCACTAGGTCGTCGCAGGTAACGCTCTTCATCGCCTCGTGGGCAGCGAGATGCAATACTACAATAACTTCAGTGTAGGAAATACGACTCGGGTTTGGATTTTTGACTTGGGCTGGCTGGAAGATTGTCAGTTCCCAACTGAAAATGATGAGCAGGGGTAATCAGTATTAAAAGAGGACATTGGCTGATGAAATTTTGACTCATAAGAATGCCAGAAAGTTTTATATAATCTGTAGTGTCCATTGTTAAGTACCCAAATGACGATTTGCGCAAGCAATTATTCGCTGTCATCGGTCAGAAGCAATAATGAGACACATAGAGCCCGTGCCACGACAGATCCAGCCAAGTCTCGGCTTACGATGCAAACTGCTGTCGTTTTTAGTATGCTAACGTTATTGCAGATTTGTTTCTCGCTTGTGAGCTGCGAATTGTTGCATTTCTTAGGCTCGTGTTGGCCTGTCCTGTCAATTTGGCACTAGCATTAAAAAATCTATTTCCACCTGGGTTTTGAATGCTAAATGAAGTCTCACTGATATCCCGGCATGTCGTAACATGTAGTTACTGACTCAAGGATGTCTCGACTGACGTTTACAGCAGCGGTCCAATAGATCTGATTGGTTTTTTTTATCAAAATTCAAATGAATTCCATAACCACTATATAGACGACCTCCACGATATTTAGGTTTCTATTACTGAAAAATGTCCTTTTATTTAAATATCATCTCCTGTTCATTTATATGGAAGCAGTGTACTGATTCTGCTGTATCTGCGATTTGATAAAGTATTTCAGAACTTATCAAGCTGGAATCAGTCCATAATCCAAAAATGCACTGCATATATTTCAAAACCAGGTGGGCAAGTCGATGAATTCCTAAATTAGTACTTCACCAAATTCAATTAATAGGGTCCTTCACAACCGTTGCGTTTGCTACGCTGTAACGTTGTCCGTTGCCGCAGGAGCTGTACCACGAGCGGTACAGCTGCATCGCTGTGATGTTCGCGTCGATACCCAACTACAAGGAGTTCTACGACGAGAACGACGTCAACAAGCAGGGCCTAGAGTGTCTGCGTCTGCTCAACGAAATCATCTGCGACTTTGACAAGGTACGTGTCCGTTCGATTTGTTTTTATCGTAAATCTTCTGCAACTTTGACGAGGTAGGTTGCCGTTCATTTTGTTTTTAACTCTTTAACTGCTGAGTTTCTCTAGGTGCGACTGAATTTCTGTGCCGAGTATTGTTAGGTTGCTAATTATTTCATGCATTAGGGCCCATGTTTGCTCATTTCTAGCTCATTTCTAGGATGCAGGAAAAATTCAAATGTATGGCAGGGCACCAGAACAGCTGTAGTCGGGCGTGGCGTATTGGAACACTGTAAAACAGCTATAGGGATGTGTATAATTTAAAAGGTTAATAATTTAGTATTCAGTTTTAGCTAGATAGCTTTAAATGCCAACAAAGCTAAAGTTGTCAGTGGTTCATTACAAAAGTAACAACCTGTTAGCTTACTATTTTCCTGGCAACAGAGCCAATCTGGCGATGCTAAATTTTTTTAACAAACTGTTAATGTATAATGGTCCGCTGCCAAGCATAGCCACATGTATAAGTCTTTATGTCTCCTGAACCCGTGTACTTCCGTGTCGCAGCTGCTGCTGAAGCCCAAGTTCAGCGGCATCGAGAAGATCAAGACGATCGGCAGCACGTACATGCTGGCTTCGGGTCTGCGTCCCGGCAAAGAGGACGGCGGCGGGGTGAGTAGTCCCCCCCCCACCCCCCACACTTGGCCCCACTGAGGGACCTGCATTCCGGATTCAGATATTCTTGTCGCATATTCATACCGTGACTAGAAATGATCGATTGAACCTTCTGTTTTTTTGTTTGAGACATTGGTTAGCAGCAATATAATCAACTATAGTTATTGTTTATTGTTTATTCTTTTTGTGTAGCAAGCAGCAGCAGCCTATATAGTCTGCTTTGCAGTAGGAGTAATTAAACCTTTTATTCATGTTGCAAAAACAAGAAATGTACGGAATTTCTTATGAAGTTTTTACTTTTTAGTAGTACCTACGTATTTATTATCTAGTGCCCGTCGTTGTACTTCATTTCCAGGATCATTTAACAAATTAAGTTCATATGAATATGTGCATTAATTTCATGTCTGTGCACTTTAGGAGGAAGGAAAGGTGAGTAAATTTTAGTTTAAAGCAAAGTAAAAAGGAAACTGCGATCAAGTTGCTAAAGATTTCCGTTTTTGCTACATATTTGAAAATTGTAACCTGAAGATGCAGCTTGCCATCAAGTCCAAAGCAATGTTTAAAAATAAAAGTTCATAATGAGATCTTCATACTAGGCATTAAGAGGATTTTCCCACAAGAAAATGGCTATTGAATCTCTAGTAGCACAGTAACGTTCTGTGAATGTTATTACGAAAGTTCAGTGAATGCCGAAAGGCGAAAAGCTAACGGGAGAAAACTTGCGTTGAACATTAACATTTGCCAAAAATTCGATTAGGTTCTACCGTTATGCATTACGACGTCCACCGAACGTTCGTAATACCAGTCTTTGAGCTACTTTGCTCAACGTTTCCTAACCTAAAAACTATTTGCCGTTGCGCAGGACGCGGCCCGCACGCAAGAGCACAACGTGCTGGCGCTGGTCGAGTTTGCCGTCGCGCTGATGACGATCCTGGACCAGATCAACCGCGAGTCGTTCCAGCGGTTCCGGCTGCGCGTCGGCCTCAACCACGGGCCGGTGATCGCGGGCGTGGTGGGCGCGCAGAAGCCGCAGTACGACATCTGGGGCAACACGGTCAACGTCGCCAGCCGCATGGACTCGTGCGGCACGATGGGGCGCATGCAGGTACAACGGCCGTGTTCCACTTTATTATATTTATATTTATATTTTAGGTATATTACTTTACCTAAGAACTTGTTTATGGAATCCTATAAGCTGTTCCCACCTTAGAGTTTACTCTCTATTTTATTCATAGTTGTTAAAAACTTAAACTTAAACTTTTACTTACATACACTAACTTACATAACTATTAACTAGTCTTAGATATTACCCGTCTGCCTGTCTCCAAATCATGTACCTATTGATAATGGACAATAAAACGAATTGAATTGAATTGAATTGAATTGAACGAGTGGTGGAATTTTTTTTTTTTTTCAAAATTTCTATTATATCTAATATAATTGTATTACAAGAATTTTTTACAATTATTTCTTTGGGAATGCTCACAAAGGCTAACCTGTGGGTGAGCGATATATACTACGGTATAAATTTACAATCAGCGTTACTCGCAAATACAATGCATGTAATTGGATCGACTTATACAAAAGACTTATACTGAGACTAATACAAAGAAATAATACAAAATACAAAATCGTGCAAAAAGATTCAAAATGTGCAGGGACAGTTCTGGAGCAACAAAATTACGGCAAACTGTGGCACTTTTTGAATAACACGTAAAGCATAGGACGCCGGAGCCAAATTTATTGCTAAGCAACATTTGAAATCTATAGTACAATGTGGTATTAAAACATGCATCTGAATAGTGTTAATTTTTCGTCTACCAATACAGATTTGTGACTATCATAAATAATGTATAGCATAAATTAAAAAAACATATCCTAAATAACAACAAACTTCATAGGCATGCACAGGGGAGGTCCAAGATTAGGTGGGGCTAAACAGCTGGGGAAAATCGACAGACACAGAAAATGCATTCCCTAAGAAAAAAGTAATCCGCTTTTTTCCAAATGTCCAATCTCTAAAATAAAGTCATCCAAATTCATTAGGTGGGGCAATGGCCTACGCTCGCCCCACGCTTGCCGGCAAACTATTTAAATAAAAAACAGATGTTCATTTCCTTTACTACCCGTTCTTGCAGTCGCCTTAATTCAATGCTCGTTGTTTACTCTTTTTCACAGGTAACCGAAGACACTGCCAAAATTCTGATGAACGCCGGCTACGAGTGCGAGTGTCGCGGTCCGACGTATGTCAAAGGCAAGGGGACGCTCATCACGTACTTCGTGAAGACACAGTTCGACGAAAAGTAGAACAACTTTCCAGCGAAACGCAAACGTGTCAGGGCAAGACTGATAATCAGACAATTGAGACAAAGTGATTCTGTGTATTATTTTTTTATTCTGAACTCTTTTCGTGACTGCATATTTCTAACTCGCTTTTTACGCGATGTGCAATAACATTTTTAACTGTCTGTTCGATGTCAATCAAAAATCATTTTTATGTGTGAACAACTGTGTGGAAAATGTAAATAAGATTTTATTGTAAATTGTAATTTATAAATGTAACATTGTAGATAAGCTGTATTTGTTTTATTAATAAAAGTATAAAATATGAAGTATGTGCGTTATGGTTCGTTTTGTGCAACAAGTTTGTCGATTTTGAAATTTGCCTCCATAGTAAAAAACCACAATTAAAGATGGCGAACATTACAGCGTGTTTTTGACAGTTGTCTTTTCCCGCTTTCTGATGGTTAACCTCCTGTTATAAATTGTAATCTTTTCTGGACATTGAGAAGAAATGCCTGCGTTGGTGAAAATGTACGTATTTTGATGCTGTTCACTGCATGCTTGATCGAAGGTTATTATAGGTTCTAATAGAGGTATTTTCTACAACCAGACTGTCGGGAGCAGAGCCGGGAGAATGGGCTATGGTCGAGCTGCAAGGAGAGCTACACTCAAGGCACCAAGGGAACACTTCTAGCCAGTTTATTGGAGATCTGCACTACACAAATGAGGTAATTTTTCTTTTTGTGTGGTGTTATAACCCAAGCAAGTTACCATGCCAGCGACTTGAATTACAAAGAAATTGTAGATGGTTAAATTAAAATCCATTCCCTAAAAATAACACCACCCGCTTTCTGAAAGTTTTCACCTTAAAAAAACGTCGTCGCTCCTGTGAGGTCTTCCGTCCGTTGTTTGTTTCTTGTGTCTCGGACCACAGTAGTGAGCCTATCCAACCATGATTACATGAACGTTTTCCTACCAATTTCTCAGTGGAAATAGCTGGTAGGTAGGTATGCTGTTGTTCAAGTCCATAGGTAGTAGGTACGAGAGGATGGAATATGCCGGTTGACAAAAGACTTGCAGAACAGAGATCACTTGATTTAAGACGTTTGCACGTTTTGTAAGAAGTTTTTTGATTTAAGGTGTTTGCACTGGAACTAGTTGCTGTTTATGGCATTTATTTATTTCTTTATTGACGTTAATCATTTGTAAAGGGCGTGCCAATTCTGATCATCGGCCATCACATACTCTATGGCAAGGAAACGACACTCACCAACGCGTTTGCTGTCTTGGAACGACATCGTAGTCCGCAATCGGACGGGTCTCAATCCAGCCAGTCTCATTCACAACGAGGGAACACTGAATATCGAGTGAAGGCTATTGTTAAGAAAAAACTTTTGTTCAAGACGAGGCCGAAGCCTATTATTGCAAACATTCCGCAAACGCTGTGAATTTTGTTCGACTGCGAAGATTTTTATACTCTTGAATTTATAAATAGAAGCCTAGGTTTCTACATTAGTTGGATGAGTGAATGCAAGTCTGAGGTCAACGTTGTAATCTCGTAAATAAGGTTTTAGTAGAGTTGAACGTGTGCTTTACGATATTTCTTTGTCAAGAGCAGCTGTCATTTTGTACTCTCTGACCTTGCTTATCACTGCCTCTGCAGTGTGATAATATGTTGAAACAGGTACTGTTCTAGTAACAAAAATTTCAAAAATGCCAAATATAATAAAGACAACAAGGCTTCATTACTCTTTATATCTAAAAAAAAAAGCAAAGTCACAAATATCACCAATATATCTTGTATTTTAGCAAAACTTCCGAGAACATTAATTTTCAGAATATGTTTAAAAAAATGTCCGAACCAAATAGCATGTTAGTGACATTGTTTCTGTATGATGTTTTGTTCCTTAACTTAATTTCATATTATATACGCAGCCAAACTCCACTTGATTTACTAGTTCCACTTGTACAAATACTTGTTGTATTCTCAACTATTCTCCTTACTTCCAACTCCTAGGTGTTCTTTTCAGTAACCGGACTAAAAGTGATGAAGGAATTATTCTAGACCAGTCGCACAATGTAACAATGAACCGATAGGTATTCATTTTATTTTTGTCTTTCAACCACACAAAACTTTTTTTTTATATATATATATATATATATATATATATATATATATATTTTTTTTTTTTTTTTTTTTTTTTTACACAGAAGACATTACATGTGATTTTTCTCTGTCGTCGTTTGAATTAGCCTAAGGAGCCTCATGGCTTGTGCTTGGCTATACATTTGATACAAGTTGATAGTTTAAGGACGAATATAGCATGAACATCATTAAGCAATTACAAATAATAATAACTCAGTATTTAAGTTTGATATATGTACCTAAGTTACAAGTACATTACATAGTATGCGATGCTTTGTTGATAAGTAAAATGAGTAAGTAAGATTAGTAAGATGATAATCAAAGTTTTATATTACTTATAAGCCAACCCCTAACTAGAGATTTAATTTTTATATATTTTTTCAAACATCTCTGAGGTCGTGGCAAATTGTTGAAGATAGTGGGAATTGAATATGTAAGCTGTCTTTTACCATACTTGTTAATGTAGCGCGGGACATCGTAAATCGGATTTATTTGTGATCGGGTGTTTGCGCTATGGGTTTTAAGTGTTTTATGATCGTCGTTGAAGTAATGCAATGTTGACAAGCATATTATTGTAATATTATAATATTATAATATTATAATATAAAGAGGAGTAATAATTAAATGTATAGACAATCCCAGAAAGTATAGACACACCAAGAAATGGCAGCCTTGGTGTGTGATGTATGCCTGAAAGTTAATTTAAAAACGATATAAAAACGATAAAACGATATAAAAAAAATGTTTGACTGTAACCTACTGGTTTGGTGTTGTGGTGTTAAATAATGCGCTATTTTGATTAGAGGTGCTGTGGCAGTGGTCTAATAGTTAGTGGTCAAAAAGGGCAATTATATAATAATAGTCAAAAAATGAAGCTAGTGATCCTTTTTTCTAAATTCAAATTCAAGATCGTTTTATTAAAAGATCAAATTCGTTTAAAAGTCGTTTTCAGGGGGGGGGGGGGGGGGGCAAAGGAAAAATGGTCAATTTTTGTCCGGCAACGGACCACTAATCAAAGATTCATTGTCTCTGTTCCGGCTTGTCCCGGAATAAACGGATAGATTTGGAAGTAATGTTGTTGGCTGAAATCCCATATTAAAAACACAGTCTTTAATACACATGCTTCTGAAACATATCGGTTTAGGCACTGGGAAACGATCTTGATCTTTTAAAACGATCTTTGACCATCTTCTCATGAACAGACTGCATTACTACAATAACAGAAAAATCCAGATTAAAAAGCATTTGCTTATTACCTGCAGTGCTAATTAGTTTTTCCGAAATAGCTTAAAACCTATCTTTAAATTGTTCGGTTACATTGCCGTATTATTACCGGTAACGGTAATATTCGTGCAGAAATATTCCCGAATTACATTTTAATAACCAATTTAATCCGACGCTGTAGAGAGGCTGTTAAACAATGTGAGTGAAGCTGTTGTACCTAGGTTCAAGCTCTAAAATCTCGCTCCAAAAACGTATAAAATGACCCATGTGCAATATGGTCACCCACACAAAACCTGACTCCATGCTCTGTTGCTTAACTTCGGTCGAATAGTTTCCATGCTGAGAAGGAGAGGTGAAGAGAAGGGTAAATACACAAAGTTACAAACGTACATGGACATACATTGGACGAGTACACGTCTGCAGAAGCGTGTGCATGAACTATAAATTTGAAACAGCAAGTATGAGTCAGCATTCAGCAATATATCATTTTTATTTTGTATTGTTTCAAAAAAGCTTCGGAACAAAACCACATTTAAGGAATTGAAAAAAGTACATCCATTTCCACTCTAAAAAACAACACCCCCGACTCCTCACCACTCGTTCGAATAAGCAACAAGATAATTCCCAGCACAACCTCCACCAGCTTCCTTGAAATCCACATAAGACCCAGCCTAGAACCGCATTCAATTTATTATGGGTAGGTACTAAAGTAACCATAAAAGATTGAAATTTAGCTGACGGCCAACACTCACACCTCTTCAGGGTATTGTAGCGTCATTTAAATCGGTGTAATTATATTGGGGTCTGCGTTATTGCGAACGGTACCGACCGGTTTTGTTCGACTACGTGGAGGCAAGACGGTTGAGCAGGTCAGGGATTTGGACACTGCTGAGCAGTGCAGAAGGTAGTGGTGCAGTTCCTGTTGGTGGCATGCGAGTGGGACGGAGGAGGTCATCGTAGCGTTATCTCGTCAAGATAATATAGTTTTCTTCAATTTGATGTATTAAGTTTGTGTATCTGGAGCTGAAATTTGGACAATGGTCCCCAACAATATGACACACAACTCAGTATGTTCACAATTCAGACATCCTTATGTTTTTCAAGAAAAATCTCTCTCCTTCTCTTCAAAACATACGTAAGAAATGGGAAAATTTCGGAAAATTTGGAAATTATAAGCAGAAAATATGTACGTAAGGTTTTCTCCAAATTTTCCCAAATTCTTTGCGAGTGTTTATTATGTGGGTCCAAACTAAAGACTGAAAATTAAACCACTTTATGTCGTGCTATCGGGCTGAATATCGACTGTTTACGACCATTCAGCATTCATCGCAGAGTAATGAGATAGATTCGGTTTATTTTCTTCCAGTAATGAGAGCAAACAAACACACACTAAATCGCAAATTAACAATTTTCGAAACAAACCCAAAATGTTGGTGTCACCATACATTGCGCACCTTGGGGGTATTCCCTGCAAACACCAGCCCGATCCCTGTCGCCGTCCTACCGAAGCTACTACCTGGTCCCGTTCCTGGTGACCCAGAAATCAGGCCGTTCCTGGTACCAGCTCACCTTGGCCGCTGACGCCGGGCGATTGTCCAGTGCTCTCGTGTGTTATCGGCAAGTAGCCAGCACCTAGGCTGTCTGCCCCAAGCGCCCTCGTCCTGAATCTCCCTCCGCGCTAGCACCTTTGAGGCGACGCGTGGGCTCGTTGCGAGGTGCCACCCACTAGGCGCAAGTAATTCTCTAAAGGACTTCGTACTCAAGAAACCGAACGCATATTGAGGCTCCAAACCCCCACGATCTCAGGCAGCTCTCATGTAATCGGATTCAATTTCTTCGATCTCAGGCTACACGAACATTGCCATTCATTACAGAAAAGCGCTACCTTCTCCGGCTGACATTTAATGGTTATATATCTGTAATAAATTGAGCTGTAGGTATTATAGAAATGCTGCCTGCTTCCATGTTTACCAAAATTTCTTTAGTTCCTGAACTGGCACATAGGTGGTGAAACAAGTGTTGTTCTGAAGATCATGATCTCTTAGCCCTCCGAGTCGCTGTTGTCTATTAGCACTTGTACTTGTTTCACGACGTTTCTGATTGGTCCAGAGCCAATGTTCATGACATCGTGTCACTGACGTTGCTAGTTGTAAACCCACCCTGCTGAAAATTCTTACCAAGAACTTGCCAAGACCTTGCAAGATCTTGCCACGATTTTGGAAAATATTACAAGATTTTTCGCAAGATCTTGAGTCAAGATCTTGCAAGATCTTGAGACAAGATCTTGAGACAAGATCTTGAGACAAGAACTTGCAAGATCTTGCCTCAAGATTGTGAATAATCTTGACAAGATCTTGCAAGATCTTATAAAATCTTATAAGATCTTGCAAGATCTTATAAGATCTTGACACAAGATCGTGTGTCATTATCTTGCAAGATCTTATAAGATCTTGAGCAGATCTTGCAAGATCTTGCAAGATCTTATAAGATCTTGAGCAGATCTTGCAAGATCTTGCAAGATCTTAGGTAAGATTTTTCAGCAGGGCAGCTTTCCTTTCTTTCTTTAAGACTAGTTTTGAAAAACAGCTATTTCGAACGGAGTTAGTTTTTTGGGGGTGATGAAATAGAAAATTATTAATAGAAGAAATAGAAGATTACACCCTGCCATCACAGATATTTCAAATATCCCCCCCTCATCCCCACCTCAATTTAATAAGTCTATATTATCTAAATTATGGTTTAGGAGACTCGAGCGCAATTTTGTTTTTTGTACCTACTTTAAATAACCATTGAAATTCTAAATACAGCACGAGTCAACTGTTTAATAGACTATGAACATTCAGTCAGCATAAACATTCATCTTTCTCTCATAAACATAACCCACCCTGTCAAACAGCCTTCAATCACACAAAAAATAAAGCCAGTAATCACATCAATTTGCACAATTCCGACAACTCATCTGGCAGCGGCACGTCTTGCACGTATTCGCACGCGTGTTGCTTGTATGATATACGGATCTATTTCCGAAATGCGAACGCCGTTTTTCGCACAGATTTGGCACACGAGTCTGATCCCTTAGCGGCTCGTGCTTCACATAATTATAATATTTACATTGAAACCTGTTAAGTGTTGCTTTTAAAAGCTACCGCAAGTGTCTGTCTTTGCCATGCTTTGAGTTTGCTTTGCTTTGCTTTCGCACACTTCTGTTCTTAGCTGAAATTTGTAAACAATTTGGATGAGTTTTTGGGGAAGCGAATTTTCTCTGAATATGTACAGTGGCGGCAATTTTTATTTGGGACAATCCAAAGAGCTACAGGTTAGATGCAGATACAGGTCTAACCTGTAGAGATGGGTGTTCTGACCGTGTGCCTCAGCGGATTTAGTTCATATGGCCGTATTTTTTTAATCTGTGATACTGTGTTTCCCTCCAAATTTCCCCTATATGGTAAGCAACCGACCTTCTGGCTGGAATGGTAGTGTGATACATCCAAGGCCAAGAACAAAGATGAAGAATACAGAATGTACGCACAACTGCAACGTCCCGAGCATAGGATTCAACAACGGGCAAACATAGAACAGAACAACACTCTGTCCCGATCAGAGAATGCATACTTCCAGTTCCAGCAGCAACGCTACACTCGACTGTGGGGCTGAAATGTCAACAGCAAACCGGTGCCCAATGCCCCAAAGCACTGGCAAAAGAATCGAAGAATGTAATAATATTGTCACAATTCTGTCCCAGGAACAAGTATGTTTGCTTCGTTGGGGAGAATGCCGGGAATAGTATTTTACATTATTCGACTAATGCAAAATTGTCTCAGCTCCAAAATCTAGAAAAAATCAAGCAGGAGGAGAGCTCCTGCTTTTTTTGTGTGTGTTAAGATTAGATTTGCTACACCTATGTAGCAGCCAGTGAGGAAACTAAAGAACCTCTCTAAGTTCGGGCAAATTTGGAAACAGCCTGCTCTTGTGAACTTTGATATACCAAAAAGGTTTCTAGAAGTTATCGGGCCAGTACCTACTGTTAAACCTCTGTAAACAATTAGATGAGGCCATGTAGCAGCCAGCGCCCGAAACTAAAACCTCGCTAAGTAAAGTTACTCTATTATTATGGTGCCAGCGGTGGGATTTTCCAAAACAACAGAAAACATTGTCCCATTTCGTTCTATTTCCTGTTGGAAGGGGGTGGGGAGGGGTTATGGGCCGATTTTATTTGAAATGCCCAGGCCGGGTTTTTTCCCCAATCAAACCCTGCCGTCACCACCCTTGGTATACCACGTACCCAAGCCACATACATAAGCCACGTACCTACATATTCATCAGCTCTTATATGGCCAATCACAGGAAATCACAGAAAATACTTTTACCAACATATTTCTACTTGTACACTAAATTTTAAAAACGAACTTCTATATACGCAAGGAGAGATTGTTCTTCTAGCTCGGGGTTCCACAGATGAATTTTCAAGTTTCAAGGCGCAGAGCCGCCAACAAATTTGCATTGAAATATTCTGTTAACAGAGATCGAACGAGATCTAACGACCACGCCGATTTTTCTTTCAGTGAGATATTGACATGATCTTTCTATTTTAAACCCAGCTTCTTCAGTCGGACCAATATTCTAAACTCAGATTTTATATTATGGGATCAAACAAATTATTTCTAAAGCCGACTCCAATGAAATGACGACTCTATGAACACAACTTTTTCATGGCAAGCACATTTAAGCGCAACTTTGCATCTGCCAATGCACCTGAGATCAAACCAAGTACACTCGACCAACGGCCATCTTGGCCATGCCACTTCATTAGCCATAGCTTTAGTTGTATATTATGTACATATTTAGATTAAGTCTGTACTAAGATTATTTGCTTATTTTAGCTAAGAACAACAGCCGACGAATCAATTCTGATCAGTGACATTCACTATGCTAGGACATCTAGTTATGAGCTTCAAGCTCGGAACTGGGAATGAGACTCGGAGGGCTCCATCCCCTCTTGTCAAAAGCTTCTTGGTCTTGGTCTTGGCATCTGAGATGCATCTGGGTGCATTTTCGTATCTTGTTATCCTTGCGTTTGCTATAACTGTCGTTAATCCATCCGCGTTGCAGCTTTCATCTCCTGCACCGACGGTTGAGCTCTTTGAAGTGTAGGTGGATTTCCCGGGATGTTAATCTGTCTTCGGGCAGAACTGTCGTCGAGACAAGAGGTCTGAACTCTGAAGATTCAGAAAGGACGTGTTCTCTTTAATCTATATGCAGACATTGCAAGGAAAGGAAAGCACCTGCAGACGCTGCTTGGAAAAGGCTGCACACTAGCTGCTTATTCTATACAACGCGCAAATTTATATTCAGGAACAAAATGTGGATGGTAATGATATGATAAGGATGTGTCGAAGTATCATTATATCTCGAGGTGAGGTTTCCTGGGAGGGTAGGTCAAGTCTTGTGACGGAGTCCTCGAAAGTTTCAACTCGGACATTCGACAACCGATCTTAGTTTATAAAACTTCCTATATTTGAGGCCCTTCCAATTCCAAAAGAGTCCGGCAGAAAAAAGTATATTTCAAAATGGGTTGAGTAGCTAACTGTTTTCATAACATTTCGTAACTAGTGTACTAGATTCTTTCTCAATTGCGACTATCAGTTTCAGCAAGTAGGTAACTTATAGTATTTTACACGAAACGTTGGGAAATCAATGATATGACTTCCCTTGGTATTCAAACCCCAGTTTGAAAGAGTTAACATAATATTGATAAAGCAGGACAAGCAATCTTGAGTGTAAGAAAATGAGTACTAGCCAGGTTATTACCAAGAGACCCACGCCTGTCTAAAAGGGAGAAAATGAAAAACTCAACTTCCAACAAGTCTAGCATTCCCTTTCGAAGTTATCAGTTAATTATCACGTGTGATTTTGATTGGTGATATGACAAAAACACAGCTCCCATTCTAAGTCAAGGATGAAAAAATAGTGTGAAAAAGAAACCAGCAAGCGACCAGCAGCGTAAATCGGTTCAACAATTTAATTTCCGCCAATTTCTCTGGCTATCGTCATCTTCGCACTGATCCTGTTCTTCATAATCAAACTTGGCAACAGGAAGTGCGATCAGCCATACAGAATGACGTCACTTCGTCGTGTCACATACGTATATACCTACACACGTAACGCGGAGATGTCATGAATGGGATCCGAACTAAAAATAACCAGCGAACGCTGCAGCTTATGGGGCCTGCAGGCAGTGGCGTAGCGTGAATATGATACGCGTACCGCATAACACTTGACGGCACGGGCGCCCCTCACATATTTCTGGAAACAAGCTGAGTATGTACCTACACGCTTGAGGAACCCCTCGCCGCTGGGGGTTACTTCTAGCTTCGGCTATGACGACATGGCATCTCGTCACTCACAAGACATATTATACCGATAACAGTTGGCCTTGCTGCCCGCGAAAATGTGCGGGTATGACCTTGAATATTGAATGGGAAAAGGTGCCTACACTAGAATTAATTAGAGTTTGCCACTTTTTGGGGATCTCATATCATAGAGTACCATACCATAGAATCAAATGATTAGGTTTTTGTATAATAACCATTAAAAACTTTATTTATTATTACAATTTTTAACCATTTTACTCTTTGCAAATCGTAAAAGAGTCATTATGATTCTTTACTTCAAAGCCCACTAGGCTGTGCTGTGGTAATCTTAGGCTAACACGACTGTATGGTGCGTTTCCGGGCGTCCGGCACCTCACGAGCCCGGGGGGGGGGGGGGGGGCGTCGAGGGTGGCCTGCCAGATAACGTGCCAGATGCTCGGTGTTTCGAGGGCACGGGCCACGGTGCTGACGGCTCGCGCGAGACTAAAGGTTTGGGCCGGTAGTTCGAGGTGGAACGGTGCTATAGCAAGTACATGCAAGAAACTGGACGCAGCGTGTTGTATGCCAGTGAGGTGGATACATTGAGGAACGATTCAAAGAACCGAAAGCTCACGGTTGAAGCGTTGGATGAAGCTACGGACCAAAGATAATATTATAATACTACGGACGACCGGGTTTAAAAGAATGACAGTGCGCCGTCTTTCCTGCATTTTCCGTGGCCCGAGGGCGCGGAGACGTTTAAGAGGGAAGTAAACGGTTGTCGTTTTGGTCGATTTTCGCATAAATTTCACATTCATAGGGAACGTCTCCTGGCTACAAATAATTTACAAAAATTTTGAAAAAAAAATACACGTGTTGTTAAAGAGCTGCTGAATGGCGGATACTATTTTTTTTTCGTAGTTTTTTTGAAACTTGCAGCTGGGGGATTTTTTTTTAAGTGCCTAAAATGGCCTAAAATGGCACTTTTAGAAAATTCCCCCAGCTGCAAGTTAAAAAAAAACGACGAAAAAAAATAGTATCCGCCATTCAGCAGCTCTTTAACAACACGTGTATTTTTTTTCAAAATTTTTGTAATTAATTTGTAGCCAGGAGACGTTCCCTATGAATGTGAAATTTATGCGAAAATCGACCAAAACGACAACCGTTTACTTCTCTCTTAAGACCCGGGCCAATGTCAGGTGCTTGAGTCGACGGTGGGTCAGGGACTCAGGGAGGCCGCTGGGATGGATCAACCCTGGACCTCAGCGCCCCCCCCCCCCCCGCACTTTGTGGGCTGCGGGGGCGGTCGCGACGCCACTGCCTCGCTCGCTCCAATGCGGGGTACATGTCCATGGTCTCGCGTCTTATTTATGCATCCCGCGTCTTGCGATCGGTCGGTGTCGCTTGCTCCGTGGTGTAACTAGCGGTTTTATTAATAAACCGCGCGACCGACGGCGCTGCGTGTGCGTTATGTTCCGTGCGTACACGACGCCGTCCGTAAATCATCGGGTGGATGTATAAATAAATGGATTAAGATGTTTCGATGACGGCTGAACGAGATAGCGCAGTTTACCTGGATTTATTTGGAAACTGTTTGAAGAGTGTGCATGGTCGCTGGACATTAGTGCGTATGGTCGCTGGACATTAGTGCGCAACTGCCCTTTGCGGTTAAAGCTACGTTTACAGCGATGCAAAGCGACTGCGTCGCTGACCGTGTCGCTTCGCAACCAAAACGATAAACATATAGTCAAAGCGAAGCGACGGGGTCGCTAAGCTCTGTGACGTCACCGGGAACGGCCTTCTGATTGGCTACGACACCGTCGCTTCGCAACGCTGTAAACGTAGGTTAAGAGAGAAGTAAACGGTTGACGTTTTGGTCGATTTTCGCATAAATTTCACATTCATAGGGAACGTCTCCTGGCTACAAATTATTTACAAAAATTTTGAAAAAAAATACACGTGTTGTTAAAGAGCTGCTGAATGGCGGATACTATTTTTTTTCGTTTTTTTAAAACTTTCAGCTGGGGGAATTTTTTTAAAGTGCCATTTTAGACCATTTTAGGCACTTTTAGAAAATTCCCCCAGCTGCAAGTTTAAAAAAAAACTACGAAATAAATAGTAAAAAAAATAAAAAAATAGTATCCGCCATTCAGCAGCTCTTTAACAACAGTGAATTTTTTTTCAAATTTTTCGTAAATTATTTGTAGCCAGGAGACGTTCCCTACGAATGTGAAATTTATGCGAAAATCGACCAAAACGACAACCGTTTACTTCTCTCTTAAGAAGTAAGGACGTTGCAAACGAATGGACTCATATGCCACTCTGCGTGGCCAGGGGTCGGTGCAGAGGTTCACGCGGGAACTCCCTACACCAACAATTTTATTAACGTTGAAATCTTGAAAAAACCATACGCCGAGAAAGAATGAATTGATGTCGGATGGTAGTTTTTAATAAAAAGTATACAGCGTAATTTTTGCATACGAACTACATAAAAAATTCACTTTAGACACTGTTTGAACATGCATTACTTATGTTATTATAAAAATCTTACACACCATCAGACATCATTACAACCCTTCAATGCGGAGTGTTGTATGTTTTTCGATAACAAGTTTAACTTCCGTTTGCATTCCGCATTTGATACCAAGATGAACATTTTTGATTTGCTGATGAGCGAAGCAGAATCTTCAATTTCACTATTCCCTCAAAAAAATCACACACGAAGGGTTTTTTGTGCATGTGTTGCAGGCACTGCATTACAGACTAAACGCCTGCTCCTTGTTTCACTTTCTCTTTCACTGTTTGGGGGGCTGCGCCCCCAAACCCCGCACTGTTCCTCCGACCGGGCATTCTCACACATACACAGTAGAAGTTCATTTCTCCAAAGTGGAGGCTGCGCCCCCCAAACCCCCGCATTAGTTATCTACCGAGCATTCTCACATGTACACAGTAACAGGAAATTTCGGGAAAATGAGGAAAATATCCTTTTTGCAAGATTTCGGTATTTTTCCAAATGTTCCCAATTTCTGATATTTGCTCATATGTGTGCTTTGAAGGGGTAGTGAGTGGAGGACTGGGCTGAACATTTAATAGAATGTATTGTCACCGGAAACTGGTCTGAGTACCAAATTTCAGCTCGATCCGATGACAAGAAGTGGGTTATTTAGCCGTCGCAAGATTTGGCCGGGCGGTGAATGAGCGGGCTGCCACAAAATCGAAGTTAATATAAAGGATTTAACTAGACGAAATCTGGTAGGAGTTAGGGGGGGGGGGTGCAAAAAATTATTTTTCCTTTTTAATTCATTTTAAAAACGCGTTTAAAAAAAATTTTATTGATAAACTTGTGTGTTAAGATTAGATTTGCTCAACTAAAGAACCTCACTAAGTTCGGGCAAATTTGGAAACGACTGGCTCTAGTGAACTTTAAATACCAAAGAGATACCTGTAGTTTCCGGGCCGGAGATGTTGCGAACCTCTGTAATCTAGTTGAAAGAGGCCAGTCTGATGCGTCGTGGGAAGCCGCCGCTAGGCAGCGCGTTGCTCGCAATGCGTAGCTTAGCGACCGCCGACCACAAGGGCGTTGTTAATTGGGTCGAGGTGGCTCCGATCACCCCGGGAAATACTGCCGCCGTGGTAGTCAGATTTGAGGTAGATTTGTTGTGGACCGGTAGTTTAGTTCAGGATGCTTCGGCGCCGAAGCAGGGGGGTAGGTTAGTTGGTGATGTTAACGTAAGGGGAGCGGGAAACCACGGCTGCTTTAAATTACCGTAAGTTGCATGGGAAGAGCTGAAGACACAGCGTCTGGCACATCAGACTTTTCTTGTCATGCACTAGGGCAGTATTTTAAAACTTTGTTTGCTTTTCCAAGAGTCTGAAAGAATTTTCCTGAAGGTTTTTTCGCCTATTTGCGGATGAGCGACAACACTTGCTTTTCAGAAGGATGTACCGAAATAACGTCAGGTAAAAAACATCAAATGGCTTTTGAAAAATAAGATGCCTTTAAATTATTGTTGGATTATTTGATTAGATTTGATGAACCTAGCAGCCAGCGCTCGAACTAAACAACCTCGCAGAGTTGGGGAAAATTTGGGAACGGTTTTCTAAGTGAACTTTAGATGCACAAATGTGGCATGAAATTTTCGGGCAGTAAAGCTGTAACGAACCTCATTAATCAAGTTAGTTAAGGCCACCTAGCAGCTAGCGCCAGAAGTAAAACCTCACTAAGTTCGGGCAAATTTGGGAACGGCTCGCTCCTGTGAACTTAAATACCAAAGAGATACCTGTAGTTTCCGGGCCGGAGATGTTGCGAACCTCTGTAATCTAGTTGAAAGAGGCCAGTCTGATGCGTCGTGGGAAGCCGCCGCTAGGCAGCGCGTTGCTCGCAATGCGTATCTTAGCGACCGCCGACCACAAGGGCGTTGTTAATTGGGTCGAGGTGGCCCTGATCACCCCGGGAAATACTGCCGCCGTGGTAGTCAAGACGAGCACGCATTTGCCTTGAATATGGAGGTCCGAGATTGTAGATTTGCATGGTAGATTTGTGGTAGATTTGTTGTGGACCGGTAGTTTAGTTCAGGATGCTTCAGCGCCGAAGCAGGGGGGTAGGTTAGTTGGTGATGTTAACCTAAGGGGAGCGGGAAACCACGGCTGCTTTAAAGTACCGTAAGTTGCATGGGAAGAGCTGAAGACACAGCGTCTGGCACATCAGACTTTTCTTGGCATGCGCTAGACTTGGAGCTCTGTTTTAAATGTTTGTTTGCTTGCCTTATGGGCGAGGATCGCCTAGGAGAATGCCTAACGAGCTTACACTAACGGCTTAATTGCTTAAAATTACGCTATAAAAATTATTCGAATCGAAATGATTCGATTGAAAACGATTGCTTATTGAGTTATTGTACCGATGGCATTTCTGTGAAGTCGAGCAACAAATTACATACACCAACGATCCGTATCGGCTCAACTGAGTGTGCATTGCGCAACAAATACAAACGCTTCCGGCCAATCAGCGCGTTGAGCGGTTGACCTCGACTGGTGGCCTTGACGGGGTGCATTGGCGCTCGAAGGGCCCCGCTGGTGCATAATATTTTACGGTCACGTCGCGCGTTGCTGTGACACCGCTGGATCGAGCTGAGATCTGCCGGAGAATGCGGATGATGGCCCACGTTAAAATTTTGGTAGGGGGAACTTATTTTGAAAGTTTTTACTGAGATGTTCTGCAAGGATTCAATAGATCTTTGTGCCAAGAAGAAGATGAAGAAGATCGTATAGGACACGAGTTTTTACTGATAGTATTTTTAACAATCTAATCAAAGTAAATCAACTTACCCACATTAATGAATTTTTGTATTATATATCAGATCACCAATTTTATCAATTCACAAAAACTATGCTAGAACTATGCTATGAAAACTATACATCGTGCGTTTGTCGGACTAATTAATTAATCACATGTTATGATTCACATGTATGCCGAGTAACATTTTTGACCTTGGATTTTGTTTCTAATTCTAATTCTAATATGACCGAAGTCAGTGTTGTGAGCGTCGACTAGGGGCGTAACGAGGGGAGCAGGCTCTGGGGCCACGGTCTCAGGGCGTAACGAGGGGAGCAGGCTCTGGGGCCACGGTCTCAGGGCGTAACGAGGGGAGCAGGCTCTGGGGCCACGGTCTCAGGGCGTAACGAGGGGAGCAGGCTCTGAGGCCACGGTCTCAGGGCGTAACGAGGGCAGCAGGCTCTGGGGCCACGGGCTCAGGGCGTAACGAGGGGAGCAGGCTCTGGGGCCACGGGCTCAGGGCGTAACGAGGGGAGCAGGCTCTGTAGCCACGGGCTCAGGGCGTAACGAGGGCAGCAGGCTCTGGGGCCACGGGCTCAGGGCGTAACGAGGGGAGCAGGCTCTGGGGCCACGGGCTCAGGGCGTAACGAGGGGAGCAGGCTCTGTAGCCACGGTCTCAGGGCGTAACGAGGGCAGCAGGCTCTGGGGCCACGGGCTCAGGGCGTAACGAGGGGAGCAGGCTCTGGGGCCACGGGCTCAGGGCGTAACGAGGGGAGCAGGCTCTGTAGCCACGGTCTCAGGGCGTAACGAGGGCAGCAGGCTCTGGGGCCACGGGCTCAGGGCGTAACGAGGGGAGCAGGCTCTGGGGCCACGGTCTCAAGGCGTAACGAGGGGAGCAGGCTCTGTGGCCACGGGCTCAGGGCGTAACGAGGGGAGCAGGCTCTGTTGCCACGGTCTCAGGGCGTAACGAGGGGAGCAGGCTCTGGGGCCACGGTCTCAGGGCGTAACGAGGGGAGCAGGCTCTGGGGCCACGGGCTCAGGGCGTAACGAGGGCAGCAGGCTCTGTGGCCACGGGCTCAGGGCGTAACGAGGGGAGTTGGCTCTGGGGCCACGGGCTCAGGGGAGCCTCACGAAGGCCCAAGAAGTTGAACCGAAAAAAAGGCGATGACCAAAATTCCATTCCCGAAATAAAACGCCATCGGCCTTCATTTTTCGGTTCAACGTGTACAAAATTGACAACACTGGTGGGGGTAGGGGGGCATCGCATTTTTTGTTGCTTTGAGGCCTCCGATTTGAAGTTACGCCACTGACGTCGACGTAGTTTTTCATACACCCAAATGCAATTTATCAATTCGTAATTTTTGTTGAATCGTACTAGGTATATCTTTCTTCTCGATGTTTATGCTGAACCAGTCGCTTGGGTTTTTCGGTCTTTTTTGCGTTTGTGACACGTTTGGTTGCTATTCAACCGCTTCACTTCATCTTAGCGCATTGAACGATCCTTGTCAGAATAGCAATAATATAAATCCATTTCCTATATAGTCAAAACATAATAACACCGTGTTTAATACTGTCATTGGCCACAATCGTAAACAAATTCCCTCCTCTTTTTGCCAATGCAACAAACGAAGATCGCACAATGAAATGACAACTCTGTCTCTGTCTGCCTGATCGGGCGCGAAGAATTCCTTTCTCTCTCTCTCTCAACCACTTCACTGCTCTCGTTCCTGCGTGGAATTTCTGGGTCCACGGTTGACCAAGTCGAGATAGAGAGCTTCGACATGGCATGGAGAGATGACTCGGAAATCTCAAGTCTCAACATGGAACCCTAACACAAAAAGATATATGTGTCTGTAGCACAGGTCCTATAGCTGGAAATGGACCCTTATAGCCTGAATAGCGATTGTATGTGTCTGTAGCACAGGTCCTATAGCTGGAAATGGACCCTTATAGCCTGAATAGCGATTGTATGAAAATATATCGATCGGTATCCAAGGGTAACAGATCGATAGTTTAAAGTTGCCTGCTTATTTCAATGGGCCGTGCTACCGATAAACATCGATAACTCGTCGATAACTTGACACAATCGCTACCCAGGTTTACAATAACTCAGTTAAATAATTTCTTAGTAAATTTTTAAGGTGGGGGAACCCATGCATACGAATATTATGGCACATACATATATTTGTTTACGTGCAAACTATTCGCTCATCATGGGAAAATGGGAAATCCATCATGTCATGATGAATGTCATGATGACATGATCAATGTCATGATGAATGATCATGTCGTGATCACATGTCATGTCATGATGAATCAATCAATCATGGGAAAATCATGGTGTAACTATAGTCCATTGCACACATCTTACTACAGATTCACGGCCAGATATGAGGCTGTGTCACCACCAAAACCTATACATTCTCACACAGCGGAAGTTATACATCTTTTCAAACCATTGAAATGTTTACTACGTTTGTGAACGCAGTGGACGCGGACTACGTTATTTGTTGCTTGTAGCAGTTGTCAGTCACATTTGCAAGTAGGTATATTTGCGGAGTGAGAGATAAATATGCTCAGAGAAAGAATTTAGGAGTATCAGTATACGGAAAATGAGTTTCGGAAGAGACGAATTTGAATTACACAAAACCTTTCAAAATATGATAACATATTACCTATATACCTGACATTCTTTCAAAAGTTTGAAACTCCAGTGAAAGATTTTCAAACTTTTCACTGAAAACTTTTGCTCAAACCACTACCATATATACGCGTGCGCAGGGTCCCAGATTAGGTGGGACCAAACAGCAGGGGAAAATCACCCTCTTTTCCAAATGTCCAATCCCTAAACAAATCCAAAATCATTAGGTGGGGCAACGGCCTACGCTCGGCCCACCCTGCGCACGCCTATGGCCACTATAGTAAGTAGGCTCTTCTATAGTTCGTCTCATGTTCATTGGCAGCAACAAACCGGGTTTCTACAATGTTATAGTATAGGCCCAATGCCCCGAGGCGCTTCCAAAAGAACATGAGACGTACTATAATAGTACACTTTCGAAACAAACCCCCAAGTGAGGCAGTTGGCCTCTCCGAGCGGGCGTCGCTGGCCCTCTAGCACCGCGCGAGGGACCAAGACACCGCAACGGGGAATTCCCCACGTGGCTTGTTTTGGACGACTTAACACAATTCGCCGGCTGATGGCCATCTCATCGTGATGCCCTGAAAAACTGGTACGTGCCCCCCGCGGCCCCCGCCCCCACCGGCCCCTGGCCAGGCAGTCGCTGCGGGCGAGATTTTTGGATGCCGTTGCTCGGGGGAAATCCCCGTGCCGCCTCGTTGACAGTTGGCTAATTAATTTATAGAACGAATTTGAAACGAACTTTGGTTTCGTCGATGTACTTCATCTATTTCGGTAGACAATTTTGGTCGTGATCATTTTCAACAAACATTGCTGAAAAGTTTTGAGGATCGAATAATTAGCAAACAAGACAATAAACATAGTAATTTAAGAAGTAGTATTTTCTTAACATATGGATGAATGAGTACGCATATATCTTTCAGCAGTAATTAAAGTTTTTTTTTCTGATTGCTGCTGAATTTGATACATTCAATCAAGCAAGATGTAAAGAAAGTAATTATTTTCGTTGGAAATTGCTACCTGGGAAAACATATTACGTTCCTCCTCTAATGTCCAATAAAATTGTATAAACTAAGTCAGTTATATGTATAACTGACCATGTTTACATAAATTGTTAAATTCAGATTCTAAATAGACTCCCCTCCATTTCATCTTGAAACGAAGTGGTAATTTTATTTTCTCACTCTAGCCCACTTTAAAACGAAAGCACTCTCACAATCCTACGCGCAAGCCAATACTCCAGGTGAACCAGCATTTTAATGTTCCAAACATTCCTTTCTCAAGTTGACATCGAGTATAACAATATCGCTTTGTAACAAACCAGCGAAAACTAGAATTCACTGACGCCGTTTTTTTTTCAATCGCACCGAAAATGTAAAGCAGCCTCTCTATCCCCCACATCTACCTCAGACCCACAGCGTTGTGCGCTTTCGACAATGCCGTGCTAGGTACGTGCGTTCTGTTCATTGAACCTGGGGAATCCCCGGAACAATTCGGCCATTCGTTCGGGCATCAGAGTCGGCGCCGCGGGCCACATGGCGCTGCCACGTGGGGAATAAAGCAACTGTCACTCGTTTGACAGCTCGCGCTGAGCCGAGAGATTTCGAAGGCGGAAGAAACAAAAAAATCACGGAGATGGCGCCCAATCAAGCATGGTAATCAGTCGCGATTGTTTTGATTGGTAATTGTTTTTGGTGGGTTTTTTTGTTGTAAAAAGTATGTTGTGATGATGGATTTGTCATCTGTGAAGATGATGGTTAGCTTCGCATTTACGCATCGTTGTCTTGAATAATACAGGCCTCATCAGAGCGCATAGAAGTCATTCGTCATGATCAGACGATTTCGGCTGGACCAAAAATATTTGTGTTTACCTAGGGTACTCAAAGTTTTGGTCCAATTTTGATTTCAAAAAGTACCTGCACTGGTAGTGCGTTACAATTTTCCACATTTGAATAAGTATAATAGAAATAGTGTATGTTATAGATATGTCAGAGAAAAGGAGATCTTTTGCAGCAAAAATCGTTTGCACAGGGAGCTGGCCAATATTGGCAACAATGACCGGCAGAATATTACATTTTAACACTCGACCTGCACCACTAATGTCGTAAGCGCGAAAACAAAGTAATGAAATATAATATCCTTTCAGAACGTTGGTAAATAAACTTAGATCACAGATCTAAATTAAGTATAAGTATACAAAGTAGGTACATCAAGATTTCGTAGGTACATACTTTTTTGGGAAATATCTGTGTGATGCCGTTGCAATAGCTAATAGATAACATGAAGAGTATCTATAAGACCACCATTTACTGTCGTGATGATCCTCTTAATTATTGCGTGATGTATTGACACTTGACAGTCATATCCTTAAAAACGAAACGAACTATCAAACCTATTTACCTAAAATAAATTTGCCAATTGGTTTCTAAAGCGCATGTGAACATATGCATTATAGTACATGTAAAGCCAGGTACACGTTTTCCAAAATAAATGTGTACCTACCTGTGTCTATGCCGTAGACTAGGATGATATGTTATTCTAATCCAACGACATATCATTTTGTACACGCGCTTCGACTTATCAATATTTTGCCGACTAATAAACACGACCTCTGCGGTATGATGTAGTCACAGCTGAAGTTTTTCAACGGCGTCGTCAGCTATAGCTAGTGTGAGCTGCTTTCGCTCCAAACCCATGCCCTGTTGCTGCTGCTACTTTTAGCCTAAGTTTACGACGTCTAGTCGACCAAGTTTCAAGTTTAGGAGCACACCAGTGAACACATTTCGATCGGAACTTGGAAACATGATTCGTTTTATACCACATCGGTCGTGAAAATGCTAGAGATTTCAAAGATTCTGCAAGATCGAGACTGCTTTATTACTGAAATTTGAAGCGCGATGAATATTTTCAATTTAAGATACTCGCATAATGAATTCTTTCATCGCAAACAATCACCCAATAGGTTATCACTTATCACTCATCCAGAGTCTTCTCTATACCTATTGATGAATTTGTTTCCGCATCCTATTGCTTCTGGCCAAAATTACCATTTTATTTAATACGTATGTTAGCGGTGCCCATTGGCAGTAGTTTAACATGTACTGCTTTAATTTTTGCCGTTAAATTTTGATGTGCATACAATTTTTTTTTAACATCATTGACAGATTATTGGCTTAACTCTGAAACTGATTCCCAGTCATCTCTTCGCTCTCGTCTCTGCTCACAGTAGTGATATCTAAATGGTCGAAATCACGAATCTTCATCGCCATCCCGATTTCCCAAATCGTTATTTTTAAAATATGTCATATTTTGTAAGAAAACTATGAATATTCGGGCGCAAGCGTGCTGCGAGCGCTAGACGCAATCGAGGCCGTATTTGACGTCAGTCCTGCCGCAGCTTCGAACCATCCGTAATCCCATCTTTGCTGCTCGAGCTGTGCGGTCTGCCTTCGGCGCTCGGCTCAGTGCCCGTCGAACCGCCGCGGTTTCAGGTTCGAACGCCGCCGACACACTCGCAGATCACTGTCACTCGATCGGTGACAGGATGACAGGTCGCTGTCATGTCACTAATTGTCGTTGGAAGTTATTTGTGAACGATGTCGTGGACATATACGATGAGTATTTTGAATTCGGAACATTCGTGTACGAAGATTTGAATTCGAAAATGGTTAACAAATTTTCATAACGAATTATTAGTCAAAAGTACCGAAATCTAGACTGCGTTATGTGCCGTGTATTTTTAATATTCACGTAAAAGCGTATTTTATCAGTTTTATGGTCTTTAGTTTTGGTAATTCGCACTGGTGCTTTTTTATAATGAGAATCAAGATTAAAGATTAATTTAGCATATACCTATCTGCAGGAATCAAATAAAAACGTGAAAATATCTGCGTATATAATATATGTGACGTACATGCAGTGACGCGTTTGCGGTTGTCTATATTAAAGCGAATAGCAAATTTCTAGTAAAATTTCTTGTTTTGAAAACGCTATTAATTTTATGAGAATGTGCAGCTGTGAAGATCTACCCACTATAAAGTGTATAAATAGCGACGTCTGTGTATATTCCTACCGGCTTCCATCGCCTAGTGAAATGTCAAGCGGCTCAATTTTTTCCATGCTCTAAAATTTCGAGGCTGGCACTCATTTTTTTCGTGCGTTGTGGTTAGATCATCAACGAAACGATATTTCAAATTTCGACGCTGCCAGGGCCAAAGCTGAGCCTTTGAATTCTGGCACAAATTCATTTGTTTATACATATTTTATACTTACGTGTGGTCGGTTTCTTTCTCACTTCTTGGTTTTGGTATCGTATAATTTAAATCGTTTTGAATTGGTGATTGATGCTGATAATGTAACTGCGATTTAATGAAGAAGCCTACGTGAAAAGTTGTGGTTCTTACATGTACTTATCGTGGACAATGACAGGAAAATCTAAAAGCATGGTTTATAATCCTAATATATTTATGCCAAAAGGCCAATTAGTTAGACAACAGGGACGGGGGGGGGGGGGGGGGTGATTAATATTTCCGTGCAGTTGTTTCTTTAGCTTCCATTTTCTACGTTGGCGGCGACGCTGACAAAGAGTGTGTTTTCTCCGTCTTTTCTCGTCGAGGAAAAGTCAAAGAATAAGGGTGAACTCAGCTAGTTTTCGCAGAGACCAGGAACATGTTTGATGTTAACCGGATTTAAAAACAATGTTCACTGCCCCAAGCTGGACAACGCTTGACGTATTGTAAAAAGTGGACAGTAATTACGAGTTGCGATCTTATCAGCTGATCTGAGCAGGAGAAGGTGCCATGAGGTTCTCTGCAGTATGTAACATTATTACTCCCTGCTTTGTATCTGCAATTGTAAAACGAATCTTAATTAGGAACACAACATTGACACCACAGTTCCGCATATACTTTTCAAATCTGAGGCCCGTCGATGCGGGAACGAATTTGCCACCCTTGTGAGGTGATGTGTCCGTCGTGACGTCAAAAAGTTGCGTTGGAATCGCTTTTCGAGGCGTTTCCCCGTTCTCGTGGGTTTGTCTTTTTCCGCTTTGCTGCCGCGTCCTTTCAGCCGGCAGCCGAGTGAAAGGGATGAACTCGCGACGAACCCTTGCTGCTGCCAAGTCTGCTACCTGGAAGTCTGCTACCAAGTCTGCTATCAAGTCTCCTACCAAGTCTCCTACCAAGTCTCCTACCAAGTCTCCTACCAAGTCTACAATCAACTCCGCAATCAACTCGGCAATCTACGAGAAGCAATCCGTGTGTCGTAGTCGAACATAGGACGTTATAATTCGAAGCATCTAAAACAGATGGCGACATTTAAAAACTAAGCGAATTAACATTAGGCCTAAATCAGTTTCGAATGAAAGCATCGCTGCCCCCCTCCCCCCTCGGCCCGTAATAGGTACACGCGTTCATTAACAGAAAAAGGCGTCTCATACTAAAGTTGTTATACCTACTAGGAAATAGAATATTTAAACTAAAAAACTACTCATTGTTCTACGCTGGTTTTTACGAGCTATTCATCTATGTGACATGCAAGAAATCTTCTGCAGAATATGCTTACAAAACAATGTAGTACAAACATACAACAACAAAATTGAACACGGTTAATTTAAACATGCCCCCATGTGCTTGTTCAGCTCTTCTGGCATTTGCTTGGTCGACTTGCAGTATATTATAATGCAGCCCGTCCCACTGAATTGCCTGCCTAGTCTTGCGAGATGTGTCCCATCGTTTCGTCCCTTGCATGTGGTTTCCAATCAACATTCGGCAGCATCTGTCGGCGCGAAAGAATTTGTGCCAGCAAATTGAAGAAAATTTGACTACATTTCTTTGTTTATAACGTGCGACAAGCGGACTGTCTTTTTGTGTGACTGAAATAAGTGAAATTACCTCCACAGCTGAGGCTTTGGGGAAAACTGATCCACCGATATAAAAGCCTAATTTTCTGTCGCATTAGGATTCTTTCTCTGCTGTTTCGATTTCAGCTGCGCAGTTTATTATAGATACTATACATTTCGTCTACTATATATACCTACCTACAAAGAGATTTTTGAATCATAATGTCCTTCTGATTCAAAAATAATTCTACAAATAGGAAAGGAAAAAACGAAAGGAAACGGGTTCGTGTAGGATATCGCAGGAAAAGGAGCCTAAAACGTTGCGAATTGGTTTGAATCTGAACAGTCAGCTCTCCGGAACCAGTCTTTGCATCGGATTCTGGCCCATGAGTGCCTGTAATTCGGATAGGAGGGGGGGGGGGTGACGCATTGGGTTGGTAGCTATCTGTCTAACGCCAAAATGCCGAAAATGGTACCCGATTCCGAATGAAATAGTTACAGTAACAGTAACAAACTATAAGTATCATGAATGGAACGCCCCAGCCTTGCCTGAAGGTCACACACCATGATAGTGTGGTACGAAGCTTGTGTCCCACCGCCATAGCATGTTTGGTGATTTGCATGAAAAGTGCTCCAATCATACCTAATTACCTCACTGTAGATAATGACAGTATGGAACCAAAATATTGGCATCCACTCTCTCAGTGAGTGTGATCATAGAAAAGTTACCCAATTGCTGCCATCAGTAATTATGTAGGCAATAAAATGAGTCTTTTGGCATCTTGCCAGATATTTAATTATTTTCTTGCGAGAATCGCTGACGCTAGCTAGTTACTTTAAAGATCTAATGCTTGAATATTTTAGGTAGACAGATATAAATTTATCTCCTCCTAACTAAAGGAGAGGAAGAGGAGAAGTAGGGCAGTTGGAAGTAAGGAAAAAAAACACACACACACACTGTTTAGTATGCCTTCAATGCATTATATTATAATAAAGAATTATAAAAAAAAGTTACTCTCCTTGATCTTATTGACAGAGGAAAAACACTTTCTGTACCAAGAACAGTACACTGTGTATTGCAACTCAGTACAACAACGCAAAATAAATACACTCGATCCTGTGAGAGAAGAAAACCCAATCACAAACAACTGGGCCACCTGAATATGCAAGGCAAATGTGAGCAAAAGATTCTGCTAGCCCTGCAGCTTAAAGTAGATTCTGCCATGGGGTAGTGTAGCCCACAGACGAAATGCTATGCAATGTATAGTCGATCATAACCTGAGAAGACATGTTTTCCCCGTCTTGTACCTAACTGAAATATTTCCTCCCAGCACGCAGCCTAGGTGATTATAGGACTCGCATGCAAATGGAAGTGACCAAACCTGGTTGAAGAATCTGATAACCAATGCAGATGTCCAAATATATGTTACAGTGACACCCAAAAACACGTGTTCTCTAGTTAGGGCCGACTACGGCCGATGTCATCTCGTAGCAACATCGCTCGCACAAAATTAGCGCCGCCGGCTCGTCATTTTGCTTGCGACAGCCGCAGTCGTCTGTACGCCTCAACGGCGATCACCCGGTTGCGTTCGATGCGTTCGCGCTCCGCGACCGGCAGCGATTTGGCCTTGGTCTTCTTGCCGGTGCCGAGCTTCGTCGGCTTGGCCGCGTTCGAGATCTTGTCCGGGTGGAGGATGTGGTTGAGCAGAAGGCCGCGCTTGCCGGGCTGGAACGGTGACGTTGACGTCGAATCAATCGTTATTAATTTGCAAAGTTACCTATAGGATTGAAATGCAAAGGGGCAGGGGCACAGTAATTTGATTTTGTTTATTACGGTTGTCTGGCTTTCAAGCCTCCCTTACGATTGGTACCTAGTACCTACACTAAAACCCACCTATCTAGCGACAAAATTTCTTGCTTAGCCAATGCTCCAATATGATCTCTAGATGTTAGGTGTAATCTTTATCTACGACATTAATTATGATCTAGATACTTTATAATGTTGTGCTATGAAAATTTTTGGATTTAAAGGCAACTTTATCTATTATTGAATTTAAAGAACAGACCAGTGGTTACAACATGTAGGTGCTTTTGTGCTCCAGATCACAGGAAACAATGTTGCAATGAATCTATGCTATAAGTAAGATAAATTGGAAAATTTCAATGGCATTTTTCTTATTTTGTACTCTTATTACTTATATAAGTAATTATTTACGTATTGTTCAACATGTTGTTTTATAAAGTGCAATAAAAGCTAGAACACTTTTCCATTCTAAAATGTCCTGTCTCTTTCTCTGTTCTGTAGTTTACTACCTGTACCTACACATGGTAACTCCAAAATAATTTGTATAAAAAACTACAAAAATTACATAGGTATACTCACTATCTCCTAGTATTGTCTACTGTTTTGTGCAAGGTCACTCTAAGATAAGCACTGGGTTCTAACTTATAACTTTAGTTATTTTGCAGCCTTATACCTTCGTCTCTATCGGCTTCTTCGCTTGGTTCCGAGCAGGGATGTTGAGAACTGGCGGAGCATGGACTATCTCACCAAACGCAATGTTGTCTCGGAAACGGTTCCTTTCCTGCATCTTTTCCTCTGCCCTACTTTGCTTCACCATCTTTTTACCTACAATTAAAATAGGTAAGCATGGAACCATTTGAACATCGTTGTTGACTTTTAGTATAATTTATATCAAAGTTTGTGACGTAATTAGGTACTGACCTAATGTTCGAGCTTTCATCTTTTCTTTCTTGCTTGGTTCTCCCTCTTTCACTTTCTTTTCCTTCCTTCTCCTTTTCTCACCCGACTTCATCAATTCTTCAATGTTTCCCCGTTCCTTTTTTGCATGTTTATTCTTGGGAGGTTGATTGTCGTCATCCATAACTGAATTTGATTTTGGGTCAAACTTGTGTTTATTTGTGTAACCAGCATCTATCACCACTCTCTGAAAAGAACATTTTTATATTGTGATAAAAGTTGCAATGAGTTTTTGTACATTTTTGTTAAATGAGGTCTGGGTAAAATTTAAAAATTACCTTCTGTCCCAAGAGAGAATACTGCTACTTAGTACTGCTGCAGTGCAAGCATTGCTTTTACATGCCTTGTGTCACAGGAAGGGCTGCCATCTTTGAGATAGATGGGCAAAAAGCATGCAAAGTGACACTGCACTGCAGCAGAAAGTATATTTGCTAATGGCACAGAGTGTATAATAATATTTATGAAATGGGAAGGAATTGTCATTCAGCAAGCATGTAAATGTATAACCATGAAGCCAAGAAGTAAGGCATACTCACATCGCATATCCGATCAATTCGCTGGAGGAATTTGCTATTGGATTCTCCTGGCTGCTGAACAAACGCTGGTACTGGTGCCTCGGGAACTGTCATGCCTCGCAATGTTTCTTCTTGGTCTGTAAGCAGCCTCGAGTCAACGAGGCCTTTAGCGCTGCGCTTTTTCCTCTTTTTCATTTGATCTTGATCGACTGCTAGTTTCTTCCATTGGATTAAATTATTAAGTTTTTCTGGAATCGGCTGGTCGTCATCGATGTCTGATGGCTTACAGTTGATTTTATTTTTCAGGCTGCCGACAAGAATTGAGATGCACGTAAAAAAAAACCCAAAACTTCAGTCACCACCATGCAGAAAAGTGCCCAGATATTATAATATTCTTTTAATTCGGTAGGTATTTGTTCTAGATTAATGAACTTGAAGAAACAAGTAACATAACCAACAAAATTAACAAATGGTTATTAAAATGAAATATGTTCAACTCACAGCTCGTCTCTGGCTATCCGTTGTTGCTGGGGATCCTTTACTCCTCTGTGTTTCTTTCCATGAAGTTTTTTCCCCATTACAATGATTTATTGACAAATTATCAAAATAGTCAAGTTTTGCACGAACCAAGGACACGACACACGGGATCAACATGTGGCCAACACCACGTGACCACACCATACTTCAAATTCGCGCCTAAATTTGACAGCAGCTGTTTTCAAATCGTACCTTTCACGTGCTTCGCAAGTTAAGTGAACTGTGTTTGCTCCGCTTTGGATATATTACAATTGATATTACGCGTAATATCTCAGATAAACATTGCCTATGAGTAAAGATATGGCGCTGGCATGAGAAAATCTGGGGCCCCTTCCTTTCGTAAGTCGGGCTTCAATAGTCCAGTGGCTGGTGGATGGTCGGGGTTACAGCCACAAAATGTTTACCAATCTTCTAGCTCCAATGGTAATGACTACCGACTACCGACACTAGTCGGTAGTGGGTAATGATGACCTCTTCAGTCATTTATAGGTAAAGCTTAGATTGAAGTAGACTTTCATTTATTGCAAGTACTTTCTATTTCTTCTAGCTAAACTTACAATTTTGAAGCCGAAACCTGGCTTTGAAAGTGCCGATTTATTAGGATCATCCGAATCTGATTCGCCCGGATTGTCTCAAAGCAGCGATAACATTGAGAATGCTTGTGCGGGTAAAAAAATGTACGTGCTAAATTGCAAATAAGCTGAAGTGTAACCAAATGAATCGTTTTGCTATAGGTACTGACGTTGCCTATGTTTTTTTATCTTTGTAGAATTTACACAGTTGTTTGGGGAAAGCAAACTACAAAGAAACACAAAACTTATGAAAGTGATGGAATTCTTGAAATAAGCGACAAAAGCCTCATATTAAAGGTAAACTAACAGCATCATTGTGTAACCTTCCCAAAAATGCAATTTAGGTAGGTATTGACATAATTTTGCTTTACCAAACGTGTGATTATACCTATGGTATCTCCCTCTATTGTAATGGCCCTCCATAGGATGAAGACGGAAAAATCATTGGGCGTTCTGCTCTCAAGAAGGAGGTCATTGAAGAGGGCTCCATTCTCAACGTTGGCAGCAAAGCGGTGCAAGTTGTCGAGTTGGCCTCGGCCACCGCCACTCAAAATTCAGCGCTGAAGCGACCAGTCGAGAAGACTGAATCAGTCGCGTTCCGACCGTTTAAGAAGGCAAAGAAGTTTTCCAAGGTGAACGTTCCTATCGGAGAAAGCAATGACCGTGGTTTTAAGATGTCTTACGAGCCTTTAGCAATGCCACGGCCATCGCTAGATCACCAGGTAACATTTTCTCATGGCCATTTGCACTTTCTGGGATAGTCACCCTGCACTAAACCTCCATAAACCGAAAGCCAAGATTCGGTTTCGGATGGCCAATTTCCCGTGGTTAACTTAGTACTCGGGGATCTACCAATCAATCAATTTCTAGGACTCATGTCTACTTATCGTCCTACGTAAAAACCGAAAAGTTATGTCGTAACGTACCTAAATTAGTCATTATAAGTACCTATGTTGTATGTAGGTATTATCAAATATTGGCATTGGAAGTGGCACATTGTGTTTTATGTGAATAAAAAGCTTATTATTATTAGGTGCCCCATAGGTACTTGTGCCTGTCCAGAAGTGCCATAATGATACGTGAATTATTGAATACTTATTAGATCTCATGGGCATTTCCGAGTGTTACCATCACCGTACACATGACGAAATCCCTATCAGATTGTTGGAGCGTCGACAAAACGACCCATCACTCGTACAGTTACCAACAATTAGAGACAGGAGCCACAGAGATAAACCCATACATATGCTCTTAGCATGAACAGAGTTTATTAGGATAACAGAATAATCCGTATTGAAAAAGTATTTGCTTAGAGTGCTAATTTTTATACTTTCTTATGTCACGATTACAGTAAATTTGCTCGGTAACATTACCGGTGACGACACTATCCGTGCACTAACACTCCCGTTGTCCGTCTCGATGCGTGTCCAGTGGAAGTACAACGACCTGCGGCATCCGTTGACCGACGTGACGGTGGACCCGTGCTTGGCGCGCGTGCTGCGTCCGCACCAGCGCGCCGGCGTCACGTTCCTCTACGAGTGCGTGCTCGGCATGCGCGAGACCGACGGCGGCGGCGGCGCCATCCTCGCCGACGAGATGGGCCTCGGCAAGACGCTGCAATGCATCGCTCTCGCGTGGTACGTCGCGCGGGCGCTGTTTCGGAATTCGATGCATTGTTCTGCTGTCTAAACTGCAATTTTGAAGGTTTTGCCGTTGCCAATTCAAAGTTATGTGGTTTATAATTAACTCAATTTCGTAATTCGATGCATTGATCTGTCTAAACTGCAATTATGAAGGGTGTGCCTTTGCCAATTCAAATTTATGTGGTTTATAATTGACTCAATATCATAATTCGATGCAACTGCATATACTTCGATAAACTGCAATTTTGAAGGTAATTCAACTTTATGTGGTTTATATATTTCGTAATTCGATGCATTGATCTGTCTAAACTGCAATTTGGAAGGTGATGTTATCAAAATTCAAATGTTGTATTTGTAGATAAATTAAGATTTGTAGGTAAAACAAGTCATTGAATCCAATTCATTCATTCACTCATTCATTAATTCAATCCTTTGATCTATAGCTGCACCAACTAGCGGCTAGCTACGAAACTACAAAACAAGTTTTTAAAATGTTATCTATTTATTTATTTTTTATTGCGTAAAATTAAATTATTTAAATAATTACTAATTAGTAATTAATTAGGTACCTACCTAACTATTTTTGTATTATTTGTTCGTATTAGAGTACCTACCTATATTGATTGAGATTTCAGGCTGTTGCTGAAGCAGGGTCCTTACGGAGGAAAGCCCATCGCTCGCCGCATCCTCATTGTCACGCCAAGCAGCCTGGTTCAAAACTGGCAGAAAGAATTCTTGCAGTGGCTCGGCAGGGAAAGGATCACCACTTTCGTGGTCGACCAGGTAAGCAAGCACTTCTATGTTGCTGCTTGTAATGGAATTCACAAAAGAAGATTTTATCTAAACGTTTTAATTTATTTCAGAAAAATAAACCAAAAGATTTCATCCGAATGAGCCACATACCAGTCATGATCATATCGTACGAAATGTTTGTCCGATACTTTGAAGAAATTCAAAAGATCCAGTTCGACCTTTTGATTTGTGATGAGGGCCATCGACTGAAAAACACGGCCATAAGAACTTCTTCTGTAAGTTCAACCACAGATTTACGAATTTCGACATGTACAGACAGTGTACCTTTAGGTAGGTAAACATAAAAATTCAAAGCTGGCGCATCTCAAATCTCGAAGAGCGATTACCGGGTACTGGTATTAGAGAGAAAGAAAAGTCATTAGTTACGGTTGACAAAGTTGGGCAGATTATATCTTCGCTTGCAGTTGAGGGAAATGCCAGAAATCATACGGAGTAAGGGGCCCTGAAAGATTAGGCACAGCCACTGTCAGCATGGGCATGGACTGTCTGAGTAAGCTCTTTGACTGTGAGTTTCAGTGACGTGGAATCGTTGCCGACAATGTGTTGTAGTATTGTAACGTGTGCTGATTGGCGGTGCTTGACTGCTTTGTTAGCTGCTGGCTCAACTCGAATGCAAGCGCAGAGTGCTTTTGACCGGAACCCCGGTGCAAAACGACTTGCAAGAATTCTACGCTCTCGTCAACTTTGTCAACCCTGGAATACTTGGCACCAGTGCAGGTCAGTTACAGTTTCGACGGGAAACCTTTTTAGGTAGGTATGTAGATTAATAATACCAAACTTGAACTTGATTTGATAGGCCAAAATATACCCATTCTTTACCTATGTAATAATGAAACCTGAAGTAGGACATTTAAAAAGTGTTGTTGTAAAACATTAAAAATGCAAAACAAAATAATATATGACAAGACACATTTTTTTCCCTTCAGGAAGATAATAAAATTTTGTATTGCAACCATTCTAGACCTCTTTTTCAATTGCAAAAGTGTAGAAATTAGAAATAAGAAGGAAATGTTATAACCTAAATCAATTGTTCAACAAGCTTAAAACCAGGCATGCTGCTCTAATCCATCCAACGTATCTTAAATGTCGCAAAAGGCCTTCCGTTTTATGACGTCGAACCCATTAATTTCAATATTGACTCTCAATTTTCTGTGTCGTATAAAATACCGTTTCCTGCACCCTGGGTACTGTTTTTGACTGTCACAATCTAGTAAACCAATCGCAGAAAAGTCAATCCATTTGACTTAACTTGTCAACACCAACATACCAGGTTTCAATCCCAACTCAACTCTAATCGATTTAATCCAACGCCTCGTACCGGACTTAGAGTTTCGACGAGAGTTTGAGGACCCGATCGTGGCGTCTCGGCAGCCGGACATCGACGACGACGTCGCCGCGCTCGGCGCCGATCGCGCGATCCAGCTCAACCGGCTGACGAACAAGTTCATCCTGCGGCGCACGCAAGAGATCAACGACAAGTACCTGCCCACCAAACACGAGTCGGTCGTGTTCTGCTGCTCCACGCCCCTGCAGGTATGCAACGGCGAGAGTTCGATGCCTTCGGTCACTGCTCTGGTACGGGATACGCATTTAGTATGACGTGCCGGCTCTCACTGCTCCGATATGGGATAGGCAACTAGTGTGCCGTGCCAGCTCTCACTGCTCCGATATGGGATAGGCAACTAGTATGCCGTGCCAGCTCTCACTGCTCCGATACGGGATAGGCAACTAGTATGCCATGCCAGCTCTCACTGCTCCGGTACGGGATAGGCAACTAGTATGCCGTGCCAGTTCTCACTGCTCCGCTTTGGGATTGGCAACTAGTATGCCGTGCCAGCTCTCACTGCTCCGGTTTCGGATAGGCAACTAGTGTGCCGTGCCAGCTCTAACTGTTCCGGTTACGGATAGGCAACTAGTATGCTGTGCCAGCTCTCACTGCTCCGGTACGGGATAGGCAACTAGTATGCCGTGCCAGCTCTCACTGCTCCAGTACGGGATACGCATTTAGTATGACGTGCCAGCTCTCACTGCTCCGGTACAAGATCTCAACTAGTGTGCCGTGCCAGCTCTCACTGCTCCGATATGGGATAGGCAACTAGTATGCCGTGCCAGTTCTCACTGCTCCGATATGGGATAGGCAACTAGTATGCCGTGCCAGCTCTCACTGCTTTGGTACGGGATACGCATTTAGTATGCCGTGCCAGCTCTAACTGCATTCGACTTGCGTGCCGGTTGAATACAAACAAACATGAATACAAACAAACTATAGGTAGGGAATTATTTTGCAACACTAAAATTCAATTTATTTATTTAGAACCAGCATTCAAATAACAATACATAGTGACATAATCTCTGCCACAGATTTGATCTGACACAGGTGGCAAGGCTTGGGCTTGTCCTACTTGAACGCTGTACGGCGGCATCCCTTTGATTTCGAGCTCGCTAAGCTAGTTGCATATCCCAACATATGTAGGAAATCTTGGTGAAATCACAGGAAAAGAGGGCTGTATAGTGCATTTAACTGCAGATTGCAATTGAAATGACAGTAATTGCAGTGAATGCTGTAATGACATGATTGCATTCTCATTTATTGAGCATCTTAGTGATGGAATTGCATTTATTCAACAAGATTTTGTGTACCCAATTCTAGCAGATATGTAGACTATCAGTGTAGCTAGGTATGTGCTCTGATTATTATAAGTTGTATAGGGATTGGCATCATATATCTGGATATGCTTGGACAATATTTGGACCATTAGCCCTTGCCCTGGTCCTTTGGCCCTTGTCAATGCATCTCCGTGTCCCCCGCAGCGGACGGTGTACCAAGCCGCGATCGACTACTGGTTCGACCGCGCGGCGATCGGCGGCGGCGGCGTGGCGCACCTCGGCGTCATCACGGCGCTGAAGAAAGTGTGCAACCACCCGGCGCTCATTCGGCAGACGAGGAAGCCGACGGGGATGGCCAGCGCTAAGAACGCGCAGGGCAGGTGAGATCTGCTAGAGAAGGGAGGCACGGCCCGAGTTACAGGGAGAGGGGGGCACGAACGGACACCGGACAGTACTCCTTCATAAACAGAACAGTAAGGCAGTGGATTTGTATGGAATCACAAATTAGGGCCAAAGCCAAGGATAGGACGACCAAAGAGTTTAAGAGTTTAAATGTAAACTACGACCAAGGTCTCAAATTTTCCTCGTTGTACATAGATGTTCCTTTGGACTAAGCTAGAACATTTATTATTACTTGTCCACATCTTTGTGTTATCACAATAAAATAAATAAAAAACCCGCACAATATCGGACGGCTCAAAATGGCCAGTGGCTAGAAGATGGAGAGGAGACCGTGCTAAATATCATCCACAGAATCTACTTTGTACTTGGTATTGAATGCTTTGTGAAGTCTAACTACTTTGCTAATATTTTATATTTAAAGCTGAAGACCAGTTTGAATTTTGAAAAATTTTTAATGACCGGTAAATTACAGTATTCTCTTAGAAACTGATAAATTCCACGGCATCCTATTGGCGGTTGCCATGATAAATAACTTAACTCTGGGTTGAGGTTTTTTGTAATACCAACATGATAAGCTCACATTTTTTAATTGTTAGTAAAACAGGCTAACAATATGATTTCCATCAACTATTGCATTGCTCTAGCTAGCAACTTGGTTTTTCAACATAAGTACCTACATACAACTAAAAGATTGCCTCTCCTGGCCCTGGTAGAACCAGTCCCGTCTCGCTGCCGGAACTGGATGACATTCCCGTGGAGGAGAGTCTGACGCAGCAGCTGTCCGGCGTGTTCCCTCGGGATCTGAAGGACCCGACGGCAGTCGAGCACTCGGGCAAACTCAGCGTCGTCGTCGGACTGCTGGAGCACCTCAGCGGCACGGCCGAGAAGATTGTCCTCGTCTCGTACTTCACACAGGTGCGGTGCACTCATCTTTCAAACACTTGGACTCTTATTGGATTCCTAATGCCGTTTTCGGTTGGTATGCTCTGAGAGCACGGGGTAATCTGCTCTGCGACGTCTCGCTCGCTTACTCGCCATTAGAGTGATTTGAACCGAATGTGCACGGGTCGTTCTGCTCTGATTTGTCAGATCTGGGTGCAGATATGACAAAATTCTCAGAGCATGAAAAAGCACTCTGATAGCGAGCAGCCGTACGAACCGAAGATTCAAATTCCACTCTGAAGCGCTCTGGTTTGACTAACGGAACAAGCGACTTGTGCTCAGAGCGCTCTCAGAGCACTCTAGAGTAACCAACCGAAAACGCCAAGACTCGTGTGTGCTTGACCCATCTTTAGCACTTTTTAGTTTACTAAATTTAGTTTAGCTTCAGATCATTGTAATTTGTGACATTAATTCTGTAATGTCGCTGTAAAAAGCATATCTTTTGATTGGTAAATTCCTATGAACGAGTTATGACAATGCAACCTTTGCTAGTTTATGTTGGTTGCAATGGAAATGGGGTACCTTACCCACCTGACCGTCCTTACCTACCCAGGTTTACTGGTCTACTGAATTGTAAATGGACACTGATACGATCATTTTCCTTTAGTTCATACTTTATATATATATATATATATATATATATATATATATATATATATATATATATATATATATATATATATATATATATATATATATATATATATATATATATATATATATATATATCCAGAAAGAGAAGTAGGTACACCACATATATCATGAAATCAGTTTGCATCACTTTATTAATATTACAAAGAATGTTTTCAAGCAATCTACAGTTAAATTCAAATTAATGTCAATAGATACATAATTAATAATTAAGTGGAGAGGAATTAATTCAAAGGTCACCAACTACAAGAGATCCCTTTCTCTGTGAAGCTGTAGGCCGTAATGCGATCGTTGCGATTGTCTGTTTGCCCGCAGACGCTGGACCTGTTTGCGGCACTGTGCGACCGCAAGCAGTACAAGTATTGCCGACTGGACGGCTCCACTCCCTCCGGCCAGCGCTTGGAGATCGTGAACCGCTTCAACGCACCGCACTCGCAAACGTGTAAGCCGCACTCTGAACTGCGTTTACTGCTAAACCACTTTCTATTTTTCTCAATGCTTCAACTTCACCCTCTGGTTAGTTGCGTACTTCTTGCTTCGCTCAGCCTCTCCATCACATTTATCCAGTCATTTGATGCGTCCTGCCTTCGGCAAATAAATGAGCTGGAAAAGTTGGTACCTAATATAAAGATCCTAGCTGGAGAGAGACACACAATATATTATGTCTGTGTTAATCATAAGGTTGAATGCAATTGACCAAATCCTATTCCAAGGCCTTCTGATTGCAATTTTGCTTTGATTGCCAACGGAACCAAATCATTCGGAGAGCCTTGGATTGACAGATTGCTATCCTAGTGGAATACGACCATTATGGCAGGAACAATAAAGAACTGGCACCAAATTTGACTGATAACGTCAAAACAGAGAAACCTAGAGCTACGGTCCCAATGCTGTATTGGAAACACAAACTATGCCATCCAACTCCATTACTGCCTCATGCAATTCCAGTGGCAAGTGCGTGCTGTACAAGCAAAGCAAAAATATGCTTCTTTCACAACACACGATGCTTAGCTTCGCCCACCGCAGAAGTACATTTAAGAATGCCGCCACAAAGTTTCCAACCCCCGTCCGTGGTTCTCGGTGCGTTCCAGTCGTGTTCCTGCTGAGCGCGCGGGCGGGCGGCGTCGGACTGAACCTCGTCGGCGCCTCGCGTCTCGTGCTCTACGACTCCGACTGGAACCCGGCCACCGACCTCCAGGTGACTACCACTCGAAACCGCGGCTGAAACACGAGCTCGAAGCGGCCAACCTTCGATCACTGCCAGCACAGCTGTTAGAAAGGCTACACTAGAATGGATTTGAGTTTACCACTTGTAGGGAATCTCATATCATAGAGTACCATATGTAAGAGTCCACCTGGCTGTGGTAATGTATAGTACGTCTCATGTTCTTTTGGCAGCGCCTCGGGCATTGGGCCTGTACTATAACATTGTAGAAACCCGGTTTGTTGCTGCCACCTGAACCTGAGACGAACTATAAGGCTAACACGACTGTACCCAGCTTATGCATTCCAATACTAACAGCAGCCACGCGAAAGTCCTCCCCCCGCAATTCACGGCGGTCCCCTCATCTAAACTCCATTTCACGTCAAGAAGGAGAGTGGATTTGCAGCTTCCTAGAGGACCCACTGCTGCTAGACACGAGCTAAGAGTTTCGAAACTCATAATCCATGTGTCGAGTTAGACAAAAGGCTCTAACTCTTAGCTCGTGTCTAGCAGCAGTGGGTCCACGAGGAAGATGCAAATCCACTTGCATTCTTAATGTGAAATGGAGTTTAGAAGCTAAAATAGTTACGCTGGTAGGCGCGGCATGGAGCCACTGTTCGTTGTTATAAAACACCTGTAGCCAGGGTAACTAACCACCTGTAGAGCAATGGGTTCTTTGATTATAATTGACCTTGTGCCATGGTCTGGTGGATGATATTAAATTAAGGTTGCCAATGCACATCAGTGCTTGCTGACAAAGTTGATGGCATAAACTTTTTACCCTAGCCATATATGTAGGTAAGCTAGAATACCTGGGTAACCATCTTGTGACCTGTGATGCAAGTGTATCTCGTAAAAGGCAATTCTCTTTAAATTTCAAAACATGTTTTTATACTTTTGCGTGGAAAATAAAAGTACACATATTTTTTTATATCATTCTAAACTAAATTCTATAGACGATACAAGTACAACTATTTAAAAAGTTGGTGTGTGGACCTAGCGCAAAAAAAAAAGACTGGCCAGTTTACCTGACAACGCATGAGTACCTGACGTCAGTACCTGGATACTATTGCACGGCCAGCATGGGCAGATCCCTCAATTAACCTGAATTCTGACGTCAGCGTTGACTTGTGTCGTTTTTGCCCTGACTCAAATACTCGTATTTTAGTCATTGTGAAATCAGATTTAAATCGAAGAGTAATTATCCGATCAGAAAATTAAAAAATATGTAGTCTTTTAATTAGAATTTGCATTTAAAAAAATGGTTGGATAATAGATTCACATTTAAGGAGAATTCCCTATTGCCCGCTGACACTTTGGTCCGACGGCAGGCGATGGCCCGCATCTGGCGCGACGGCCAGAAGCGTTCTGTGCACGTGTACCGCCTGCTGACGGCGGGCACGATCGAGGAGAAGATCTTCCAGCGGCAGATCAGCAAGACGGGGCTCAGCGGCGCGGTGGTGGACCCGCACAACACCGCCGCCATCCGACTATCCAACGACGAGCTCAAGGTGACCGACTGCGGCGGGCCGTTCGGATTTGTCGAACCGATTTCGAGGAGGCAGCTCCGCTACCTAGCTTTTACGCTTATGGATGTCTTGACCCACAAAACCCACAAAATTTATCCTCCTTTCTCTATTATCTTTTAATCATTTTGATATAAATATTATACTATTTGTAGGACTTGGCCACATACGTATATTTTTTAAATTTAAGTAATTCTTTATTTTCAAAATGGCATATTTTTTTAAGCATATTAATTTTAAAGAGTCAGATTTTGAATTTGAGCTGTAGAAAATGCTTTTTGCTAGGTAATATTAGGTAATAGGTAATAATTAATTGCTAGGTAAATATTTTGTAATATTACCTAAAGGTACCTACCGTAAACTATCGTTTGACGTTTGTGTTGAATAGATTAGAAATGATAATTTTTAACAGCTCAGGGGCCTTACCTAGCTCGGCCACTCGTAGTCCCGGGATTACTAGCATTCTACCCTGGCTAATTAACACCACCGCAGCACCAAGCAATAACCCCGACCTAGAGTGGCAGTATTACGGCCGGGTTATATAGCCGGGGCACATCGACTCTGACTCTAGTAACAAGCCATGAGATTGGTTGATTTGACCGCACTGCACAATGATGATCGTTTAAAAAGCAGTATGCCTTCTAGATAATGCTATCATCGTAGCACCACCGTAATACTGGTTGCTAGTGGTGCTACGAAATCAACAAACTGCCCGTTGTTGAAATGGCCGCTCTAGGTCCGGGTTATATAACACCGCCAGCCCGGCTAATTAGCCGCATGGAAGCCGCTCCAAATGGCCGCGCTAGGTAAGGCCCCAGTATTCTTTACGTGGATGTGGAAACAGCGGTATTCAAAGTAATTAATGCTAAGATTGCAGGACTGGTTACGTAGAATGGACCATTGTCCATTATCATTGCTGGAAACTTGTCAAGTATGAATTACAATTAACAATTACGCTCTCGTCTTGTCGTAAGTCATGACTCATGACTGAAATGTCTTGTGCATGATTTATTCGCAACTTGAATTCCATTCCCTCAGGACCTCTTCACATTCCACGACGACACAGAATGCCTGACACACAACATCCTGGACTGTCGCTGTCCGGGAGACGGGAGCATACCCGGAATCCCGGAAGAGCCTGCCGTCGAAGAGAAAGCGGTGGAGAAAGACCCGGACTCTGACCAGGACTCTCTGGACGGGTTCTTCTCGAGTCAACGAGATTGCCAGCTGATTGTCGAGGAAGAAAAGCCCCCGGAAAATCAGAGTCTACGGATGAATCAGCTGTACCAGTGGGAACATCATGCCGCTCCATTTAAGGATGAAACTCTGGATGTAAATGCTTGTTTATTGTACTTCTGGCATACATTTCCTGGATATATCTTCTGGATACCTTTATATTCAGTTAGAACTTAGAGCAAATAATTTCACAATAGTCTGTACTTTATTTTCAGCAAATCCTTTGACAATTATTACTCAAACAATATGTTATCACGAGCCAATCTTGCTTTCTACCATGAATGGTACAAAGTGTGTACTCGTAAGGATGGAAATATTGACTTGTAAATTTTCTTACAGGAAATGGGGTTGAGCAAAGCGGCAGACTTTATGACCTTCATGTTTCGTAACTCGTCGACGTGAACAAATGAAGAAATCTCAGGAAACTGACTAATATATTATTCGACAACAAGTATTTGCTGGTATTTAAATATTTACAGAAATAAATACCACTGGTTTATAACGCTGAACGTGGCTGAACTAGATACTAGAAAGTAACACATTTATCAAAAGTCCCATTTTCATTTATAGAGTAGGTAGGTAGATTATAAAACTTTATGAAATCCACATGGGTGTGTGTGGACAGTAGGTAACAATATTATAGTGGGTGACCAGAATCATAAGTACGTTTTCATTTCAGAGTTAAACCTTGCTTCGTTTTTGTAAGAACTCCACGACGGCATTCGCGTAGTCTTTTGACTTCCAGCGTTCTTCAAGCTGCTTGCATTCGTTGTTATTGGCCTCGTGCAGTTCCGCGGTGTTCCATCGTCGAACCAGCCGTTTCGAGTAAATCATCGAGAGTGCCGGCAGCTTTGCGTACGCTTCCAGTCGTGGCCAGACCTCGTCGTCCAAGTTTGCTTGCGGAAATATCTCCGAAACAAAACCAAATCCTTTTGCCTCGATTACGCTAATCTTTTTGCTTAAGTAGAGCATTTCACTTGCCTGAAATTTTAATAGGAGTACTTAGTACCTACCCAAGGTTTATTTGTGTTTTACGCAAATTGATAGGCTGGTCATCAATGCGTTTTATTACCTTGCTGGTTCCCATGATTCGAGGGAATGTATGTGATGAACACCCCTCCATAGAAATACCAAGGGGTGCAAATGGTGTCGTAAAATAAGCCTACAACACAATGCAGCACATTCCATGACATTTTTAAAAATTTTCCAATTTTAAAGTTTAATGCAAAAAAAAACCCCATTGTCATTAAACCATATGCTCGACAATATACTACCTTGTTAGAGGCATATACGACATCGCAGAGTCCCAAAGTTGTTGCAGCGATACCAATGGCAGGCCCGTTGACAACAGCAACTAATATCTTTGGAAAGTCGATGAATGCTTTCACGAATCTGTTAATTTTCTGGGAAGCTTTCTTGACCGCTTCGTCCAAATCTCCACCGGCGAATGCGACAGATCCTGTAATGTCTGCACCACTGCAGTAATAATCGCCGGCTCCGGTAAGTGCGGTGATTACGACTTTGTCGTTTCTAGCTCCTTCTCCTAATGCCTGGCCCACTTCTTCGTACATCAACGTCGTGATTGCGTTCTTTTTACTCGGTCTATTGAATTTGATGATCTGGAGTCCGTTGCGGACGGTAACTTCGATTTCCTTGAATTCCATTGTGATGTAGTGGTGTTTGGGAAATTATGATCTGTAAAAATGAACACACTTTAATTAAGCATGGATGATTGAGGTTAAGAAATGTTGGTATCTTTTCAAATTTCACTGCTGGTGAAGGTGGGGTAGCACCTACCAATTGCATAGCAAACAACTCCAAGATGATGACATTTTGCGTGTCCAGGTTATTTTCTGATTTGACTGCTATGATATGGCATTTGATATCTGAACTCTTACATGTTAACCTAATCTACACAAAACTGAGTAAATATTTACTGTCACAAGGTGGAATGCATGACATTAGGCGGCCATTTGAAAATGATACCTGCATTCAATTCAGTAAGTATGACCTTATCAATGCCTTAGAATAGGGTGACCACATTTTCGAACTCAAAAACCGGGACATTTTCGTACGGTGGGAGGGGGGGGGGGGGGTCAAATACCCATACACTCAGGGCCGTAACGTGCCGAAACTGCACCTTGCTGAAAATAACGCAATTCCCCCCCCCCCCCCCCCCCCACTCTCTAATTTATGATTTAAATTAGTCGAATTTACCGAGTTTACCGAATTTTGCAGCCCCCACTCCCGTTATCTGACCCCTGGCCCTACAATACACAATAATGGCAGATTAAGTTGTTCATTGAGCTGTGAAGTCGGGCCTCTTCCTTTAACTCGTACGGGATACACTTTCCAGGCCACACCTTTGGTCGGATCGCGGGGAAACCTATATTTTCGGAATCTTCACACTCCTGGCAATCAAATGAACCATTTTCATTTCTAAAAATTCACCCGTCAATTACTTACAAGCGTTTTAGGTCAACCCTGTTTTTCCGGTACATTGAAATAGGTCAATTCCAGCTAAGAATTTTCCAGGCCACACATGTTATTTGATCGAAAGATATCAATTCCAGCTAAGAATTTACCTCTTACTGGGTACACTTTCCAGGCCACACCTGTTATTTGATCGCGACGAAACAAATATCAAAGGAATCCTCACACTTTTGACAACCATTGAATACCTCAGAATCTCGAAATATCTCTTGGAAATCCAAAAAATTATACATTCAATTTACCTCAACAACCATAAAACAAATCAACACGTAAGGATTCAGACGGGGTTTAATGAGGATGTGGGCCGTTTATTGTGATTAACTACGCTATATCCACAAACCAATTGCTTGGAAAAGTCACTACACAAAAATAACAAAGATCGTACGTAGATAAATTATTTGAAATAAAAAAGATAAAATAAAGTGGAATAACTGGAAAACCGGGACAATTAGGCGTCCCGGGTGGTGTCTCTCGGGACACCGGGACAGGGACCTCAAAACCAGGACGTCTGGTCACCCTACCTTAGAATTATATATAACTTGTCTGTGATCTCCGTAATAAGTAGGTACGGACCTTTGAAAAAAAAAAAACTCGCACAGTCTCATCCCTGTCTTTCTGTCACTCAGCTAAAGGTACAAAACCCCATATTAGCAGGGGGGGGGGGGGGGAGCTATTTTTGTAATTTTTCAGTATTCGGTCATTTACTTGAATTGTATGAAAACTCATACTGAGGATAGAAATTAATTAGCAGATAATAAATAAAATTGTACATTTTTTTGCATTGATTTTTTGCAAGTTATAACGGGATAAATGTAGACAAAATTTGGCAAACAATACAAAACAGGAGAAAATTACCTAGGTACCTACACATCATAACATATTTCTATTGGTTTTTAATCTATTGATTTTATTTTTTAACCTTTATGACTACTGGATAAATCGGCAAATCTTATTAATTCTAAGAATAATTTGGCAAAAGTAACTAGATAAATCGTGGTGGTTTCCCTCGAGAGCAACGCCAAGATTCTGCAACTCCATCCCCATCTGCCCGAGAAGAGGAACTTGCAATGCCACTTAACACCACTGATTGCGTTTACTTCAGTAAAAAATGTTGTGGTTTTTTAATTACTGTGCGAATCCAGACCTATAGCGTCACCCCACGCTTCCGTAGAGGCATGTTAGTACCTACTTAGTGGGATGAAAGCTCGATTAAATAGTTGAGAGATTTTTATTAAATATATTTGAGTATAGTGGCCAATGGGGACAAATCATACCATGAAGCTAAGTCCCAAGAAAAACAAATGCAAAAATTACTGGAAGTTTAGCGTTTAATAGAATGCAAAATGTTTCGCCCTAACGCTCGCTCTGCTTTGTCGGCGCTGCCACACAAAGGGTTGCTGCTTGTGCTGCTAGTAAAGAGACGAACGTTCGATAAATTCGCGTAAATTCTTAAATATTGCTGCGAGCCTTCGGAATAACGTAACTTTCTACGTTTCTTATACAGAGTTGGACAGACACAAAGCTCGATCCTTGAAATAATCACTGCATTTAATGAGAAAAAATAAAAGGGGAGAGAAAAAATGTGAGTAGACGAAGTTTACGACTGAAAAAGAGGTAGATAAACGGGGTTTACGTGAGTTTACGCACAAATTAACCACTCTTTGCCTAAGTCTCTGAAACGTTTCGTTGCATTTGGCAGCTCAACCCGTAAGTGCGACACAAATTGCGTGATACCTTCGCATGCAATGTATTTTAAGTTTCAACAGTGACACACATTTAAATAATGATGCACATAAAGCATACCTATAAAGCATATTAATATGTTTGATTGGTCATGTACATAACGATGCTATTTGGTCAAATCGCTCTACATTGCGCTCCCTATAAGAGCCCGTCCGCGGTAGGGTAGGAGATCGGATCATGATTTGGGATTCCTCATTTATCAGTCGCATCTTTACGAATCGCTGTACGCACTAAATCCAAAACATTGACGTCACTCGCTCTGCAAACCATACTGCGCCATGCCATGGATATGCCGTTTTATTTTATTTTAGCCATTGAAACTGAAAAGAAGATATAATGTGACAAGATGTAACTTTATAACAGGTAATTATTGATTTTTGGTAACTGAAATTCGGCCACAGCTTTCTGCGAGTCGTTGATAATGGGCTGCAGCGAATGATAGTGCTGGGGATGAAGACGACACAAGACCCCTGAGTTGCAGATGCTGCAAACAGAATGACGGTTTGAAGTCCTATGGTAGAAAATTTTTGCTGCAGTGTACTCCGGTGCCCGCGTACGACGTTGCAATAAGTCAAGTCGAAAATCATAAAAGGGGCCGCCAGCATAGCGTCACTTTCAGATTCAGAGGATTACACGTACAATTACAGTCTTGTAGCATTGTAGCATCGTCACTTTCTAGACCTCTTGCCCTAACAAAGCATGGACAGCGATTGCTTAAAATTTTCGGTTTGGCCTATTGGGATGACAGCTGTTTTCAAGCAACGCACGAAAACTATGATATAGGGCTCCAAGGTTATTATACCTTGATGGAGCTCGACAATTCTACCGAATCTGTCACTTATTGTTTTGAATGTGGTCATATTATGGTCTGCTATCCCATTTATGACTCGATTGCAGAGATTGCAGAGATATCAGCCAACAGGGTACCCCATTTCCTGTTATGTTGCGTTATGTGCACCACCTAATTCCCCAATTATCATTTATCACTAGCTTTCGAACTACGAATGGGTGCATTGTTTGACGTCATATGTACTCTCAGTCTCTGCCCGTAACAGTCACTGACGAGGTTTAAAAAAGCCGATGGGACCGGGGTAATATTATGCTTTATGTCGATCGGTTCGATTGTATAGGGGTGATGGAACTTTGGAGATAAAGCATTATTCGACTCGGAAATCGTCAGGATCTGCAGAAAGAGCATCAAATGACGAGGTACCAACAAACAGCAGGGGCTTTGATATCGATTGTAGATATGCTGAAATGACCAGCTGAATGACTTAACAATTTCTAATTTTGGCCTGATAGAGCAGTTGATAACACTGGCGCCGACCAATTGTCTTCCCAAGACTTTGTCATGTGAGTACCATACCGTGTGTGATCTTTTGAAGGTGCTTAGTTTCAGGCCCTCAGTCATTCGAATTAAGTTCATCATCATGTCCAATTATGCCTATAAGGTTTGGCATTCGTATCTATTGAGTTGTCAAACAATAAATCTTAGTTCCGGCCCACATGGCCCCGCCACATTTGCCAGACAGGCGATTCTTTTATATAGGTGGCATTTCACTGCCACACGCTCGAGCACGTATCCACAGGAATCAGCAAGCATTTTATCTGCCTTGTCTTGTGTCCCGAACATAAACAGTAAAATTGCATAGGTACCCAGAAATGTAGATATGTCTGTCTGGAGCATTATAAAGCCAAGGCACCGCGTCCCGGCTCATTCCTTTGACGGCTCCACGCCGCCGGCTTCCTAGTTCCTATACTGTCGCAGCCTCCGCGGTGGTCACAGTGAGCCGAGTCTCATGTTGCAGTCTTGGCATGCTGCTGTGGCTACTGTTTCTCCATAATCAAAGCTCACAAACACAATTAATGCTATTCTATAATTCTACATTTAAAAACAACATATCCTTTTCTATACCTAGTAATAAATGAATTTGCGAAAATATAATGTTTCAGCTTTAGAGCTAGACAGTGGTATGATGTTACGCATTTGAAGAAATCATATTTTCTAGCGATTTTGGGGGAAGGGGGAGCCAGTATCCGATTTGACGCCGCTTAACTTGTGTTCGCGCGTAGGTCTATGTGAACCTACAGCATCAGTGTCAGTCAGCGCGTGGAGAACCATCCGTTCGGTCGTTAGCAGCCTTTGCACATGCGGGAGGGAGTTGTTTAAAGAGTGAATTAGTGGGTGACAGTAGCAAAGGAATTCGGTTAGTCTGTGATCAAACGCTCAAACATCACTTCGGATTACAAAATTCGCGAAAAAGCGAGTACCTACTACATTAGTAATTACAATAGTGATGTCTACGTCTTTCGCAGTCTTAGTATAAAAGGTACCAATCTATATACTGCCACTAAAGTGCTTGTGGTGCACTGCATTCTGCAAGCTCACGGCAAAAGCAATTCCCAAAATGACAACTCAAGTCGCTAATGTGCGCAACTGCAAGGTGCATAAAACTACATAAGTAAGCTGTAAGATGATTCAGATACGACGAGTTACATGGTGTGTTTTTATCAACGCGTATGGGTACAAACATTTTTATTCGCTCTAAAGTCTAAAGAATAGGGAGGCTTGGCTAGGCATTTATTTGATTGCTCTCTTTGCGATGTTTCCTTTTACCTAGACAAGTGCACTTATTTATCTGAAATGAGACTAAATATAATATGACGTGACACCCAATTCCCGCAGGCGTTTCTAAAATTTGTACAACCACCTGTTGGTCTTGCTAAATTAAATCTGTTACGGCAGAGCGATTTACGTAGTCGAGAGTGCAATGTAAAAAAATAATTTCGTGTCATGGAAATTTGGAAAAGTGGGTGTCGCGCCTCTTATCCCTAGCTTATTCAAGATCCCTATCTTTCCTTATTTATGAATCTTCAGTCCCCAGACAGCTGAAGTCAACATTTCAGATTTCTAGTCACAATACACATGAAATACATGCTTCAAATTATAACTTCTGGACAAACTAAGTGGCCAAAGCCGATATTGGGATTATTTAGCGGTTATTTACAATAAGTGTTAACTGGATAATCTTAGACCATACAACTTTTGAAGTGGATATAAACATAATTTGATCTAAAAGTAGATAAGCCTAGGTAAGCTCTGTGTCCACTCTTGTCCCCCAATCGAGCACCAATAGCTGACATGTCTTAGGCAGGTACGTATCTAGGTTTCACAAGGTTTCACCCATGTAGGTAGGTACCACACATTGTAATGTGACAGTTTTTTGTTGTTCTGCAGCGCCAATTTTAGCGGCACACGTCTTGCGATTCTTATTTTTCAAAGGTTCTAGGTTTTTTTGAAACCTGGAATGGATGGACGGACACCCAAACGCAGTGAATATTGTGGAGAAGGGTGGAAGGGGGTGGGGGGGGGGGGACAAAAAGAAGCCAAGTCAAATGATAGTTACTTATTGGAAAATGTAGTTGTGAGGTCCTAGCTGTGAGAAAAATGCAAATTCAATTCACTTCAGAAGCCCATCAAGACATTCGATCTATAGATTCTTTAAGGGACGATTTTTGCAGCGAATTGACACCTAAGGACTACCTTCCTAACGACTATTTTGATCTAATTTCATAATCACTGCCTTAGATAAAAAAATCGAAGTGTTTGATCTAGATCAGAAGGAATAGTTGAGAAGGCGATTGGTAGTGCACATTTCCGGTCTTTATTTCCGCCGCGATATAGGACGTCTGGGCCAAGATTTTTGTTGAGGAAAGAAAATAATAATTGGAGGATCCAACTTCTGCATGGCGACCAGAGTAATTGCGTAAGTGCTCTTTATTAGTCCCGTAATGTTATTGACAAGTCAATGATCGACAAAACATTTCTAGATAATTTTCCTTTGTGAAAATTAGTGTGTCGACCTCTCTGGTCGCCGAACGGGCTGGGGCACCGCTCTAGCAAAGGGATGAATCGTGGTGCTTTTGGAATATGAACACGGAATTTGCTTGACAAGCGGGTCAGCCTTTGTGTACCTATCTCTTTTATGGGCGGTATAATTGCATTAATTATTTTATACACAGGGTAGTTTCAATCGTCACATCGAATTCTGTTCAAAAAACTTTTTGTAAAAATAATTGTCATGTTGCGACATGATCACTTCGGGGTTGGAGGCTCTGTTAAATATGACGTATTTCCGCCCCGGCTCACCCACCCCTGTCCCTACAACCTCCATTTTGTCTGGTCAGTGCCTGTGCCGTGCGTCGAAGCTACGCTGGTCGCATTAGCAGTTAATTGACTGGTGTCATCACACCTCAACTCAGCACCAATGCGATTATATGTAAGTGCAAATGAGTGTTTTCCACAATCTCGGTACTAAATGAGTGCCCCTAAAAGTATGTTTTTACCGCCCGCCCTGCAACAAGTTTGGTCTCGTTAGGTGCCTCATCGTACTGTGAGGCCACCCGTGGATATGCGATGGGTGAAAATTCGCTAGAGACCAATTTATTTCTGTGCAGTGAGGGATCGAGTTAACATTTCAGTCGACTATAAGAAAAGTCCCTATATTTTCATGCAGTTATTTAATTGGTGAACGATATTTTCGAATAAATCTGCAATTTTTAGTTGTCCTCATATTTCTCAAAGTTAACCGCCATTGTTCAATGTTGCTCCATTCGAGTCATCGACGGCCGTTGGCCGTTATCAACCCTCTGACCTCGGAAATTCACGCCATTTTGTGACAGGCTTAATATGTGCTGGCGTAGCTTGATCGGCAGTGATAAGAAAACATGATTATTTGCGTTTTTAATCGGGAAAACCACAAATAGGCACTGTATAAGTGATTATAAACTGATTTATCACGAGATTACCAACAAATTAGTGAACCAACGACATTAATTTCTTGAGTTTATCGGCAAAATAGTTTGGCCCGTCTGTCCTCTTCAGCAAAGGCAAAGGTGATTACCATAGGCTTACGAGGACTCAATTGAAAGGGTTCTGCATTTGTTTATTATACCTAGTTATATGATTTGCTTTCGACAGTCTTGCTTTACTTGAGTAGTCGATGGTTTTCCCACATTTATTTTTGTTTGCTTGGAAATAATTTATTTAAAATTTGAAAAATCTTCAAACTAGTTTTTGGCTTTTCTAGGACACCTACATATCAGGATGATAGATGCGTAAAGGAACCCACTACTTTGCTTTTTAGAGCACATACAGTGATGAATTGGGCTATACACGCAGTGTACGCAGTCCACCCACCATTAATTTTATTTTTGGCCGTACACCCACTTTGAAATTTCTAGGGTACGCGGGTGGACGCACGGGATCGCAGGAGTAAATTACAAGTACTACAATGGTACAGAAAACCGTTGCCCTGGCCTGGGTTTTCGGTACGCTTGCTAATTGCGTTGCACGATCGTGATTGTCAACTTCGTTGCAGGGAAGTCGATGGTCGCCGTCGAGTGTTCCGTGAACTGACGATGGTGCCTCGAACGAGGCTCAAACCAAGCGAACTCAGCAGGCGCACAGCTGCCGCGACTCAACTCAAGGCAGGTACTTTGCTCCCGACGGAGTCTCCCTTCGTAAAGCACGGAGCGCAGACAACTGGAGGCGTCGTGAGAGTTGCTTTCAGGAAGTCCTGGGTTCCGTCCCTGTGGCCGGCTATCGTTTTGTTCGTGTTGGCTGATAAGCTTTTTATAATAACTAAATACCGGGGATCCAAACCTTTACGAATAATCGCTGGGTGCTATTCCGCTCTGACATGCACGGTGTGCCGCTCTCCCATTGGCTCTGGCCGTAGCCAATGAATTGTGACATCTCGGCGGCTCGCAGTTTCGGTCTCGCGGCGGGCGCTGATGCCGGCATCACGATGACTTCGTTAGTGACGGGTTGCACGCTTGAGAGGCGGCCACTGTCGCCCGGGGTTTGCATGCAGTTGTCCGGTCTGCTCGCGTGCCAAACGGGGAGGAAGCCCTGAGTCCCTCGGGCGCAATCTCCTCCCGTGGTGCTGCGCAGGAGGTCTAGGATCTTGCAGTCGGCACGAATATACCGGACGTTGGCGTCGGGCAGTCATTCGCCAATGCAGTCAGTGGAACCGCAGTCAGTCAGTCGGGCTTTTCCTCCAGGCTTCCACTTAGGTGCCGTTGCGCTGCGTACGAGGTCCAGGATCTAGCGGCCGGCGCAGACCTTTGCCGCCAGTGTGCGTTTTCGGCACGGCGGCGACGGCAGCAGGCTGTTCTTCGTCGGCTGTTTCCTCCCGTCTCGCGTTTCCACTGTGGTGTCGTTGCTGTCGGCGCCGCGAACCTCGTAGCGCGACGTTCGCCGGCATTCTCGGATGCGCATTGACGTGTGACCCCTGTCTGTCTCATGCAGGTGTAGTTGCACACTTGTCCGCCGCGCCGTTTGTCACGGCCGCTAGCAGCTTGGCGTGTGGAAGGCCGCTAGCTCTCGTGGTTGTGACGACGCCTAACTGGTCTAGTGGGTGTGCTAGACAACTCCCAAATCGCCCCCCCCCCCCCCCCCCCCCCCCTACTGCATTCGGTGACCTCCACCCAGACTGATTGTTTGCGGTGAATGCTAAGGCGTGCCATCTGGATTTCACCGTCACCAAAACAGCAGTACGCCGTAATATAGTTTGATACTGCAGTGCTCTCGACACCAAACGCTACGACTTCTACAATTACCACGAATTTCCCGGCATGTCCAGATCGTTTGCCGCCCAGGGCGGAAGAAGCTGGCAACAATGTTTCACCGACTGCCCGTCTGCTGCTTCACCGCCAGGCGTCTTCCAAAGTCACCGTTCACGGTACCGTGCATCATTCTCGTCCCGAGAGGGCACCGAGGTGGTCCTGACAGCAAACGGGACCGGAACAGTACCGAGTCACAAGTTCCGATGTCGAAGTATCCATTTATCGATCTCTATTTCAACTCACTATCATTGGTATAGCCAATGATTCACAGACCAATGTAGGATCTCTCTGATTCTAACCTAAAATGTTCAAGAAATTCTGGCAAAGTTTGCAAGTTTGTCAGGTTTACCAGGAGTGATGGGAGGTAAACTAGATCCCATGGCGTGCAACCAATAGTAATGGGAGGGGAACTGGATCCATTGTGAATTGGCACACAACCATTCACTAGGGGGGAAGGGAGGGGGAACTGGACCCACTGTGAATTGGCACACAACCATTCACTAGGGGGGAAGGGAGGGGGAACTGGATCCACTGTGAATTGGCACAACCATTCACTAGGGGGGAAGGGAGGGGGAACTGGATCCACTGTGAATTGGCACACAACCATTCACTAGGGGGGAAGGGAGGGGGAACTGGATCCACTGTGAATTGGCACACAACCATTCACTAGGGGGGAAGGGAGGGGGAACTGGATCCAGTGTGAATTGGCACACAACCATTCACTAGGGGGGAAGGGAGGGGGAACTGGATCCATTGTGAATTGGCACACAACCATTCACTAGGGGGGAAGGGAGGGGAAACTGGATCTATTGTGAATTGGCACACAACCATTCACTAGGGGGGAAGGGAGGGGAAACTGGATCCATTGTGAATTGGCACACTACCATTCACTAGGGGGGAAGGGAGGGGAAACTGGATCCATTGTGAATTGGCACAACCATTCACTAGGGGGGAAGGGAGGGGGAACTGGATCCACTGTAAATTGGCACACAACCATTCACTAGGGGGGAAGGGAGGGGGAACTGGATCCACTGTGAATTGGCACACAACCATTCACTAGGGGGGAAGGGAGGGGGAACTGGATCCACAGTGAATTGGCACACAACCATTCACTAGGGGGGAAGGGAGGGGGAACTGGATCCACTGTGAATTGGCACACAACCATTCACTAGGGGGGAAGGGAGGGGGAACTGGATCCACTTTGAATTGGCACAACCATTCACTAGGGGGGAAGAGAGGGGGAACTGGAACCATTAGGACATAGCAGCTCTCCCTTAACCAGGGGGTGATGGGTGGGGGAATTGGAGCAATGATTTTACCAGCTGCATTCTCCAAAGTTGCAACCCGTACATTTGGTATACCTATATAATTAGTGGTTATTTTCGTGGCAGCACAAATCATTTTACGCAATCTTTCTGTTTTCTCTGCCAGCACGCGAATTTGAAGTTGCTCTGCTTAGCGGCCAAAGATAAAAGTATATTTTCCTTTGGCTGCAAGCTGAGTTTTTACCCCAACACATTTTCTTTCAGTTTGATTGTTGAGCACTAATTTGGTTCCCTCTCTTCCGCAGTTATGCTCTATACTTTCACTGGCCGTGAACACCGTGGAAGACAATTCGGCAGGGTTCGCTTCCGAGATGAACAGCTATTGGAATCCTGGATCGAGACACCGACATGGCCTTCACCCGGCGGCCGTCCAGCAAGGTCCTCCAGGTTAAACGGATTGCGTTAGCTGGATGAAGCACGAACGGTGAGGCTCTTGATGGACAACGACCGCGCTTCTGGCGGAAGGTCAGTCTTTTATTCTCGAGTCGAAACCGTGTGTCGCTATGCATCGTGTTAATCACAAAGAGACCGCGCCGATTGGCTGAGTGTCCATGTGCAATCGGTGAGACAAAGTCTTGCCATCGGCGATCCAAGTTTAACTCTGGGGGGCCGGCGGTATGCGGCTGAGCATCTCGGCTCCGAGGACCGACCGTGGAGGGAGGTCTTTTTGCCACCTTTAGGTTCCTTTAGGCCTGGATCAAGCACGGATGAATCAACCTCTGCCCCAGGCTCCTTGCACGCCTCTGGCTTCTTTGGCGGCTAGCGGCTTGCAGGAATCAAGTCTGGAGGGAGGTACTGTACTGGGGATTCCTTTTGATATAAAAGGCAGGGTAAGTTAGGCTAGCAGAGGTATACTTGTTAACGGGGGATCTTATGTGGAAAAAGAATTTAAGACAATGTTTGTGGGTTTGTCAAGTTCCCCAGTAAAGATGGAATCTCACTGAAGTGAGAGAGTGCATCTGCCTTGCATTTGAGATGTCCATCGGTTAAATCCCGGTGGATGGCAATTCTATCTGTGGTTTTTGATTATTTTCCGCAACGTCATGGCAATGCTATCATTTCATTGCCCATTGAGCTTCAGGTTCCACAAATCCACCACAAGGGACTAGATGGGAGCAGAGCCGGTTCCCTTAAATGCCAGCAGACACCATTGACACCTTTTCAATAATTCCCAACCTCTTCGATTTGATCAAGTAGCGGTGTTAAACGATGCAAGGTTAATTGACAACAGGCTTTGTTCGTATGGTCTCATGCTGTTGGTAAATGATTATTAAATGAAGAGGATTTTAATAAGCCTCCCTGAGCCATAGAAGGGATGAAGAAACCTGGCATTCGCACATACCGGGGCCTGTCGATAAACATCGAGTAATCGATGGCTAAGCGTAATTTCTAACTGATGGTGCAACTTGCTTGACATGGATTCCTCCACTAATCCTAGCATTGTGCAAGCTAATTAGAAAGGTTAAAGATTCTTATGTACTTAGTTTAGTGCCGACAACCCCACTCCTGTGCGGGACTGATTTTGAGTATGGTGGTCACTTACTCAACGCGAGGCTCAGCACTGTGTTGCTCAACCTTCGTGATTACTGAGGGCCAGTGTTTCCAACATGCTTAGCATTGCAGGGAGGGGGAACTGGACCCACTCGGATTTGCACAAAGCTGTTGGGGGGAATGGAGGGGGACCTGGACCCATTGGGACTAGGCACAAAGCCGTTTTTGGGGAAGGGAGGGGGAACTGGATCCACTGAGACTTGGCGCTCAATTATTAACCAGGCGGAAATGGTTGGGGGAATTGGAGCATTGATTCTACCGGCTACATTCTCCAAAATTGCAACCCATACATTTGGTATACCTATATAATTCGTGGTACTTTTCGTGGCAGCACAAATCATGTTACACAATCTCTTGGTGTTCTTTGCCAGCGCGCGAATTTAAAGTTGCTCTGCTTAGTGGCCAAAGATAAAGGTATATTTTCCTTTGGCTGCAAGCTGAGTTTTTACCCCAACACATTTTCTTCCTGTTTGAATGTTGAGCACTAATTTGGTTCCCTCTCTTCCGCAGTTATGCTTAATACTTTCACTGGCTGTGAACACCGTGAAAGACAAATCCGCAGGGTTCGCTTCCGAGATGAACAGCTATTGAAATCCTGGATCGAGACACCGACATGGCCCTCCCCCCGGCGGCCGTCCAGCAAGGTCCCCCAGGTTAAACGGATTGCGTTAGCTGGATGAAGCACGAACGGTGAGGCTCTTGATGGACAACGACCGCGCTTCTGGCGGAAGGTCAGTCTTTTATTCTCGAGTCGAAACCGTGTGTCGCTATGCATCGTGCTAATCACTAAGAGACCGCGCCGATTGGCTGAGTGTCCATGTGCAATCGGTGAGACAAAGTCTTGCCATCGGCGATCCAAGTTTAACTCTGGGGGGCCGGCGGTCTGCGGCTGAGCATCGCGGCTCCGAGGACCTACTGTGGAGGGAGGTTCTTTTTCCACCTTTAGGTTCCTTTAGTCCTGGATCAAGCACGGATGAATTTACCTTTGGACCAGGCTCCTGGCACTCCTCCGTTTTGCTTCCTTGGCGGCTTGCAGGAATCATGTCAGGAGGGAGGTACTGTACTGGGGATTCCCAGTGGTTCTTTACCCACCTTTAGGTTAGGTCGCCTGAAGCCTGCGATTCCATCAACCAGCTCTGTATTCTGGTACGCTCCTGTTGGACGTCGATGTCGTTGGTTCAGGCCTGGGGTTCAGGGCTTCTCCCATACATGTGTCGTGAACACCACACCAAGTGTTGAAGCTGCTGCAGCCGGCGACGTTACTTTTGATCCTTTCGACGTTCGGTGAGCCACGGTTATAATTTTCCTTATTTTGAAGTTTCATTGAATTTTCTCAATAACTGGTAAAATACATTTGTGGAACCAGTTTCGGTAGCGATAGTGGCCGTTTTTGTTAGCTCGTCGATTCCCGCAGCACAAGGTGATGTCTAAGGGTACTAGTCAACGGGAGCTAATAGTTTAGGTATAGAAACCCTCTGATCCAGGGCATAAGGCTGGAGTGGGTTAACCTGGGCTTGTAGCGTTTTTCAATTAAAAACCTCGCCCATTGATAACCATTAAGCATAAGCTTCCATTGCAGCATTACTTTTCAGTCATCAAGACATTGCAGGCCGCTGGCATTGGCCCGAATGTGTTTGCGCTGAAGCAAGAACAACGTGTCGATTGACCATTGAAGACTCACGGTTCAAGACTTCGAAACTCAGGAAACAAGACTTGAAGCCCCAGAATTCAAGACTTCGAAACTCAGGAAACAAGACTTGAATCCCCAGGATTCAAGACTTCGAAACTCAGGATTCAAGACTTGACGCCTCAAGATTCTAGACATGAAGCCCCAGGATTCAAGACTTCCAAACTCAGGATTCAAGACTTGAAGCCCTAGGATTCAAGACTTCGAAACACAGGATTCAAGACTTGAAGCCCCAGGATTCAATACTTGAAGCCCCAGAATCAAGACATGAAGCCCCAGGATTCAAGACTTGAATTGCCCTAGTATTCAAGTCTTTAAAACTCAGGATTCATGACTCTTGAAGCCCTAGGATTCAAGACATGAAGCCCCAGGATTCAAGACTTAAAGCCCCAGGATTCAAGACTTGAAGCCCCAGGATTCAAAATTTAAAGCCCCAGGATTCAAGACTTGTAGCCCCTGGATTTAAGACTTGAAGCCCCTAGATTTAAGACTTGGAGCCCCAGGATTCAAGACTTGAAGCCACAGGATTCAAGACTTGAAGCCCCAGGATTCAAGACTTGAACCCCAGGATTAAAGACTTGAAGCCCCAGGATTTAAGACTTGAAGTCCCAAGAATCAAGATTTGAATTGCCCTAGGATTCAAGACCTGAAGCCCCAGGATTCAAGACTTCCAAACTCAGGATTCAAGACTTGAAGCCCTAGGATTCAAGACTTCGAAACACAGGATTCAAGACTTGAAGCCCCAGGATTCAATACTTGAAGCCCCAGAATCAAGACATGAAGCCCCAGGATTCAAGACTTGAATTGCCCTAGTATTCAAGTCTTTAAAACTCAGGATTCATGACTCTTGAAGCCCTAGGATTCAAGACATGAAGCCCCAGGATTCAAGACTTAAAGCCCCAGGATTCAAGACTTGAAGCCCCAGGATTCAAAATTTAAAGCCCCAGGATTCAAGACTTGTAGCCCCTGGATTTAAGACTTGAAGCCCCTAGATTTAAGACTTGGAGCCCCAGGATTCAAGACTTGAAGCCCCAGGATTCAAGACTTGAAGCCCCAGGATTCAAGACTTGAACCCCAGGATTAAAGACTTGAAGCCCCAGGATTTAAGACTTGAAGTCCCAAGAATCAAGATTTGAATTGCCCTAGGATTCAAGACCTGAAGCCCCAGGATTCAAGAAATTAAAACTCAGGATTCAAGACTCTTGAAGCCCTAGGATTCAAGACACGAAGCCCCAGGATTCAAGACATGAAGCCCCAGGATTCAAGACTTAAAGCCCCAGGATTCAAAATTTGAAGCCCCAGGATTTAAGACTTGTAGCCCCAGGATTTAAGACTTGAAGCCCCAGGATTCAAGACTTGAAGCCCCAGGATTCAAGACTTGAAACCCCAGGATTCAAGACTTGAAGCCCCAGGATTCAACACTTGAAGCCCCAGGATTCAAAACTTGAAGCCCCAGGATTCAAGACTTGAAGCCCCAGGATTCAAGACTTGAAGCCCCGGAATTCAAGACTTGAAGCCCCAGAAATCAAGACTTGAACCCCCAGGATTCAAGACTTGAACCCCCAGGATTCCAGACATGAAGCCCCAGGATTAAAGACTTGTAGCCCCATAATTCAAGACTTGAAGCCCGGGGATTCAAGACTTTAGGCCCCAGGATTCAATACTTGAAGCCCCAAGATTCAAGACTTGAAGCCCCAGGATTCAAGACTTGAAGCCCCAGGATTCAAGACTTGAAGCCCCAGGATTCAAGACTTTAAGTCCCAGGAATCAAGACTTGAAGCCCCAGGAATCAAGACTTGAAGCCCCAGGTTTCAAGACTTGAACCCCAGGATTAAAGACTTGAAGCCCCAGGATTCAAGACTTGAAGCCCCAGGATTGAAGACTTGAAGCCCCAGGATTTAAGACTTGAAGCCCCAGGATTCAAGACTTGAAACCCCAGGTTTCAAGACTTGAAGCCCCAGAATTCAAGACTTAAAGCCCCAGAATTCAAGACTTGAAGCCCCAGGATTCAAGACATGAAGCCCCAGGATTCAAGACTTGTAGCCCCATAATTCAAGACTTGAAGCCCGGGGATTCAAGACTTTAGGCCCCAGGATTTAAGACTTGAAGCCCCAGGATTCAAGACTTGAAGCCCCAAGATTCAAGACTAGAAGCACCACGATTCAAGACTTGAAGCCCCAGGATTCAAGACTTGATGCCCCAGGATTCAAGACTTGAAGCCCCAGGATTCAAGGGTTGAAGCCCCAGGAATCAAGACTTGAAGCCCCAGGATTCAAGACTATGAACCCCAGGATTCAAGACTTGAAGCCCCAGGATTCAAGACTTGAAGCCCCAGGATTCAAGACTTGAAGCCCCAAGATTCAAGACTTGAAACACCCAGGATTCAAGACGTGAACCTTTAGGATTCAAGACATAAAGCTCCAGGATTCAAGACTTGAAGCCCCTGGATTCAAGACATGAAGCCCCAGGATTCAAGACTTGAAGCCCCAGGATTCAAGACTTGAGCCCCAGGATTCAAGACTTGAAACTTCAGGATTCAAGACTTAAAGCCCCAGGATTCAAGACTTGAAGCCCCAGGATTCAAGACTTGAAGCCCCAGGATTCAAGACATAAACCCCAGGATTTAAGACTTGAAGCCCCAGGATAAAAGACTTGAAGTCCCAAGATTCAAGATTTGAATTGCCCTAGGATTCAAGACTTGAAGCCCCAGGATTCAAGACATAAAGCACCAGGATTCAAGACTTGAAGCCCCAGGATTCAAAATTTGAAGCCCCAGTTTTAGACTTGTAGCCCTAGGATTCAAGACTTGAAGCCCCAAGATTCAAGACTAGAAGCACCACGATTTAAGACTTGAAGCCCCAGGATTCAAGACTTGATGCCCCAGGATTCAAGACTTGAAGCCCCAAGATTCAAGACTAGAAGCACCACGATTCAAGACTTGAAGCCCCAGGATTCAAGACTTGATGCCCCAGGATTCAAGACTTGAAGCCCCAAGATTCAAGACTAGAAGCACCACGATTCAAGACTTGAAGCCCCAGGATTCAAGACTTGATGCCCCAGGATTCAAGACTTGAAGCCCCAGGATTCAAGGATTGAAGCCCCAGGATTCAAGACTTAAAGCCCCAGGATTCAAGACTTGAAGCCCCAGGATTCAAGACTTGAAGCCCCATGATTCAAGACTTGAAACACCCAGGATTCAAGACGTGAACCTTTAGGATTCAAGACATGAAGCTCCAGGATTCAAGATTTGAAGCCCCTGGATTCAAGACATGAAGCCCCAGGATTCAAGACTTGTAGCCCCAGGATTCAAGACCTGAGCCCCAGGATTCAAGACTTGAAGCCCCAGGATTCAGGACTTGAAGCCCCAGGATTCAAGACTTGAAACTTCAGGATTCAAGACTTAAAGCCCCAGGATTCAAGACTTGAAGCCCCAGGATTCAAGACTTGAAGCCCCAGGATTCAAGACATAAACCCCAGGATTTAAGACTTGAAGCCCCAGGATAAAAGACTTGAAGTCCCAAGATTCAAGATTTGAATTGCCCTAGGATTCAAGACTTGAAGCCCCAGGATTCAAGACTCTTGAAGCCCTAGGATTCAAGACATGAAGCACCAGGATTCAAGACTTGAAGCCCCAGGATTCAAGACTTGAAGCCCCAGGATTCAAAATTTGAAGCCCCAGTTTTCAAGACTTGTAGCCCTAGGATTCAAGACTTGAAGCCCCAGGATTCAAGACTTGAAGCCCCAGGATTCAAGACTCTTGAAGCCCTAGGATTCAAGACATGAAGCCCCAGGATTCAAGACTTGCAGCCCCAGGATTCAAGACTTGAAGCCCCAGGATTCACGACTTGAAGCCTCAGTATTCAAGACTTGGAGCAAGATCAACGTCCCAAGACTCTTGAAGCCCCAGGATTCAAGACTTGAAGCCCCAGGATTCAAGACTCTTGAAGCCCTAGGATTCAAGACATGAAGCCCCAGGATTAATGACTTCAAGCCCCAGGATTCAAGACTTGCAGCCCCAGGATTCAAGACTTGAAGCCCCAGGATTCACGACTTGAAGCCTCAGTATTCAAGACTTGGAGCAAGATCAACTTCCCAAGACTCTTGAAGCCTCAGGATTCAAGACTTGGAGGAAGAACAACAGTTCCAAGACTCTTGAAGCCTCAGGATTTAAGACTTGGAGGAAGAACAACGTCCCAAGACTCTTGAAGCCTCAGGATTCAAGACTTGGAGGAAGAACAACGTCCCAAGACGCTTGGAGCCTCAGGATTCAAGACTTGAGCCTTGGATAACGTCTGAAGACCTACTGTCTTCGGATTCAAGACTTGAGCCATGGAAAACGTCCAAAGACTTACAGTCTTCGGATTCAAGGCGTGAAGCAAGAATTTAATCCCAAGGCTCAAGAAACAAGGGGGGGCAATGTCACACTGGACTTGGTTTGGATTCTTTATTTGCATTTTTTTACCTTTTGTTTTAAACTTTTCTCATTCTTTTGGTCACCTGCATGCCCTGCCGAGCTGATTTATCAATTGTCATTGTTTTATTGCCCCTAATTGAATATTTAAATGTTGTCTCAGTTATTAATGTTACTGATCTCTTTTCATTTTTATTGTCAGGATCATTTAAAAGCAGAATATTCCCAAATATTTTGTCTTTGTAATGGGCAAGTATTGCTGTCAATTTCTCTAATACACTCAATTTCTATCTCAAAAAGTGTTGCTATCATGAAGTTCTACAAATGAAACAAGATAAATGTTTCACACTGCTAAATTCTTGGAGTTGTAGGTATATTTTCCTGTGGCTACCAATTGTGTTTTGAATCCCAATACTTTTTCTATCCCTTTAATTGTCGATTACTTATCTAATAACGTCTCTTCCGCAGTTGTACAAAACCATGAATACCGTTGACGACAAATCCCCTGAGTTCTCGGCAAAATCCTGGATGAGGACACCGGCATCCTTCGCTCCCGGCGGCCGTCCAGCAAGGTCCTCCAGGTTAAACGGATTGCGTTAGCTGGATGAAGCACAAACGGTGAGGCTCTTGATGGACAACGACCGCGCTTCTGGGGGAAGGTCAGTCTTTTATTCTCGAGTCGAAACTGTGTGTCGCCATGCATCGTGCTAATCACAAAGAGACCGCGCCGATTGGCTGAGTGTCCGTGTGCAATCGGTGAGACAAAGTCTTGCCATCGGCGATCCAAGTTTAACTCTGGGGGGCCGGCGGTATGCGGCTGAGCATCTCGGCTCCGAGGACCGACCGTTGAGGGATGTCTTTTTTCCACCTTTAGGTTCCTTGAGGCCTGGATCAAGCACGGATGAATACACCTCTGCCCCAGGCTCCTGGCATGCCTCTGGCTTATTTGGCGGCTAGCGGCTTGCAGGAATGAAGTCTGAAGGGAGGTACTGTACTGGGGATTCCTTTAGATAATGATATGAAATTCAGGGTAAGTTTGTCTAGCAGAGGTATACTTGTTAACGGGGGATCTAAAGTGGGAAAAGGATTTAAGACAATGTTTGTGGGTTTTTCAGGTTCCCCAGTGAAGGTGGGATCTCACTTAGGTGAGAGAGTGCATCTGCCTTGCATTTGAGATGTCCATCGGTTAAATCCCGGTGGATGGCATTTCTATCCGTGGTTTTTTTTTATTTTCGGCAATTTCTTCCTGGCAATGCTATCATTTCATTGCCAATTGAGCTTTAGTTGCCACAAATCCACCACAAGCGACAAGATGGGAGCAGAGCCAATGCCCTAAAATGCCAGCGGACGCCATTGACACCTTGTCAATATTTCCCAACCTATTCGATTTGATCAAGTAGCGTTATTAAATGATGCAAGGTTAATTGACAACAGGCTTTGTAGTTGTGGTCTCATGCTGTATCGGTCAATGATTCTTTAATGAAGAGGATTTTAATAAGCCTCCCTGAGCCATAGAAGGGGAGAAGAAACCTGGCAGTGGCAATTACCGGGGCCTGTCGATAAACATGTAATAGATGACTTAGCGTAATTTCTAACTGATGGTGCAACTTGCTAGACATGTACTTAGTTAAGTGCCTACAACCCCACTCCTGTGCAGGACTGATTTTGAGTATGGTGGTCACCCACGCAACGCAAGACTCAGCACGGTCTTGCTCAACCTTCGTGATCGCCGAGTGCCAGTATTTCCAACATGCTGAGCATTGCAGGGTGGGGGAACTGTACCCACTGGGACTTGGCACAAAGCTGTTGGAGGGAAGGGAGGGGTGACTGGACCCGCTGGGACTTGGCACAAAGCCGTTGGGCAGAGGGGAGGGGGTACTGGACCCGCTGGGACTTGGCACAAAGCCATTGGGCGGAGGGGAGGGGGAACTGGATCCACTGGGACTTGGCACGCAGCTGTTGGGGGAAGGGAGGGGGAACTGGACCCACTGGGACTTGGCACAAAGCTGTTGGGGTGAAGGGACGTGGAACTGGACCCACTGGGACTTGGCACGAAGCCGTTGGGCGGTGGGGAGGGGGAACTGGATCCACTGGGACTTGGCACGAAGCCGTTAAGGAAAGGGAGGGGGACCTGGACCTGCTGGGACTTGGCACAAAGCCGTTGGGCGGAGGGGAGGGGTGACTGGACCCGCTGGGACTTGGCAAAAAGCCGTTGGGGGGGAGGGAGGGGGAACTGGATCCATTGTTAATTGGCATGAAACTGTTTGAGGTGGGGGAAGAGAGGGGGAAATGGATCCGTTGGGACTTGGCATAAGGCATTTGGGGTGGAAGGGAAAGGGAACTAGATCTATTAGGACTTGGCAGCCTTCCCTATGCAGGGGGTATTGGGTGTAGGAATTGGGGCAATGATTGTACCAGCTACATTCTCAAAAATTGCAACCCGTAGATTTGGTACACCTATACAATTCGTGGTTATTTTCGTGGCAGCACAAATCATTTTACGCAATCTTTTGGTGTTCTCTGCCAGCGCGCGAATTTAAAGTTGCTCTGCTTAGCGGCCAAAGATAAAGGTATATTTTCCTTTGGCTGCAGGCTGAGTTTTTACCCCAACACATTTTCTTTCAGTTTGATTGTTGAGCACTAATCTGGTACCCTTTCTTTCGCAGTTATGCTCTATACTTTCACTGGCTGTGAACACCGTGAAAGGCAAATCCGCAGGGTTCGCTTCCGAGATGAACAGCTATTGGAATCCTGGATCGAGACACCGACATGGCTCTCCCCCCGGCGGCCGTCCTGCAAGGTCCTCCAGGTTAAACGGAATGCGTTAGCTGGATGAAGCACGAACGGTGAGGCTCTTGATGGACAACGACCGCGCTTCTGGCGGAAGGTCAGTCTTTTATTCTCGAGTCGAAACCGTGTGTCGCTATGCATCGTGCTAATCACAAAGAGACCGCGCCGATTGGCTGAGTGTCCGTGTGCAATCGGTGAGACCAAGTCTTGCCATCGGCGATCCAAGTTTAACCCTGGGGGGCCGGCGGTCTGCGGCTGAGCATCTCGGCTATGAGGACCGACCGTGGAGGGAGGTTCTTTTCCCACTTTTAGGTTCCTTTAGTCCTGGATCAAGCACGGATGAATTTACCTTTGGACCAGGCTCCTGGCACTCCTCCGTTTTGCTTCCTTGGCGGCTTGCAGGAATCATGTCAGGAGGGAGGTACTGTACTGGGGATTCCCAGTGGTTCTTTACCCACCTTTAGGTTAGGTCGCCTGAAGCCTGCGATTCCATCAACCAGCTCCGTATTCTGGTACGCTCCTGTTGGACGTCGATGTCGTTGGTTCAGGCCTGGGGTTCGGAGCTTCTCCCATACATGTGTCTTGAACACCGCACCAAGTGTTGAAGCTGCTGCAGCCGGCGACGTTACTTTTGATCCTTTCGACGTTCGGTGAGCCACGGTTAGAATTTTCCTTATTTTGAAGTTTCATTTAATTCTCTCAATAACTGGTAAAATACATTTGTGGAACCAGTTTCGGTAGCGATAGTGGCCGTTTTTTGATAGCTCGTCGATTCCCGCAGCACAAGGTGATGTCTAAGGGTACTAGTCAACGGGAGCTAATAGTTTAGGTATAGAAACCATCTGGTTCAGGGCATAAGGCTGGAGTGGGTTAACCTGGGCTTGTAGCGTTTTTCAATTAAAAACCTTGCCCATTGATAACCATTTAGCATAAGCTTCCATTGCAGCATTAATTTTTAGTCATCAAGACATTGCAGGCCGCTGGCATTGGCCCGAATATGTTTGCGCTGAAGCAAGAACAACGTGTCGATTGACCATTGAAGACTCACGGTTCAAGACTTCGAAACTCAGGAAACAAGACTTGAAGCCCCAGGATTCAAAATTTGAAGCCCCAAGATTCAAGACTTGTAGCCCCAGGATTCAAGACTTGAAGCCCCAGGATTCAAGACTTGAAGCCCCAGGATTCAAGACTTGAAGCCCCAGGATTCAAGACTTGAAGCCCCAGGATTCAAGACTTGAAGCCCCAGGATTCAAGACTTGAAGCCCCAGGATTCAAGACTTGAACCCCAGGATTAAAGACTTGAAGCCCTAGGATTTAAGACTTGAAGTCCCAAGATTCAAGATTTTAATTGCCCTAGGATTCAAGACTTGAAGCCCCAGGATTCAAGACTTCGAAACTCAGGATTCAAGACTTGACGCCTCAAGATTCTAGACTTCGACACTTAGGATTCAAGAATTGAAGCCCCAAGATTCAAGACTTCGAAACACAGTATTCAAGACTTGAAGCCCCAGGATTCAATACTTGAAGCCCCAGAATCAAGACATGAAGCCCCAGGATTCAAGACTTGAATTGCCCAAGGATTCAAGACTTTAAAACTCAGGATTCAAGACTCTTGAAGCCCTAGGATTCAAGATATGAAGCCCCAGGATTCAAGACTTGAAGCCCCAGGATTCAAGACTTGAAGCCCCAGGATTCAAAATTTGAAGCCCCAAGATTCAAGACTTGTAGCCCCAGGTTTCAAGACTTGAAGCCCCAGGATTCAAGACTTGAAGCCCCAGGATTCAAGACTTAAAGCCCCAGGATTCAAGACTTGAAGCCCCAGGATTCAAGACTTGAAGCCCCAGGATTCAAGACTTGAACCCCAGGATTAAAGACTTTAAGCCCTAGGATTTAAGACTTGAAGTCCCAAGATTCAAGATTTGAATTGCCCTAGGATTCAAGACTTGAAACCCCAGGATTCAAGACTCTTGAAGCCCTAGGATTCAAGACTTGAAGCCCCAGGATTCAAGACTTGAAGCCCCAGGATTCAAGACTTGAAGCTCCAGGATTCAAGATTTGAAGCCCCAGGATTTAAGATTTGAATTGCCCTAGGATTCAAGACTTAAAGCCCCAGGATTCAAGACTCTTGAAGCCCTAGGATTCAAGACATGAAGCCCCAGGATTCAAGACTTGAAGCCCCAGGATTCAAGACTTGAAGCCCCAGGATTCAAAATTTAAAGCCCTAGTATTCAAGACTTGTAGCCCCAGGATTCAAGACTTGAAGCCCCAGGATTCAAGACTTGAAGCCCCAGGATTCAAGACTTGAAGCCCCAGGATTCAAAATTTAAAGCCCTAGTATTCAAGACTTGTAGCCCCAGGATTCAAGACTTGAAGCCCCAGAATTCAAGACTTGCAGCTTTAGGATTCAAGACTTGAAGCCCCAGGATTCACGACTTGAAGCATCAGGATTCAAGACTTGGAGCAAGAACAATGTCCTTAGACTCTTGAAGCCTCAGGATTCATGACTTGGAGCAAAAACAATGTCCCAAGACTCTTGAAGCCTCAGGATTCAAGACTTGAAGCAAGAACAACGTCCCAAGACTCTTGAAGCCTCAGGATTCAAGACTTGGAGCAAGAACAACGCCCCAAGACTCTTGAAGCCTCAGGATTCAAGACTTGTAGCAAGAACAACGTCCCATGACTCTTGAAGCCTCAGGATTCAAGACTTGAAGCAAGAACAACGTCCCAAGATTCTTGAAGCCTCAGGATTTAAGACTTGGAGCAAGAACAATGTCCCAAGACTCTTGGAGCCTCAGGCTTCAAGACTTGAAGCAAGAACAACGTCCCTAGACTCTTGAAGCCTCAGGATTCAAGACTTGGAGCAAGAAAAACGTCCCAAGACTCTTGAAGCCTCAGGATTCAAGACTTGGAGCAAGAACAACGTCCCAAGACTCTTGGAGCCTCAGGATTCAAGACTTGGAGCAAGAACAATGTCCCAAGACTCTTGAAGCCTCAGGATTCAAGACTTGGAGGAAGAACAACGTCCCAAGACTCTTGGAGCCTCAGGATCCAATACTTGAAGCAAGAACAACGTCCCAAGACTCTTGAAGCTTTAGGATTCAAGACTTGGAGCAAGAACAACGTCCCAAGACTCTTGAAGCCTCAGGATTCAAGACTTGTAGCCCCAGGATTCAATACTTGAAGCCTCAGAATTCAAGACTTGAAGCCCCAGGATTCAAGACTTGAAGCCCCAGGATTCAAGACTATTGAAGCCCTATGATTCAAGACATGAAGCCCCAGGATTCAAGACTTGAAACCCCAGGATTCAAGACTTGAAGCCCCAGGATTCACGACTTGAAGCTTTAGGATTCAAGACTTGGAACAAGAACAATGTCCTTAGACCCTTGAAGCCTCAGGATTCAAGACTTGTAGCCCCAGGATTCAAGACTTGAAGCCCCAGAATTCAAGACTTGAAGCCCCATGATTCAAGACTTGAAGCCCCAGGATTCAAGACTATTGAGGCCCTAGGATTCAAGACATGAAGCCCCAGGATTCATGACTTGAAGCCCCAGGATTCAAGACTTGCAGCCCCAGGATTCAAGACTTGAAGCCCCAGGATTCACGACTTAAAGCTTTAGGATTCAAGACTTGGATCAAGAACAATGTCCTTAGACTCTTGAAGCCTCAGGATTCAAGGCTTGAAGCAAGAACAACGTCCCAAGACTCTTGGAGCCTCAGGATTCAAGACTTGGAGCAAGAACAACTCCCAAGACTCTTGAAGCCCCAGGATTCTAGACTTGAAGCAAGAACAACGTCCCAAGACTCTTGAAGCCTCAGGATTCAAGACTTGAAGCAAGAACAACGTCCCAAGACTCTTGTAGTCTCAGGATTCAAGACTTGAGCCATGGATAACATCCGAAGACTTACAGTCTTCGGATTCAAGGCGTGAAGCAAGAAATTAATCATAAGGCTCAAGAAACAAGGGGGGGCAATGTCACACTGGACTTGGTTTGGATTCTTTATTTGCATTTTTTACCTTTTGTTTTAAACTTTTCTCATTCTTTTGGTCACCTGTATGCCCTGCCGAGCTTATTTATCAATTGTCATTGTTTTATTGCCCCTTATTGAATATTTAAATGTAGTCTCAGTTATTAATGTTACTGATCTGATCTCTTTTCATTTTTAATGTCAGGATCATTTAAAAGAAAATATCCCCAAATATTTTGTCTTTGTAATGTGCAAGTATTGCTGTCAATTTCTCCAATACACTCAATTTCTAGCTCAAAAAGTGTTGCTATCATGAAGTTCTACAAATGAAACAAGATAAATGTTTCACACTGCTAAATTCTTGGAGTTGCAGGTATATTTTCCTGTGGCTACCAATTGTGTTTTGAATCCCAATACTGTTTCTATCCCTTTAATTGTCGATTACTAATCTAATAACGTCTCTTCCACAGTTGTACAAAACCATGAATACCGTTGACGACAAATCCCCTGAGTTCTCGGCAAAATCCTGGATGAGGACACCGGCATCCTTCGCTCCCGGCGGCCGTCCAGCAAGGTCCTCCAGGTTAAACGGATTGCGTTAGCTGGATGAAGCACGAACGGTGAGGCTCTTGATGGACAACGACCGCGCTTCTGGCGGAAGGTCAGTCTTTTATTCTCGAGTCGAAACCGTGTGTCGCCATGCATCGTGCTAATCACAAAGAGACCGCGCCGATTGGCTGAGTGTCCGTGTGCAATCGGTGAGACAAAGTCTTGCCATCGGCGATCCAAGTTTAACTCTGGGGGGCCGGCGGTATGCGGCTGAGCATCTCGGCCCCGAGGACCGACCGTTGAGGGATGTCATTTTTCCACCTTTAGGTCTATTTAGGCCTGGATCAAGCACGGATGAATACACCTCTTCCCCAGGCTCCTGGCATGCCTCTGGCTTATTTGGCGGCTAGCGGCTTGCAGGAATGAAGTCTGAAGGGAGGTACTGTACTGGGGATTCCTTTAGATAATGATATGAAATTCAGGGTAAGTTTGTCTAGCAGAGGTAACCTTGTTAACAGGGGATCTAAAGTGGGAAAAGGATTTAAGACAGTGTTTGTGGGTTTTTCAGGTTCCCCAGTGATGGTGGGATCTCACTTAGGTGAGAGAGTGCATCTGCCTTGCATTTGAGATGTCCATCGGTTAAATCCCGGTGGATGGCATTTCTATCCGTGGTTTTTTTTTATTTTCGGCAATTTCTTCCTGGCAATGCTATCATTTCATTGCCCATTGAGCTTTAGTTGCCACAAATCCACCACAAGCGACAAGATGGGAGCAGAGCCAATGCCCTAAAATGCCAGCGGACGCCATTGACACCTTGTCAATATTTCCCAACCTATTCGATTTGATCAAGTAGCGTTATTAAATGATGCAAGGTTAATTGACAACAGGCTTTGTAGTTGTGGTCTCATGCTGTATCGGTCAATGATTCTTTAATGAAGAGGATTTTAATAAGCCTCCCTGAGCCATAGAAGGGGAGAAGAAACCTGGCAGTGGCAATTACCGGGGCCTGTCGATAAACATGTAATAGATGACTTAGCGTAATTTCTAACTGATGGTGCAACTTGCTAGACATGTACTTAGTTAAGTGCCTACAACCCCACTCCTGTGCAGGACTGATTTTGAGTATGGTGGTCACCCACGCAACGCAAGACTCAGCACGGTCTTGCTCAACCTTCGTGATCGCCGAGTGCCAGTATTTCCAACATGCTGAGCATTGCAGGGTGGGGGAACTGTACCCACTGGGACTTGGCACAAAGCTGTTGGAGGGAAGGGAGGGGTGACTGGACCCGCTGGGACTTGGCACAAAGCCGTTGGGCAGAGGGGAGGGGGTACTGGACCCGCTGGGACTTGGCACAAAGCCATTGGGCGGAGGGGAGGGGGAACTGGATCCACTGGGACTTGGCACGCAGCTGTTGGGGGAAGGGAGGGGGAACTGGACCCACTGGGACTTGGCACAAAGCTGTTGGGGTGAAGGGACGTGGAACTGGACCCACTGGGACTTGGCACGAAGCCGTTGGGCGGTGGGGAGGGGGAACTGGATCCACTGGGACTTGGCACGAAGCCGTTAAGGAAAGGGAGGGGGACCTGGACCTGCTGGGACTTGGCACAAAGCCGTTGGGCGGAGGGGAGGGGTGACTGGACCCGCTGGGACTTGGCAAAAAGCCGTTGGGGGGGAGGGAGGGGGAACTGGATCCATTGTTAAATGGCATGAAACTGTTTGAGGTGGGGGAAGAGAGGGGGAAATGGATCCGTTGGGACTTGGCATAAGGCATTTGGGGTGGAAGGGAAAGGGAACTAGATCTATTAGGACTTGGCAGCCTTCCCTATGCAGGGGGTATTGGGTGTAGGAATTGGGGCAATGATTGTACCAGCTACATTCTCAAAAATTGCAACCCGTAGATTTGGTACACCTATACAATTCGTGGTTATTTTCGTGGCAGCACAAATCATTTTACGCAATCTTTTGGTGTTCTCTGCCAGCGCGCGAATTTAAAGTTGCTCTGCTTAGCGGCCAAAGATAAAGGTATATTTTCCTTTGGCTGCAGGCTGAGTTTTTACCCCAACACATTTTCTTTCAGTTTGATTGTTGAGCACTAATCTGGTACCCTTTCTTTCGCAGTTATGCTCTATACTTTCACTGGCTGTGAACACCGTGAAAGGCAAATCCGCAGGGTTCGCTTCCGAGATGAACAGCTATTGGAATCCTGGATCGAGACACCGACATGGCTCTCCCCCCGGCGGCCGTCCTGCAAGGTCCTCCAGGTTAAACGGAATGCGTTAGCTGGATGAAGCACGAACGGTGAGGCTCTTGATGGACAACGACCGCGCTTCTGGCGGAAGGTCAGTCTTTTATTCTCGAGTCGAAACCGTGTGTCGCTATGCATCGTGCTAATCACAAAGAGACCGCGCCGATTGGCTGAGTGTCCGTGTGCAATCGGTGAGACCAAGTCTTGCCATCGGCGATCCAAGTTTAACCCTGGGGGGCCGGCGGTCTGCGGCTGAGCATCTCGGCTATGAGGACCGACCGTGGAGGGAGGTTCTTTTCCCACTTTTAGGTTCCTTTAGTCCTGGATCAAGCACGGATGAATTTACCTTTGGACCAGGCTCCTGGCACTCCTCCGTTTTGCTTCCTTGGCGGCTTGCAGGAATCATGTCAGGAGGGAGGTACTGTACTGGGGATTCCCAGTGGTTCTTTACCCACCTTTAGGTTAGGTCGCCTGAAGCCTGCGATTCCATCAACCAGCTCCGTATTCTGGTACGCTCCTGTTGGACGTCGATGTCGTTGGTTCAGGCCTGGGGTTCGGAGCTTCTCCCATACATGTGTCTTGAACACCGCACCAAGTGTTGAAGCTGCTGCAGCCGGCGACGTTACTTTTGATCCTTTCGACGTTCGGTGAGCCACGGTTAGAATTTTCCTTATTTTGAAGTTTCATTTAATTCTCTCAATAACTGGTAAAATACATTTGTGGAACCAGTTTCGGTAGCGATAGTGGCCGTTTTTTGATAGCTCGTCGATTCCCGCAGCACAAGGTGATGTCTAAGGGTACTAGTCAACGGGAGCTAATAGTTTAGGTATAGAAACCATCTGGTTCAGGGCATAAGGCTGGAGTGGGTTAACCTGGGCTTGTAGCGTTTTTCAATTAAAAACCTTGCCCATTGATAACCATTTAGCATAAGCTTCCATTGCAGCATTAATTTTTAGTCATCAAGACATTGCAGGCCGCTGGCATTGGCCCGAATATGTTTGCGCTGAAGCAAGAACAACGTGTCGATTGACCATTGAAGACTCACGGTTCAAGACTTCGAAACTCAGGAAACAAGACTTGAAGCCCCAGGATTCAAAATTTGAAGCCCCAAGATTCAAGACTTGTAGCCCCAGGATTCAAGACTTGAAGCCCCAGGATTCAAGACTTGAAGCCCCAGGATTCAAGACTTGAAGCCCCAGGATTCAAGACTTGAAGCCCCAGGATTCAAGACTTGAAGCCCCAGGATTCAAGACTTGAAGCCCCAGGATTCAAGACTTGAACCCCAGGATTAAAGACTTGAAGCCCTAGGATTTAAGACTTGAAGTCCCAAGATTCAAGATTTTAATTGCCCTAGGATTCAAGACTTGAAGCCCCAGGATTCAAGACTTCGAAACTCAGGATTCAAGACTTGACGCCTCAAGATTCTAGACTTCGACACTTAGGATTCAAGAATTGAAGCCCCAAGATTCAAGACTTCGAAACACAGTATTCAAGACTTGAAGCCCCAGGATTCAATACTTGAAGCCCCAGAATCAAGACATGAAGCCCCAGGATTCAAGACTTGAATTGCCCAAGGATTCAAGACTTTAAAACTCAGGATTCAAGACTCTTGAAGCCCTAGGATTCAAGATATGAAGCCCCAGGATTCAAGACTTGAAGCCCCAGGATTCAAGACTTGAAGCCCCAGGATTCAAAATTTGAAGCCCCAAGATTCAAGACTTGTAGCCCCAGGTTTCAAGACTTGAAGCCCCAGGATTCAAGACTTGAAGCCCCAGGATTCAAGACTTAAAGCCCCAGGATTCAAGACTTGAAGCCCCAGGATTCAAGACTTGAAGCCCCAGGATTCAAGACTTGAACCCCAGGATTAAAGACTTTAAGCCCTAGGATTTAAGACTTGAAGTCCCAAGATTCAAGATTTGAATTGCCTTAGGATTCAAGACTTGAAACCCCAGGATTCAAGACTCTTGAAGCCCTAGGATTCAAGACTTGAAGCCCCAGGATTCAAGACTTGAAGCCCCAGGATTCAAGACTTGAAGCTCCAGGATTCAAGATTTGAAGCCCCAGGATTCAAGATTTGAATTGCCCTAGGATTCAAGACTTAAAGCCCCAGGATTCAAGACTCTTGAAGCCCTAGGATTCAAGACATGAAGCCCCAGGATTCAAGACTTGAAGCCCCAGGATTCAAGACTTGAAGCCCCAGGATTCAAAATTTAAAGCCCTAGTATTCAAGACTTGTAGCCCCAGGATTCAAGACTTGAAGCCCCAGGATTCAAGACTTGAAGCCCCAGGATTCAAGACTTGAAGCCCCAGGATTCAAAATTTAAAGCCCTAGTATTCAAGACTTGTAGCCCCAGGATTCAAGACTTGAAGCCCCAGAATTCAAGACTTGCAGCTTTAGGATTCAAGACTTGAAGCCCCAGGATTCACGACTTGAAGCATCAGGATTCAAGACTTGGAGCAAGAACAATGTCCTTAGACTCTTGAAGCCTCAGGATTCATGACTTGGAGCAAAAACAATGTCCCAAGACTCTTGAAGCCTCAGGATTCAAGACTTGAAGCAAGAACAACGTCCCAAGACTCTTGAAGCCTCAGGATTCAAGACTTGGAGCAAGAACAACGCCCCAAGACTCTTGAAGCCTCAGGATTCAAGACTTGTAGCAAGAACAACGTCCCATGACTCTTGAAGCCTCAGGATTCAAGACTTGAAGCAAGAACAACGTCCCAAGATTCTTGAAGCCTCAGGATTTAAGACTTGGAGCAAGAACAATGTCCCAAGACTCTTGGAGCCTCAGGCTTCAAGACTTGAAGCAAGAACAACGTCCCTAGACTCTTGAAGCCTCAGGATTCAAGACTTGGAGCAAGAAAAACGTCCCAAGACTCTTGAAGCCTCAGGATTCAAGACTTGGAGCAAGAACAACGTCCCAAGACTCTTGGAGCCTCAGGATTCAAGACTTGGAGCAAGAACAATGTCCCAAGACTCTTGAAGCCTCAGGATTCAAGACTTGGAGGAAGAACAACGTCCCAAGACTCTTGGAGCCTCAGGATCCAATACTTGAAGCAAGAACAACGTCCCAAGACTCTTGAAGCTTTAGGATTCAAGACTTGGAGCAAGAACAACGTCCCAAGACTCTTGAAGCCTCAGGATTCAAGACTTGTAGCCCCAGGATTCAATACTTGAAGCCTCAGAATTCAAGACTTGAAGCCCCAGGATTCAAGACTTGAAGCCCCAGGATTCAAGACTATTGAAGCCCTATGATTCAAGACATGAAGCCCCAGGATTCAAGACTTGAAACCCCAGGATTCAAGACTTGAAGCCCCAGGATTCACGACTTGAAGCTTTAGGATTCAAGACTTGGAACAAGAACAATGTCCTTAGACTCTTGAAGCCTCAGGATTCAAGACTTGTAGCCCCAGGATTCAAGACTTGAAGCCCCAGAATTCAAGACTTGAAGCCCCATGATTCAAGACTTGAAGCCCCAGGATTCAAGACTATTGAGGCCCTAGGATTCAAGACATGAAGCCCCAGGATTCATGACTTGAAGCCCCAGGATTCAAGACTTGCAGCCCCAGGATTCAAGACTTGAAGCCCTAGGATTCACGACTTGAAGCTTTAGGATTCAAGACTTGGATCAAGAACAATGTCCTTAGACTCTTGAAGCCTCAGGATTCAAGGCTTGAAGCAAGAACAACGTCCCAAGACTCTTGGAGCTACAGGATTCAAGACTTGGAGCAAGAACAACTCCCAAGACTCTTGAAGCCTCAGGATTCTAGACTTGAAGCAAGAACAACGTCCCAAGACTCTTGAAGCCTCAGGATTCAAGACTTGAAGCAAGAACAACGTCCTAAGACTCTTGTAGTCTCAGGATTCAAGACTTGAGCCATGGATAACATCCGAAGACTTACAGTCTTCGGATTCAAGACGTGAAGCAAGAAATTAATCATAAGGCTCAAGAAACAAGGGGGGGCAATGTCACACTGGACTTGGTTTGGATTCTTTATTTGCATTTTTTACCTTTTGTTTTAAACTTTTCTCATTCTTTTGGTCACCTGTATGCCCTGCCGAGCTTATTTATCAATTGTCATTGTTTTATTGCCCCTTATTGAATATTTAAATGTAGTCTCAGTTATTAATGTTACTGATCTGATCTCTTTTCATTTTTAATGTCAGGATCATTTAAAAGAAAATATCCCCAAATATTTTGTCTTTGTAATGTGCAAGTATTGCTGTCAATTTCTCCAATACACTCAATTTCTAGCTCAAAAAGTGTTGCTATCATGAAGTTCTACAAATGAAACAAGATAAATGTTTCACACTGCTAAATTCTTGGAGTTGCAGGTATATTTTCCTGTGGCTACCAATTGTGTTTTGAATCCCAATACTGTTTCTATCCCTTTAATTGTCGATTACTAATCTAATAACGTCTCTTCCGCAGTTGTACAAAACCATGAATACCGTTGACGACAAATCCCCTGAGTTCTCGGCAAAATCCTGGATGAGGACACCGGCATCCTTCGCTCCCGGCGGCCGTCCAGCAAGGTCCTCCAGGTTAAACGGATTGCGTTAGCTGGATGAATCACGAACGGTGAGGCTCTTGATGGACAACGACCGCGCTTCTGGCGGAAGGTCAGTCTTTTATTCTCGAGTCGAAACCGTGTGTCGCCATGCATCGTGCTAATCACAAAGAGACCGCGCCGATTGGCTGAGTGTCCGTGTGCAATCGGTGAGACAAAGTCTTGCCATCGGCGATCCAAGTTTAACTCTGGGGGGCCGGCGGTATGCGGCTGAGCATCTCGGCCCCGAGGACCGACCGTTGAGGGATGTCATTTTTCCACCTTTAGGTCTATTTAGGCCTGGATCAAGCACGGATGAATACACCTCTTCCCCAGGCTCCTGGCATGCCTCTGGCTTATTTGGCGGCTAGCGGCTTGCAGGAATGAAGTCTGAAGGGAGGTACTGTACTGGGGATTCCTTTAGATAATGATATGAAATTCAGGGTAAGTTTGTCTAGCAGAGGTAACCTTGTTAACAGGGGATCTAAAGTGGGAAAAGGATTTAAGACAGTGTTTGTGGGTTTTTCAGGTTCCCCAGTGATGGTGGGATCTCACTTAGGTGAGAGAGTGCATCTGCCTTGCATTTGAGATGTCCATCGGTTAAATCCCGGTGGATGGCATTTCTATCCGTGGTTTTTTTTTATTTTCGGCAATTTCTTCCTGGCAATGCTATCATTTCATTGCCCATTGAGCTTTAGTTGCCACAAATCCACCACAAGCGACAAGATGGGAGCAGAGCCAATGCCCTAAAATGCCAGCGGACGCCATTGACACCTTGTCAATATTTCCCAACCTATTCGATTTGATCAAGTAGCGTTATTAAATGATGCAAGGTTAATTGACAACAGGCTTTGTGGTTGTGGTCTCATGCTTTATCGGTCAATGATTATTTAATGAAGACGATTTTAATAAGCCTCCCTGAGCCATAGAAGGGGAGAAGAAACCTGGCAGTGGCAATTACCGGGGCCTGTCGATAAACATGTAATAGATGACTTAGCGTAATTTCTAACTGATAGTGCAACTTGCTAGACATGTACTTAGTTTAGTGCCTACAACCCCACTCCTGTGCAGGACTGATTTTGAGTATGGTGGTCACCCACGCAACGCAAGACTCAGCACGGTCTTGCTCAACCTTCGTGATCGCCGAGTGCCAGTATTTCCAACATGCTGAGCATTGCAGGGTGGGGGAACTGTACCCACTGGGACTTGGCACAAAGCTGTTGGAGGGAAGGGAGGGGTGACTGGACCCGCTGGGACTTGGCACAAAGCCGTTGGGCGGAGGGGAGGGGGTACTGGACCCGCTGGGACTTGGCACAAAGTCATTGGGCGGAGGGGAGGGGGAACTGGATCCACTGGGACTTGGCACGCAGCTGTTGGGGGAAGGGAGGGGGAACTGGACCCACTGGGACTTGGCACGAAGCCGTTAAGGAAAGGGAGGGGGACCTGGACCTGTTGGGACTTGGCACAAAGCCGTTGGGCGGAGGGGAGGGGTGACTGGACCCGCTGGGACTTAGCACAAAGCCGTTGGGGTGAAGGGAGGGGTGACTGGACCCGCTGGGACTTGGAACAAAGCCGTTGGGCAGAGGGGAGGGGGACCTGGATCCACTGGGACTTGGCACGCAGCTGTTGGGGGAAGGGAAGGGGAGCTGGACCCACTGGGACTTGGCACGAAGCCGTTAAGGAAAGGGAGGGGGACCTAGACCTGCTGGGACTTGGCACAAAGCCGTTAGGCGGAGGGGAGGGAGAACTGGACCCGCTGGGACTTGGCACAATGCCGTTGGGGTGAAGGGAGGGGTGACTGGACCGGCTGGGACTTGGCACAAAGCTGTTGGGCGGAAGGCAGGGGTGACTGGATCCACTAGGACTTGGCACAAAGCCGTTGGAGTGAAGGGAGGGGTGACTGGACCCGCTGGGACTTGGCACAAAGCCGTTGGGCGGAAGGGAGGGGTGACTGGATCCACTGGGACTTGGCACAAAGCCGTTGGGCGGAAGGGTGGGGGGACTGGACCCGCTGGGACTTGGCACAAAGCCTTTGGGAGGCAGGGTAGGGGGACTGGACCCGCTGGGACATGGCACAAAGCCGTTGGGGCGGAGGGAGGGGTGACTGAACCCGCTGGGACTTGGCAAAAAGCCGTTGGGGGGGAGGGAGGGGGAACTGGATCCATTGTTAATTGGCATGAAACTGTTTGAGGTGGGGGAAGAGAGGGGGAAATGGATCTGTTGGGACTTGGCATAAGGCATTTGGGGTGGAAGGGAAAGGGAACTAGATCCATTAGGACTTGGCAGCCTTCCCTATGCAGGGGGTGATGGGTGTAGGAATTGGGGCAATGATTGTACCAGCTACATTCTCAAAAATTGCAACCCGTAGATTTGGTACACCTATACAATTCGTGGTTATTTTCGTGGCAGCACAAATCATTTTACGCAATCTTTTGGTGTTCTCTGCCAGCGCGCTCATTTAAAGTTGCTCTGCTTAGCGGCCAAAGATAAAGGTATATTTTCCTTTGGCTGCAGGCTGAGTTTTTACCCCAACACATTTTCTTTCAGTTTGATTGTTGAGCACTAATCTGGTACCCTTTCTTTCGCAGTTATGCTCTATAGTTTCACTGGCCGTGAACACTGTGGAAGACAAATCCGCAGGGTTCCCTTCCGAGACGAGCAGCTATTGGAATCCTGGATCGAGACACCGACATTGCCCTCCCCCCGGCGGCCGTCCAGCAAGGTCCTCCAGGTTAAACGGATTGCGTTAGCTGGATGAAGCACGAACGGTGAGGCTCTTGATGGACAACGACTGCGCTTCTGGCGGAAGGTCAGTCTTTTATTCTCGAGCCGAAACCGTGTGTCGCTATGCATCGTGCTAATCACAAAGAGACCGCGCCGATTGGCTGAGTGTCCGTGTGCAATCGGTGAGACAAAGTCTTGCCATCGGCGATCCAAGTTTAACCCTGGGGGGCCGGCGGTCTGCGGCTGAGCATCGCGGCTTCGAGGACCGACCGTGGAGGGAGGTTCTTTTCCCACCTTTATCTTCCTTTAGGCCTTGATCAAGCAAAGAAAACTCGACTTCTGGGCCCGGCTCCTGGCACGCCTCCGTTTGGCTACCTTGGCAGCTAGCGACTAGCAGGAATCAAGTCTGGAGGGAGGTACTGTACTGGGGATTCCTTTTGATATAAAAGGCAGGGTAAGTTAGGCTAGCAGAGGTATACTTGTTAACGGGGGATCTTATGTGTAAAAAAGAATTTAAGACAATGTTTGTGGGTTTGTCAAGTTCCCCAGTAAAGATGGAATCTCACTGAAGTGAGAGAGTGCATCTGCCTTGCATTTGAGATGTCCATCGGTTAAATCCCGGTGGATGGCAATTCTATCTGTGGTTTTTGATTATTTTCCGCAATGTCATGGCAATGCTATCATTTCATTGCCCATTGAGCTGCAGGTTCCACAAATCCACCACAAGGGATTAGATGGGAGCAGAGCCGGTTCCCTTAAATGCCAGCAGACACCATTGACACCTTGTCAATAATTCCCAACCTCTTCGATTTGATCAAGTAGCGGTGTTAAACGATGCAAGGTTAATTGACAACAGGCTTTGTTCGTATGGTCTCATGCTGTTGGTAAATGATTATTAAATGAAGAGGATTTTAATAAGCCTCCCTGAGCCATAGAAGGGATGAAGAAACCTGGCATTCGCACATACCGGGGCCTGTCGATAAACATCGAGTAATCGATGGCTAAGCGTAATTTCTAACTGATGGTGCAACTTGCTTGACATGGATTCCTCCACTAATCCTAGCATTGTGCAAGCTAATTAGAAAGGTTAAAGATTCTTATGTACTTAGTTTAGTGCCGACAACCCCACTCCTGTGCGGGATTGATTTTGAGTATGGTGGTCACTTACTCAACGCGAGACTCAGCACTGTGTTGCTCAACCTTCGTGATTGCTGAGGGCCAGTGTTTCCAACATGCTTAGCATTGCAGGGAGGGGGAACTGGACCCACTCGGATTTGCACAAAGCTGTTGGGGGGAATGGTGGGGGACCTGGACCCATTGGGACTAGGCACAAAGCCGTTTTTGGGGAAGGGAGGGGGAACTGGATCCACTGAGACTTGGCGCTCAATTATTAACCAGGGGGAAATGGTTGGGGGAATTGGAGCATTGATTCTACCAGCTACATTCTCCAAAATTGCAACCCATACATTTGGTAAACCTATATAATTCGTGGTACTTTTCGTGGCAGCACAAATCATGTTACACAATCTCTTGGTGTTCTTTGCCAGCGTGCGAATTTAAAGTTGCTCTGCTTAGTGGCCAAAGATAAAGGTATATTTTCCTTTGGCTGCAAGCTGAGTTTTTACCCCAACACATTTTCTTCCTGTTTGAATGTTGAGCACTAATTTGGTTCCCTCTCTTCCGCAGTTATGCTTAATACTTTCACTGGCTGTGAACACCGTGAAAGACAAATCCGCAGGGTTCGCTTCCGAGATGAACAGCTATTGGAATCCTGGATCGAGACACCGACATGGCCCTCCCCCCGGCGGCCGTCCAGCAAGGTCCTCCAGGTTAAACGGATTGCGTTAGCTGGATGAAGCACGAACGGTGAGGCTCTTGATGGACAACGACCGCGCTTCTGGCGGAAGGTCAGTCTTTTATTCTCGAGTCGAAACCGTGTGTCGCTATGCATCGTGCTAATCACAAAGAGACCGCGCCGATTGGCTGAGTGTCCGTGTGCAATCGGTGAGACAAAGTCTTGCCATCGGCGATCCAAGTTTAACCCTGGGGGGCCGGCGGTCTGCGGCTGAGCATCGCGGCTACGAGGACCGACCGTGGAGGGAGGTTCTTTTCCCACTTTTAGGTTCCTTTAGTCCTGGATCAAGCACGGATGAATTTACCTTTGGACCAGGCTCCTGGCACTCCTCCGTTTTGCTTCCTTGGCGGCTTGCAGGAATCATGTCAGGAGGGAGGTACTCTACTGGGGATTCCCAGTGGTTCTTTACCCACCTTTAGGTTAGTTCGCCTGAAGCCTGCGATTCCATCAACCAGCTCCGTATTCTGGTACGCTCCTGTTGGACGTCGATGTCGTTGGTTCAGGCCTGGGGTTCGGAGCTTCTCCCATACATGTGTCGTGAACACCGCACCAAGTGTTGAAGCTGCTGCAGCCGGCGACGTTACTTTTGATCCTTTCGACATTCGGTGAGCCACGGTTATAATTTTCCTTATTTTGAAGTTTCATTGAATTTTCTCAATAACTGGTAAAATACATTTGTGGAACCAGTTTCGGTAGCGATAGTGGCCGTTTTTTGATAGCTCGTCGATTCCCGCAGCACAAGGTGATGTCTAAGGGTACTAGTCAATGGCCGCTAATAGTTTAGGTATAGAAACCATCTGGTTCAGGGCATAAGGCTGGAGTGGGTTTACCTGGGCTTGTAGCGTTTTTCAATTAAAAACCTCGCCCATTGATAACCATTTAGCATAAGCTTCCATTGCAGCATTAATTTTTAGTCATCAAGACATTGCAGGCCGCTGGCATTGGCCCGAATATGTTTGCGCTGAAGCAAGAACAACGTGTCGATTGACCATTGAAGACTCACGGTTCAAGACTTCGAAACTCAGGAAACAAGACTTGAAGCCCCAGGATTCAAGACTTCGAAACTCAGGAAACAAGACTTGAATCCCCAGGATCCAAGACTTCGAAACTCAGGATTCAAGACTTGACGCCTCAAGATTCTAAACATGAAGCCTCAGGATTCAAGACTTCGAAACTCAGGATTCAAGACTTGAAGCCCCAGGATTCAAGAAATCGAAACTCAGGAAACAAGACTTGAATCCCCAGGATCCAAGACTTCGAAACTCAGGATTCAAGACTTGACGCCTCAAGTTTCTAAACATGAAGCCTCAGGATTCAAGACTTCGAAATTTAGGATTCAAGACTTGAAGCCCCAGGATTCAAGACTTCGACACTTAGGATTCAAGAATTGAAGCCCCAAGATTCAAGACTTCAAAACACAGGATACAAGACTAGAAGCCCCAGGATTCAATACTTGAAGCCCAAGATACAAGACATGAAGCCCCAGGATTCAAGACTTGAATTGCCCTAGTATTCAAGACTTTAAAACTCAGGATTCAAGAATTGTAGCCCCAGGATTCAAGACTTGAAGCCCCAGGATTCAAGACTGGAAGCCCCAGGATTCAAGACTTGAACCCCAGGATAAAAGACTTGAAGCCCCAGGATTTAAGACTTGAAGTCCCAAGATTCAAGATTTGAATTGCCCTAGGATTCAAGACTTGAAGCCCCAGGATTAAAGACTTTAAAACTCAGGATTCAAGACTCTTGAAGCCCTAGGATTCAAGACATAAAGCCCCAGGATTCAAGACCTGTAGCCCCAGGATTCAAGACTTGAAGCCCCAGGATTCAAGACTTAAAGCCCCAGGATTTAAGACTTGAAGCCCCAGGATTCAAGGCTTGAAGCCCCAGAATTCAAGACTTGAAGCCCCAGGATTCAAGAGTTGAAGCCAAAGGATTCAAGACTTAAAGCCCCATTATTCAAGACTTGAAGCCTCAGGATTCAAGACTATGCGCCCCAGGATTCAAGACCTGATGCCCTAGGATTCAAGACTTGAAGCCCCAGGATTCAAGACTTGAAGCCCCAGGATTCAAGACATGAAGCCCCAGGATTCAAGACTTTAGGCCCCAGGATTCAAGACTTGAAGCCCCAGGATTCAAGACTTGAAGCCCCAGGATTCAAGACTTGAAGCTCCAGGATTCAAGACTTGAAGCCCCAGGATTCAAGACGTGAAGCCCCAGGATTCAAGACTTGAAGCCCCAGGATTCAAGACTTGAAGCTCCAGGTTTCAAGACTTGAACACTAGGATTTAAGACTTGAAGCCCCAGGATTTAAGACTAGAAGTCCCAAGATTCAAGATTTTAATTTCCCTAGGATTCAAGACTTGAAGCCCCAGGATTCAAGACTCTTGAAGCCCTAGGATTCAAGACATGAAGCCCCAGGTTTCAAGACTTGAAGCCCCAGGATTCAAGACTTGAAGCCCCAGGATTCAAAATTTGAAGCCCCAGTATTTAAGACTTGTAGCCCCAGGATTCAAGACTTGAAGCCCCAGGATTCAAGACTATTGAAGCCCTAGGATTCAAGACATGAAGCCCCAGGATTCAAGACTTGATGCCCCAGGATTCAAGACTTGCAGCCCCAGGATTCAAGACTTGTAGCCCCAGGATTCAAGACTTGGAGCAAAAACAACGTCCCAAGACTCTTGAAGCCTCAGGATTCAAGACTTGAAGCAAGAACAACGTCCCAAGACTCTTGAAGCCTAAGGATTCAATACGTGAAGCAAGAACAACGTCCCAAGACTCTTGAAGCCTCAGGATTCAAGACTTGAAGCCTCGGGATTCAAGACCTGAAGCAAGAACAACGTCCCAAGACTCTTGGAGCCTCAGGATTCAAGACTTGGAGCAAGAACAACGTCCCAAGACTCTTAAAGCCTCAGGATTCATGACTTGGAGCAAGAGCAACGTCCCTAGACTCTTGAAGCCTCAGGATTCTAGACTTGAAGCAAGAACAACGTCCCAAGACTCTTGAAACTTCAGGATTCAAGACTTGGAGCAAGAACAACGTTTCAAGACTCTTGGAGCCTCAGGATTCAAGACTTGGAGCAAGAACAATGTCCCAAGACTCTTGAAGCCTCAGGATTCAAGACTAGGAGGAAGAACAACGTCCCAAGACACTTGGAGCCTCAGGATTCAAGACTTGGAGCAAGAACAACGTCCTAAGACTCTTGGAGCCACAGGATTCAAGACTTGAAGCAAGAACAACGTCCCAAGACTCTTGGAGCCTCAGGATTCTAGACTTGGAGCAAGAACAACGTCCCAAGACTCTTGAAGCCTCAGGATTCAAGACTTGGAGCAAGAACAACGTCCCTAGACTCTTGAAGCCTTAGGATTCAAGACTTAAAGCAAGAACAACGTCCCAAGACTCTTGAAGCCTCAGGGTTCAAGACTTGAAGCAAGAACAACGTCCCAAGACTCTTGGAGCCTCAGGATTCAAGACTTGGAGCAAGAACAACTTCCAAGAATCTTGAAGCCTCAGGATTATAGACTTGAAGCAAGAACAACCTCGCAAGACTCTTGAAGCCTCAGGATTCAGGACTTGAAGCAAGAACAACGTCCCAAGACTCTTGAAGCCTCAGGATTCAAGACTTGGAGCAAGAGCAACGTCCCTAGACTCTTGAAGCCTCACGATTCTAGACTTGAAGCAAGAACAACGTCCCAAGACTCTTGAAGCCTCAGGATTCAAGACTTGAAGCAAGAACATTGTCCCAAGACTCTTGGAGCCTCAGGATTCAAGACTTGGAGCAAGAACAATGTCCCAAGACTCTTGAAGCCTCAGGATTCAAGACTTGGAGGAAGAACAACGTCCCAAGACTCTTGGAGCCTCAGAATTCAAGACTTGAAGCAAGAACAACGTCCCTAGACTCTTGAAGCCTCAGGATTCAAGACTTGGAGCAAGAAAAACGTCCCAAGACTCTTGAAGCCTCAGGATTCAAGACTTGGAGCAAGAACAACGTCCCAAGACTCTTGGAGCCTCAGGATCCAAGACTTGAAGCAAGAACAACGTCCCAAGACTCTTGAAGCTTTAGGATTCAAGACTTGGAGCAAGAACAACGTCACAAGACTCTTGAAGCCTCAGGATTCAAGACTTGTAGCCCCAGGATTCAAGACTTGAAGCCCCAGAATTCAAGACTTGAAGCCCCAGGATTCAAGACTTGAAGCCCCAGGATTCAAGACTATTGAAGCCCTATGATTCAAGACATGAAGCCCCAGGATTCAAGACTTGAAGCCCCAGGATTCAAGACTTGCAGCCTCAGGATTCAAGACTTGAAGCCCCAGGATTCACGACTTGAAGCTTTAGGATTCAAGACTTGGAACAAGAACAATGTCCTTAGACTCTTGAAGCCTCAGGATTCAAGACTTGAAGCAAGAACAACGTCCCAAGACTCTTGGAGCCTCAGGATTCAAGACTTGGAGCAAGAACAACTCCCAAGACCTTTGAAGCCTCAGGATTCAAGACTTGAAGCAAGAACAACGTCCCAAGACTTTTGGAGCCTCAGGATTCAAGACTTGAGCCATGGATAACATGGCTCATGAGCCATGGATATTCAAGGCGTGAAGCAAGAACTTAATCCCAAGGCTCAAGAAACAAGGGGGGGCAATGTCACACTGGACTTGGTTTGGATTCTTTATTTGCATTTTTTACCTTTTGTTTTAAACTTTTCTCATCCTTTTGGTCACCTGTATGCCCTGCCGAGCTTATTTATCAATTGTCATTGTTTTATTGCCCCTTATTGAATTTTTAAATGTAGTCTCTGTTATTAATGTTACTGATCTGATCTCTTTTCATTTTAATTGTCAGGATCATTTAAAAGCAGAATATTCCCAAATTTTTTGTCTTTGTAATGGGCAAGTATTGCTGTCAATTTCTCCAATACACTCAATTTCTAGCTCAAAAAGTGTTGCTATCATGAAGTTCTACAAATGAAACAAGATAAATGTTTCACACTGCTAAATTCTTGGAGTTGTAGGTATATTTTCCTGTGGCTACCAATTGTGTTTTGAATCCCAATACTTTTTCTATCCCTTTAATTGTCGATTACTAATCTAATAACGTCTCTTCCGCAGTTGTACAAAACCATGAATACCGTTGACGACAAATCCCCTGTGTTCTCGGCAAAATCCTGGATCAAGACTCCGGCATCCGTCGCTCCCGGCGGCTGTCCAGCAAGGTCCTCCAGGTTTAACGGATTGCGTTAGCTGGATGAAGCACGAACGGTGAGGCTCTTGATGGACAACGACCGCGCTTCTGGCGGAAGGTCAGTCTTTTATTCTCGAGTCGAAACCGTGTGTGGCTATGCATCGTGCTAATCACAAAGAGACCGCGCCGATTGGCTGAGTGTCCATGTGCAATCGGTGAGACAAAGTCTTGCCATCGGCGATCCAAGTTTAACTCTGGGGGGCCGGCGGTCTGCGGCTGAGCATCGCGGCTCTGAGGACCGACCGTGGAGGGAGGTTCTTTTTCCACCTTTAGGTTCCTTTAGTCCTGGATCAAGCACGGATGAATTTACCTTTGGACCAGGCTCCTGGCACTCCTCCGTTTGGCTTCCTTGGCGGCTTGGAGGAATCATGTCAGGAGGGAGGTACTGTACTGGGGATTCCCAGTGGTTCTTTACCCACCTTTAGGTTAGGTCGCCTGAAGCCTGCGATTCCATCAACCAGCTCTGTATTCTGGTACGCTCCTGTTGGAAGTCATTGTCGTTGGTCCAGGCCTGGGGTTCGGGGCTTCTCCCATATATGTGTCGTGAACACCGCACCAAGTGTTGAAGCTGCTGCAGCCTGCGACGTTACTTTTTATCCTTTCGACGTTCGGTGAGCCACGGTTATAATTTTCCTTATTTTGAAGTTTCATTGTATTTTCTCAATAACTGGTAAAATACATTTGTGGAACCAGTTTCGGTAAAGATAGTGGCCGTTTTTGTTAGCTCGCCGATTCCCGCAGCACAAGGTGATGTCTAAGGGTACTAGTCAACGGGAGCTAAAAGTTCATGTATATATACCATCTGATTCAGGGCATAAGGCTGGAGTGGGTTAACCTGGGCTTCTAGCGTTTTTCAATTAAAAACCTCGCCCATTGATAACCATTTAGCATAAGCTTCCATTGCAGCATTAATTTTCAGTCATCATGACATTGCAGGCCGCTGGCATTGGCCCGAATATGTTTGCGCTGAAGCAAGAACAACGTGTCGATTGACCATTGAAGACTCACGGTTCAAGACTTCGAAACTCAGGAAACAAGACTTGAAGCCCCAGGATTCAAAATTTGAAGCCCCAAGATTCTAGACTTGTAGCCCCAGGATTCAAGACTTAAAACCCAAGGTTTCAAGACTTGAAGCCCCAGGATTCAAGACTTGAAGCCCCAGGATTCAAGACTTGAAGCCCCAGGATTCAAGACTTGAACCCCAGTATTAAAGACTTGAAGCCCCAGGATTCAAGACTTGAAGCCCCAGGATTCAAGACTTGAAGCCCCAGGATTTAAGACTTGAAGCCCCAGGATTCAAGACTTGAAACCCCAGGATTCAAGACTTGAAGCCCAAGAATTCAAGACTTGAAGCCCCAGAATTCAAGACTTGAAGCCCCAGGATTCAAGACATGAAGCCCCAGGATTCAAGACTTGTAGCCCCATAATTCAAGACTTGAAGCCCGGGGATTCAAGACAGTAGGCCCCAGGATTTAAGACTTGAAGCCCCAGGATTTAAGACTTGAAGCCCCAAGATTCAAGACTAGAAGCACCACGATTCAAGACTTGAAGCCCCAGGATTCAAGACTTGATGCCCCAGGATTCAAGACTTGAAGCCCCAGGATTCAAGGGTTGAAGCCCCAGGATTCAAGACTTGAAGCCCCAGGATTCAAGACTATGAACCCCAGGATTCAAGACTTGAAGCCCCAGGATTCAAGACTTGAAGCCCCAGGATTCAAGACTTGAAGCCCCAAGATTCAAGACTTGAAACACCCAGGATTCAAGACGTGAACCTTTAGGATTCAAGACATAAAGCTCCAGGATTCAAGACTTGAAGCCCCTGGATTCAAGACATGAAGCCCCAGGATTCAAGACTTGAAGCCCCAGGATTCAAGAATTGAGCCCCAGGATTCAAGACTTGAAGCCCCAGGATTCAAGACTTGAAGCCCCAAGATTCAAGACTTGAAGCCCCAGGATTCAAGACTTGAAGCCCCAGGATTCAAGACTTGAAGCCCCAGGATTCAAGACTTGTAGCCCCATAATTCAAGACTTGAAGCCCGGGGATTCAAGACTTTAGGCCCCAGGATTCAAGACTTGAAGCCCCAGGATTCAAGACTTGATGCCCCAAGATTCAAGACTAGAAGCACCACGATTCAAGACTTGAAGCCCCAGGATTCAAAATTTGAAGCCCTAGTTTTCAAGACTTGTAGCCCTAGGATTCAAGACTTGAAGCCCCAGGATTCAAGACTTGAAGCCCCAGGATTCAAGACTCTTGAAGCCCTAGGATTCAAGACATGAAGCCCCAGGATTCAAGACTTGCAGCCCCAGGATTCAAGACTTGAAGCCCCAGGATTCACGACTTGAAGCCTCAGTATTCAAGACTTGGAGCAAGATCAACGTCCCAAGACTCTTGAAGCCTCAGGATTCAAGACTTGGAGGAAGAACAACAGTTCCAAGACTCTTGAAGCCTCAGGATTCAAGACTTGGAGGAAGAACAACGTCCCAAGACGCTTGGAGCCTCAGGATTCAAGACTTGAGCCTTGGATAACGTCTGAAGACCTATTGTCTTCGGATTCAAGACTTGAGCCATGGATAAGTTCCGAAGACTTACAGTCTTCGGATTCAAGGCGTGAAGCAAGAATTTAATCCCAAGGCTCAAGAAACAAGGGGGGGCAATGTCACACTGGACTTGGTTTGGATTCTTTATTTGCATTTTTTTACCTTTTGTTTTAATCTTTTCTCATTCTTTTGGTCACCTGCATGCCCTGCCGAGCTGATTTATCAATTGTCATTGTTTTATTTCCCCTAATTGAATATTTAAATGTAGTCTCAGTTATTAATGTTACTGATCTCTTTTCATTTTTATTGTCAGGATCATTTAAAAGCAGAATATTCCCAAATATTTTGTCTTTGTAATGGGCAAGTATTGCTGTCAATTTCTCCAATACACTCAATTTCTAGCTCAAAAAGTGTTGCTATCATGAAGTTCTACAAATGAAACAAGATAAATGTTTCACACTGCTAAATTCTTGGAGTTGTAGGTATATTTTCCTGTGGCTACCAATTGTGTTTTGAATCCCAATACTTTTTCTATCCCTTTAATTGTCGATTACTAATCTAATAACGTCTCTTCCGCAGTTGTACAAAACCATGAATACCGTTGACGACAAACCCCCTGAGTTCTCGGCAAAATCCTGGATGAGGACACCGGCATCCTTCGCTCCCGGCGGCCGTCCAGCAAGGTCCTCCAGGTTAAACGGATTGCGTTAGCTGGATGAAGCACAAACGGTGAGGCTCTTGATGGTCAACGACCGCGCTTCTGGCGGAAGGTCAGTCTTTTATTCTCGAGTCGAAACCGTGTGTCGCCATGCATCGTGCTAATCACAAAGAGACCGCGCCGATTGGCTGAGTGTCCGTGTGCAATCGGTGAGACAAAGTCTTGCCATCGGCGATCCAAGTTTAACTCTGGGGGGCCGGCGGTATGCGGCTGAGCATCTCGGCCCCGAGGACCGACCGTTGAGGGATGTCATTTTTCCACCTTTAGGTCTATTTAGGCCTGGATCAAGCACGGATGAATACACCTCTTCCCCAGGCTCCTGGCATGCCTCTGGCTTATTTGGCGGCTAGCGGCTTGCAGGAATGAAGTCTGAAGGGAGGTACTGTACTGGGGATTCCTTTAGATAATGATATGAAATTCAGGGTAAGTTTGTCTAGCAGAGGTAACCTTGTTAACAGGGGATCTAAAGTGGGAAAAGGATTTAAGACAGTGTTTGTGGGTTTTTCAGGTTCCCCAGTGATGGTGGGATCTCACTTAGGTGAGAGAGTGCATCTGCCTTGCATTTGAGATGTCCATCGGTTAAATCCCGGTGGATGGCATTTCTATCCGTGGTTTTTTTTTATTTTCGGCAATTTCTTCCTGGCAATGCTATCATTTCATTGCCCATTGAGCTTTAGTTGCCACAAATCCACCACAAGCGACAAGATGGGAGCAGAGCCAATGCCCTAAAATGCCAGCGGACGCCATTGACACCTTGTCAATATTTCCCAACCTATTCGATTTGATCAAGTAGCGTTATTAAATGATGCAAGGTTAATTGACAACAGGCTTTGTGGTTGTGGTCTCATGCTTTATCGGTCAATGATTATTTAATGAAGACGATTTTAATAAGCCTCCCTGAGCCATAGAAGGGGAGAAGAAACCTGGCAGTGGCAATTACCGGGGCCTGTCGATAAACATGTAATAGATGACTTAGCGTAATTTCTAACTGATAGTGCAACTTGCTAGACATGTACTTAGTTTAGTGCCTACAACCCCACTCCTGTGCAGGACTGATTTTGAGTATGGTGGTCACCCACGCAACGCAAGACTCAGCACGGTCTTGCTCAACCTTCGTGATCGCCGAGTGCCAGTATTTCCAACATGCTGAGCATTGCAGGGTGGGGGAACTGTACCCACTGGGACTTGGCACAAAGCTGTTGGAGGGAAGGGAGGGGTGACTGGACCCGCTGGGACTTGGCACAAAGCCGTTGGGCGGAGGGGAGGGGGTACTGGACCCGCTGGGACTTGGCACAAAGTCATTGGGCGGAGGGGAGGGGGAACTGGATCCACTGGGACTTGGCACGCAGCTGTTGGGGGAAGGGAGGGGGAACTGGACCCACTGGGACTTGGCACGAAGCCGTTAAGGAAAGGGAGGGGGACCTGGACCTGTTGGGACTTGGCACAAAGCCGTTGGGCGGAGGGGAGGGGTGACTGGACCCGCTGGGACTTAGCACAAAGCCGTTGGGGTGAAGGGAGGGGTGACTGGACCCGCTGGGACTTGGAACAAAGCCGTTGGGCAGAGGGGAGGGGGACCTGGATCCACTGGGACTTGGCACGCAGCTGTTGGGGGAAGGGAAGGGGAGCTGGACCCACTGGGACTTGGCACGAAGCCGTTAAGGAAAGGGAGGGGGACCTAGACCTGCTGGGACTTGGCACAAAGCCGTTAGGCGGAGGGGAGGGAGAACTGGACCCGCTGGGACTTGGCACAATGCCGTTGGGGTGAAGGGAGGGGTGACTGGACCGGCTGGGACTTGGCACAAAGCTGTTGGGCGGAAGGCAGGGGTGACTGGATCCACTAGGACTTGGCACAAAGCCGTTGGAGTGAAGGGAGGGGTGACTGGACCCGCTGGGACTTGGCACAAAGCCGTTGGGCGGAAGGGAGGGGTGACTGGATCCACTGGGACTTGGCACAAAGCCGTTGGGCGGAAGGGTGGGGGGACTGGACCCGCTGGGACTTGGCACAAAGCCTTTGGGAGGCAGGGTAGGGGGACTGGACCCGCTGGGACATGGCACAAAGCCGTTGGGGCGGAGGGAGGGGTGACTGAACCCGCTGGGACTTGGCAAAAAGCCGTTGGGGGGGAGGGAGGGGGAACTGGATCCATTGTTAATTGGCATGAAACTGTTTGAGGTGGGGGAAGAGAGGGGGAAATGGATCTGTTGGGACTTGGCATAAGGCATTTGGGGTGGAAGGGAAAGGGAACTAGATCCATTAGGACTTGGCAGCCTTCCCTATGCAGGGGGTGATGGGTGTAGGAATTGGGGCAATGATTGTACCAGCTACATTCTCAAAAATTGCAACCCGTAGATTTGGTACACCTATACAATTCGTGGTTATTTTCGTGGCAGCACAAATCATTTTACGCAATCTTTTGGTGTTCTCTGCCAGCGCGCTCATTTAAAGTTGCTCTGCTTAGCGGCCAAAGATAAAGGTATATTTTCCTTTGGCTGCAGGCTGAGTTTTTACCCCAACACATTTTCTTTCAGTTTGATTGTTGAGCACTAATCTGGTACCCTTTCTTTCGCAGTTATGCTCTATAGTTTCACTGGCCGTGAACACTGTGGAAGACAAATCCGCAGGGTTCCCTTCCGAGACGAGCAGCTATTGGAATCCTGGATCGAGACACCGACATTGCCCTCCCCCCGGCGGCCGTCCAGCAAGGTCCTCCAGGTTAAACGGATTGCGTTAGCTGGATGAAGCACGAACGGTGAGGCTCTTGATGGACAACGACTGCGCTTCTGGCGGAAGGTCAGTCTTTTATTCTCGAGCCGAAACCGTGTGTCGCTATGCATCGTGCTAATCACAAAGAGACCGCGCCGATTGGCTGAGTGTCCGTGTGCAATCGGTGAGACAAAGTCTTGCCATCGGCGATCCAAGTTTAACCCTGGGGGGCCGGCGGTCTGCGGCTGAGCATCGCGGCTTCGAGGACCGACCGTGGAGGGAGGTTCTTTTCCCACCTTTATCTTCCTTTAGGCCTTGATCAAGCAAAGAAAACTCGACTTCTGGGCCCGGCTCCTGGCACGCCTCCGTTTGGCTACCTTGGCAGCTAGCGACTAGCAGGAATCAAGTCTGGAGGGAGGTACTGTACTGGGGATTCCTTTTGATATAAAAGGCAGGGTAAGTTAGGCTAGCAGAGGTATACTTGTTAACGGGGGATCTTATGTGTAAAAAAGAATTTAAGACAATGTTTGTGGGTTTGTCAAGTTCCCCAGTAAAGATGGAATCTCACTGAAGTGAGAGAGTGCATCTGCCTTGCATTTGAGATGTCCATCGGTTAAATCCCGGTGGATGGCAATTCTATCTGTGGTTTTTGATTATTTTCCGCAATGTCATGGCAATGCTATCATTTCATTGCCCATTGAGCTGCAGGTTCCACAAATCCACCACAAGGGATTAGATGGGAGCAGAGCCGGTTCCCTTAAATGCCAGCAGACACCATTGACACCTTGTCAATAATTCCCAACCTCTTCGATTTGATCAAGTAGCGGTGTTAAACGATGCAAGGTTAATTGACAACAGGCTTTGTTCGTATGGTCTCATGCTGTTGGTAAATGATTATTAAATGAAGAGGATTTTAATAAGCCTCCCTGAGCCATAGAAGGGATGAAGAAACCTGGCATTCGCACATACCGGGGCCTGTCGATAAACATCGAGTAATCGATGGCTAAGCGTAATTTCTAACTGATGGTGCAACTTGCTTGACATGGATTCCTCCACTAATCCTAGCATTGTGCAAGCTAATTAGAAAGGTTAAAGATTCTTATGTACTTAGTTTAGTGCCGACAACCCCACTCCTGTGCGGGATTGATTTTGAGTATGGTGGTCACTTACTCAACGCGAGACTCAGCACTGTGTTGCTCAACCTTCGTGATTGCTGAGGGCCAGTGTTTCCAACATGCTTAGCATTGCAGGGAGGGGGAACTGGACCCACTCGGATTTGCACAAAGCTGTTGGGGGGAATGGTGGGGGACCTGGACCCATTGGGACTAGGCACAAAGCCGTTTTTGGGGAAGGGAGGGGGAACTGGATCCACTGAGACTTGGCGCTCAATTATTAACCAGGGGGAAATGGTTGGGGGAATTGGAGCATTGATTCTACCAGCTACATTCTCCAAAATTGCAACCCATACATTTGGTAAACCTATATAATTCGTGGTACTTTTCGTGGCAGCACAAATCATGTTACACAATCTCTTGGTGTTCTTTGCCAGCGTGCGAATTTAAAGTTGCTCTGCTTAGTGGCCAAAGATAAAGGTATATTTTCCTTTGGCTGCAAGCTGAGTTTTTACCCCAACACATTTTCTTCCTGTTTGAATGTTGAGCACTAATTTGGTTCCCTCTCTTCCGCAGTTATGCTTAATACTTTCACTGGCTGTGAACACCGTGAAAGACAAATCCGCAGGGTTCGCTTCCGAGATGAACAGCTATTGGAATCCTGGATCGAGACACCGACATGGCCCTCCCCCCGGCGGCCGTCCAGCAAGGTCCTCCAGGTTAAACGGATTGCGTTAGCTGGATGAAGCACGAACGGTGAGGCTCTTGATGGACAACGACCGCGCTTCTGGCGGAAGGTCAGTCTTTTATTCTCGAGTCGAAACCGTGTGTCGCTATGCATCGTGCTAATCACAAAGAGACCGCGCCGATTGGCTGAGTGTCCGTGTGCAATCGGTGAGACAAAGTCTTGCCATCGGCGATCCAAGTTTAACCCTGGGGGGCCGGCGGTCTGCGGCTGAGCATCGCGGCTACGAGGACCGACCGTGGAGGGAGGTTCTTTTCCCACTTTTAGGTTCCTTTAGTCCTGGATCAAGCACGGATGAATTTACCTTTGGACCAGGCTCCTGGCACTCCTCCGTTTTGCTTCCTTGGCGGCTTGCAGGAATCATGTCAGGAGGGAGGTACTCTACTGGGGATTCCCAGTGGTTCTTTACCCACCTTTAGGTTAGTTCGCCTGAAGCCTGCGATTCCATCAACCAGCTCCGTATTCTGGTACGCTCCTGTTGGACGTCGATGTCGTTGGTTCAGGCCTGGGGTTCGGAGCTTCTCCCATACATGTGTCGTGAACACCGCACCAAGTGTTGAAGCTGCTGCAGCCGGCGACGTTACTTTTGATCCTTTCGACGTTCGGTGAGCCACGGTTATAATTTTCCTTATTTTGAAGTTTCATTGAATTTTCTCAATAACTGGTAAAATACATTTGTGGAACCAGTTTCGGTAGCGATAGTGGCCGTTTTTTGATAGCTCGTCGATTCCCGCAGCACAAGGTGATGTCTAAGGGTACTAGTCAATGGCCGCTAATAGTTTAGGTATAGAAACCATCTGGTTCAGGGCATAAGGCTGGAGTGGGTTTACCTGGGCTTGTAGCGTTTTTCAATTAAAAACCTCGCCCATTGATAACCATTTAGCATAAGCTTCCATTGCAGCATTAATTTTTAGTCATCAAGACATTGCAGGCCGCTGGCATTGGCCCGAATATGTTTGCGCTGAAGCAAGAACAACGTGTCGATTGACCATTGAAGACTCACGGTTCAAGACTTCGAAACTCAGGAAACAAGACTTGAAGCCCCAGGATTCAAGACTTCGAAACTCAGGAAACAAGACTTGAATCCCCAGGATCCAAGACTTCGAAACTCAGGATTCAAGACTTGACGCCTCAAGATTCTAAACATGAAGCCTCAGGATTCAAGACTTCGAAACTCAGGATTCAAGACTTGAAGCCCCAGGATTCAAGAAATCGAAACTCAGGAAACAAGACTTGAATCCCCAGGATCCAAGACTTCGAAACTCAGGATTCAAGACTTGACGCCTCAAGTTTCTAAACATGAAGCCTCAGGATTCAAGACTTCGAAATTTAGGATTCAAGACTTGAAGCCCCAGGATTCAAGACTTCGACACTTAGGATTCAAGAATTGAAGCCCCAAGATTCAAGACTTCAAAACACAGGATACAAGACTAGAAGCCCCAGGATTCAATACTTGAAGCCCAAGATACAAGACATGAAGCCCCAGGATTCAAGACTTGAATTGCCCTAGTATTCAAGACTTTAAAACTCAGGATTCAAGAATTGTAGCCCCAGGATTCAAGACTTGAAGCCCCAGGATTCAAGACTGGAAGCCCCAGGATTCAAGACTTGAACCCCAGGATAAAAGACTTGAAGCCCCAGGATTTAAGACTTGAAGTCCCAAGATTCAAGATTTGAATTGCCCTAGGATTCAAGACTTGAAGCCCCAGGATTAAAGACTTTAAAACTCAGGATTCAAGACTCTTGAAGCCCTAGGATTCAAGACATAAAGCCCCAGGATTCAAGACCTGTAGCCCCAGGATTCAAGACTTGAAGCCCCAGGATTCAAGACTTAAAGCCCCAGGATTTAAGACTTGAAGCCCCAGGATTCAAGGCTTGAAGCCCCAGAATTCAAGACTTGAAGCCCCAGGATTCAAGAGTTGAAGCCAAAGGATTCAAGACTTAAAGCCCCATTATTCAAGACTTGAAGCCTCAGGATTCAAGACTATGCGCCCCAGGATTCAAGACCTGATGCCCTAGGATTCAAGACTTGAAGCCCCAGGATTCAAGACTTGAAGCCCCAGGATTCAAGACATGAAGCCCCAGGATTCAAGACTTTAGGCCCCAGGATTCAAGACTTGAAGCCCCAGGATTCAAGACTTGAAGCCCCAGGATTCAAGACTTGAAGCTCCAGGATTCAAGACTTGAAGCCCCAGGATTCAAGACGTGAAGCCCCAGGATTCAAGACTTGAAGCCCCAGGATTCAAGACTTGAAGCTCCAGGTTTCAAGACTTGAACACTAGGATTTAAGACTTGAAGCCCCAGGATTTAAGACTAGAAGTCCCAAGATTCAAGATTTTAATTTCCCTAGGATTCAAGACTTGAAGCCCCAGGATTCAAGACTCTTGAAGCCCTAGGATTCAAGACATGAAGCCCCAGGTTTCAAGACTTGAAGCCCCAGGATTCAAGACTTGAAGCCCCAGGATTCAAAATTTGAAGCCCCAGTATTTAAGACTTGTAGCCCCAGGATTCAAGACTTGAAGCCCCAGGATTCAAGACTATTGAAGCCCTAGGATTCAAGACATGAAGCCCCAGGATTCAAGACTTGATGCCCCAGGATTCAAGACTTGCAGCCCCAGGATTCAAGACTTGTAGCCCCAGGATTCAAGACTTGGAGCAAAAACAACGTCCCAAGACTCTTGAAGCCTCAGGATTCAAGACTTGAAGCAAGAACAACGTCCCAAGACTCTTGAAGCCTAAGGATTCAATACGTGAAGCAAGAACAACGTCCCAAGACTCTTGAAGCCTCAGGATTCAAGACTTGAAGCCTCGGGATTCAAGACCTGAAGCAAGAACAACGTCCCAAGACTCTTGGAGCCTCAGGATTCAAGACTTGGAGCAAGAACAACGTCCCAAGACTCTTAAAGCCTCAGGATTCATGACTTGGAGCAAGAGCAACGTCCCTAGACTCTTGAAGCCTCAGGATTCTAGACTTGAAGCAAGAACAACGTCCCAAGACTCTTGAAACTTCAGGATTCAAGACTTGGAGCAAAAACAACGTTTCAAGACTCTTGGAGCCTCAGGATTCAAGACTTGGAGCAAGAACAATGTCCCAAGACTCTTGAAGCCTCAGGATTCAAGACTAGGAGGAAGAACAACGTCCCAAGACACTTGGAGCCTCAGGATTCAAGACTTGGAGCAAGAACAACGTCCTAAGACTCTTGGAGCCACAGGATTCAAGACTTGAAGCAAGAACAACGTCCCAAGACTCTTGGAGCCTCAGGATTCTAGACTTGGAGCAAGAACAACGTCCCAAGACTCTTGAAGCCTCAGGATTCAAGACTTGGAGCAAGAACAACGTCCCTAGACTCTTGAAGCCTTAGGATTCAAGACTTAAAGCAAGAACAACGTCCCAAGACTCTTGAAGCCTCAGGGTTCAAGACTTGAAGCAAGAACAACGTCCCAAGACTCTTGGAGCCTCAGGATTCAAGACTTGGAGCAAGAACAACTTCCAAGAATCTTGAAGCCTCAGGATTATAGACTTGAAGCAAGAACAACCTCGCAAGACTCTTGAAGCCTCAGGATTCAGGACTTGAAGCAAGAACAACGTCCCAAGACTCTTGAAGCCTCAGGATTCAAGACTTGGAGCAAGAGCAACGTCCCTAGACTCTTGAAGCCTCACGATTCTAGACTTGAAGCAAGAACAACGTCCCAAGACTCTTGAAGCCTCAGGATTCAAGACTTGAAGCAAGAACATTGTCCCAAGACTCTTGGAGCCTCAGGATTCAAGACTTGGAGCAAGAACAATGTCCCAAGACTCTTGAAGCCTCAGGATTCAAGACTTGGAGGAAGAACAACGTCCCAAGACTCTTGGAGCCTCAGAATTCAAGACTTGAAGCAAGAACAACGTCCCTAGACTCTTGAAGCCTCAGGATTCAAGACTTGGAGCAAGAAAAACGTCCCAAGACTCTTGAAGCCTCAGGATTCAAGACTTGGAGCAAGAACAACGTCCCAAGACTCTTGGAGCCTCAGGATCCAAGACTTGAAGCAAGAACAACGTCCCAAGACTCTTGAAGCTTTAGGATTCAAGACTTGGAGCAAGAACAACGTCACAAGACTCTTGAAGCCTCAGGATTCAAGACTTGTAGCCCCAGGATTCAAGACTTGAAGCCCCAGAATTCAAGACTTGAAGCCCCAGGATTCAAGACTTGAAGCCCCAGGATTCAAGACTATTGAAGCCCTATGATTCAAGACATGAAGCCCCAGGATTCAAGACTTGAAGCCCCAGGATTCAAGACTTGCAGCCTCAGGATTCAAGACTTGAAGCCCCAGGATTCACGACTTGAAGCTTTAGGATTCAAGACTTGGAACAAGAACAATGTCCTTAGACTCTTGAAGCCTCAGGATTCAAGACTTGAAGCAAGAACAACGTCCCAAGACTCTTGGAGCCTCAGGATTCAAGACTTGGAGCAAGAACAACTCCCAAGACCTTTGAAGCCTCAGGATTCAAGACTTGAAGCAAGAACAACGTCCCAAGACTTTTGGAGCCTCAGGATTCAAGACTTGAGCCATGGATAACATGGCTCATGAGCCATGGATATTCAAGGCGTGAAGCAAGAACTTAATCCCAAGGCTCAAGAAACAAGGGGGGGCAATGTCACACTGGACTTGGTTTGGATTCTTTATTTGCATTTTTTACCTTTTGTTTTAAACTTTTCTCATCCTTTTGGTCACCTGTATGCCCTGCCGAGCTTATTTATCAATTGTCATTGTTTTATTGCCCCTTATTGAATTTTTAAATGTAGTCTCTGTTATTAATGTTACTGATCTGATCTCTTTTCATTTTAATTGTCAGGATCATTTAAAAGCAGAATATTCCCAAATTTTTTGTCTTTGTAATGGGCAAGTATTGCTGTCAATTTCTCCAATACACTCAATTTCTAGCTCAAAAAGTGTTGCTATCATGAAGTTCTACAAATGAAACAAGATAAATGTTTCACACTGCTAAATTCTTGGAGTTGTAGGTATATTTTCCTGTGGCTACCAATTGTGTTTTGAATCCCAATACTTTTTCTATCCCTTTAATTGTCGATTACTAATCTAATAACGTCTCTTCCGCAGTTGTACAAAACCATGAATACCGTTGACGACAAATCCCCTGTGTTCTCGGCAAAATCCTGGATCAAGACTCCGGCATCCGTCGCTCCCGGCGGCTGTCCAGCAAGGTCCTCCAGGTTTAACGGATTGCGTTAGCTGGATGAAGCACGAACGGTGAGGCTCTTGATGGACAACGACCGCGCTTCTGGCGGAAGGTCAGTCTTTTATTCTCGAGTCGAAACCGTGTGTGGCTATGCATCGTGCTAATCACAAAGAGACCGCGCCGATTGGCTGAGTGTCCATGTGCAATCGGTGAGACAAAGTCTTGCCATCGGCGATCCAAGTTTAACTCTGGGGGGCCGGCGGTCTGCGGCTGAGCATCGCGGCTCTGAGGACCGACCGTGGAGGGAGGTTCTTTTTCCACCTTTAGGTTCCTTTAGTCCTGGATCAAGCACGGATGAATTTACCTTTGGACCAGGCTCCTGGCACTCCTCCGTTTGGCTTCCTTGGCGGCTTGGAGGAATCATGTCAGGAGGGAGGTACTGTACTGGGGATTCCCAGTGGTTCTTTACCCACCTTTAGGTTAGGTCGCCTGAAGCCTGCGATTCCATCAACCAGCTCTGTATTCTGGTACGCTCCTGTTGGAAGTCATTGTCGTTGGTCCAGGCCTGGGGTTCGGGGCTTCTCCCATATATGTGTCGTGAACACCGCACCAAGTGTTGAAGCTGCTGCAGCCTGCGACGTTACTTTTTATCCTTTCGACGTTCGGTGAGCCACGGTTATAATTTTCCTTATTTTGAAGTTTCATTGTATTTTCTCAATAACTGGTAAAATACATTTGTGGAACCAGTTTCGGTAAAGATAGTGGCCGTTTTTGTTAGCTCGCCGATTCCCGCAGCACAAGGTGATGTCTAAGGGTACTAGTCAACGGGAGCTAAAAGTTCATGTATATATACCATCTGATTCAGGGCATAAGGCTGGAGTGGGTTAACCTGGGCTTCTAGCGTTTTTCAATTAAAAACCTCGCCCATTGATAACCATTTAGCATAAGCTTCCATTGCAGCATTAATTTTCAGTCATCATGACATTGCAGGCCGCTGGCATTGGCCCGAATATGTTTGCGCTGAAGCAAGAACAACGTGTCGATTGACCATTGAAGACTCACGGTTCAAGACTTCGAAACTCAGGAAACAAGACTTGAAGCCCCAGGATTCAAAATTTGAAGCCCCAAGATTCTAGACTTGTAGCCCCAGGATTCAAGACTTAAAACCCAAGGTTTCAAGACTTGAAGCCCCAGGATTCAAGACTTGAAGCCCCAGGATTCAAGACTTGAAGCCCCAGGATTCAAGACTTGAACCCCAGTATTAAAGACTTGAAGCCCCAGGATTCAAGACTTGAAGCCCCAGGATTCAAGACTTGAAGCCCCAGGATTTAAGACTTGAAGCCCCAGGATTCAAGACTTGAAACCCCAGGATTCAAGACTTGAAGCCCAAGAATTCAAGACTTGAAGCCCCAGAATTCAAGACTTGAAGCCCCAGGATTCAAGACATGAAGCCCCAGGATTCAAGACTTGTAGCCCCATAATTCAAGACTTGAAGCCCGGGGATTCAAGACAGTAGGCCCCAGGATTTAAGACTTGAAGCCCCAGGATTTAAGACTTGAAGCCCCAAGATTCAAGACTAGAAGCACCACGATTCAAGACTTGAAGCCCCAGGATTCAAGACTTGATGCCCCAGGATTCAAGACTTGAAGCCCCAGGATTCAAGGGTTGAAGCCCCAGGATTCAAGACTTGAAGCCCCAGGATTCAAGACTATGAACCCCAGGATTCAAGACTTGAAGCCCCAGGATTCAAGACTTGAAGCCCCAGGATTCAAGACTTGAAGCCCCAAGATTCAAGACTTGAAACACCCAGGATTCAAGACGTGAACCTTTAGGATTCAAGACATAAAGCTCCAGGATTCAAGACTTGAAGCCCCTGGATTCAAGACATGAAGCCCCAGGATTCAAGACTTGAAGCCCCAGGATTCAAGAATTGAGCCCCAGGATTCAAGACTTGAAGCCCCAGGATTCAAGACTTGAAGCCCCAAGATTCAAGACTTGAAGCCCCAGGATTCAAGACTTGAAGCCCCAGGATTCAAGACTTGAAGCCCCAGGATTCAAGACTTGTAGCCCCATAATTCAAGACTTGAAGCCCGGGGATTCAAGACTTTAGGCCCCAGGATTCAAGACTTGAAGCCCCAGGATTCAAGACTTGATGCCCCAAGATTCAAGACTAGAAGCACCACGATTCAAGACTTGAAGCCCCAGGATTCAAAATTTGAAGCCCTAGTTTTCAAGACTTGTAGCCCTAGGATTCAAGACTTGAAGCCCCAGGATTCAAGACTTGAAGCCCCAGGATTCAAGACTCTTGAAGCCCTAGGATTCAAGACATGAAGCCCCAGGATTCAAGACTTGCAGCCCCAGGATTCAAGACTTGAAGCCCCAGGATTCACGACTTGAAGCCTCAGTATTCAAGACTTGGAGCAAGATCAACGTCCCAAGACTCTTGAAGCCTCAGGATTCAAGACTTGGAGGAAGAACAACAGTTCCAAGACTCTTGAAGCCTCAGGATTCAAGACTTGGAGGAAGAACAACGTCCCAAGACGCTTGGAGCCTCAGGATTCAAGACTTGAGCCTTGGATAACGTCTGAAGACCTATTGTCTTCGGATTCAAGACTTGAGCCATGGATAAGTTCCGAAGACTTACAGTCTTCGGATTCAAGGCGTGAAGCAAGAATTTAATCCCAAGGCTCAAGAAACAAGGGGGGGCAATGTCACACTGGACTTGGTTTGGATTCTTTATTTGCATTTTTTTACCTTTTGTTTTAATCTTTTCTCATTCTTTTGGTCACCTGCATGCCCTGCCGAGCTGATTTATCAATTGTCATTGTTTTATTTCCCCTAATTGAATATTTAAATGTAGTCTCAGTTATTAATGTTACTGATCTCTTTTCATTTTTATTGTCAGGATCATTTAAAAGCAGAATATTCCCAAATATTTTGTCTTTGTAATGGGCAAGTATTGCTGTCAATTTCTCCAATACACTCAATTTCTAGCTCAAAAAGTGTTGCTATCATGAAGTTCTACAAATGAAACAAGATAAATGTTTCACACTGCTAAATTCTTGGAGTTGTAGGTATATTTTCCTGTGGCTACCAATTGTGTTTTGAATCCCAATACTTTTTCTATCCCTTTAATTGTCGATTACTAATCTAATAACGTCTCTTCCGCAGTTGTACAAAACCATGAATACCGTTGACGACAAACCCCCTGAGTTCTCGGCAAAATCCTGGATGAGGACACCGGCATCCTTCGCTCCCGGCGGCCGTCCAGCAAGGTCCTCCAGGTTAAACGGATTGCGTTAGCTGGATGAAGCACAAACGGTGAGGCTCTTGATGGTCAACGACCGCGCTTCTGGCGGAAGGTCAGTCTTTTATTCTCGAGTCGAAACCGTGTGTCGCCATGCATCGTGCTAATCACAAAGAGACCGCGCCGATTGGCTGAGTGTCCGTGTGCAATCGGTGAGACAAAGTCTTGCCATCGGCGATCCAAGTTTAACTCTGGGGGGCCGGCGGTATGCGGCTGAGCATCTCGGCCCCGAGGACCGACCGTTGAGGGATGTCATTTTTCCACCTTTAGGTTCCTTTAGGCCTGGATCAAGCACGGATGAATACACCTCTGCCCCAGGCTCCTGGCATGCCTCTGGCTTATTTGGCGGCTAGCGGCTTGCAGGAATGAAGTCTGAAGGGAGGTACTGTACTGGGGATTCCTTTAGATAATGATATGAAATTCAGGGTAAGTTTGTCTAGCAGAGGTATACTTGTTAACGGGGGATCTAAAGTGGGAAAAGGATTTAAGACAGTGTTTGTGGGTTTTTCAGGTTCCCCAGTGAAGGTGGGATCTCACTTAGGTGAGAGAGTGCATCTGCCTTGCATTTGAGATGTCCATCGGTTAAATCCCGGTGGATGGCATTTCTATCCGTGGTTCTTTTTTATTTTCGGCAATTTCTTCCTGGCAATGCTATCATTTCATTGCCCATTGAGCTTTAGTTGCCACAAATCCACCACAAGCGACAAGATGGGAGCAGAGCCAATGCCCTAAAATGCCAGCGGACGCCATTGACACCTTGTCAATATTTCCCAACCTATTCGATTTGATCAAGTAGCGTTATTAAATGATGCAAGGTTAATTGACAACAGGCTTTGTGGTTGTGGTCTCATGCTGTATCGGTCAATGATTATTTAATGAAGACGATTTTAATAAGCCTCCCTGAGCCATAGAAGGGGAGAAGAAACCTGGCAGTGGCAATTACCGGGGCCTGTCGATAAACATGTAATAGATGACTTAGCGTAATTTCTAACTGATGGTGCAACTTGCTAGACATGTACTTAGTTTAGTGCCTTCAACCCCACTCCTGTGCAGGACTGATTTTGAGTATGGTGGTCACCCACGCAACGCAAGACTCAGCACGGTCTTGCTCAACCTTCGTGATCGCCGAGTGCCAGTATTTCCAACATGCTGAGCATTGCAGGGTGGGGGAACTGTACCCACTGGGACTTGGCACAAAGCTGTTGGAGGGAAGGGAGGGGTGACTGGACCCGCTGGGACTTGGCACAAAGCCGTTGGGCGGAGGGGAGGGGGTACTGGACCCGCTGGGACTTGGCACAAAGTCATTGGGCGGAGGGGAGGGGGAACTGGATCCACTGGGACTTGGCACGCAGCTGTTGGGGGAAGAAAGGGGGAACTGGACCCACTGGGACTTGGCACGAAGCCGTTAAGGAAAGGGAGGGGGACCTGGACCTGCTGGGACTTGGCACAAAGCCGTTGGGCGGAGGGGAGGGGTGACTGGACCCGCTGGGACTTGGCACGAAGCCGTTAAGGAAAGGGAGGGGGACCTGGACCTGCTGGGACTTGGCACAAAGCCGTTGGGCGGAGGGGAGGGGGAACTGGACCCGCTGGGACTTGGCACAATGCCGTTGGGGTGAAGGGAGGGGTGACTGGACCCGCTGGGACTTGGCACAAAGCTGTTGGGCGGAAGGCAGGGCTGACTGGATCCACTGGGACTTGGCACAAAGCCGTTGGAGTGAAGGGAGGGGTGACTGGACCCGCTGGGACTTGGCACAAAGCCGTTGGGCGGAAGGGAGGGGTGACTGGATCAACTGGGACTTGGCACAAAGCCGTTGGGCGGAAGGGTTGGGGGGACTGGACCCGCTGGGACTTGGCACAAAGCCTTTGGGAGGCAGGGTGGGGGGACTGGACCCGCTGGGACATGGCACAAAGCCATTGGGGCGGAGGGAGGGGTGACTGAACCCGCTGGGACTTGGCAAAAAGCCGTTGGGGGGGAGGGAGGGGGAACTGGATCCATTGTTAATTGGCATGAAACTGTTTGAGGTGGGGGAAGAGAGGGGTAAATGGATCCGTTGGGACTTGGCATAAGGCATTTGGGGTGGAAGGGAAAGGGAACTAGATCCATTAGGACTTGGCAGCCTTCCCTTAGCAGGGGGTGATGGGTGTAGGAATTGGGGCAATGATTGTACCAGCTACATTCTCAAAAATTGCAACCCGTAGATTTGGTACACCTATACAATTCGTGGTTATTTTCGTGGCAGCACAAATCATTTTACGCAATCTTTCGGTGTTCTCTGCCAGCGCGCTCATTTAAAGTTGCTCTGCTTAGCGGCCAAAGATAAAGGTATATTTTCCTTTGGCTGCAGGCTGAGTTTTTACCCCAACACATTTTCTTTCAGTTTGATTGTTGAGCACTAATCTGGTACCCTTTCTTTCGCAGTTATGCTCTATACTTTCACTGGCCGTGAACACTGTGGAAGACAAATCCGCAGGGTTCCCTTCCGAGACGAGCAGCTATTGGATTCCTGGATGAGGACACCGGCATCCTTCGCCCCCGGAGGCTGTTTAGCAAGGTCCTCCAGGTTAAACGGATTGCGTTAGCTGGATGAAGCACGAACGGTGAGGCTCTTGATGGACAACGACCGCGCTTCTGGCGGAAGGTCAGTCTTTTATTCTCGAGTCGAAACCGTGTGTCGCTATGCATCGTGCTAATCACAAAGAGACCGCGCCGATTGGCTGAGTGTCCGTGTGCAATCGGTGAGACAAAGTCTTGCCGTCGGCAATCCAAGTTTAACCCTGGGGGGCCGGCGGTCTGCGGCTGAACATCACGGCTCCGAGGACCGACCGTGAAGGGAGGTTCTTTTCCCACCTTTAGGTTAGGTCGCCTGAAGCCTGCGATTCCATCAACCAGCTCCGTATTCTGGTACGCTCCTGTTGGACGTCGATGTCGTTGGTTCATGCCTGGGGTTCGGGGCTTCTCCCATACATGTGTCGTGAACACCGCACCAAGTGTTGAAGCTGCTGCAGCCGGCGACGTTACTTTTAATCCTTTCGACGTTCGGTGAGCCACGGTTATAATTTTCCTTATTTTGAAGTTTCATTGAATTTTCTCAATAACTGGTAAAATACATTTGTGGAACCAGTTTCGGTTGCGATAGTGGCCGTTTTTGTTAGCTCGTCGATTCCCGCAGCACAAGGTGATGTCTAAGGGTACTAGTCAACGGGAGCTAATAGTTTAGGTATAGAAACCCTCTGATTCAGGGCATAAGGCTGGAGTGGGTTAACCTGGGCTTGTAGCGTTTTTCAATTAAAAACCTTGCCCATTGATAACCATTTAGCATAAGCTTCCATTGCAGCATTACTTTTCAGTCATCAAGACATTGCAGGCCGCTGGCATTGGCCCGAATGTGTTTGCGCTGAAGCAAGAACAACGTGTCGATTGACCATTGAAGACTCACGGTTCAATACTTTGAAACTCAGGAAACAAGACTTGAAGCCCCAGGATTCAAGACTTCGAAACTCAGGAAACAAGACTTGAATCCCCAGGATTCAAAACTTCGAAACTCAGGATTCAAGACTTGACGCCTCAAGATTCTAGACATGAAGCCCCAGGATTCAAGACTTCCAAACTAAGGATTCAAGACTTGAAGCCCTAGGATTCAAGACTTCGACACTTAGGATTCAAGAATTGAAGCACCAAGATTCAAGACTTCGACACACAGGATTCAAGACATGAAGCCCCAGGATTCAAAACTTGAAGCCCCAGAATCAAGACATGAAGCCCCAGGATTCAAGACTTGAATTGCCCTAGTATTCAAGTCTTTAAAACTCAGGATTCAAGACTCTTAAAGCCCTAGGATTCAAGACATGAAGCCCCAGGATTCAAGACTTAAAGCCCCAGGATTCAAGACTTGAAGCCCCAGGATTCAAAATTTAAAGCCCCAGGATTCAAGACTTGTAGCCCCTGGATTTAAGACTTGAAGCCCCAGGATTCAAGACTTGAAGCCCCAAGATTTAAGACTTGGAGCCCCAGGATTCAAGACTTGAAGCCCCAGGATTCAAGACTTGAAGCCCCAGGATTCAAGACGTGAACCCCAGGATTAAAGACTTGAAGCCCCAGGATTTAAGACTTGAAGTCCCAAGAATCAAGATTTGAATTGCCCTAGGACTCAAGACCTGAAGCCCCAGGATTCAAGACTTTAAAACTCAGGATTCAAGACTCTTGAAGCCCTAGGATTCAAGACACGAAGCCCCAGGATTCAAGACATGAAGCCCCAGGATTCAAGACTTAAAGCCCCAGGATTCAAAATTTGAAGCCCCAGGATTTAAGACTTGTAGCCCCAGGATTTAAGACTTGAAGCCCCAGGATTCAAGACTTGAAGCCCCAGGATTCAAAACTTGAAGCCCCAGGATTCAAGACTTGAAGCCCCAGGATTCAAGACTTGAAGCCCCGGAATTCAAGACTTGAAGCCCCAGAATTCAAGACTTGAACCCCCAGGATTCAAGACTTGAACCCCCAGGATTCAAGACTTGAAGCCCCAGGATTCAAGACTTGAAGCCCCAGGATTCAAGACATGAACCCCAGGATTAAAGACTTGAAGCCCTAGGATTTAAGACTTGAAGTCCCAAGATTCAAGATTTGAATTGCCCTAGGATTCAAGACTTGAAGCCCCAGGATTCAAGACTTCGAAACTCAGGATTCAAGACTTGACGCCTCAAGATTCTAGACATGAAGCCCCAGGATTCAAGACTTGAAGCCCCAGGATTCAAGACTTCGACACTTAGGATTCAAGAATTGATGCCCCAAGATTCAAGACTACGAAACACAGGATTCAAGACTTGAAGCCCCAGGATTCAATACTTGAAGCCCCAGAATCAAGACATGAAGCCCCAGGATTCAAGACTTGAATTGCCCTACGATTCAAGACTTTAAAACTCAGGATTCAAGACTTCAAGCCCCAGGATTCAAGACTTGAAGCCCCAGGATTCAAGACTTGAAGCTCCAGGATTCAAGATTTGAAGCCCCAGGATTCAAGATTTGAATTGCCCTAGGATTCAAGACTTAAAGCCCCAGGATTCCAGACTCTTGAAGCCCTAGGATTCAAGACATGAAGCCCCAGGATTCAAGACTTAAAGCCCCAGGATTCAAGACTTGTAGCCCCAGGATTCAAGACTTGAAGCCCCAGAATTCAAGACTTGAAGCCCCAGGATTCAAGACTTGAAGCCCCAGAATTCAAGACTATTGAAGCCCTAGGATTCAAGACATGAAGCCCCAGGATTCAAGACTTAAAGCCCCAGGATTCAAGACTTGCAGCCTCAGGATTCAAGACTTGAAGCCCCAGGATTCACGACTTATAGCCTCAGGATTCAAGACGTGGAGCAAGAACAACGTCCCAAGACTCTTGGAGCCTCAGGATTCAAGACTTGGAGCAAGAACAACGTCCCAAGACTCTTGGAGCCTCAGGATTCAAGACTTGTAGCAAGAACAACGTCCCAAGACTCTTGAAGCCTCAGGATTCAAGACTTGAAGCAAGAACAACGTCCCAAGATTCTTGAAGCCTCAGGATTTAAGACTTGGAGCAAGAACAATGTCCCAAGACTCTTGGAGCCTCAGGCTTCAAGACTTGAAGCAAGAACAACGTCCCTAGACTCTTGAAGCCTCAGGATTCAAGACTTGGAGCAAGAAAAACGTCCCAAGACTCTTGAAGCCTCAGGATTCAAGACTTGGAGCAAGAACAACGTCCCAAGACTCTTGGAGCCTCAGGATCCAAGACTTGAAGCAAGAACAACGTCCCAAGACTCTTGAAGCTTTAGGATTCAAGACTTGGAGCAAGAACAACGTCCCAAGACTCTTGAAGCCTCAGGATTCAAGACTTGTAGCCCCAGGATTCAAGACTTGAAGCCCCAGAATTCAAGACTTGAAGCCCCAGGATTCAAGACTTGAAGCCCCAGGATTCAAGACTATTGAAGCCCTATGATTCAAGACATGAAGCCCCAGGATTCAAGACTTGAAGCCCCAGGATTCAAGACTTGCAGCCTCAGGATTCAAGACTTGAAGCCCCAGGATTCACGACTCGAAGCTTTAGGATTCAAGACTTGGAACAAGAACAATGTCCTTAGACTCTTGAAGCCTCAGGATTCAAGACTTGAAGCAAGAACAACGTCCCAAGACTCTTGGAGCCTCAGGATTCAAGACTTGGAGCAAGAACAACTCCCAAGACTCTTGAAGCCTCAGGATTCAAGACTTGAAGCAAGAACAACGTCCCAAGACTCTTGGAGCCTCAGGATTCAAGACTTGAGCCATGGATAACATGGCACATGAGCCATGGATATTCAAGGCGTGAAGCAAGAACTTAATCCCAAGGCTCAAGAAACAAGGGGGGGCAATGTCACACTGGACTTGGTTTGGATTCTTTATTTGCATTTTTTACCTTTTGTTTTAAACTTTTCTCATCCTTTTGGTCACCTGTATGCCCTGCCGAGCTTATTTATCAATTGTCATTGTTTTATTGCCCCTTATTGAATTTTTAAATGTAGTCTCTGTTATTAATGTTACTGATCTGATCTCTTTTCATTTTAATTGTCAGGATCATTTAAAAGCAGAATATTCCCAAATTTTTTGTCTTTGTAATGGGCAAGTATTGCTGTCAATTTCTCCAATACACTCAATTTCTAGCTCAAAAAGTGTTGCTATCATGAAGTTCTACAAATGAAACAAGATAAATGTTTCACACTGCTAAATTCTTGGAGTTGTAGGTATATTTTCCTGTGGCTACCAATTGTGTTTTGAATCCCAATACTTTTTCTATCCCTTTAATTGTCGATTACTAATCTTATAACGTCTCTTCCGCAGTTGTACAAAACCATGAATACCGTTGACGACAAATCCCCTGTGTTCTCGGCAAAATCCTGGATCAAGACTCCGGCATCCGTCGCTCCCGGCGGCTGTCCAGCAAGGTCCTCCAGGTTTAACGGATTGCGTTAGCTGGATGAAGCACGAACGGTGAGGCTCTTGATGGACAACGACCGCGCTTCTGGCGGAAGGTCAGTCTTTTATTCTCGAGTCGAAACCGTGTGTGGCTATGCATCGTGCTAATCACAAAGAGACCGCGCCGATTGGCTGAGTGTCCATGTGCAATCGGTGAGACAAAGTCTTGCCATCGGCGATCCAAGTTTAACTCTGGGGGGCCGGCGGTCTGCGGCTGAGCATCGCGGCTCTGAGGACCGACCGTGGAGGGAGGTTCTTTTTCCACCTTTAGGTTCCTTTAGTCCTGGATCAAGCACGGATGAATTTACCTTTGGACCAGGCTCCTGGCACTCCTCCGTTTGGCTTCCTTGGCGGCTTGGAGGAATCATGTCAGGAGGGAGGTACTGTACTGGGGATTCCCAGTGGTTCTTTACCCACCTTTAGGTTAGGTCGCCTGAAGCCTGCGATTCCATCAACCAGCTCTGTATTCTGGTACGCTCCTGTTGGAAGTCATTGTCGTTGGTCCAGGCCTGGGGTTCGGGGCTTCTCCCATATATGTGTCGTGAACACCGCACCAAGTGTTGAAGCTGCTGCAGCCTGCGACGTTACTTTTTATCCTTTCGACGTTCGGTGAGCCACGGTTATAATTTTCCTTATTTTGAAGTTTCATTGTATTTTCTCAATAACTGGTAAAATACATTTGTGGAACCAGTTTCGGTAAAGATAGTGGCCGTTTTTGTTAGCTCGCCGATTCCCGCAGCACAAGGTGATGTCTAAGGGTACTAGTCAACGGGAGCTAAAAGTTCATGTATAGATACCATCTGATTCAGGGCATAAGGCTGGAGTGGGTTACCCTGGGCTTCTAGCGTTTTTCAATTAAAAACCTCGCCCATTGATAACCATTCAGCATAAGCTTCCATTGCAGCATTAATTTTCAGTCATCATGACATTGCAGGCCGCTGGCATTGGCCCGAATATGTTTGCGCTGAAGCAAGAACAACGTGTCGATTGACCATTGAAGACTCACGGTTCAAGACTTCGAAACTCAGGAAACAAGACTTGAAGCCCCAGGATTCAAAATTTGAAGCCCCAAGATTCTAGACTTGTAGCCCCAGGATTCAAGACTTAAAACCCAAGGTTTCAAGACTTGAAGCCCCAGGATTCAAGACTTGAAGCCCCAGGATTCAAGACTTGAACCCCAGTATTAAAGACTTGAAGGCCTAGGATTCAAGCCTTGAAGCCCCAGGATTCAAGACTTCGAAACTCAGGATTCAAGACTTGACGCCTCAAGATTCTAGACATGAAGCCCCAGGATTCAAGACTTCCAAACTCAGGATTCAAGACTTGAAGCCCCAGGATTCAAGACTTCGACAGTTAGGATTCAAGAATTGAAGCACCAAGATTCAAGACTTCGAAACACAGGATTCAAGACTTGAAGCCCCAGGATTCAATACTTGAAGCCCCAGAATCAAGACATGAAGCCCCAGGATTCAAGACTTGAATTGCCCTAGTATTCAAGTCTTTAAAACTCAGGATTCAAGACACTTGAAGGCCTAGGATTCAAGACATGAAGCCCCAGAATTCAAGACTTGAAGCCCCAGGATTCAAGACTTGAAGCCCCAGGATTCAAAATTTAAAGCCCCAGGATTCAAGACTTGTAGCCCCTGGATTTAAGACTTGAAGCCCCAGGATTCAAGACTTGAAGCCCCAAGATTTAAGACTTGGAGCCCCAGGATTCAAGACTTGAAGCCCCAGGATTCAAGACTTGAAGCCCCAGGATTCAAGACTTGAAGCCCCAGGATTCAAGACTTGAAGCCCCAAGAATCAAGATTTGAACTGCCCTAGGATTCAAGACCTGAAGCCCCAGGATTCAAGACTTTAAATCTCAGGATTCAAGACTCTTGAAGCCCTAGGATTCAAGACACGAAGCCCCAGGATTCAAGACATGAAGCCCCAGGATTCAAGACTTAAAGCCCCAGGATTCAAAATTTGAAGCCCCAGGATTTAAGACTTGTAGCCCCAGGATTTAAGACTTGAAGCCCCAGGATTCAAGACTTGAAGCCCCAGGATTCAAGACTTGAAGCCCCAGGATTCAAGACTTGAAGCCCCAGGATTCAAGACTTGATGCCCCAGGATTTAAGACTTGAAGCCCCGGAATTCAAGACTTGAAGCCCCAGAATTCAAGACTTGAACCCCCAGGATTCAAGACTTGAACCCCCAGGATTCAAGACATGAAGCCCCAGGATTAAAGACTTGTAGCCCCATAATTCAAGACTTGAAGCCCGGGGATTCAAGACTTTAGGCCCCAGGATTCAAGACTTGAAGCCCCAAGATTCAAGACTTGAAGCCCCAGGATTCAAGACTTGAAGCCCCAGGATTCAAGACTTTAAGTCTCAGGAATCAAGACTTGAAGCCCCAGGAATCAAGACTTGAAGCCCCTGGATTAAAGAGTTGAAGCCCCAGGATTCAAGACAACGTCCCAAGACTCTTGGAGCCTCAGGATTCAAGACTTGAGCCATGGATAACATCCGAAGACTTACAGTCTTCGGATTCAAGGCGTGAAGCAAGAACTTAATCCCAAGGCTCAAGAAACAAGGGTGGGCAATGTCACACTGGACTTGGTTTGGATTCTTTATTTGCATTTTTTACCTTTTGTTTTAAACTTTTCTCATTCTTTTGGTCACCTGTATGCCCTGCCGAGCTTATTTATCAATTGTCATTGTTTTATTGCCCCTTATTGAATATTTAAATGTAGTCTCAGTTATTAATGTTACTGATCTGATCTCTTTTCATTTTTATTGTCAGGATCATTTAAAAGCAGAATATTCCCAAATATTTTGTCTTTGTAATGGGCAAGTATTGCTGTCAATTTCTCCAATACACTCAATTTCTAGCTCAAAAAGTGTTGCTATCATGTAGTTCTACAAATGAAACAAGATAAATGTTTCACACTGCTAAATTCTTGGAGTTGCAGGTATATTTTCCTGTGGCTACCAATTGTGTTTTGAATCCCAATACTTTTTCTATCCCTTTAATTGTCGATTACTAATCTAATAACGTCTCTTCCGCAGTTGTACAAAACCATGAATACCGTTGACGACAAATCCCCTGAGTTCTCAGCAAAATCCTGGATCAAGACTCCGGCATCCGTCGCTCCCGGCGGCTGTCCAGCAAGGTCCTCCAGGTTAAACGGATTGCGTTAGCTGGATGAAGCACAAACGGTGAGGCTCTTGATGGACAACGACCGCGCTTCTGGCGGAAGGTCAGTCTTTTATTCTCGAGTCGAAACCGTGTGTCGCTATGCATCGTGTTAATCACAAAGAGACCGCGCCGATTGGCTGAGTGTCCATGTGCAATCGGTGAGACAAAGTCTTGCCATCGGCGATCCAAGTTTAACTCTGGGGGGCCGGCGGTATGCGGCTGAGCATCTCGGCTCCGAGGACCGACCGTGGAGGGAGGTCTTTTTGCCACCTTTAGGTTCCTTTAGGCCTGGATCAAGCACGGATGAATCCACCTCTGCCCCAGGCTCCTTGCACGCCTCTGGCTTCTTTGGCGGCTAGCGGCTTGCAGGAATCAAGTCTGGAGGGAGGTACTGTACTGGGGATTCCTTTAGATAATGATATGAAATTCAGGGTAAGTTTGTCTAGCAGAGGTATACTTGTTAACGGGGGATCTAAAGTGGGAAAAGGATTTAAGACAATGTTTGTGGGTTTTTCAGGTTCCCCAGTGAAGGTGGGATCTCACTTAGGTGAGAGAGTGCATCTGCCTTGCATTTGAGATGTCCATCGGTTAAATCCCGGTGGATGGCAATTCAATCTGTGGTTTTTCTTTATTTTCGTCAACTTCTTCCTGGCAATATGCTATCACTTCATTGCCCATTGAGCTTTAGTTGCCACAAATCCACCACAAGGGACAAGATGGGAGCAGAGCCGATGCCCTAAAATGCCAGCGGACGCCATTGACACCTTGTCAATATTTCCCAACCTATTCGATTTAATCAAGTAGCGTTGTTAAACGATGCAAGGTTAATTGACAACAGGCTTTGTGGTTGTGGTCTCATGCTGTGTCGGTCAATGATTATTTAATGAAGAGGATTTTAATAAGCCTCCCTGAGCCATAGAAGGGGAGAAGAAACCTGGCAGTGGCAATTACCGGGGCCTGTGGATAAACATCTAGTAATAGATGACTTAGCGTAATTTCTAACTGATGGTGCAACTTGCTTGACACGGATTCCTCCACTAATCCAAGGATTGTACAAGTTGATAATAAAAGTGAAAAATGTTAATGTACTTAGTTTAGTGCCTACAACCCCACTCCTGTGCAGGACTGATTTTGAGTATGGTGGTCACCCACGCAACGCAAGACTCAGCACGGTGTTGCTCAATCTTCGTGATCGCCGAGTGCCTGTATTTCCAACATGCTGAGCATTGCAGGGTGGGGGAACTGTACCCACTGGGACTTGGCACAAAGCTGTTGGAGGGAAGGGAGGGGGGACTGGACCCGCTGGGACTTGGCACAAAGCCGTTGGGCGGAGGGGAGGGGGAACTGGATCCACTGGGACTTGGCACAAAGCCATTGGGGGGAAGGGAGTGGAGACTGGATTCATTGGGACTTGGCACAAAGCCGTTGTGGGCAGGGAGGGGGGACTGGACCTGCTGGGACTTGGCACAAAGCCGTTGGAGTGATGTGTGGGGGACTGGACCCGCTGGGACTTAGTATGAATTTGTTGGAGGAAAGGGGGAGGGGGAACTGGATCCATTGGGACTTGGCACAAAACCGTTGGGAGAAAGGGAGGTTTAACTGGGACTTGGCACACAGCCGTTGGGGGGACGGGAGGGGGAACAGGATCCATTAGGACTTGGCAGCCACCCTTTAAGAGGCCACGAAACGCTAGTGTTTTCGTCATACGCGGAGGTTCACGCGAGAACTTCTCCTGGCCACAAATACTAACACAGAGTTTTGGAAAAACAATACACGTGTAGTTGAAGGGGTGTTACTTGTTAGATGTCGGATGCTGTGTTGGGTTATTATACTTTTAAAAATGACGGAGGTGTGCATTTACAAATTGTCTAAAATGCCTTTTCTGGGGCACTTTTACGTAGCTTGTATGGAAAAAGTATGTCATAACTTGCATTAATAACTACCATCCGACATCAATTGCTTGTTTCTCAGTCTATGGTTATTTTTCCAGATTTTTACATTAATAATTGTTGGCGTAGGAAGTTCCCGCGTGAACCTCTGCACCGATCCCTGGCCATGCAGCGTGGCTTGTGAATCCTATCGTTTGCAACGCTCTTAACCCAGGGGTGATGTGTGGGGGAAGTGGAGCAAGAATTTTACCAGCTACACTCTTAAAAATTGCAACCCTTACATTTAGTATATCTATATAATTGGTTGTTCTTTACGTGGGTGCACAAATTATTTTACGCAATCTTTCTGTGTTCTCTGTCAGCGCGGTCATTTAAATTTTCTCTGCTGAGCGGCCAAAGATAAAGGTATATTTTCCTTTGGCTGCAGGCTGAGTTTTTACCCCAACACATTTTCTTTCAGTTTTCTTGTTGAGCACTAATTTGGTACCCTCTCTTCCGCAGTTATGCTTAATACTTTCACTGGCTGTGAACACCGTGAAAGACAAATCCGCAGGGTTCGCTTCCGAGATGAACAGCTATTGGAATCCTGGATCGATACACCGACATGGCCTTCACCCAGCGGCCGTCCAGCACGGTCCCCAAGATTAAACGGATTGCGTTAGCTGGATGAAGCACGAACGGTGAGGCTCTTGATGGACAACGACCGCGCTTCTGGCGGAAGGTCAGTCTTTTATTCTCGAGTCGAAACCGTGTGTCGCTATGCATCGTGCTAATCACAAAGAGACCGCGCCGATTGGCTGAGTGTCCGTGTGCAATCGGTGAGACAAAGTCTTGCCATCGGCGATCCAAGTTTAACCCTGGGGGGCCGGCGGTCTGCGGCAGAGCATCTCAGCTACGAGGACGACCGTTGAGGTCCTTTTCCCACTTTTAGGTTCCTTTTGCCCGGGATCAAGCAACGAAGACTCGAATTCTGGGCCTGGTTCCTGGCGGTCTTCTACTGGTTTTACTCGGCAGCTAGCGGTTAGCGTGGATAAGGCTTCGAGGGAGGTACTGTACCGGTGATTAAGGAATTAAGACAATGTTTGGGTTCGTCAGATGGGAGGGGAAAGCTGGATCTCTTGCGATTTGGCTCGCAACCTTTCACCATGGTATGGAGAGCTGGTTCCTATTGTCCTTGGGATGCCACCGTACATTAGGGACTTCCTATGGTACTTGGAAATATAGCGATGGCAAAGAAAACCCATAATTGGGGGCACCCCTACAGACGAGATTTCCCCGATTTAACCCTACAGTGCAACTACGTCATAGCAATTGCTGCTTTCAAGCCATGTTCGAAAACAGCCATGTTCGGAAGAGCTGCTGGCGCTATCTGGCGAGAGAAACCGACACTTCGGGTTGCGGCCTAGGTGGCTACGCAGACACCCTAGCATTAGCGGTGGGACACTGTCTAACTATGAACCCAATGGTTTCACTCTGGTAGTGGCCAAACTAGGCCAGGCCTGGGCATTCGCTTCAACTTAATTAATGGCTTCACTTTGTCCAACAAGAGCCATGAATGTGTCCACCAGGTGTCAGAACTTTATCTACTGTTTAATTATTGAAGGCTGACCGATTCCTAAAATGTCTGTGCCATTCTCCAGTTTGTGTCTTTGGGGGCATTGTTGAAGACTTTGATTTTGGAGCTCCAATCCCCGAGATCTGATCCACACGATTCTGTCTCGGAACTTGCCGAGAGCACCGCCGCTGTCGTCGACTGCAAGAACTCGACTGCCGCAAGATACAAGTTTGATCGGAAGCTTCGCAATGTGCTTTAGATCAATTTTATTCCTAGCATTTTAAAACATAGCTGCATTTATGCAAACATTCAAAACTTCAACATTGAATTGACAGTCAGGTCAGCAGTCCAAACAAAATGTATTGCATGAAGGTCTATGCCAAAGCTATTATTTTGGCTACATTAAATCTCACCCTGCATTAGCATCCGGCATTCCTCTCACCTACAAGCCGAGAACATGGAATTCAATTTGGTACAGTTTTCCTCCCCTCGACTTGGAATAAGTCGTACCCACGAGCTAAAACTGTCTTTGCTTTGCCATTGCATTATCCAATGAATTATGCGTTACAGATACATCTGTGCTTAACGGAATTGATTCTGTAGGTCCTCGGCAGTTTCTCGCTTGAGGGGACACTGTCTGCTTTCATCGCCAAAGCTGCGGGCGACGGAAATCTGCCACGGAAGTCAACCTCGTGATTCACGATGCGACGTGGTTGCAGCCAGCGATGAAGCCTCGGCCAGCAAAGACGACAGATGCTGACAGCGGCTCGGGTCAGAAATATCGGGTGGAAATAAGGTAAATACCCACTGTTGTATGAGTATACCTCATTTCATGCAGGTACCATCTTCATTTGATAATGAATACTTTAAATAGACTTTGCATAAAACTTGCCACATCTTCCGTTGCATCGCATTTTCCATTCCATTTGAAGGTGCTAAGTAAAACAACTTTTTTCCCACAGAAAGCAATTGAGATGGTTTGTAATGGCAATACTGTTTTGGTCTAAATTTCTTTCGAGCTTTTGCCACAGTAACAAGAGATCCAAATTTCATAATGTTGCCTACAGATTTTACCTATCCTTTCTCCCCCACATTTTTTTTTAAGGAGCCTCATACCCACCTTTTTTCCCTGCGCTCTACCAATGGCCGCAACGACTTATGCGGCAATTCAAACAATGCTAAGAGATCGCCATCGCCATGTTCCAGAGAGCGAAAGCGCTCCTGTCCTTGGCAGCTCTAAACATAATCACTACACCACAACATTACTGTCATCTACATCATCACTCGACATCACAACACCAGTCACCAACATCATTAGCATCATTGTCATCGTCATCGTAATCATCACATCATCATCACAACATCTACATCAACAGCAATGCAACTACCAAGGTGGGTTGAAAAAAAAATTGAAGTTTGTTTTTCAATACTATTAGGAACTAGGAGGGTGTAGCAAAAAGAAATGTAAAACTTAACCAGGGTACGGATTCATAAAGGGGTATTGTCGTAACCCCAGAGTTCTTATGACCATGGCGTGGTGAAAATAAACCTAATGGAAGTCCCATGAATGCTGTCAGTGATTGACTATTCCGGGGTTATGCCGTTACCCTGCATTTTGTGCATGCACGGTAAGTATGAAACCTGAGTTGAGAAACTGAGAAACCTGAAAGGAAAGAGAAACCTGAAAGGAAAATATGAACCTGAGTTGACAATAACCTGTAAGGAAAAACCTCATTCACTTCGGAGGTAAATTGGTGCTGTGGTGGTATTAATTAGCCAGGCGATACTGCTAGTAATCCCGGAATATGAATGGCCGCTGAAGGCAAGGCCCCTGTTTTATATTGGAACTGCACAGAATCATACACCATTGGTTGTGTTCTGTCTGTGCAGGATGACCCCCACGTCGAAGAGCTGCCAATCAACGCGCGTCTTCTGTTTGAGACACCGGTCCTCGAGAGTTTATCATTCCGATCTTCAAGGCGTCCAAGGACAAGAAGGTCGGGCGAGAAGGTCTACTAGCTCTACTCGTTCTTGCTGTAATTGCGAGAATTTTCCGCGAAAAGTTTCAGCGGCAATTGTATTTCAAAGGTAGCCTCGTAGCGACCTGAGGTTGCTCTGAACATTCATGTCGTTCTGTGTTTGTGTTTCAACTACATTAGGCTGGAGTCACAGATATACAGTTGCCCAGATAGCTGACTACAAAGTTGAAGTGGAATGCCAGGAAAATCTTGGGATGCTGCTTAAGTCTGAATCCATAAGATTCTACGGCAGAGCCGTCTTGTCTATCAGCTAAAATGATGTCCCGGCATTTGCTGGATAAGTCACTGTTGACTTAACTGCATGTTTCACTTTCTCTGCTGATCTTGTCACAATACGTACGCAGTCGCCACAGTAGTAGTTGCGGTAGTGCGCTTGCGATGAGGAATTTGTACAGTTCACTTCTGTACCATCAGTTCAGGGTCTTCTTGGAAGGGAATTGTGTGTTCAAATTCCGAAATCAACAACGCTGCAACTTTGACTGTTGAATAGCCCTCATTCAGTTTATTGATAGTCTGAACTCAAAGTTTCAATCCCGATGAGGATTGCGTTCACAAAACAAATGCAACAATTTGATAGCCTGCGCCAGGCGTAAACGTTATAAGGGCGTTATTTTTCACAGAGAAATAACGTACAGAGCACACAACACAAATTTGGCAGTCCTTGATGTAATAAATGTTTACACAACGCGTGCTAGTTCCGACGCAGCTGACAAGACAAAAGTGAATAACCTGCTATATGAGTGAGGCGTAAAAGTTATGTGTGAATAACCCTCGCAGAGCGGTAATACACAGAATGCATAATTAAAAATGTAGTAATTCATGGTATATACAAAATGAAAGCAGTTATCTGAACGTTACGAAGAGACCAAGCGAATAGGACTGAACCCAGGACTCTCAAGCATAGGATGCCTTTGAAACGAATAGATATGCCGGGAATAAGAGCGACACAGACCACTGAGAGAGGCTCACACGTGCACGTAAATTTAGAAAGAGCGTAAGACATTACTGCGTGGCCCTCGACCAACAGATTGGTTCTGGCGTAATGAATTCAAACTAGTAAGCTGGTGGACTCATTAGGACGTAGTCCATAGAGATCCAAAATTCCCAACGTGGGTCTACTTATCCGTGCTCTGTAACCCTACAATTCGCGTCGCGCTGCGCTTGTCCTCCCTCTGCAATGCTCTGTGTCGAAGTGAAGTCCGGGGGCTCTCAACTGTCTCGATGACGGGCTGACTGAGCCAACGAGACGGGTAGAGACGTTAGCGTTGCAATTGTAGGTCGCGTTGAGACGCTTCCGCGTCGTTGCGACAGGATTTCGAACGTTAAAATCGCCTCTATCCAGGAAGAAAAAGGGTTTAGCACAAAGCCTTTTTCTAAACTTACTCCACAAGTCGACGACGTGCCAGCGTCCAAGGTCTTTCTTGTTCTCGTCGTCGTTGTTCTCATTGTCGTTGTTCTCATTGTTGTTGTTCTCATTGTCGTTGTTCTCATCTCTTCGTCATTGTAGTCGATTTTTTTCTGCCGACATAGGGACAGGAAAATTTGGGTGCAAGTTTGGCTGAGAAGTTCTCGGTGGCATCCGAGAGCGGGAAGTTACTTTTCCCAGACCCGTTGTCCTTGGGCGTATTCCTGAGGTCGTCTCCGAAGGATGTACCGTGATGCGTTCGCTCGGTGGGCCTTCTCTAGGTGACGTCATATGAGGGCAAAGATTTTGTTTAGTTCCTTGACCCTTTCGATCTGGTCTTGTAACAGAGCGGTCTTGACTTTTGTTCTCAACTTAAGTACCGCTGCGCCCATACGCTCATCTTCCACGCGAACCCTTTGTCAGCGTTTCCTAGTATCAAAAATATAAAATGCCGTCTGCAAATAGCATTTATATCATATCTATGAGCCTAGATTTTATGTATTTGCCTCCTTGGGGAATGATTCTAATTTCTTAACCTTGCACTCTCAAGTTCAGGGCTCTTGGCAAGGGGGATGCCCTCCAATGGCAAACGCAAACGGAGACAGGGTTCTGTTTGGGGTTATTGTGCTCGGACAGTCATACTCATATAAGAATGAACTACAATACAACTGATTACCACAGTAAGACTACTAAAGCAATGATTGTAAATGTATATCACATTCACAGGCACAATTTAAAAACATCAGACATTGACGTACGTTTATCAGACAAATTCCTTTTTTTAATAACCGCAAATTGTTCTGTGCAAAACAATTATGAGTGTAGAGCAACAAGTTTTTAACAAAACAAACAACTTCTAGTGATAGGTAGTTGTCTATCTTCATTCGGAATCTTGTTCTGTATTGTATTTATTTAGTTTGTTTACAGCTCTTTCACTGGGTTACAATATAATAAAGTACTTAGTTCCTTCTTGCACTAAGAATACATAAGAACTCTAAAATAGTAATAATACTGATAATAATAATAAACTATGATTTGCATAGTGAGCATCGTATAACTAAGGGTGTTTTTTTATGGTGTTATGATTTTGCAAATTTCGTTTTAGAGTTTACTGATTTCGGTGTTATGGCGATGTTATGAAAAAAATCACGTTATATTGCAACCCGACAGTAACAAAATTTACACATAAGTATTTCCTTACCATTGCCATAAAACCCTGGTCATTGTACTCGGCAAGTCTGCTTTGTGCAGTTGGTTTTGGTTTCACCATGCTTGATATGTGAATGCGATACAGAAAATCAGATCGGACTTGCCAAAAATGAGGTTAGGTGTAGATCCAACTTCCTTCTGTGGGCGTTTATGACAGTTATGGCAGTTTACAAGCCAAAAATTTTTAATTCGATATTTTGGGATTGTGGCGTATTTCAGTCATTTTTTTGGCAAAATAACACTGAATTTTTTTGATTTTAACAGATTTTGCGCGATTTCGCGACTAATTCTTGATTATGGTGTTATGAGTGGAAAATGAAAAAATTCGCTTTTTTTCCCGCGCAAAAAACGGCGGGAAAATACTCGAAGTGGATAGAAACACACTTGAAAACACTTTTGAATCACTTTTGGCACATTTCGCGATTTCGCGCCGTGCGAAAAACAAACACCCTTACGTATAACAAATCTTACAATCATTTGTCCATTCACAAAAAACACTAAATATAATACTACTCATCCAAAGCTCTCAGTCTGTTTTTGAATGACTCAACGGAGTCTGGCCATGAGCTTAGCACTGCATTAATATTATTCCATTTTTGGATTGTTGTTCCTAGAAAGGAGAACCTACCTACATTAGAATTGTAACCTCTAATGGCTAACTTGAAACAATGGTCATGTCGTCCTAGGTAGTCCGCTTTTTTGATTAGACTTGTCATTTCCTTCCATGCTTCGTGCCCCGTTGTTATTTTATACATGGCTAATAGCTTTGCAAGTACTCTTCTGTCTTCTAAAGGTTCCCACCCCAAATCACGGATCATCTCCGTGGGGCTGTGCCTCCGCCCATACTTAGATAGTACCTTTCTCGCGGCCCTTCCCTGTACCTTCTCCAACATTTCTTTTAACCCCTGCTGGTTTGGATCCCATGCAAGACTGGCAAACTCCAAAGATGGCCGTATAATTGATTTGTATGCCATTTCCTTGACCTCCACGCTGCATGATCTGAGGTTTCTCATTACAAAATTTATGCTACGCATTCCTTTACCGGCCACACACTCCACCTGACTCCGCCATTTCAAATTACTATCTAATATTACACCAAGATATTTACAATTATCTTCATATTTTAAAGGTACAGAATTGATTTTATAATTGTATTTCAGTTTTTTACCTTGGCGCTTGTTGGTGAATTTAATTGTGCGCAGGTAATCACAAATCTTAATTTTTGCATCTCAATGCCTTAGAGCTTGGTGCCGGGTTGAGTCTTTTTTCTGTTCACCAAGTTCAGTAAAGAACATGTTTTTAAAGACCTGCGATTTTTTGGTACGTTCGCATCGGTAGTAATGGGTCCCAGAGAGCATCCGTTCCTCTGAGGCCCAATGTCCGTAGTCTGTCTTGACCCTCCTCTTGAAGATGATGGTATTGATGAATGTGTCAATCTTGTGGTTGTTGCCAGCAATCTCCCGCTGCAACCGAGTCCCAGAAGTCGAGGGCATTCGTACCTCTATTCTGAAACCACGTTGCAGGTGTTGCAGGTTGATGTTGAAGGTCGTGATAAATGTGTCAATCTTGTGGTTGTTGCCAGCAATCTCCCGCTGCAACCGAGTCCCAGAAGTCGAGGGCATTCGTACCTCTATTCTGAAACCACGTTGCAGCTGTTGCAGGTTGATGATGTTGGTGATGAATTGAAAGATGTCGAGTCGATGGTAATTGTCCTGATCTTATGGACTTCTGGAGCAAATCTTTATATGAAACCGAGTACTGGAAATGTAGGCATTCGTTCAACATTTCACAGATCTCGATTTCAGAATGCTCTTGGGTCGCTTGCACTTTCTCAATGACGAGAACCGCGCATTCCCTCCTCCCGCTTCTTCCTGCGTCCACGCTTTATGCATGGGGGAAGTCAGCACGAGAACAGCTTCTTGAACTTTTTCCATCGGGAAACTTTCTTCAGGCTCATCGGCAGTACGTCAGCTTCTTGCGTTGGTTCGGTGCTCGCTGCCAACGGCTTGATCAGCTGCACCGGCTCAGTTCGGACAGAAACGCTAGTCTTGCCTTTGTTGCTCTTGACCGATCGTGGTTCGTGGACGAGTTCCAGCTCATCGTCACTGCCGCTCAAGCGCCGTGCTCGATTATGACCACGTTCGAAAACAATTGCTCCGGCTTCGCTTCTTACTGGCCATCCCCAAATGGGTCGTCCTCGTCCATGTCTTGCACCACCTCCGGGGCCTCCTCTTGCACCACCTCTAGGGCCTCTTGCACCACCTGTAGGGCCTCCTCTTGCACCACCTCTAGGGCCTCCTCTTGCACCACCTCTAGGGCCTCTTGCACCACCTCTAGGGCCTCTAACACCACCTCTAGGGCCTCCTCTTGCACCACCTATAGGGCCTCTTGCACCACCTATAGGGCCTCCTCTTGCACCACCTCTAGGGCCTCTTGCACCACCTCTAGGGCCTCTTGCACCACCTCTAGGGCCAATGTCCGTAGTCTGCCTTGACCCTCCTCTAGAAGATGATGGTGTTGATGAATGTGTCAATCTTGTGGTTGTTGCCAGCAATCTCCCGCTGCAACCGAGTCCCAAAATGTCGAGGGCATTCGTCCCTCTATTCTGAAACCACGTTGCAGCTGTTGAAGGTTGATGTTGAAGGTCGTGATAAATGTGTCAATCTTGTGGTTGTTGTCAGCAATCTCCCTCTGCAACCGAGTCCCAGAAGTCGAGGGCATTCGTACCTCTATTCTGAAACCACGTTGCAGCTGTTGCAGGTTGATGTTGAAGGTCGTGATAAATGTGTCAATCTTGTGGTTGTAGTCAGCAATCTCCCGCTGCAACCGAGTCCCAGAAGTCGAGGGCATTCGTACCTCTATTCTGAAACCACGTTGCAGCTGTTGCAGGTTGATGATGTTGGTGATGAATTGAAAGATGTCGAGTCGATGGTAATTGTCCTGATCTTATGTACTCCTGGAGCAAATCTTTATATGAAACCGAGTACTGGAAATGTAGGCATTCGTTCAACATTTCACAGATCTCGATTTCAGAATGCTCTTGGGTCGCTTGCACTTTCTCAATGACGAGTACCGCGCATTCCCTCCTCCCGCTTCTTCCTGCGTCCATGCTTGACGCATGGGGGAAGACAGCACGAGAACGGCTTCTTGAACTTTTTCCATCGGGAAACTTTCTTCAGGCTCATCGGCAGTACGTCAGCTTCTTGCGTTGGTTCGGTGCTTGCTGCCAACGGCTCGATCAGCTGCATCGGCTCAGTTCGGACAGAAACGCTAGTCTTGCCTTTGTTGCTCTTGACCGATCGTGGTTCGTGGACGGGTTCCAGCTCATCGTCACTGTCGCTCAGAGCACTGCTCGATTATGACCACGTTCGGAAACAATTGCACCGGCTTTGCTTCTTACTGGCCATCCCCAAATGGATCGTCCAAGTCCAAGTCTTGCACCACCTCCGGGGCCTCCTCTTGCACCACCTCTGGGGGCCTCCTCTTGCACCACCTCTAGGGCCTCTTGCACCACCTCTAGGGCCTCCTCTTGCACCACCTCTAGGGCCTCCTCTTGCACCACCTCTAGGGCCTCTAGCACCACCTCTAGGGCCTCTTGCACCACCTCTAGGGCCTCTTGCACCACCTCTAGGGCCTCCTCTTGCACCACCTCTAGGGCCTCTTGCACCACCTCTTGGGCCTCCTCTTGCACCACCTCTAGGGCCTCTTGCACCACCTGTAGGGCCTCCTCTTGCACCACCTCTAGGGCCTCCTCTTGCACCACCTCTGGCCTCTTGCACCACCTCTAGGGCCAATGTCCGTAGTCTGTCTTGACCCTCTAGAAGATGATGGTGTTGATGAATGTGTCAATCTTGTAATTGTTGTCAGTAATCTCCCGCAGCAACCGAGTCCCAGAAGTCGAGGGCATTCGTACCTCTATTCTGGAACCACGTTGCAGGTGTTGCAGGTTGATGTTGAAGGTCGTGATAAATGTGTCAATCTTGTGGTTGTTGCCAGCAATCTCCCGCTGTAACCGAGTCCCAGAAGTCGAGGGCATTGGTACCTCTACTCTGAAACCACGTTGCAGGGTTGCAGGTTGGTGATGAATTGAAAGATGTCGAGTCGATGGTAATTGTCCTGATCTTATGGACTTCTGGAGCAAATCTTTATATGAAACCGAGTCCTGGAAATGTAGGTATTCGTTCAACATTTCACAGATCTCGATTTCAGAATGCTCTTGGGTCGCTTGCACTTTCTCAATGACGAGAACCGCGCATTCCCTCCTCCCGCTTCTTCCTGCGTCCACGCTTTATGCATGGGGGAAGACAGCACGAGAACAGCTTCTTGAACTTTTTCCATCGGGAAACTTTCTTCAGGCTCATCGGCAGTACGTCAGCTTCTTGCGTTGGTTCGGTGCTCGCTGCCAACGGCTTGATCAGCTGCACCGGCTCAGTTCGGACAGAAACGCTAGTCTTGCCTTTGTTGCTCTTGACCGGTCTTGGTTCGTGGACGAGTTCCAGCTCATCGTCACTGACGCTCAGAGCGCCGTGCTCGATTATGACCACGTTCGGAAACAATTGCTCCGGCTTCGCTTCTTCCTGGCCATCCCCAAATGGATCGTCCAAGTCCAAGTCTTGCACCACCTCCGGGGCCTCCTCTTGCACCACCTCTGGGGGCCTCCACTTGCACCACCTCTAGGGCCTCTTGCACCACCTCTAGGGCCTCCTCTTGCACCACCTCTAGGGCCTCCTCTTGCACCACCTCTAGGGCCTCCTCTTGTACCACCTCTAGGGCCTCTTGCACCACCTCTAGGGCCTCCTCTTGCACCACCTCTAGGGCCTCCTGCACCACCTCTAGGTCCTCTTGCACCACCTCTGGGGCCTCCTCTTGCACCACCTCTAGGGCCTCCTCTTGCACCACCTCTAGGGCCTCCTCTTGTACCACCTCTAGGGCCTCCTGCACCACCTCTAGGTCCTCTTGCACCACCTCTGGGGCCTCCTCTTGCACCACCTCTAGGGCCTCCTCTTGTACCACCTTTAGGGCCTCCTCTTGTACCACCTCTAGGGCCTCTTGCACCACCTCTAGGTCCTCTTGCACCACCTCTAGGGCCTCCTCTTGCACCACCTCTAGGGCCTCCTCTTGCATTACCTCTAGGGCCTCCTCTTGCACCACCTCTGGTGCCTCTTGTACCACCTCTAGAGCCTCCTCCTGAGCCTCCACGGGTTTGTCCTCTTCTAAGACGACGAGAAGTTCTGGCACAAATCTGGTATGCTGCGTGCTAATTGGCGGGAAATCTACGACGTGTTTCCGTAAAAATTTGGCCAATTTTCCGATCTTGACAGTCGGCCAATTTTTCAGGTGAGGCAGTTCTTGGTACGCTAGTTTCTCGTACCTCTTCCCGGTAATCCTCGTCGTCTTGATACAGGACATCATTAGTATGTGCGGGTAGTATAGTGGAGACTGGACCTGTCGAAGCTCCTGGATGAATCTGTTTCTTATCGCGTCGAGTGACGTTTGGTAGCGGCGGTCGATTGCCACGCTCTTGCCATCGGCACCCGAGGCTGCGTCTCCCCGTTCCGCCTCGCCATCCCCGGTCCGCGGGCTCTGTCGACAGAAACATCCCGACAATTTAACAAGGGATAATAACGCTCGTTGATTAATGGCGAAATTCGTGACCTACTGACGGGAAATTATCTGGTGCTAGGCAGGCATTTCTGGATGATATCTTGTTTAATATGAAAGCATTTTCACAATGTAATTATAAGACAGTCAGGAATATGAGAGATGGTATGTTGTTCAATGATTGTGAACTATTTTATACAAACATTATTCCTTAAGAAGATGGAGCTCACTAGTGCATTACTTTTCAATCGGTATGGATAGGCATTTCTTGAATTTATAGCTGTAAATATTTATAATGTAAATGGGGTCGTACTTGTATCACAAGACTTGTAGATCTTTTTATCTGATCTGATCTGATGGATTTGAGCTTTGTTAACTCTCAAGTTCCTTCATTTTTTAGTGGTTCTTGCACATGAGCAGCACTTGAATCCAACCATTAGAGATAATGTCTTGTTGGCGATACATTTTCTCTAATCATATAATATATTATATTCTATTATAATAGTGTCGTTGTGTAGTAGACATTTGTAGTTGTGTGGTACGAATTCAGGTGGGCTGGACAGTCTTCCCAGCCAAACTTCTAATTTCAAAATTTAAATGTTTAGTATCTGTGAAATTTATATGTCTCATTTGATGAACTAGTGTTCACTCACCACGAGAAACTCCCTTTTTCACACTTTTCTTCCTGAATGAGAACATTTTCGTAGCAATTTGGGGAGCAAAAGTTTTAGCACTACTTCGACAAATTTTTAGCCGAAGCCAATGAGAGGAGCGTTTCCGCAGATACGTCTAAATTAATTAATTGTTGAACACTGCGATTTTGGCTGTTGGAAAGAGCCTCAGGAGTTGCCGGGTTTGCAATACATATAATGTTTTACGTCTGGCTGCTAGATTTTTTGCCCCATGTCCAGTTTGTCCTGCATTTGGTCTGGGTGCCCAAAATTATTGTCTCTTTGGCTGGATGCTCAAAACCTTCCTTAGAGCTTTTGAATAAAAATGAGCATTATTAAAAAGAATGTCTTTCAATTGATATCTTTTCTGGGCATTTTGCACAAGGCATTTTGTTCCTAGCTGTCGGATTGGGGTTATTTTCGATTCACACCTACATCATTCCTGGCTATGTCAATGTGACGGATACCAAATACTTCTAGAGATCTAATTGAACCATCTCTGTTGTTTGCTGGTTTTGTGTGAAATCAAAGAGGTTGTTATGGATTAAATTTCTTAGGTTCACGTCTGCTTGTCCTATCTTTAGCACTAGTTTTGAAAAAAACTATTTCAAACTGGGTTTTGAATGCTAGATAAGACATGTTTATATTTTTATGTTCTTTCATATTAGTTATGTTCTTTCACTGTTCCAGTCTTGTTTCTGAAGTTGCTTGAGATTATGCTGTCTTCCATGCTTTAGAAAATATTAATAAATCTCAGTACCAAACTCGTCATAAAGTGGTTAAGGAAGTAGAAACCAACTGAAACCGCCAACGGAAAAGGGGAAAATGCTAGACATTTTAATTTGGGGCACACGGGTTACCCATTCAGTTTGCCAACTATAAGATTTCTACGCTCGTAAGCTGCTTTTTCACTACGGCGACGTAATATGGGATAAAACGCAAGGGATTGAACCCAGAGTTTTGCCAAAATCTCCAAAACACATTTGACAACATATAATTTGTTTTTCAATCATTTGAAAATCACATTTGTACACCAGTGACCAATATGGCAGTGATGAAATTAACTATAATTTATTACCTCTATTGACATGCTCTTATTTTTGTGTTATGTTGACAGTTCTTTTGCTGAATTTATCCTAATGCTAGGTAAATGGTAATTCTCTGGGGAAATAAATGCCCTTGGACAAGAAAATAAAAAATGCAATCTTGGGCTTAGAGTGGGGACAATGCCCTTGAGCTGAAATGCGTTTCAAGTAAATAAATTTTTAGCTCCGTATATCTTAACCACAGGAAAATGTGTTTGGTAAGCTTCTTAAGGCTTAAACACAAGTAAAGTTATATCACAGATCTTAATTATCTCTACTAATTTAAAACCTTATAACTTGTTGGTTAGGTACCAATTGAGGAATCGGTATTTAAAATCTAACAGCCCATTTTTTATTCTAAAAAATATACAGTACTCTTTGGAACTAGTGTCCAATAGAAGAAATTTGTTGTTGTATGGTCCGGATTCAAACGGGTGGGCCTTCGTGCCAGCCAAACTACTAATTTTAAAATTAAAATGAATAGAAATCATATAATCTGTGAAATTTATGTCTCATTTGATAAGCCAGCGTTCACTCACCACGAGAAACTCGCTTTTTCACACTTTTCTTCTTGAACGAGAACATTTTCGTTGCAATTTGAAGAGCAATAGTTATATAGCACAACTTACTTTGACAAATGTTTAGCCGAAGCCAACGAGAGGAGCGTTTCCGCAGATACACCGTGATTCAATCATTGTTGAAGGCTGCGATTCTGACTGTTGGGTAAAACCTCAGAAATTGCCGGGTTTTCATAAGAATGTATCACGTCAGGCTGCTAGCATTGTTGGCCCATGTCCAGTTTGTTCTACTTTTGGCTGGTTGCTTGCTTACTTCAAGAGTTTTTTTATGAGCGTAGCAAGCGAAGCGAAATCATCAATTTCACTACTGCTATAAAAAATACTTGTGTGTGTTTGTTTGTTTGTATGTGTATTTGCGCGCGCTTTACAGACCAAACGCCTGCGTCGTTTGCGATTAAATTTTCAGGGTGTTTACTTTTGTTTTCAACTTAGACCCCCGGCATTTTTCAAGAAAATCCTCAATATCCCTCCCCTTCTAAGCAGAAAAAAGAGCAATATTCGAAAATTGGGAAAGTTTGAAAAAGTACGGTAATTTATTTAAAAGTGCGTATTTTTTCAAAATTTTCCCAATTTCAAATATTGCTCTTTGAAACCATCGAAACCGGCTGCAGTTCCGGTTTGAATAGTTTCTGATAGTTTTTAAGTTTTGCTTTGTATGATCGGCTACCTGGGCACTTGCGCTACTTGATGGAACGCCAAATGTAAAGTCATTTGCATTGATCTTGAACTGGAATGTCAAGACCAAAGGGCTTGGTGTTAAATATTACAATAGATTAGGAAATGAATGACTGGAGTTAGAAAAACTCTAATATCTCAGATATCAATTGCCCAGCCTGAACATAATATTATGTATTATGTTCAGGTTGGACTTGAAGACCAGTTTTAAATTCTAAGCTTCAGGAAGCATGAGGTTTGAATAAAAACCTGATGGTTTCTAAACTTTGAATCATCTGTTTAAATTTCATTAAATTTTTGTATTTTTGTCATTAAATTTTTGTAAATTTTGTCGTAAATTTTCGTGTCATTAAATGAAAATCGTTTATACATTGAACATTATTATACAAGTTATTGATAACATTTTTGTAGCGTGATCCCATGCTTTCCACTCTCAAAAGTGGCATGATCTGAACTCAAGTCATTTTCCCCGAACCAGCTATGGGACTGGCAACTCCCTTATCCAATGCATCCCCCTATTCCCCGTGTTATTCTTTTTTACAGTAGTCGGTTCTAATGTTCACGTTGTATCATCTCATGAAGCTCTTCTTACCCCTTTGAAGGAATTATTAAAAAACCTTACATTTTTGATAAAAAAGAAACTTATGGAGGTATTGCAATGTACATGTGGTGAGCAGAATTATTTTTTCAAAAATTGAAATCTTTTGATCTTGTGAAAGTTTGGTGTAAAAAATAAACCCGGAGTTCAAATCTATGTAAAATAAAACTATGAATTTCACCATAGTAGTGTCTTAGAATTGCCCTTGTCACACAATTACGCAAAATTCGCACAGAAAGATCCACGCCACGCGAAATGTCGAACGTAATTGCAGTAGGTAGGTACTTAGTAATCACTAAATTTATATGAGAGTTAAGTACTTTCGGGAAACGCATTTTATAAAGGGTTTTCAATGGTACCTACTATAAGGGTTTAAATCAGCTGGCTTTGAACCGTAATGTGTTTTCATTTCGGTTATGGTTGCGGTTCAGGGAACTATTTCGGTTCGGTTCTACCAAAAAGATGAATTACCCCTATTTCGTACCCCTATTTTTTTGCAGCTTTTGTTTCGGTTCAGAAGGAAAATTTGCCCCTATCATGAAGGACCCAAAAAAGCTTTAAATGCAGTGGGGTTGCACTACTCTTTATATATTTCTAAATTCTTACGACCCACTCACTTGCCATGCCAAAAATGAAGCAGAGATGCAACTCAACAATGCTGAAATTTGTGTTTTATATGGGAAATATTGCCATTATGACAATTGGAAAGATTGAGACATGATAGTTTACTTTCAGAGTGTACCATGATCAATTTGTCATTACAACAATGGCCACCCGACCGATCCCCACTCCACCAAACGCACATGGTCTCTTGATTGCAAGCATCACAGGGAATTTATTTGGCAAAAATCAGTGTTTATCCTTTGATGATTACCTTGGCAGTGCACAAGTTTAAGCTTTGGGTTCTACACAAAACTGAGTAAATATTTACTATCACAAGGTGAAATGCATGGCATTAGGCAGCCATTTGAAAATGATACCTGCATTCAATTCAGTAGGTATGACACTCAGTGGCATAGCTAGGTGTGGCAGGGCCCTGGTGCAAGATTTAAGAATGCCCCCCCCCCCCCCTTCTTTTCAAATTGGTTTCAGGCTAGACGTGCCGATTTCCAACAATGCGGATATTATGTATGTTCACAAAACGAAAAATACTTGCAACAAAAACAGCGAAAGCATTGCTGTTCGGGTGCAATGAAAAGCAATTTGATATTTTCCTTTTTTATTTTCTTATGAACCCTGGCGTTGATGAATCTATTATTTTGAAAGAAGCATCTTGCCGGAGTTCTCAACCAGCCTCCGGAAATATTCAGGAACATACCTTTTTCGATAAGCGAACAATCATCTGCATAGCGGGATTATAATATATTATGCTACGAGCGTATATATTGCCAGTTTGATTTCCCAAAGCCAGAATTATCCCAGAATATTCCCAAACAGTTTATCCCGAGATAACGCGCACTTTATCCTTCCTCCCAAGTCCCGAGCAGCAATAACCGGCTGGTGCTCGCCCGGGGGTTGGGCCACCTAAACTACACTCCAGACCGCGGGCTAAAGATCTCGGGTGTTGCATCCTCTTTCAAAAAATCAATCGCTTGTTTATTATGAAGTGGAAAAGTTATGGGAAAGTTTACATACCTACCGATCTGCTAGTTGGACCAAAGTACAGTCGGCCGCAACATCACATTTTGTCAAACTCGCTGGATGTTTTTAATTCTATTTCTTTCGATGTAGAACTTGAAGCGACTGCATTATCATTAATTATTTCCGGCTGAGGCTTAGCGAAAAAGGAATCAATTTTGGCGAGCTTATTAGTATTGACTAAACTCTCAGCCCTTTGCCGTCGTTTTTGGGCGCCACTTAGCCACTTGTGCTTTGAAAGAATTGCGAGCACGAGCGTACATACGATGGTAACTCGACGCAACTCAGATTGCTACTGAACTGTTGTACCTACTGAAGTTTTTTTTCCTGTGTTTCAACTGATTTATATAATATACCATATATCACTAAATATTAGCAAAGACATTCCGACGGGGTTCATGGAAGAACTTGAGGCCGCATAGTTACCTACTATATCCCGGGTCCCGAGTATTAGTGACTAGTGTGTATTCGGGTAAGATACTCCCGAACTCAAAGAGTTGCAACTCAAAGGCAGAACACAAAGAGTTGCAGTTGACGGCAAATTAAACCACACTAATAGAATTACTAGAAAGAGCCAAAATTCATACACACATATGAACACTATATAAAGTTTGCATTAAACTTGTCATAATATTACAATTGTAAGTTTAAGCCACTCGGCACATTATGGAATTTTTTCCTAGCTTTCAGTTTACAGTTTTCCCAACTCAATTTTCAGGCCCCTCGAGCTAAAGCTCGAGGGGCCCCCCTGGCTGCAAAAACCTCCTGGGCCCTGGTGCGATCGAACCAGCTGAACCAGTGGTAGCTACGCCACTGATGACACTTATCGATGCCTTGGAATTAGATATATCTTGTCTGTGATCTCAAGATCACAGACAGACCTTCACTTTGTGTTTTCTATCAGCATTAATTAATTAGGTAGTACCGATAATATTCGGTGCCTATGCTGATGCCACCGTAATTTTCACCTCAGGACTTTAAAATGTTAGCATAGTTGAATGCAGGCAATGGTGAATTCCCCTCGGTCTGAAGAAACCCGTCACATAAACTGGTGCTTGCGAACGCTGTAGGTATCTCACCTTACCATTTAGGAACTATAGTCGGTAACATTCCCGACTAAGATGTCCGGGGAGACCTGAGCATTTTCAAAATCTTGGAGGAGCTCAACTGGAGACTTATTAACGTACCTACATTCGTCGACATGAACAAAACAAAGAAATCCCAGGAAGATGGTCTCAAAATTTAACTGACAACGAGTATGAGCTGGAATCCAAAATTGTAATATCAATCAATCACCTTTATTTACAGATATATAAACATCACCAGTATCTGGACTAGAGTCACAAATTAATCAGAGGCCCAATATTAATTTACAAGTTATAAAACAATATCAAATAAACAACATGTGATGCAGTGTGGTAGTGTAGATAATCATAGTAATAACTAATAAGTAATAATTAAGGAAAGTATGTAGAAAATATAAAAATCGTCCCTGACGTATAACCTTTTTCCGTTACCTTATCATTACCAATATGGACCACAAAATCGCTATAAAATCACAGGCTCGTTTTCACTTTCAATTTAAACCTTGCTTCGTTTCTGGAAAAACTCCATGATGGCATTCATGCAATCTTCCGACTTCCAGCGTTCTTCAAGCTGCTTGCATTCGTTGTTATTAGCCTCGTGCAGTTCCGCGGTGTTCCATCGTCGAACCAGCCGTTTCGAGTAAATCATCGAGAGTGCCGGCAGCTTTGCGTACGCTTCCAGTCGTGGCCAGACCTCGTCGTCCAAGTTTGCTTGCGGAAATATCTCCGAAACAAAACCAAATTCTTTCGCCTCGATTACACTCATCTTTTTGTTGAAATATAGCATCTCGCTTGCCTGGAATTAAAAAAAAACAGTACCTGTGGTTCATTTGTGTTACACAGAATTGAAATGGTGGACATGTTGCAAATTAATAAATTATTACCTTGCTTGTTCCCATGATTCGAGGGAATGTATACGAAGAACATCCTTCTGCGGAAAGCCCAAGGGATGCAAATGGTGTCGTAAAATAGGCCTGTAAGACAAATCAGCGTGCTCAACATGTTCAACATTTTTAAAAATTATCCAATTTTAATGCAAAAAATCGATTTCTAAAAAATATACCTTATGAGAGGCGTAAACAACATCGCAGAGCCCCAACGTTGTCGCAGCTACACCAATGGCAGGACCATTGACAACAGCAACTAATATCTTTGGAAAGTCGATGAACGCTTTCACGAATCTGTTAACTTTGTCAGATGCTTCTTTGACAGCTTCATCCAAATCACCGCCTGTGAACGAGGTATAGCCTGTGATGTCATTACCACTGCTGTAGTAATCGCCAGCTCCGGTAAGTGCAGTGATGACGACTTGGTCATTCCTAGCTCCTTCTCCCAAGGCCTGGCCCACTTCTTCGTACATTAACGAGGTGATGGCGTTCTTTTTACTTGGTCGATTGAATTTGATAATCTGAAGCCCGTTGCGGACAGTAACTTCGATTTCCTTGAATTTCATTGCGATGTTCTATTATGTCAAGAGATGATCTGAAAAAATTATCGTAAAGTAAGCATGGGTGTCTAGTAAGAGAGTGTTCCAAGATTCAAATTTTACCGCTCACTGTTAAGTAATTTATTTTGAAGTGTAATGTACTGTTGTGGTCCCGCCCACTAGCTGACGTCGAAATACCAAATACATATCAAGGAGATTTTATGTGGAAGATATTTTTCACAAAAGTTATTTTATGACGCGAGAGCGATGACATAAGATTATTGAATTCGTATATGTGTACCTAGTCTGCACGAAACATGCAATGAGAGTAATTGACATTGCGTAATAATCAGAATAAAAATGGTTTTAAAATACTTCAATCACCTGTGAAATGCCGTTCTGCACCGGAAACTTGGCTCGCGGTCCACTCTCTTCTGCACATGCGCATTACGATTAGAGAGACTGGATAGTGAAGTGTGAACAGGTTGGCGTTTATCGGTTATTTACCGTTTTACAACATAAGTAAGGTAAATATCAAATAACTTCCCTGTTTGATGCCATCTTAAAAGCTTTCTCCAAGGTTTCATAATTGGTTTTCTGATGGCTCATTTGTATTGCAATAGATAATCGAGTATCAAGCACCAATTTCGGGGTACAGTCCAGTAACCCTGTGATGGAACACACACCCATCGAAATATTAGTGTTGATGTTTACATAAACACCCTTATCATTTTTATTTTTAGATTTTATGGGCACACCGTTATTCTCCACGATTTTCTTAACCTCTGTGCCTTACTTGGAGTTCGTGCCTTAATTACGGAAAATCATTTGGAAGGTTAAGAATTGAAGAGCCTCCAAGTTTATGAGCTGTGTGAAATATGTACCCACAGTAGATCCAACCTAAGCACTCCAATAAACATGGATCTACCCAGTGGCTTTAATGTAGAAAACTGGGAGAGTGAAGGCAATTTTGATGCACCAGGGAACGAAAATGTTTCGCTGGCACTGACAGAAGATGCGATGACCAAATGCAAAGCCGAAATTCCACAAGCGGAAGTGATTTCACTTTCTGAGCAAAGGTCAAGCGTTCATGAGCAACAAAGTCTGCAACTTGAAGCCTCTGTTAATATACCTGTTGCTGAAGAATTAGTCGCAGGGGATGAAGTCCTCGTGCAGAGTAACCTAGAAGTTCCCATAGCTCAGGATAGTGTAGACCTATACGAACAGCAATTCATGGAACAACATGGAATTAAATCACCTCGACAGATTGAAATTAATGACATACCGCTACCAAACGAAACTGTTATGCCTTCTCAATCGCTCATACAGGCCGATAAAAATGAAGGGTTAAATCAGTCCATTAACAAAGCTACTCAAGCTGAAAATTCTCAACCCGCTTACACTGAATGTCCGAATGCGTTACCATTTTCACAGGAAAACTCGTCAATAGTCATTGATAGAAGAGTCCCCGCTTCGGTTCACGAAAGTGATGTAACAACCTTTAACAAAGCAACTACGTCGGAAACGGCTGTTCTAGTGCAGGAAAATGTTGTGACAAACTTTGACCAAGTGGAGCATGTGGTGTCTGGAGAGTATATTCTACCAGATCACGAACTGGCTGCCGAAGAGGAGCTAAACGAGAATGTTGTGAATAAAACGGAAATTGTAGAAATTACACAACCGACCAAGGTCGAGATGAACGAAATCTCCAAGCGTGAGCCTGAAGATCTCCTCGCCGATCTCAACGCCAGCGAAGAGAACACCGAAACGCAATCGCTGGAAGACTCGGCGATAGAGTACAACAACAACGCCGAAATCCCATCGGCGGACGTGGACTCGGCAACGGCGGCAAACGGAAAGACCGTTATCGACCTAGTCTTGCCGATAGTCAACGCGGAGAGCGTTACGATGACCGACCCCGTCACTCTGCGGCCCGCGAAACCCAGCACCGCCACCACCGCCATGCGCACGACCGCTCTGGCGTCGACAACGGTTATCGACGACGCCGACACGTACTACACGCTTCCCGCGCACGTAATCGGACGGCCGTCGGACAACCCGCTCGAAGAGCAGAAACTGCGGCCCGGACTGAAGAGCCCGTTGGGCTACCTGCGCAGCCAGATCCTCTCGAAGACGGAACTGGCGCAAGAGCTACAACAGCGGACGAAGAAGAAGAACCCGTCGTACAACTACCCCGTCAAAGGCGACATATTCTTCGCCAACACGTTGACGAAACGTTTGGCGAGCCACATCAAGGGCGGCGACGTCGTCGCGGCCCACGACTCCAGGCCCGCCAACGCGAAGCTGGCCCCGCTGCCGCCGACGCTCACCGCGTTCAAAGAGAGCAAGGCGAAGAAGGCGGCGCCGCCGAAACCGGCCGCCGACGCCGAGCGGGACGACACCGACCTCCTCGCGATCCTCGAAGGCGAAGTCGACGACTGGTCGATCGACCGGCCGCCGCCGCAGCTCATCGAGGCGGCCAGCTCGCCGATCAACATCCAGCAGCACCCGCCCACGCTGGACCCCTCGGTCGAGGAGCTCGCGCTGGAGACGCAGCCGCCCACGCTGGGTCCGTCGGCGGAGAAAGACGTCGCCGCGAAGAAAGTCCCGACGAAGCAGGGCCAGTCGGCGGACAAAGGGGCCGCTCTGAAGCCGCCGAAGCTGGACCCTCTGGTGGAGAAGGAGCTGGCGCTGCAGCAGCTCAGCAACATGCCCGTCCGCGCCAAACGACCGGCGTCGGCCAAACGACCGCCGCGGAAGTCGGCCGTCGACGTGCGCAAACTGGCCGCGGACGGCGCGCCCCGCAAGCGGAAGGTCGAGTCGCCCCCGGCGACCGTCACGAAGGCGGTTCCGCAGAGCAACGGCGCGACCGCCATCGCCGCGGTGACGAGCGACGCGATCGTGGCGCCGCCCGAGACGGAGCCGAAACAGCCGCGCATCTTCAAGACGAAGCGCGCGGGCCTGACGAACGGCACGACCGCGGCCGCGTCCTCCGAGACGGGCGTTGCCGCGGCGACCGTCGCGCCCGCGCCGAAGCCGGACGCGGCGGCGCTCGTCGCGCGCGAACTCGTCTCGCCGCCGCGCACGTATAGCGCGCGCATCAAGAAGTCGACGTTCTCCGACGACTTCGTGTTCCCGTCGACGAGCAAGAGCCGCGCGGTGCCGATCGTCGGCGCCGCCAAGCCCGCGCCGAAGAAAGCCGCGAAACCGCCGGCAACGAAACCGGAAACCGCGCAGCCCGAAGCGACCGCGTCCGTCGCCGCGACGCCGAAAAAACCCGCGCCGAAACCGACGCCGAAGAAGGCGAAGCCCGCGGCCCCTGCCGAGCCGCCCGCGAAATCCCCGGCCGCGAAATCCCCGAAAAAGATCCCGAAGAAGCTGTCCGAGATCGACCGGCTGCTGATGGACGAGGGCGCCATCAACATGCTGTACGCCGTCGAGCAGAACGAGGAGAAGCGGCGCAGCGGCGGCGGCGGCGGCAGCGTGGAAGAGCCGCCCGCGCGAAAGCGGCTGGCCAAGACTACGCGGCACAGCGCCAAGGAGCTGCTGATGAAGACGCGGCTGGTGAAGAGCGCCGTGCAGCGGCTGCGCAACGCGGCCGATCCCTCCGCGGTGTCGCTGAGGACAAAGCGCGGGCCGTCGTCCACGGCGATGGCCATGCCCCCCACGCAGCCGCGCAAGGCGTCCGTCGACTCGAACGTGTCGATGCAGTCGCCGCCGCCGCTGACGCCCGCCGATCCCGCGTCACCCACGCAGGTACGTGTTCGCTTCGGCGAGTTGGGTGTCTTCCTTGGAAGATAACTAGTTCACACTGGGATTTGAATGCTTAATCAAAAGAAACCAGTGAGACTTTTGATTTAGCATTCAATGCCCAGTTTGAAATAGTTTTTTTCAAAACTAGTGCTAAATTTAGGATATAGTAGAAATGAGTCAAAGAAATTTAATAGGGTACCTACCTATCTTTGAAGAAAACTATTTCAAACTGGGATTTGAATGCTTAATCAAAAGTCTCGCTGGTTTCTTTTGATTTAGCATTCAAATCCCAGTGTGAAATAGCTTTTTTTAAACCAGTGCTAATGATAGGCTATCTGGTAGTAGACATGAGTCTAAGAAATTTAATAGGGTACCTACAACATCGCTTTGCGTAACTTACTGGGACTACTGGGCCAGTAAGAAATCTTGTGGATCCTTTCCAAAACATACCTCTCATAATCATATTTAAATTTTAAATATCTCCTTGTTTTAAAAGAATGTCACTGTTGCCTTTGCTTTAATATGTGTGAGAGTGCTGGTTATAGCACCTAGCTAGGCAATGAAGAAGATCTAGGTTTTCTGATCCTAGATATACAGTGGGGTAAGGGGTTACATGCCATTTTCTTACAGGAGTTCTCCGAATTGCTTTTAAAAGAAAACCATTTTATTTAACATCCCTCCTGAATTTATTGAAAAAAAATTTTTTGATGAGAAAAAATCGCATATTTTCGTTTTGGCGCGGCACCTCCTCGTGACGTATGCTAGGGGAACAGCTAGCGCCAGCAGCATGTGCTCATGATTTTAAGTGGATGAAATACCTTGACTCAGAGTTGTGAATGGAACCTCTGGTTCTGAATTTCAATCAGTTCAAAATGGCTCCAGGTTTTGGTTCTGGTTCTAATTCCTGAACTACCTTAAATTAGCATTACGGAAGAATAGCGTGAAATACGACTCTACAATTGTTTTTTGAGGCACAAGAAAGTCGCCAAAACATGCCGCTCTCCGCACCCAGGTCTTCAGCTACCCGCCAAGGCTCCGGCCGCCGGCGGAGGCTTCGCGCATAATCCGGCGCCACTCGTCGAGCAGCAACTTCTCGAGCCGCAGCGCGAGCCCGACGGCGCCGCGGCGCCTCAGCGTCGACGTCACCGCGCCCGATCCCGACGAGGCGCCGAGCCCGCGCGAGACCCGCAAGCGCGGCGGCAGTCTGTACATCACCAAGCTGCAGAGCGCGAGCGGCTCGAAGAAGAAGAAGATCGCGGTGCGGACGGCGTCCGTGGAGGACGCCATCTTCCAGCCGAACGTCAAGGCGGAGGAGTTGCTGTCGCCGAGCAACAAGACGAAACTACAGAACCAAATGGCCAAGAATTTCCAGGTAACGTCGTGATGCGAGGAGACTGCTCGGTTGTCACGGCAACGAGAATCGGTGTGGTTTCATTTTTCATGTCTTGTGGACATAGTTGGGGAAAGATCTTTTAAAATCATCGAGATCGTGCGATCGAGATCCTTTTTTAGTGATCTTAGAACTGATCGCGATAGTTCTTTATAAAATGATGTTTTAATTTGATTGAGACCTTCTTTCCACGATCTTTTTAAAAATGTCGTTTTAAAAGATCAAGATCGTTTCCCAATGCGTAAATCGATGTGTTTCAGAAGCACGTGTATTAAATTCTGTGGGTTTTTAGTATGGGATTTCAGCCAACAACATTACTTCCTAATTTTACCTTTTATTCCGGGAAAAGCCGAAACAGAGGCAATGAATCTTCGATTAGTGGTCCATTGACGGACAAAAATGGACCGTTTCCCCAGTTTTTTTCTGTAAACGATCTTTTAAACGAATTTGGTATTTTTATAATACGCTTAAATTTGAATTCATAAAAAAGGATCGCAAACTTCGATCTTTTTAAAAGATCTTTTCTTGATGACGATCTTGATCTTTTTAAAAGATCGATTTCAAAATGATCTTCCCCAACTATGCTTGAGGAATTGCCGTAAAAAACTCTCTTTTATTTAAATGGGTGCCTAATATACAACAATAACAAAATTGCAAAACTTCTGTTAAAATTTTTCAATCATAGTCTTCCAGAAGCACACAGTATTACTTGAAACAACAATTTTTGAATTAATTGTCAGGATCAATTCAGGATATTTAGTCACAGCTTTAGTTACATTTTTAAGTTTGGTGTGATGGTGGTTTCCAGAGCCATAGTTGGCTGGTGGGATGTGTTTTGCGGTGTTTGCTCTGTTCGGTGAGTTTGTGGTCAACTAAAAAGGGCCTTGTTGCTTGGCGTTTCGGCACGTCACGGGTTGCCATCTTCAGGAGACTTTGGGAGACGTCACCAGTCTCCTGAAGACGGCAAGCTGTGACTTCCCGAAACATCGAACACCAAGGCCCCTTTAAGGGTCGACAAACTCACCTAAAAACACAGCGAAACACATCTTACCAGTTTTCAGTTTCTCATGTTCCAATTTGGGGCAATTTTCATTTGCTTGCCCCTTTGGACTCATGCCCCGATTACGATACCCAGAACTGTATAATGGGATATTCTATTTCAATATCGACGACAGGTAGAAGTGATACCTTGTGTCTGCATTTTTGAAAATGTTTGCCAGAGCACAAAAAACTGCTCTTAAATTCAATTTAATTAAAAAGTTAAATTTTATCTATTGATTCACTAGAAACCATGTAGCTTTAAAGAATCTAGGCATGTCACTCATAATGGTTAATTAACAATTAAAACTTGTAGAAACCAGGTATAATTTGCTCTGGTGAACATGTTCAAAAATGCAGATACGAGGTATCAATTCTAGGCAGTCGATATGTTCCTTTGTGCTCAGAGGTTCCTTCAGCCTAATCTCAAATCTGAACAGCAACAAGACATCTAACAACCAATTCGCTTAAAAAGCCCTCTAAAACACAGATCCTGCCACAAAGATCTCACTCGAACCGTTTGCTACACCGCTCCGATTCCACTGCGCAGAAGACGGTGAAAGGCAAGGCGGCGGCCGCCGTCAAGAAGACCGTGTCAACGGACTCGTCCGCGAGCGGCGCCAAGGGCAAGGCGCCCGACCTGACCGCCTGCCTCGCGGAGGCGGTGACCGCGTTCATCGCCGAGGACGGCAACGTCGACAGCAGCAACGTGCCGCCCGGCCTCTCCACCGACAGCTGTCTCATACCGCCCGTCAGTCCCAGCTCGAGCTTCAGTAAGTCTGGCGAGTCTGCTTTCGGAGAATGCTATTTCAAACTGGGGTTTGAGTGCTAAATAACAGTCACACTGATCTCCCTATGTTTTGATGCAATTCAGTTTATTCTCTCTTTCATTACTTTTCAATTTTACAATTCATTTTGAACAAAAATGAAAGATATCGAATTAAGCCGGAGCTTGCGTTTGGGCTATTTCTATTTACCAGTTCATGTCAATTATTTCTTGCTCATACTAGGTAGTTCCTCAAGGGTGGTAGCTCGACTGATGTTGACAGTGTGTACAACTATATTTTTCATTATATGCTAGAAATGTTGGGAAATCAGTGAGTCTTATTTGTAGGGACGTGAATTGACCGGTCAAATACTTTTTTGGTCAATTGACCGGGCAATTGACGTCAATTTGCCTGTTCGAAAAATTTATGCGGTTTTATTAAAAAAGGGGGCTTGAAGGCTGTTGACTACAATGTGTGATTTTTGACAAGACTGTATTACGGTAATTAGTTTACAGACAAATACAGAAAAAATTATTATGATATACAATTTAAATTGGCAATTACTGAAGGAATGTGAGGAGCCCTCCTACGTAGGTTCTTTGTGTGTGGGTAGGAGGACTGGTCACAAATCTGTGGCTATTTGGACACGGGTGTCGAAACGAAATGGCCTCAGAATATCACCGTGAAGTCAAGTTTCTCGCAAAGCCCTCGCAGTAGCTAAGGGGGCACATTCCCCAAATTTCATAGCAAAACCGTCGGGTAGCTACGTTTCTTGCGAAGTCAACGGACCATGCGTGGGGTTGGCGGCCGTAGGCCTCAGTCTATTATTGTAAACTTACAGGAAGACAGCAAGATGCAGTTATGCTATTGCTGCCACAAATTACATGTTTCATCAATTAAAACACCATAAATAATTTTAAAATGTCAAGTGTATATTTTGGTCAATTGACCAGTCAATTGACATGGTGCTTCCCTACTTATTTGTCATTAAAAACCCAGCTAGAAATAGTTTACTTGAAAAGTAGAGCTGAAGATTGGATAGGCAGACATTAGTCTAAGAACTTTAGTCTTGTGACCAGCTAGTAGCGTGACTGTGTGGTTTCGAGAGATTAAGCCCTGTTTTACGAGTCCTAATAGTTCAATTGTTGTCCACTTTCCCACCACTAAAATGTCATTCATAATCATGGTTATAGACTTGATCTGACCCAAGATGACAGCTGGTAAGGCCTATACTTTAACGTTGCATGGGATACATACAGCGCTGAGCTCGATGCGTATCCCGGCTAGCAATGGTCGAAGGTTGCATGGGATACATACAGCGCTGAGCTAGTTGCGTATCCCGGCTAGCAATGGTCGAAGGTTGCATAGGATACATACAGCGCTGAGCTAGTTGCGTATCCCGGCTAGCAATGTTCGAAGGTATGGGAGTGGATAATCTGGGTAACCTTATTTCTGTGCCCACATTCACCCGCAAAACTGTGCCTGGGTTTTGCCCTCTCGTGACCTCTGCGTCTGTTGCAGGCTATTCGAGCCTGATCAAAACGCTGGAGGCCGACTGCCAGCGCCGCGCCGACGACTCCGCCAAGGAGCGCACCAGTCCGCGACAGAGCGTCGGTCTCGGCAGCTACAAGGAGCTCAGCATCCGTCGCCACGACAACATGGTGCAAGTCATACTGGCGCCCGTGTCCACCAAGATGATGGACTCGCTCAATCCACAGGTGGGTCGCGCTGCTTTGCTGGGGGGGCGGGCGAGTTGTCTGCGAAAGTACGGCGAAAGGAATTTGCTGTCTAATAGCAATGCAGACATTACAATTTTTTAAAAGTATGTGATGAGCATTCCTAAATAAAGATCCCTGAGAGTTGGAAATCTGCATATTTTTTAAATTTTCATTTCACATTGCTTTTTAGTATAGGTATTTTTGCAGTTCTCTCTCAAAATTGAATCGAAATCTTATTTAATTAAGACTTCTTTGGTCCATTATTAAAGATATAGTTATTTCACACAGGGCCTACTGTTCACGAAGTTTTTCCTTCACCTTGTGATCCACTACAAACAGCTACATACATCTTCAATGCAATTAGTGTTGTGTACGTGAACCCCTATTAGGACCGGGTACCAAATGGCCGACACAACTACTCAGCTATGCTACAATGCGCCAGCGCTATGTACATCAACGCAATCCTCTGACCGATCCACTTGACTTTCCAACCCCTCTAACGCAGTCCGCCGTTCCGTGCAGGTCCTCAAGGAGCTGCAGGACGTCCTGACGCACCTGCAAAAGGACGACTCCTGCCGCGCGGTGTTGCTCACGTCGACGGGCAGCGCGTTCTGTCTCGGCCTCGACTTCCACAGTCTGATCGAGGAGAAGGCGGATAAGCGGCGGGCGGTGGCGCAGCAGTTTGCGCTCGCGCTCAAGCACTTCATGACCGGCCTGTCGCAGTTCACCAAGCCGATCATCGCGGGCGTGCACGGCGCAGCGGTGAGTGCCGAGTCGAGAACGGTCCGACCGTTGGGTTTCGCTTAGACTAGCGGAGCTGTATCGTCCATTTCGCTATCACTATCCCCCAAAAAAGTAATTCGTGTGTTTGTGCACGCTTTACTTACCAATTGACTGCTCTGAATTTGGTGGCATTTTCAGTGGATCTTCCTTTGTTTTCTGCTTTAAATTCCCTGCATTTTCCAGCAAAATCATCTTCAAAATTTTTGAACTAATCTAAATTTACTTAATTTTTTTCGAAAATTTGTTGACTCCTTGGTGCTTAAAGCTTAGAATATTTATTTAGAGAAACTTGCAGAAATGTGAGGCACTGTAAAATAAATCTCCATTACTTTTCGTTCTTTCTTAATTGGTGTTTTTTGTATATTTTAATTTAAGGACCAAATCTTGGCTCTTAACTCCATTTCACATTAAGAACATTAGAAGGGAAGTAGATTTGCACCTTCCTCATAGACCCACTGCTGCTAGACATGAGTTACGAGTTTTAAAACTTTCAAGACATTCCTGGAGCCAACCAAAAGGCTGTATGGGCATTTTTAGGACTCAACCCATTTCTAGCAGCAGTGGGTTCTAGAGGAAGATGTAAATCCACTCTCCTTCTTCATGCAAAATTGAGTATAGTTTGAAGTGTTAAAGTCCAAAGTAATCATAGTGCGCATTATTATTATTTATTATATATATTATTATTTATCATTATTATTATTATTATTATTATTATTATTATTATATTACATGTTCCTGCCCAAGTAGCACAAAAACCGTTATCACGGAGGTTCGGTGGACGTCGTAAAGCTAACGGGGGATAACTTGCGTTCAACGTTCGGGTAGAACCGTATCGAACGTTTCGCGAATTTGAAAATCGAACGCAAGTTGTCCCCCGCTAGCTTTTCGACGTCCACCGAATGTGGGAAATAACGTTCGCCGAACGTTTTTGTGCTACTCGGGTGGTCACAATTGGCGTGCCTACCCTTCAACAAACGAGTGCCAATGTGCTTGTGCACGCCTGCCGCAGGTGGGCCTCGGCGTGACGATGCTGCCGTTCTTCGACATGGTGTTTGCCAGCGACAAGGCGACGTTCTACACGCCGTACGCCAAGCTGGGCCAGGTGCCCGAGGGGGCCGCCGTCGTCGCCCTGCCGCAGCTGCTCGGCAACGCCGTCGTGAGTCACACCTAAAGTCACACCCAGACGAACCAGACTCCGCTTGGGACGTGTCTGAACTGATTCGGTCTCGCCTTGGTCTTGGCGATTATTTGTTTCATATTCGTACAGATAAATTCTGCTACCTGACATAATTACGGTTCCGACCGCCATTTGATAACTGGCAAATTAATTCAATTTAAGTTTATTCATTAACAACTTTGGAGTAGGTATATAAATACATTGTCCGGTGGTTGCTAGAACCGGTAGCTACAGTTTAGAAGTTACAGTTTTAATTACAATTACAAGTTTATAAGAATATTATTGAAATGGCTTATTTTGCCTTTCATTGGGGCATCCATTTCCACCTTTGGTAGGTCGTTCCAAGCGCAAACAGCTCGTCCCAGAACAGAGTATCGCCCCCCAACGAACCAGACTCCTCCTAGGACGTGTCTGAACTGATTCGGTCTCGCGTATTTGGTCTCGCCTTGGTCTTGGTGACTATTTGTTTCATATTAGTTCAGATAACTTCTGCTACCTGACATAATTATGGTTCTGACCACAATTTGGTAACAGGCAAGTCACCGAGACCAAGTCTGCGAGACTGCATCGTAAAAAGTCTCGCGTACTCGCTCTGCTATGCGGTCTCGGTCTCGGTGGTTTTGCAATTCGGACAGGACTTGTGACGTCATTTGTCAAGAACGAGTACGCGAGACCGCATGAAACAGCCAATTCAGACACGGCCTTAGTTGTGACACAGATAGAAGGGTTACCTGTCCAGATGTCCTATCTACTTCGCCGGAATCGCTGGGGTGCGTTGGCAACCTGGCAATATCCACCAGGCCATGGCACAAGGCAGAAGGCCAATAGCTGTTTTGTGATTGTACCTAATCTTTCCAATTTTGAAATAATATTTCAAAATTGTATTATAAAGTAAAAATTTTGATATTGTCAAGTGATATCGCTGCTAAGGGAAGGTATTTATGGCCGGAAAACTTATCCTAATACCCTAGATGACATCATTAAAGGTTCACAAATAAATGCTGATTGCGACGTCAAATAGCATTTTAAAACTTTTTGCTTCTGCCATTAATTATTTAAATAAGAAGTAAAAATGCTACATCTGAGCAAAATTTTATTAGAGATGAAGCAGTTTTTTAACGCTGTTGCTCTGTGTGCTTCCAGACCAGCGAGCTGTTGTACGCTTGCCGCAAGCTGACCGCCAGCGAGGCCCTCCAGTACGGACTCGTAACGCGGATCCTGTGGCCCGACCGCTTCCACGAAGAGCTGCTTCCGCTCATCAACTCGCTGGCCGCGCAATCGGCTCAGGTAGGAAACGCTACTGAATACGCCAGCCGCTGCCATCGGAGGGTTTGTTTGGGTTGTGCGATTGGAAGCGTGAACAGGAGCTTCATACAAGGTCTCTACATGAAAAAGGCAAAGCCCATTTATCGACATCATATGTTTTTCATAGGTTTTTTTGATCTCGCAACACTTTATTCACCCTCAGTTGTGGTACTTCTTTCTTCACTTCTTCCTCTTAGCAACTACCCAGCCAATTGGCACCCTGCGTACAACGTGCACCTATGTGTCTGGACATGATAAATCACGGGAGAGATTTCAGCGATGTCATCTCAGCGATAAGTGAAAACTCTGAGGCACACTCTCACTTACGAAACTTGATGGAAGCCCATGGGATAATTGAAATAGAATAAGTGTGGGGAATGCTACAGGACCAAATAAGCATTTTTAGTCAATGTCTTAAGTGTTCAGTGTTCTGTGTTTTTGTTTGTGCGAGAAAGCATAATATGAACGTTGGCACCATGGTGGCATTGGTGGGTCTAGATGAAAGGTACAAATTGAGAAAAGGTAGCGTAACATATGTGAAAAATAATACACAGATTGCAGTAAGTAGATCTAAACTGCGCTTAGTTGTTACTTAAACAAGTCTTTTTTTGCTAGGTAAATACTATATATTATTAAATCAGGTATATTATTCACATTGGTTGTTTTGGCAACCTTCATATGTATTTCAATTGACATATTGATTTGCTGCAAAGCTATTTTTTACAAGTAACTCCATATCAGAGTATTATTCAAGGAAAAATAATTAAGAAACTCTTGCTAGTATAAGTGTGCTTGGTAATGGTCTATTTCATGAGGTTCATTTTATATTCTCATTCAAATTCTCAGCAAATTGTCTCTACGACCAGACAGAGTGGCTATCTTGATTTTCCATTACAAGTGGCAAGGTTCTTTACAAAAGATCATTTACGTGCTACCGCGAGGCGGTCGGTCATTGCCGTGTGCAGAACGCCGCGTGGCCCGGCCCGTCGTAGAACAGCTCCGTGACGTTGACGGTGGCGCGGTCGCGGAACAGGCACATGTGTCCCGTCGGGCACGAGCAGCGGTAGTACGCGGAGAAGTGGTCGGCGCGGATGTTGCCGCAGAACTCGTCGGGGGCGCACTTGCGCAGCTGGAACCGCAAGCGGGGGGATGCCGCGTACAGTTACCGCTTTGGCCTGGTCGAATGTCGCGTAGCACTACTGCAAGCACTGCACTACTACTACTACTACTACTACTACTACTACTACTACTACTACTACTACTACTACTACTGCACTGCACAACTGCAATATTCTCCGTTTTTCCATAATAAGGAGAGTGGATTTGCATCTTTCAAGAGGACCCACTGCTGCTAGATGCTCAAAACTAACAACTCTTGCCTTGATATTGACAAAAGGCAGTTTCCAAACTGTAAGTCTAGGTGCAAAGAGTTCTTTTCGAAAGTAAACAATATTTCTCCTCTCTCCTTATCTTCTTAGAAGTTACCTGTTGACTTAGAAGGAAATTGAATCTTGCTGGCTGATTTACTATTTAGCTATATTGCTATTAGTTATTCAGATGCCTGTTTATTGAGCTGTGAACTCGGGTCGCTTCCTTTACCTCGTACTGGATACACTTTCCAGGCCACGACATTGATCACATCACAGCAAACCCTATATCTATGGACTCCTCACATTTCTGGCAACAAATTGACACCCTTTGCATTCCGAAAGATTTCACCCGTCAATCACTCCCAAGAGTTTTAAAATAACTCTGTTGAGCTGGTTCATTGAAATGTGCACTTAAGAGTCTCGTACTGGATACACTTTCCAGGCCACACCCGTTATCTGATCGCGACGAAACAAATATCTACGAAATCCTAACACTTTTGAAAACCAATTGAATATCTCAGAACCTCGAAATATCTCCTGGAGATCCAAAAAACTTTATTCGGTTTACCTCAGCAACCATCAATTATGTGTGTGACGTGACTGCAAAAACTTGCAAAATATTGAAGGAAACCATTAAAATGCACTATCGTTTTTTTTAATGATCAATATTACCAATGGGCAATGTTATACTAAAATTTAGTAAAATCACTGGTAATATTACCAATTGAAAGATTACCGCCACGCCGCCTTACCTTGGTGCACCGATAGAGCTGCGCCGTGGCCACCGTTCCGTTCTTGTAGTCGGCCTCCGCGTCCTTGTGGTACTTCCAGTAGTGCCGTTCCGGGCAGCGGCACTCGGCCGTCGCCAGCCGGTGCAGGTACTTCTCGGTCTTGTTGCGGCCGGACGAGGAGCGCACGGTCTCGGTGCGGACGGTCACGTTGACGGCCGGCTGCTTGCCGGTGCACTCGGGGAGGTCGGCGACGCTCTCGCAGAACTGGAAACGGTGCGGCGGGAATGCACTCGCGGTCTCGGCCCGGTTAAAGCCCTGTCTCATCTCGGCACAAGTTGTGCTCACGTTAAGGATTTTTATCACGGATGTAAGGTTAATGGCACCGGCGAAATTTTCATGCTAGTAATTTCGCCGGAAATCGCTGGGGTGCTTTGGCTACCTGTTTTAACATCATATACCAGGCGGCAGGCCATAGCACAAGGTCAATTATAGTCAGGGGACACAATGTTCCTCAGGTGGTTTTAGTTCAGGCTAACAGTAATTATTGCGGGCGAAGGGCATATTAGTATGGAATTGGAAAATTATTTTTTTAAATTTTTAAATTATTTTTCATAATAGGCCATGGCAGAAGTAAAAAAATTATTTGGTCCTGCAAACAGCATTTGTAAGGAGCACTTGGTAGTGTCATCGAGGGTACTGGAGTTAGATTTTTTCCCGTAATTATCTCCCCCTAGCAGCGATAGACTACAGGTGACAAGATAAGAGCACCCATTCCTTTAAGGAATCTGTTTTCTAGCTTGTGGCCATTATAGGATTGTTCAACATGCTGAAATTTACCAAGCGTGAATTGGTTTGCTAATATGGCCTAATCTCTGGTTAGTATTCCAATGTAGTGGACTAAAATATCTGACTATCTGTTTGTAAAGGTGGCGAGACCTTTATTCAAGTTCGAAAATCAGTTTAAAATCCATCTCGTCATTAACCAATCTGGTTATATTCGGTTTTAAGTTTCTGTGATAATGCAAATTGTTTCAAAGTGTTGAGTTTGGCTTCCAAAAAGATCCAGACACAAGCAAGGAATGTTGATGGTAACTATTATTTGCTACTTATCTTTGCAATAATTGCGTGTCAACAGTGTATCTACTGACACAGTGAACTGGTTAACATTACCCATAGCCTTCCAGCAATATAATAATGGCTACAAGAAAGGTCCAGTTTTATTCTAGTGTACCTACACAGGTTTTTGATAAGTTACTAACTGACTACATTGTACACATAGTTATTAGATCTCAAATACGTATGGGATCATTGACTGCTGACAATGATTTACTTTGATCTGCGAACGGTTGTTGAGCGGCATGGTGCGGTTGTCCGATCCCCAATACCACGGACACTCGTGGCCCGTCGGACACCGACACAGCCTCTGCACGGTCGGCCGCAGCCAGAACCGCCGGTGGATAACGCTGCAGATCTCGTGCCCCTCGCATATCGACAGGTCACGCTCGCTTCTGACCTGCCCGACAACACGTTCCACAGCCGTCTATTTTTGCGCTCTGCGTTTTTTGTCGTGACATCTGATCTCACGTCAGATGTTGCTATATTAAGATGCATGTATCAAAAGTGACAGTTGTGTATACATTTATGAGGCCTTTTGAATCAGTGCCAAGATTCATTTATCATGAAAGACTGTGGAATTCCAGTCTGATGCCAATTTTAAACCACATGCCAATGAAGAGAGTGTGCTGCTAGAGCAAGATTAAAGTAAACAAAAATCAGAGGAATTGCCTTTGAGCATCACAAATTAAATTGATCAAGATTGCTGTCAGCAATCTATTTTCCTATGCACTGAAGGTTTATTTAATTAAAATATTTTCATTTCTTACCCTTGGTGGGTAGACCAGTTGTATCTCTTCGACCCTCGTGCTAATTGCTTGTAACGATATCATTACCGACGCTGCAAGGATCAATAGCAATATTTCCAAGCGGCACATGTTTTCTCCTGTTTAACAGTCGATGGCAGTAACAACTTCTTCTGCTCACTCCCTACGTTTCAATGACTGACAGAGCTGGAGTCTCAAGTTGCTGGCTATTTATATACATCTCTGTTAATGTGTGCCATTTTTTGTGGCAATATGTTACAAATTATTTCTGTTTGGTGCCAAAAACTTCCCATGTTGTAAGTGGACCCTTTGAAATACCATTCTGAAATAAAATTGTAGGCTCATGATTTAAAGTGTAAACACAGATTTAATGAAAGTTTGACATTAAAAATGGCACAAGACCGTTCACAGGGATTGAAACTTTACTTTGCACTGCACACTAACAAACATATTTTCATACTAGGAAACGCTGCCAAAGTTTTCGCGTTGAAGATGAGCGTTGCTTTTTGTAGCATATAAGTTGGATGCAGGACATTGTAAACAGCCGATGTGTTAATTAGTATTTCCGAGTTTGGTCACACTGTCACAAAAATTTTTTGGGGAAATTTGGAAAAAATACTTACTTTAAAAAAAATTTCCGTATTTTTCCTAATTTTCCCGATTTCGAATATTGCTCTTTTTTCTGATTTGAAGGGGAGGGGAATGGAGGATTTTCTTAAAAACGCAAGGGTCTTAGTTGAGAACAAAAGTAGACTCCTTGAAAATTTCATCGCAATCGAAGCAGGCGTTTGGTCTGTAAAGCACGCGCAAACATGCATACAAACAAGCACACACAAGTTTTTTTTTACCAGTAGTGAAATTGAAGATTTTGCTTTACTTGCTACGCTCATGAGTTATACCATTTATTGCATGAAATTTAATTCATGCAATTGAACATTCTTCTAGCTTGCTAATGCTGCTGTTAAATATCAATCACTCTAACTCAGTCTCAGCATAGAGACATCTTTGCTGATCTTAGAAGCTAGAACCTCTTTTATTTCTTTTCTTCTGTCTCAATTTTATAATTTTTTTTAGATTTTACAAGCCTCGTCCCACTTTTCTCTTCATCCGCATCATGATTCTCGTTGGTGAATGAAATACGTATTATCTTTTATTGAAACGTGATGAAGAACGAGTGAAGTAAGAAAGAATCCGACTTACTAAATGAGAGGATGAAGCTGGAGTCACAAAATACTACGATTCTTAAACAACCAGCAATTGAAATGGCAATTAATTTTTGTAAGGTGTCCCCCGATCCCTTGCTTTGCTAGCATCCATTCATCCCGGTCCACTACATCAAAATCCAGCGTCCCGCTACAGTTACCACAAGCAAAAGTTTTAACTTAGCACTAAAGGAATTCCTAATGACGCACTGCTTTTATAGCACAGAAGAATTTTGATTGTAATCCCTAACGTAACCATGACTCGGTGTACACACGTTTTATTGATGAGCGTAGCGAGCGAAGCGAAATCATCAATTTCACTACTGCTAAAAAAAACACTTGGTGTGTGTTTGTTTGTTTGTATGTGTGTTTGCGCGCGCTCTACAGGCCAACGCCTGCTTCGAGTGAGATGAAATTTTCAGGGTGTCTACTTTTGTTCTCAACATAGACCCCCTGCATTTTTCAAGAAAATCCTCCACACCCTTCACTTTCAAAGCAGAAAAAAGAGCAAAATTCGACAACTGGGCAAGTTTGGAAAAGTATGGAAATTTATTTAAAAGTGCGTATTTTTTTCAAATGTTCCCAATTTCGATTTGCCTATAGAAACCACCGAAACCAAATCGAAACATCACACCAGTTTTTTCCCAATAAAAACCAACCCAATAAAACCCAATAAAAACCCTTGGGCATGAGTTACATCTATGCATTAACATGCACAATGCTCAATGATCTCAAAATGAGCATATTTCCGCTACCCGACAGCTCGGACAGAAACAAAGAAAGGTCAGAATCGTTTACATTTTCAAGTGATCAGAAATTTTGAGAAAGCAATGGTCCGGCTTGCTGGCTCCATGATTCTCACACGCTTTTTTGTCTCAATCTTTTTATGCGCTATATACAAACCGCTACGCTCAACTTCAACGCAACACAAATTGCGTTCGCCCCAGTGTATTCTTAAAACCTTGATAAATAAAATAAAATAAATAACCGAGCCTGTCTGTCCTGCGTTTGCAGTCGATGGAAGCCACCAAGGCCTTGCTCCGCTACAACCTGCGTGCTCGCGTGGACGCCGCGCTCGAGTCGGAAGCGCAGCTGCTCGTGCAGCACTGGTCCAGCGCCGAGTGCCAGGCCAACTTCAAGCGGTTCCTCGACGACGAAGACGTCGGGCTGCAGCGGCAGCGCGGCGCGGACGTTTGACGCTCGGCGGGCCGCCGCAAGTAGGGTTTTCGTGGCTCGGGCCGGGGGCGTTGGGTCGGCCGTGATAGCAGTATCTGTGAGAAATCGTCGTGTGTCGGGGCAACGTGTTTCGGTGTTAAGTGTTCTGCGTTTCACGTTAGGAAGGTGAGCAGATTTTCAGTTTCAATTCTGAAATCTTGCAGCCCATGCCGTGCGGTAGTCAAAAGGCTCTGCGGTCAGTTTTGAAACTTGGCTCATGTCTAGCATCAGTGGTGTTTCATAAAAGATTGAAATCTACTTACCTTCTTAACTTCAGATATCTAGTACCAATACAAAATTCAATGTTGCAAGCTGGCTAAACTGTAATTCTTTAAATTTACTTGGCCATATTGCTTGTCAATCAATATCAACAACGTATTTAATAATTTATTTTGCTGTAATTTTCACGAAACTAAGCTGCAAATGGTTGCTTTTGTTTTAATTTCGTGCCTATTTCACGTACAAAATCCTTGCCTATTTTAGCAAGAAACATTTTCATTGAGAACCTTTTGAATGAAACCGCCACGTTTTTTGACGCTAGTTTTGTCAGAGGTATTGACATCTGTACGAAACACAGTTTCTGACACTAAAACAATCGTGTGCCGTATTTTACGCCGGCTCATGTCTGGTTGTCCGTGATTGGCGAACGGTTTGTGGTACAAATTTCTTACTCGATTGATTGACGGAATGATTAAAATACCTTAGAACTCGAATCCCTTACTTCCTGCACATTTGTTTTGGGTGCATAGGTAGAGAATTCATTCAGTGTGCTTTACCGTAAACTGCGATTCATTTTTTTGCGCTAAGCACAACTAAGTTTCGAATTATGGTGACTGTTGATTTTTTTTGTTAGGTGTGCTCGCTTTGTTAAACGTTTGAGAAATTGCACAATGTTTATGGAAAGAACACTATTGCAGTTTGAGTAAAAGGAGAAACTATTTTGTATCATGGGAACTATTTAAACCAAAAATATCAAGAACAGACAGTGGTAGTAATGTTTCTTCAACAGCTTGCAAGTAGTATGAATAAACCAAGCATCCAATATTTTTTGACTACTCAAATAGATTCATTAGAATAATGTTATATTGTAAGGACATGCAGATTTCTTTGTTTGCAATTCAAAATTACCAACTTCAAGTGGCAATATTTCTCTAGGCAATCAATCGTTGTCTTTCAGATGTTTAGTCGGGAATTATACTTGGAAATATTATTTTGGGACGGTGTAATGAAACTGCCTAGGAATAGAATATTAGCTAATAACAACGTATACTTTTAAGTTTTAGTTCTTAATCATTTCAACATTTCAATAGCTGTCTTCTTGTTTGTATGGTACCAAACAATCCGAACTAGGTAAATGCGATCAAGATCAAATATGATAATTCTACAATATTTAATCTTTATTTTATTTTTGAACAAACTAAGTATGTAGGTAGGTATACCTACCTAATAATGATGTTTCAGCACATGATCGAGTGATGGGCTGAAAGTTTTTTACAACCAGGATAAAAATCAATACCCTAGTAGGAAATAAGAAATTTAAATCTGTGTTGGAAATAATACTATCAAAAGTTCACGAAATAAATTGTCTGTTAATTTATCATTAAGGAACAGATTTATTGTAATATTCCAAAAGAATAAAGTGATGAATATCACTTTCTCTGGGAATTTTATGTTGATAATAAAATATACATTCACATAGATCCATTTAATTACACAATGTTTACAGTAGGTATCGTGAAATGAAATTGAAATCCACTGATGTTCCCCCATTTACAGAGCACCTGTGGCTGCCTTTGACTTTTCCGACTCCCTTGATCACTTTTGGATAGGCCCATTAGGCGACCGAGCAAATGCCTGAAGGGCCGATAGACCGGCTGGGGGCCGCCCTTGTGGTCCGAGACTCGAGAAACAAACTACGGATGGAAGGCATCACAGGAGCGACAACGTATATTTTTTAGGGAATGGCCGGTGACGTTTTTTTAGGGAATGGCAGGTGAAATTTTTTTAGGGAGTGGATTTTCTTGACTTTGACGACGTTTTCGTAGGGAATGACTCTTTCGGAAAAGCCGGAAAAATTCGGGTGAAGTTTTTTTTTAGGAAATGTATTTTCTCGTCTTCTTTCTGGGATGCCTGTGCCGGTTTTTTCTCCTGTCCGACCCTGCCCTTGATTATGGAGGTGTCATGGTTTATAAGAAATTCAAACTTATATCCATATTAATTGACAGCATGTGGAGTATATCACACATCAATACAGGTAATTTTGAAAATTATCAGCCATATTATAAAAGATGCTTTTTCTCGGAGCTGCCGTTGGCAGAACGTGCTCGTCCGATGAAATCACTGACGTTCAACACATGTGCGCAAGTGCGGCGCGCGCATCTTTACGGCCAGTTCCATTGCGGCCAGATGCTGTGCTAAGGGCCTGGCCATCCGGCGTGAAACTAGACTTCAATCGTAAGTAGGTTATTTCGTTTGATAATGATACATTTATTTTATCGTACGTTCAAGGGTCACATATTTAAATAATCAGATTGGCTCGATGCAATGCACTTATTGCAATAGAAATCGTCAAGCTACTATTCGGTAAGTTTTGTCGGATCAGTCTTCCTCCTACACGCAGTAGCAGTGTAGCAAAATGGCGTAAGCCATAACGTCGTGTCTAGCGAGCATTTTATCTTATTTTTAGAAGTTATTTGTTTTTTAAAGATCGTAGAACACCAAATGCTGCTCAATGTCATGGAGATATTACTAGCCTTATTTTCAATATTATTCTCGCTTGTGTTGGTTGTGGTGCTTGTAGGTTTAGGTGAGCATAAATATCTTCCTTATCCTTTGGTTCTATCTGGTCTATGACAAAGGAATTTAATTATTAAATGTCTGTGAAACTAACCCATGATCATTTCGCTAACTTCTGCGAACTGGGATACGTTTATAGCACTTGTCTCCCTTGTTATACAAATGCTACTTGTAGAGGGTTCCTTGTACGTTCAATAAAAAATAGTAAAAATTATATTTGATTTGTTTTATTTTATTTCATTTCTTTTGTTACAGGCTGGTACCTTGTTTGGAAGTTTTTCCTGTCAAGGTTCAAGTTTGTCCGTGAACTTATTGGCGGGATGTCAGAGTCCCAATCGGTAGCTGACTTAAAGAACGGACGCTCTCGTATAAGGAAGACTCGACTGGATTAGGATTACTTCAAAGGTCTTCGCAATTCAAGTAAGACTGCAATCTAGAATATAAGCCCCTTGTCGCGTTTTTACAAAAAAGCGTCTTGACTGAAACGGGATCAAAATGAATATCCGATGTGCGAGACCGGAAGATCTCATGAACATGCAGCACTGCAACTTGTTGTGCTTACCAGAGAATTATCAAATGAAATACTACTTCTATCACGGATTGTCATGGCCACAGTTGAGCTATGTTGCGGAAGATGAGAAAGGCCAGATAGTGGGTTATGTTCTTGCCAAAATGGAGGAAGACAGCGAAGATAACCCCCATGGTCACATTACTTCGTTGGCAGTGAAGCGATCTCACCGTCGTTTGGGTTTAGCTAAGAAACTGATGGACCAGGCGTCTAGAGCGATGGTCGAATGTTTCAACGCTAAATACGTTTCTCTCCACGTGCGGAAAAGCAATCGAGCTGCGTTAAATCTCTACACTGCTACATTGAAGTTCCAAATTTCCGAGATCGAACCGAAATACTATGCCGACGGTGAAGATGCGTACGCTATGAGACGCGATTTGGCTTCGTTTGCGTCGGCTCCGTTAGTTCTACCAAACTTTGATCCCAAGATCAGCGACGACAAAGATGTGATCACGGAGAGATTGTAGTCATCTTGTTATAATTTTTAATTTCTTTCCACACTTTTTCAATACAATTTGCAATGTCTGTAAACATCTTGTTAATTTCTTATAAAACCTTCTTGTATAATATTCTTCTCAGGATTTATCAAGCTAAGAAACAATTATACAGCTCAGCAAATGAAAACAACAAATCTAATTGGTATTCTCTTTTGAATGATTCCAAGATCATGGGCCTTGTGAAACCATCCCTACCATTCTTAGGGCGTCCTTATTCCCAGCTCAAATATTGCTTTCAACATAAAGGGTCATCACTTGGTTGTAGCTACAGCAGGAAGCAGTTAAATTGTTGTACATTTTCGATGCAAGTCCTTTATTATCTCATCTAGGTAAATACATTTGCAGTCCTAGGACAACGTAATATTTCCATCGTACTACTACTTTCGCTCGAAAACTATTCATTTTTGTTTCATGAATGCAAACTCTGATCCTAAAAATAATTTTCCTAGAGTGGCCAGGTAACTTTGCAGACATCATAATTTCCTCACTATGTCTTCATGCTTGATAGTGAGGTGCGTTCGGGTAGGTGTATTTTTAGCTGTTTTGTCACATGGAATGTTTCCAATTGCATTTGGCAGGTCTTTTACAACCTGCATTATTCTCTAATCTATTAGTTAAAACTGCTCTCAAAATTGAGCATGAAATCTCTTTCTCTCGGCTAGATTACGGTTGCATTTCTAATATCTCTCTAACTGATCAAAATACATATTTGTTTTAAAGCCATAAACAGCATTTCCAAACCATAATGAATTTAGGTATCATGGAATAGCAAAACCCAATTAATTGGAGTCATTTTAAAAGTTTTCATTCATTGTTTGGTCTTAAGCCACTGGAAATAACACAGATATTTTTGCCCGTAGACCATTAAATTAATTCTACCTAGTTCTAAAATTTTCCGTATCATAGCCTTTTTTGCGCAAGTTTATCTTCGTATGTTATCTTATCAGGGTCGATCATATTGAAAATATATTGGTTTTTCAGTAAAGGAACTCAAATTTTTGCATTTGAAATTACATCATTTCGCTCATCTTTGATCTTTGAACCCCGAGTTCATTCACGGAGAAGCCGCCCATATTTTGGAGATCATCTTGGTTTTTCCGTGGACTCCCTGGCCGGCTTAGCTCGGTGTGGCGACGGTGCCGTCGGTGGCGTTGGATGCGTTGTCGCTGGGTGCCGACTCTTTGATGGCCAGCCACGGAAGCCTCTTCTGCAGTTCCAATCTGCAGCAGGAAAACCAGAGTTACTGCTGCCTTCGATGGCTTCACTTAAAGGGCTTCTCTCATCTTGTTACTACTGTTGGGCATAGATAAAATACTTAGGCTTTTTGTATCTTATGTGATCAAATACAAGGAGTAAACTTTGGCTGCTGAATAAATCTCTAACATGGGTTCACTCTGTGAAAGTTAAGATGGACTTGTGACGTTTCCTGCACTTCTGTCGGTTAGTTGCCTGTCCCAGGTAAGTCGAGGGCGAAGGGCAGCGACCCGGGGAGATAGCGCTGAGCAGGCTTACAAGACGGACAGTTGCACTCATAATGAATCGCACCCTAATCGGATCCCTGTTTTTTGTGTTTTATTAAATAAGCTTCCTCCCTTATAAAAGGCAGGAACCTTACAGACTTGACTTAGCATTTACTTAATTAGCAGTTTATTTGAAAAGTAGTGCTTGGGTCAGGTTACGAAAGAGGAGATTTGAGTCCGAAAATATTATACTTATACCATTGGTTGCTTTTAGAGCAGTGAAGTTATACAATGTGGTGTGGGGGATTTAAAATTGCTGTGTAATCTGCATAGATGCAGCTCTAGATCGAAGATATTTACTACTATAGGTATATATCTGAACATGGTGAACCAGATGGCTCATTAGCATTAAATAGCGAACAGGATTCCAAAACTGAGTTCCTAAGGATGAGAATGACGTAGGTCAGAAACAGCACCGCACTTTCATTACTTTAAGGAATACCTACCTGAATATATTTTAGGAAGGTTTTCGTTTGGCGTGTAAAGAATCGAGTAGACGGGTAATGCGAACCTGTATCGAGGGTGACTGATTGCGTAGACGTACGGATCGAGGCAGGCCACGGCTTTGCACGTGCAAGCCGGAATCATGCTTACAGCTGGTGTTAACACCGATCTGCGGAAAAAGGAGCGAAGCGTATAACACAAATTTACCATGCCCAACATATCTGGTGCTATTTCAATAAAAGTGATGGGGAACCGATTTGTCAAACGCATGTTCTGAGATTTTGTAATTATTACAAGGTATAATTTACCTTGCGAGCAAATGGCACAAACTCTTGCTGATAGGGCCTAGAAAAAATTGATAGCAATTTTCTCCTCTTTCGGAGCACAAGCTTTAGAAACAGGCACATTCGCAACCAACTCACTTGTCTCCGAACGCTCCTATCAAAGCCATGACCCCGTACGGAGTCCAGGAGGCCACAAACAGGAAGCAAATGCCGATCGCGGCCCGTGCGATACGGATTTCCGCCGACGTCTGGTTGGCTTGCTGTCCCGACCGGAGCGATTCCACATTCATCTTCTTGGCCTGCTCCCTGAGCGCCTTCTCGTGGTTGAAGACGTGCTGCACAATGTGCGAGTAGAAGTAGATTATCATGCTCATCGGGAACACGTAGGAGAAGGTGAAGATCACGCCGACAAATAGTTGGTTGTCCGGAGTGTCGGTCAGGTAGTCGAAGGTGCAGCTCGTCAGGAAACCCTCTGTAATGAAAGCGGTCGAGATTATGGAGAGACTCAGCACAGGAGGAGAGTGCAGTAAATGTGGGTTTTTTTAAATAATTGTTTCATATATACATGTCATAAAAACTAGTACCTAGAGGTACGTCATTTTACTGGCCTTCGTTTTATCGATAACCATCCGTTTTATTCAGCACGGGATAAAACTACAATAGTCGAAACTTCTCTTTTCAAGTTGCAATATATTATTTAGATTTTTAGTGGACATAGAAGTTGGTACTACCCATCATTTGCATAATCAAAATCAAGTCAGAATATCACTCGAGGAATTTTTGGTCACAAATCCACTTCGGTGTAGAAGTATGGATGTAACGCACCTGGGACGAATCTCCCCCAAATCTCCAGCAGCGGTAGTATCGCCCAGGGCAGCGTGTAGGCCCAGACGAACATAATCATCACCAGCGCCTTGGTGTGGGTCATCTTGCCATCAAACGGCTTGGCTATCACGCTAATGGAACATACATACATCGTACTAAAGAGTGGCCGGGCTATCGGGCTACACACACAACTTCTGTACTTTGAAATAGCTTTACTGTTAGTCTAAGTTCTAGGGACGTTTGTTGTAGGTAGGTATACATTTTGATTGTAAGTTAGGTAGGGACGGGAGGCTAACTCCTAAATTAAAACGGTACCGGAGTTTTTCAGGTTACACCATAAGATAGATCCCAATTCAATGCTTGTCATGAGATCATTCACTGCCTTTCTCAGTGCAACTAATTGATTAAAGCATTAAGTTTCTTTTTAGACCAGAAGTCTGATAAATCGGAGTACATCTGTCCACTACACAACTAATTGATCCATGTAACAAATTCATGCGCTTGCTGACGTTAGTCAAGAAATAGTGGAGAGTGTTACTTGTATCGGTCGTAGGCTATGCAAGCGTTGGTCATTCCTGCGGCAATCCCCGTGCACGAGCCCATGAACGCAAAGATCTGGCAGCCGGTGTGGCCCGAGGCAAAGCCGCCACTGAACGAGTTGAAAATGAAGATCGGCGCCTTGACCATCATGAAGAAGTCGCAGACGGCCAGGTTCAGTACGAACATGTTCGACGGCGTTCGGAGGCTTTTTGCCCTGTTTTGGGAGAGTGACTGTTAGCAGCGTTGATCATTGAAGGATAGCGATGCGAGATTGAAAAGTTAGCAGTGGAAAGATAGAAAAGTTTCCGAAATTCGTGAAAAGTTTTCAAATTTTGAAAAGTGTTGTTCATCAGTCCCTCTCTTGATTCATTTTGTAAAAGGATTTTCCTAAATTCTTGCTAGGTACACAGGGAATTTAAATTTCTTAGACTCATGTCTACATTATCCAATCTTTAGCACTAGTTTTGAATATCTCTCTGCAAATGTATCTCCAAAAGTGACTGAAAAAAAGCTTTTTAACGAGCTGAAAAGTTTCAACGAAACTTCACCGTGTTTCAACAAAACACGAAAGAATGACAGGAACACTTCACCTGGAAGGAACAGAAGCCTCAGAAGGTCGGAGCTTGCTTCAGAGCTGCTTTTTATGAGTTTGTTGCTGTAGGTTTTATCGAATTTCCTGGTGGAATGTGATTCTGAGAAAATTTGCATTTCTGAGGTAGGTAGCTAGGGATTTTACAAATCTCAACGTTTGAGTGTGATTGATGCCATGGCTTGTAGCCAAGCTTATAGCAAGCCATGAAGACCTTGAAGAATTAAATGCACAGTTGACACATTGAAGCCATAGGTGTGCTAAGTTTACATGTCTTTTGACTTATGGATATTGGATATTTTAAATCTGGCATCTAATTGTTGAGATTTATTCATTTATAGCAAACAGTTTTTGGTTTCACATCATTAATCATTCCTCACATTATGAAAAGGAAGTAGATTTGAATTCTACTCTTTTACAGTTTCTTTAATGAATTGCAAGTTATGGGTCTTTCAGCTTATGTTACACTTTTCTGTTAGGTGCCTACCCACATAATCTAAACCTAGGTTTCTGGCAGCCGTAGCTTGGCAACCATGCATTTAACAATTTTCAGGCTTCGCTAAAACGTTAAAAAGCATCGGGTTATCGCAGCCATATCCCACCCACCAGTCACCCATTTCATAGCCAGCTAAGTTGCATCCATACGCATCCATACGCATCCATACGCATCCATACGCATCCATACGCATCCATACGTACGATGAAAACACCCATATGACGAGCCCGTTGCCGATGATGGCGAACACGAAGAACATGCAGTAGGCGAGTCCGAGCAGGTAGTGCAGCCCCATGGTGGGCTCTGGGTACTTGAGCCAGTGCTCGGGGATGTGGACCAGTTCCTCGGCCGGAACGTTCCATCCCAGGAGGCGGGGTGCCAACGGTGGGGCTACCCTGGAACCGGTCGAAATGAGTCAGAACTGGCCGTAAACGGAATTTCTGTGAAACCAAGGTTTTGAGCTAACATAGGTGGTCCTTGTCTATGCTAACGGCTTCGCAAAGACTCGAGGGAAGGGATCCTTGCAATTGTGTTTTGGTAACCCCTCAAATAAATGTAAAAGTGGGTTCAAGTAGGTGTATGCTACGTGGTACCAAAGTATAATACCTAGATTTTCAGAAGGATGCAATCAAGTGATGTTGGCACTGTACTGTTATAATAATGTTTCATTCTTTTCTTTATAATTTCTGGACAGTTTCTTCTAACTATCATCAAGTCCTCATGATGGACTTACAGGTATAAAGCCATGTTTAAGTCAAAACCATTATTTTGATTTTTTTTTAAACTATAAGCCATTTTTTCTTTTAGTCGATTTTTAGTGTAAAAATATTTGTTCACTAAATTGTGCCAATAATGTATGGTGTTCTTACCTAGCCGAGGGTACCAACACCGATTGATTGCTGAAGATGCCGCCTCCTAACAGCTCCATCCTTCCGACGTCTGGAAAATTACCCGTTGTGCTCTTGGTTTTTATACCGCGGTGGGTGAACCCAACACTCGGGGTGTAATCCTATTGGAAATAGAATAAATCCAAACACACACGTAGCTAATTGGTTCTGTGCAGTTCCATACGTGCCGTACAGACAGCTTTGTGATGCGTTTGGATTAAATGAAGTTCTAGAAGTGACAGGCCATCAGCAAAATAAATGTTTTCCTATTTTTGATAGGAGATTAGTGGATAGTTTTGCTATTTTTGTATGGGTTGTTCCAAATCAATGCAAGGCTTCCCTTAATTGATGCCAGAGAAGTGATTTGTTGCTAATTAGTTAATTTCCCCCTCTTTTGATGTATAAATATCAAGTGCTTGCCTTCTGGAGACCATTAGAAGCAACTTTGTAGCGCTAGTACGTACTAGATACGTACGTAGTTTGCAGTAGCGACCAACATCCACAAACTTGCTCAGTAGTACGTCAACTCTGCTCAGGCCGCTGCAAAGACTGATAGGTATCTCTAACTTCGATTTACTACAATAGAATCAAAAGTTAAAATGTATTGAAAATGTATTTTGAAAGTCTATTGCGGCATGTTGGAGTTGCTCCAGTGAGAATGGATGATAAATCATGCGAGCTATGAGCTATGGGATGAAATGAACTTTGGAAGTTCATTTCAAAATCAAGTATGAATAAAAAACTTAGTCTAAATCTACTTAGTATGATGGATGTAAGAATAGGTTTAAAGAAACTCTAGTCATGGTACTTTTATCACAATTTTTTCTATGATTTGCACATTGTTCTTATACAAGTTTTATTGCACGAAAAATAATACAAAGCACTGTTTGACAATGATAATACTAATACTTGAAAAGTGACCAAATAAGCCAAATACGTTAAGTAAATAACGCCAACAATAAAACGTTACACATTAACAATAATTTGTATGCACATTCTCCCGAGTCACAAGCACGGTTTCTTAGAGAATATCACGCGGTCACATCTCAGCAAGGCAATAACTGCGCTCAGCGCGTGCATGAGAATCCCCAACCTCAGCGAAAGCGGTTCTGTGGCCGCCACAGATTCCACACCGTCTTGGGCCAGCTTGCGGGGCACTGCCAGAATGCCTTGCAGAACTGAATCGAGCACCTCTCTGTCCAGACAGGAAAAGACTTTGGAGATTTTGGTACAAGCTCTGTCTAACTCGTTTGGCTCCGCCGTTTCCTGAGATAACTTTAGCCGGTGCCAGTTAAGTAACTCTGCTCTACTGCCAAGTTGTGGGACGGCATTGTTAAACTTGTCTAAGGAGACGGATATTTTTTGATGCAAAGTTCGTTCGAAATGTCCCCCACCTTTCGTACACAGATTACTTAATGTCGACTCGTTAGTTACCGCCAGCAATCTCAAAGCAGACCGACAAGCCAATGCGTATTCAAGACGAAGTTCTTTCGTTGGTCCACAGAGAAACATCTGTTGGATTGCTGGCAGCTCAATTAAAATGTGTCCTTTACATAAGCTAACATTAAAAACCAAACCATTTGGATTCTTGCTATCTTTGTGAAGCTCACCCGATATTTTTCCACTTAAAAATTTGATTTCCTCTAAAGGAACCCCGTCAACTACCCCTAAGTTTTCACGCCCAAGATTGAACAAAGTCAAGTCAGACAAGACTTGAGAAGATAACAATAAAACTTCCGATCGAAGACAAACTTCTTGACATCTCTCACGCTTCAAATCCAAAAGTAATCGTTTGATTTCACATTCTACGTCTGAACCATCAAATTTACCATCTTCTGCATCACTGTCGTTGAACAAAGCAACAATTATCTTTCTAGGACCCGACTTCTTAACGTTAAAAACTCTTCCACTGATAAAAAATCCGTTTTTCATGTAAGATTCCGTAACTGACCGTGACGCTCCATTTTCATAACTGCACAAGTTCGAAACGTCTTTGCAAAGAGTCGAAATCTCTGACGGATTACCGACGCACGTACAAGCTAACGAAACAGAAATCCATTCGTGAAGAAAACTCGACAAAAACGAACCAACAGAACCAGCAAATCTGGTGTAGAAAAACGACCGCACAACATTAGAAAACAAACAATCCTCGTTAGGTTTGCATTTCTGTTCACTTTTAATCGTCAACATCGCCAGCCCAGACTGCAAAACGCCCAGCTGTCTACAGATCCGACTCTTCCCATCGGCGTCACGGAAACGTTTCAAAAGCGCGGCCACCGTGAAAACAAAACTCTTAACGCCGTCGCCCAGCGAACGCTCAACCCCGTCCGCGAAACCGACGATCGTCTTCATGAACGGCGTGTCCCCCTCGGCGTAGACCGCCCTCAGTATGCCGATCCCGCTGCGGGTGACGGCCATCTGCCCCGTCGGGTTGCGGCTCAGCACCGCGCGACCGCCGGGGCCGAACGCGGTGCCCAGCAGCCGATCGAGCTCGTCGAGCCGCGCCCAGTCAATGGCGGCCATCGCGCTCGGACGCGCTGTCCTTGAGCGCGAAAGCGGGGCGGTGGCGGATGCTGCCGTCTGCGGCCGTGTAGCGCAGGGCGGGGTTAGGCGACGTGTTATTGCGGTTGCCTAGCGATGTGTACCTGGAATCGGCAAGTTTGAACTTGAGCATTTTTTTACCTTAGCACTGGTATTCAAAATCCTATTCGAAACTGGGTATGAACTATGTGAAGTATGAAGGCAGAGACTTCCTGCTGCAGTGCTATCAGTCACTTTCTTGTGCCTACTGTGCATCCATCTTCAGGTGGTAGCCCTTGCTGTGACACACGGCATGTAAAAGTGACACTTGTGCTGCAGCAGAAAGTGCTCACATGAGACAGCGTGAGACTTTATGACAATCTATTGGCAAACTGTTAGACTTCTCTTAGCACTCAATACCCAGTTTCATGCTTGTTATTTTGCAGAGTGATTTATGATTTAACCCTGGTTTAGCAAGCACCATTCCCTATGTGACGTCCTCTTCAGCATGAGAGTGGACATGCAGGTTCAAAAGGGGGCCCCATAAAGGAAAACATGTACTAGGTATATATGAACAAAGCGTGTTATGGTATATCGTGAGTGGCAAGATTTGGGTGGCCACAAACTTTTTGCTTTTGAAGACGTTTGCTGGAAACTTATTGCAGTACCTAGTGGCAAAAACTGAAAACCCATCCTCCTCTAGATCCAATATGAGGTGCAATATATTTGTGGAATACTACTGCAATTGGATGCGACTGCTGTAGCAGTCTCTTAAAGGGGCTGTGAAGCGGGAAATTTAAATTTGCACACAGGTTACAAACCATAACACCAATAGAAAATGGACCTTTAAAAATTACAAAAATTATTTCAGTTTTCAGCGATCGGGCGCTGCGAAAATGTAACGAATGGGGAATTACTTATGCGCCAATCTGTCGTCTTTTCTCTCTGTCTAACAATTCCTGCTCGCTCTCCTCGCAAGCCCCGCGCTGCCGTCCAGTCTGCAGGCAGCACGAGGCTGCTCACTTCCCCTCCAATGGTGCAGCACTGATTATTGTTTCTTCGAATTGGCGCTCGCCTAGGGTTTATGCTTCGATCATTACTGTTTATGCCATCGAACAAAAGCATGAGGAAATTATAGCGGGTCACTATCAGCTACGTACAAAATATGCACTTGTGTGGTGGTGTCAGATGAGATCACTGTTTTTTCCTGCCGAGATTTGTCGACCGATCGAGCATGGGAGAGCGCGTGCTGGCTCGAGTCCAATTTATAGTAGTATCTTTCCCCGAGTCACAAAACCTATCCCCACTCCGTCGATTCTCCCTTCGGAGCCGATCCGCTACCGCTGGCTGGCCGCCTGCCAACCGCTGCAGCGACCAACGCGGCCGCGGTAAGGATAATTGCAACACCCGAATTACACACCTTCAGTAATTAATTTGCTGAGGCTAAACGGATGCTCCAATTATAACATTCAAAATATCTCCAGGTAGAAGAAAGATGGACGAGTATGGCACTAGGTTTGATTATTTTTTCTGGTCATTAGTTTTCCTAGGCTCCAGGGGTCGAAAATGCTCACCATGTTATTTCTTATGGGAGATTTTTTGCTTGGCGCCTAGGCCGAAAAACACGGAACTCAGCAATTTTTGCTGGGGACCGCGCTACGGCAAAACATTTTTTTTGCCTCTCAAAATTCCTAACTTGGTGGTCTTTATCGATAATATAAATTTGGATCAGCGGGTAAGACCCCCTTTAATCAAAAAGAGTTGCATCGACGAGTAAGCATTGATTTGGGCTTTTTTGTTCTCAGCCTGCTAATTATTTTGAATTGAAATATTGCAGGAGGCTCACCTCTTTCACAAGTCCTTTGTACAAAACTCCTCAAATGCAATTTCTTGATACGTTTGGTATCGTAACTATAATAACTTATCAACTCGAATAGCATCGATATTGTCATCGACACTGTATTTGATTTCCCGGTCAACTTTTGGCTCATCACTCGTCACCCCCAAAACACTATCTAAGTCGGCTGCATCGTTCATACTGACAACCGTTTCACTCTTAACCAGCAAATTCTCTTCAGTAACATTCGATTTTAACAATTTTCTACGGTTGAATTCCATCACTTTATTTTCATAGAATGTTCTTTTGTCGACTTTTTTCTTTCTCGGCACAAAAACCACTTGCACCGGCGGTTCTTTCGGAACGAATTTGAAAAACCCTTTCCGGTGAATGTGGACGCAACTAGTGACGCAAACAACAAATGGTATCGCGGAAAGTGCGAAGAAATAAATGTAGTTCTGCGATCGACGTCTCGGCTCCGGTATCGCCATTTGAGCGTTGCTTTCGTTTAGTATCCGGCACAGAAAAGTGTGGTTAACCTCTGCAAATACGTGGAAAAATTTCTTGCAGGAAACATCGGGCTCATACCCAAAGCCAAGCGTGTTGACGAATAATGGTAGCTCTGTTTTAGAATACGAAACGTTTAGGCTGTACATTCCGTCTTTCATGCGCTCACTATAATTGGAAAACAACGTAAATTCCGTCGATGGTACGTAATCGAGTGGCGAATAATCAACGTAAACATGAATGCAGCTGAAGAGAGGTGCTGTCGAGCTCTGGCGGCACGAAGTCCAACTACAACGGGACGTCCCGTAAAACGATTCCACTTTCGCGGTAATGCACAGTGCCGGTAACATTTCCAGCCGCAGACTATACGTTACGGGATCAATAAACATCGAAAGCACCACGATCGATAGCATAAAACTCAACATAGCCAACACTACACAAACGAAACCCTCGAGCTCTTTGATTTGAGCCACTCGCCTTGCTAAACCCGTTACATAATAAGACCTTCGGAGAACATGCTCGAAAACTACCCAGAACTTCAGGGGCCTGGCACAAACGTTACTTAAATGATGCCGATACATTTAACTGTTTGCGTTCCAACTTGTTTGTTAGTTGATGTCACAGATCAATACTACCACGAGGCAACATTCACTGTCACTGTTTGCTACAAAGAGAGCATGCATGTTCTAGAAAAAGTAATGTGCATGACAGGAAACAGATATGAATCAGATAGAAATATTATATTTGTGATTTTTAAAAATGATAACACATGCGAGTTGAAATATATTGCAACTCTACGACGCAATGAGAAGCATTATACTGGAATAAGACCTGTATTATGCAGAAATATATGTGAAACTCTACTGAAATGTCATTTCTGTTCACATTTGACTTGTGGGGTTGTTACTTGGCACGCACTATTGTCGATATGAACCGGAAAAGAATGAATCCTTCAACAATCGGACAGAAATGTGCTACTGCCTGCAAAAATGCCCCTTGTTAAAAATCACCCACGCAATCAAAAAAATAATGACAAATGTAATAAACATCCGAAGATACCCAGTTTGAAAATGAGTTTTTTTTAAATAGTAATGCTAAGGTTAGGACAAAGTAGACAAGAATCTCAGAAAAATAGACAAGTAGGTAGGTAGGTACCACAAATGTATTATTACCCTTCATCGTAGAGACTGCAGTAAGGCACTGCGAAATCCTTCAAGTATTTCCAGACAAACTCATAGTCCCAGTCGAGAAGAGGGCTAACTCTCATCACTTGGGGCCAGCCCTCGTCAGTCATCTAGAAAAATAAAAGTACAACATTGACGTAGGTATTGACAATGTTTATTTGATGGCTCCAATCCCCCAGTTGAACTGTTTTGCAAGCGTAACAAAAATGTAAGTGTCAGTGAGCTAGTCTGGTTCCATCACTATCTAGGTAAGCTACGGAATGGTTTTAGGCAATCGAAGTTTACCTGCATGCTGTTTAAACCTTCCGAGAAAGGGTCTGTTCTCCTCGTGCCCATCAGGACTGCTTTCAAACACGGATTCTCTCTCAAAACAACTCCAAGTGCATTTTTTATCGGACCTGGCACGGTAGTGAGAGCCAAATCATACCTGCATAAAAGTATTTAGAAGTAATAAAATGGCAGCAATTTTATTTGGTTAAAAATTCCAATTTTCAATCTAGATAGATGTTAGTTCATGCCTGCTGACAGACTCGCTGATAAACTTTTCGACTTCCATGAACGGATTTTGACTCTGTATGTAAACGGCTTGTAGTCTCTGTTTGGAATGCGGGAATTTCTTTTGGAAAACTGCCTGTGCCATGTGTAGCAAGACGGTGCAATCTTTGCCGCCATTGAAGCTTAAAAATATCTGCGATACATCGTACCTATCACAACATTCTTCCAGAACCTGCAATTAAATTAATGCAACATTTGTATTTGCTGGTAAAATACCTATTGTTGATTTCGCTTGAAATTGTAATGCGATTTAAATTATGTCAGTGACATACTTGTATCGCCTTTTGAATATGTTTAACATATTTTCCTCCAGTCGTAGACTTTGCCAGCTTATACAGTGGTTCCATGCCACTTTCCTCTGAAAGATTAACAACTGAGTCCGCTGGCAGTTTTCTACGTAGGAAATTCTCAGCATCTTCAGCTTGATCATTAGAAGTAGATTCAATCGTTAATTTGGTCTTGTAGATGTCGCTACTTAAGCAAGGATACGACCCAAATATCACAGAATTCTTAAACTTCTCTACAGCAATATTTAAAACGCTAACAATCTCAAATTCATGTCTTTGCAAGTACAGCTGCCGAGTAAAAAATGTGCATGTTGCCGTCTTTTTAAAGATTGTTTCGAGAGACAGAAAATTATGTTCAAAGTATTCAGGAATTCCTGGGAAGATGTAAACATTGTTAACTTGTACCACAGGAAACGAGACAGTCGTAGGATCATTGATTTCTGATGCAACATAGATAAGTTTGCTGGATATTGGTAGATGCGCTAGCTTGAGTGCCGGATTATCCGATATGTCTGTGCAGCTTTTTCCAGGATAAAATCTTTGCAATAGTCCTGCCATTTCAGAGTTAAGCGCTACATTTTCTCCGAAAGCCCTGGCTACGCCCATGTACGTTACATCGTCGTGAGTTGGCCCAATTCCCCCACTAGTTATCACAAGCATATACTTTTTAGAAAAGCTCGCCACTTCTTCGGCAATCTCGTCAATATCATCAGATACAACTGCCATTTTGCAAACCTTTATCCCCAACGCATGGAGACGCTTGGTTAGGAAGCTAGAATTTGTATCGATTATTTGACCTTTCAGTATTTCATCTCCAATCATTATTATACCAGCAGTATAATATCCATTAGCAGACATTTTTAACTTTAAATAAGAACTTGTAGAACAAAAACTTTAAATCAGAAAGGTAGGTACTGAAACTACAGAATGTGTAGTGGAATCTGCACCTAAGGACTTTAAAAGGTTAAAGTTCAACGTGGTTGCGAAACAAACATTTGCTCTAGATGTGCACAGGATTTGACAGCTTAAGTTTATTTTGCTGAAATTATCATGTGAAAATAATACCAAATTTACTTACAAGCAGCAAATTAATTGTTTTTTACAAAATAAAATAATTAATGCCAGAACTGTCATTTTTTGACAGCTCTAGCTTTGTTGGGTTTCTGGAGTTGGTGGGGGAAGTAATCACCAACGCGGTATTTTCGAACATAAAACTTCACACCATTTTATTTTCGGAATTAACACTTATAAATTTCAGTTGCACATATATAAACATCAACTCACAACATACATATTTTGTTTTTATAATTAGTAGGTACCTACTCTACAAATCTAAAAGATGCGCTGTAGAAGTTGGCATATAATCACTGTAATGTAGGTAGCTAGAAGTAAAATATTCCATTATATATGTTTTTCGTAAGGTAATTATGAAGTGAATGGTTGGGGTAGCGAAGTTGGAAAAAACCACAATTGAACTACGATACAACCCCTGGTCCCTGGACCTCCCGATTACTCGCCAGATGCTCTGCTAACTGAGCTTTCTGGGATCACGCATTTTCCTGCTTTGCTGGGTGAAATATGGGGACCTCTGAAGGAGGTGGTAGATCTAGTTGTGCAACCTCTACCCAGGACTGGTAACGACTATTTTAAACAGAGACTCAACTCGGTGTCATGGAATGTGATGGCATCGTCACTTATCCCATAGAGACCCTAAAATAACAAGTCTAGAGGGCCAGCTTCCAATGCCGGCCTGTATTAGAAAATTAGAAATGTTGTAAATCCATAAACAAGAGATCAAAACCGCAAAACAAACACATCGTACGACAATTGTTGGTCAGTTTTACGATTTTTTTAATGAAATACTTCCCAGGAATTGCCATAAAATTGCTGTCTACGAATTTTCACCCAAATCACAATAATTTCCCAAGTGGAAACAGGCCCAGAACTGAGTTGGCTCTCTGGACTTTGATTATAGAATCCCTATGCTTGATCCCGGCGATATCTAACGATGAGACTTGACGAGGTACCGTATTTGGGAGAGACAAAGCTACTGATTTTAGCAAATAGGTTACTGGTTCTTGCTTGATTTGAATTCTCTCATCTAAGCAGAAGATGCACTAAGATGAAAGATCATCACTTATTATCTTTACGACTCGTGAAGAATCAATGTTTCAGCTGGACAGCCGTAGAAGACTTCACCAGGGCATTGGGTTTATTTTCTGCTCCTAATCGCTTTCCCGTAGCAACACCTCGCACAAAATTGGGAGTGAATTTGAAACAAAAAAGATAGCAAATAAGAATATTGGCTTTTTGATGGACCAAAAATGATATTAATTTTAAAGATTGGTTATAAAAAGTAAAAATCTTTCATCAGGCACAACTTTGGTCAAGGTGAGATGGAGGCTTCAAGTAACTGTGTTCCTATCAAATATCAAACATATGTTTGTAACATTTAAAGAGTCATAATAAAGTATGCACCTAGGAACAAATCATATTAGGTACTTGAAAGTAACAGCAGGCGGTTGTAAATGGATGTAAAATAGGCCTTCATAGCCGTGAAAAAAATAAATTACATATCACGCAACAAATTTACATTTCCATAGCCTCCACATCAGGCTCCTGAGCCGCCGACTCAGTGGGTACTGAAGCCTCCGAACCTACTGAAGCCTCTTCGGGTAGTGGTATTTTTTCAGAAGATTTGGGCTTCGAATTCAGTATTTCCTCTTTGGTGGCTGGACGTTTTTTTTTCAGCACCATTGATTGCAATGCCAAAAGCTCAACCTCTTCTCGTTTAATTTCTTGCAAGGCCTGCCAGGAAAATATGTTCAGTTATGTACCTATTACCAACATTTCTAGAATCACTCCTCCCCAGTCACCCCTTACTTTAGTCGGGTCCAACCAGAGAAACATGTTTTCAGTTATTGCCACAGGTCAGTTAGGCATAGATTATCAGATTTTCAACCAAGTTTGCTAATTTCCATTCACATGTCAGTCCTGGAATCACCACCAGACCCCTAGTCTTTTGGCCGCGTTCTGAGAGGAAATATTTGAGGGGGAAGTGGGGCTAAACATGTCTTCCCTGGTCGGACCTGATTATATGCACCTATTCTTTAAATTTCCTTACTTTCTTCATTCGTCGAGTGAGAATTCTAGGTTTGTTGTTCCCTCGTCTGCTGCCCTGACCCGGTTTGACAATAGCTCCATCTTGCTGAATCTTTAAACTGTTCCACTGTTCCTTCAATTTCTTCGATTTCTTCCGTTGGTTGTAGCCCATTGTGAGGTCTGAAATGTGAATACATTAGGATCAACAGGTCAATGATATCAAAGTAGTAGACTTCCTTGTTGACAACACTGCGAACTTTGTAGCAAAATAGACTGCGTTTTGGGTCAAAATTTTGTGACAGATATTTCATTTTCGTGGGTTGTACAATGGTAGTAGGAATGTACCGAGAAGTTAGCAAAAGCAGGTACAGACAGAGTCCGGCATTGCGCCCATTGCCACCATGGAAGTTTGTGAACACTAGCTTGGTGGCAATATTGTGAAATGCATTATAACATTGATATTGCTCTTGATACTGATTTAAATTCAAACTGTGAATTTTCTTAGTTAATAATTAATATGATAATTACTTGACAGAAAAACTACAGATCTATAAGAGAAACTCGAAACACGATGGGAAACCGTCAATACAACCTCACTTTTAAAGTCTGGGATTTTGGCGCAAGCAATAGTTCGACATAAACACAAAATCGGTATCAAAAATGCATTAATACTGCCGCAGACACATACCAAAGCTTTGCTCGTCTAGATATTTCACGAGACGCTCGCAACTGCACACCGAAAACTGCGACCGACCGCGAGGCAAACCTATTTTGACGGAATCAGACTCAGAGACGGAGTTTTGATGGACTACCGATCGATGAATGATGATATGAGACAGGAGTGGGGGGTGGAGACGAGGGATGGAGACCCCATGGACCAAAAACGGTCTTAGCACCAACGCCGTTTTCAAAATAAATATGATTAGTCTCCCGTTATCTGTATTTAAAATAGTATGTATATTTCTTTCTCAGGCACTGATAATACCACAGAAACTCCCCATGTCCCTACATTAAAATTTTCCCCAGAATGCTATTACTAGTTAGGTATATGTGAACACACTGCTCAGACAACAGAAAAAATATATACATTTAGTGATATTAGTTACTTTAATAATACACAGATCATAACAAAATACATAATGTACAGATACAATCTACATTTGCATGACAGAGAAACTGCTTGTAGCCTCTTGGGAGGCTGGTTCAATGGATGGCTTGGGATCTGCTTTTGGAATCTTCTTTGACTCTGTTTCCTTGGGGACTGCCTTCTGGAGCAGCTGCTCCTTGAGGTCTACGAGCTGCTTGTCTACTTGCGCCGTCTTCTTCTGGTTGCCGTCCTTTAGCTGCAAAATGAAACGCTCGATCTTAGCTTAACAACTTGCAATTCTTGAAAAATAACCACCTGTTGCTGTACACAGGTCAACAAGACATTAAAAAATTACCGCCCGTTTAATCGAAAAGTATGTAGCTTCGAAACCAAGGAAACTTTCATGCTAACATTCCAGGTCACGACTTTGCCCAATTTTGTGCGATCAATCTCTTCCAATTTACTTTTATTTTCTTTTTCCTTTTGCATTTCTTTGGGATTATATTATGAAACCTTAAGCTAGGTTTACAGCTAGCAATGTCAGTGACACAATGCCATCAACATTGGCCATTGGCTCTGCACCAATCAGAGGCTCCATGGCAGAGTCGCGAACATGACGTCATGCACATCCAGAGTCTGATTGGTGGCAGAACCAATGTTGATGAAATCGTGTCGCTGACATTGCTAGCTGTAAACCCAGCTTTAATATCCTTTTGGAGGAGTACCATAGCTGGATCGCATCCCAGTTCGGTTTAACGTTTATCCAGCTTCCCTACCCCTAACCATTGCTTACTGGCATCTGCTTAAACCATGGTATCACGTGACTTTTCTTGAAGGAAAACCTAGTTCAAGCTAACATCAGACTAGAGAGACCAACAAAGCACAGTAATCCATACTTGTTTCAATTTGCTCGTGACGGCCTTAGCTTTGTTCTTGCACTTGAAGGCTTTAGATCCAGCGACCTTGAAGACGTTGTTGTTCTTATTCTTGTTCGTGTTCCTCTTGTCGTTTGCGTTCTTGGCCTTCGCCCGTTGGTTCTTCCCCATGGCTTCCTACTGAAGAAAAAAAACGTCAGACGTTCAAATATTCTGTAGCAAAGCGTACAAACTTTCATTCTTAGTCCCTCCAAGATTCAAGAACAAGCAGTTTGTCTCACCATGCTTTATGGTACAAAGTTTTTTAAGAGGCGGCTCATCAAGGGATGTTTCGGTGGACGTGTTTGCAGTGGTCTTCTTTGCGCTTCCCAAAAGAATCTCTCTCGAAAGCAAGAAAGACACGCGCATCATTTCTTTCATCGATGATACGGTGCGAACATTAAAAATTTCTTGCAGTATATCGCTCGTCAATGGAATTCCCATATTGTCTTCAAATTTAGCTTGCGCTAAAGCAACTGGATTCTCTCCTTTGGCAAAACAATAGAGATGAACAATAGGGTAGTGCGTAATTTCCAACAATTCCAAATCTTCGTTGGAAAATAGTCCGTAAAAAGTGCTTATAAACGTTTCCGCCAAGGCTGGCAAGTTCATCGTTATATGCATAAAATTCTCAGTGTGTTGTCCAGACTTCCACCTGTCAAGCATATCTTTTTTAACATCTTCTCTGATAAAAGCAGCGCCGTCTTTATTGAACGCTTTTACGGAGGCCGTAACTTTGTTTTTTTTTGCATTGTGTTCGAGCCACCTAAACGATTCAGGGTTCAAATCGTTTGCCAATACGATGCACTTCTTTCTAGCTGCCGGGATAGCAAAAGGGCCGACGCCTGCAAACACGTCGTACAAAATGTCGCCGGGTCTGAGCATTTTACCGATCCGTTCGTGTTCGGTGGAAAGTCGAGGGTTCCAATAAACCGTTGAAAAGTCAAATTCAAACGTGCAGTAATTCTCATGGACCACAGCCATCATATCGTTTTCACCGCAAAGAATCTCCATTTGGAAATTCCTGTATGTGCTGTCGATATTGTCCAATTTATTTACTATCGTTCTTGCCCCGCTTATTTTATCCAGTAAAACTTCGCCTATGAGTTTCTTATACATCACCACATGATCCCGCAAGTTGAGGTGAATAATGTGTCCTATCTTTGAATAGCTTGCTACGCTATCCTTGTCTTCAGGTAAAACTGCCCTTAGAATCTCATCTGCTTTCCAATTTTCGTATGTCAGATTGAGTGTCAAGAAGTTTAGAGCGTGCTCTGTGATACCATCTGCTCTTAAAACTTCCCGATCTGTCTCTGCAATGTCCATGTAGCTTGATATCAATTTTGGGTTAAGAAGAAGGATCTTATTCTTTGAGCTAGGATCGATCATCGCTTCATCAATCATAATATTTACATTTGCAGTTCCGTCCAGCGCCTGTACAGGTCTTAGGTTGTCGAGTTTTAGAATATACTTTTTTAGCGGACTTTTTCTAGATGCTGCAAATGCAATTTTACTAATAGAATCTAAATGCACATATGGGACCCGTATTGGTTTTTTGAACAGAGTTCTGTCTAACGCTACCATGCCCCTCACACTGGACGGAGGCAACATTAACTCCAGCATCTCTTTGCTTTTAGTTTCGCTCAGGGTGGACATAGTGAAGCTAGTCTTATCTAGTCTAACGGCATTAAGAAATCGTAAATTAGTCAGATTATTTAGTTGTGAACTTGTTATTCTTAACGCTCGAGCCAAAAATATTGGGTAAAGCATGAAAACCTAACCTCACTTTGAAACAAAACTCTCAATTATACGTGCGTATCGATTGCACGTAGTGAACTGCAAATAATTCGCATAAACATTCTAGAAAATAATATTTTGTATGGCATTTACCGAGTATTAAACGTATAATAATTCGTAATAATAACCCAGAACCACGAGGTCGGCGCGACACGGCTTCAAACGCGACGTGTAGTAGGGGAGGGGTAGGGGAAGTTTCACAGTGGAGGGGGTGGGAGGGAGCCGGAGGGGCGATCAATTTGCACTTTGCGGCTGTGATGTGTCAATTGACACGCGTTTTTGTTTGAAACACTATTTTCCAGGAAACAATGACAGAAGAAGAGAAATGTGCGTGCGTTGTGGTCCTCGGAGATTTGGGTCGTAGCCCTAGAATGCAGTATCATGCATTATCTTTGGCAAAGGAAGGATTCAACGTGGATGTCATAGGTTATGGTGGCTCGGAACCTGTTAGCGAACTAGCGAGTCACCCGAAAGTTGTGATCCGCAACATGCCAGACGTTCCAAATATCATTAAAAGTACGTGAAACATTTGATAATGTGCAGAAAAAAATATGTGAAAAATAACTGATTAGATTGTAATTCGAGGTTTCTGTTTATTTTAGAATGTCCTGGATTGCCTGGCCACGTTCTTAAAGTGATTTTGCAGAGCGTTGTTTTGTTATGTTACCTGATATGCAAAAGGCGCTCACACAATTTAGTTGTACAAAATGCTCCGGCAATCCCAACTGTTGCCGTGTGTTGGCTGTACTGTGTGCTTGCCAATGCAAGATTCGTTCTTGACTGGCACAATTACAGCTACACAATACTAGCATTAAAACATGGCAAGAAACACAAACTCGTCCGTTTGTGCGAATGGTACGAGGGATACTTTGGCCGAAAAGCATTGTCGAATCTCTGTGTAACGGTTGCAATGAAAGACGATTTGGCCAAGAAGTGGGGCATAAAGTACGTAAGACCTATTTTAAATTGCACATGGAATCTGAGAAAAAACAGCACAATTTTTTGAGTATTTTACAATTGCATGTTCTATTTATTATTTCCCCATTAAGCACCAAAGTCACTGTCAAAATACAATTTTCCATTTTATTTGGAATTTAAGTGTACCTCTAGCTACGTACTAATTTTACAGTAGTCAAATTCAATTAGGTAGGTATCTCGATGTAGTTACTACGTGAATGTTCTCGTTATAATAGCTCCTGTTCACTGGAAACAATCCTCTTGAAATTTGGCAATGTCCTCAGAGAGGCACTGACCCAGTAGATTATTGTAGCCAGGGTAGAGATCATGCAACTTTATTTCATTCGATTTGGCTCGAAATCATTCGATTTCAAATCACTGCCCGTGTTAAACCATACGCAGTGATATTGAAAACGAATCGTTTTGAAATCACAAAGTTACATGATAGCCCCCCAGGTCGTAGCCAAATTTCGAGGTGATAGTTTTCAGTGCCCAGAGGTGTACCAATTTCAATGTCATACTTGAATATATTGTTATCTTTACAAAAAAAATCTTAAACCTAGTATCTATCAAATTCTAAATTAAGTTTAACTGATTTCCTTTCTTCCAGAGCTGTAACACTCTACGACAGACCACCAGAATCAATGGTACCCCTAACTCTACCAGAACGACACCAATTCTTCCTCTCTCTATCCAAAGAATACCCCGAATTCAAAAACTCTTCCAAAGCCAACGAAACAACATTCACCGTGACCGACTCGGAAAACAAAGTCGTAGCGCGGCCAGATCGCCCGGGCCTTCTCGTTTCCAGCACAAGCTGGACAGAAGACGAAGACTTCTCCGTCTTGCTAGCGGCACTGCAAGAGTATGAAGATGCGTGCTCGGACAGGAACGGGAGCCTCCCCCGATTGCTCTGTGCCATCACAGGGAAAGGCCCGATGAAAGAATACTACTGCAATCTCATCGGAAAGGCTGCGTGGAAGAAAGTGGATGTCATCACACCCTGGCTGGAACCGGGCGATTATCCTAAGCTTTTGGGCAGCGCGGATTTGGGCGTCAGCTTGCATACGTCTTCGAGTGGACTCGACCTGCCGATGAAAGTCGTCGACATGTTCGGATGCCGGCTTCCAGTGGTGGCTTACAACTTTCCGTGGTGGGTTGAAATCGTTGCAGTTTAGGACTAATGCCAGGATCGGTATGTCAAGTATCAGGTTAAGCCGACGACGTCGACGTTCTGGCCCTGAATGACACCGAGTTGTTAATGAGTGTCTAACCAACGTCACTTCTACCGATTTCAGAAAATCGAGTTCCAGCAGATTCCGGCAAAACAAATGTACCCTTGCAGCCATTGAAATGTTGCCGTGCTAACATGAACAATGATTGAAGTACTATTGGTTGTTCTTTTTCAGCCTCCACGAATTGGTTCAGCACGAAAAAAATAGTTACAAGTTTGAAAGCTCGGCTGAGCTCTCAAGCAGACTTCAGGACTGGTTCCGCGACTTTCCTCAAAATGCGGATCACTTGAAGACCGAAGAAAGTTTCCGCAACCAACTGGACCTATTTAGAAAGTTGCGTTGGCATGACAATTGGTCATCAACTGCTCTGCCTTTATTTGTCAGGTGAAGGAGTGGGGAGGAAGAGAAATATGGTTCCATTTCCAGTAAGCATACTGTCATTTCCGTTTGTTGTTTTTAAATTCATCTGAATTTATTGATGAGTGCACCAATGAAGATGGTTTTTAACTAAAGAATTACAGATTTATTTCCCACTTTTCAAATATAAAATTTAATGAAAGCTCCTGCGAACTAAACATCGAAAAATGATACCTAGTTGCTAAACAAAAATTACTCCTTTGCAGTAAAATGCCCTGCTTCACATGAGGTTTTCATATCAATGAAACAATTACAAAACGCCGAAAGGCAAAATGTCTTAGACCAGCAATTTCTCAATCTCAAGCTGAATAGCCTGTATCTGAGGCTTGAGTTGCGAGCCTTCATTCATAGTCACGGAACAAGCGATGACCGACCTTGAAGCTCCACACGCTCGTCCCAAAGCCTGCTTGGACCGCACAAACACGTAAGGAACGTTCTTGTCTTCGCAGAGCAGCGGCAAGTGGAGCAAGATCTCCAAGGGTTCTGCGTCTGCAGACATGACGATGAACTCCGAGAGACCTCGATTCAACGTCTTGGTAGATTCGTTGGCTCCCTTTCGCAACTGCTTGTAGTTCATTGCTTGCTGGACGAGATTAAGAATCTTCGTCGTGAGCGCGGCATCGGCAAGCGGGTACGCCTTGGGGTTCACTTCTTCAGTCTGAAATTCGGATACGATATTAGTTGCCATGCCTGTTTATAACCTACACCACGTGCCGCCGAAGTAACCAGTACCTAAGAACTTGCAGTTTTAGGTTATTTTTAACGAACCCTTCACTGATGTATACGTACCATATTAAATGCGGTCTAGAAGATAACGAATAAAGATAATTTAAGCCTCTCTGCGAATATTTTCGCTTCACTGAGGTAAGTTTAGCACTTGCGTCGTCAAAACGTCGGGACAGGGCGATGCGCAATTTCGTCCTTGAAACACTTTGCGGAAGCGGAAACGCAAGATTGTCGATGGACGGCCGCAGGCAGTGGAGTAAGGAGTTAAAGAAGGCGGTGGCGGCAAATTTGCTAAATGGCGAGAGCGCAGTGACTCTCGTTGCATCACGGCAGCGATTTACACGTTGGTGGTGGAACATTTCCTGGGATATAGTCGATTAGTAATTGAAATATGTCGGAACAAACTAAAGAACAAGTACGCGTGTGGTGCGATGGATGGTAGGTGGTGGTGATTATCAACATTTTAATTCAAAATTTGCGTGGGTGTCACAACAAGGGAGAAGACGTCAAAGTCAACGATAGGTTAAGGGTGTGGAAACGCCTACTTAATTCCTTGAACTTTGGTGTATTTTTTGTTATGATTGTCCATTAATAATCACTAATCAGATAGTAACGCACTGCCATAAATTTTAATTGGAAATTTCCCTCGTTTTATGAATGTGTTATTGATAACCTTACGCATTGCAGTTCAGGGCTAACATGTAGTCTACAAGGGAAGCACTTCAAAGCATTGAACATAATAACTGCAAGAATCCCAATGACTATGACATCACACTAATTGCGTTTAATATATTCATGAGGCGTTTTAGGTTCTTCTTTTAAATCAATGCTTTGTCTACTCACTTAATTAATGAGAAAATCATTCAATTTCAGTTACGACATGGTTCATTTCGGACATGCGAACTCGCTTCGTCAAGCCAAAGCCCTAGGAGACTATCTCATTGTCGGTATTCATACGGATGAAGAGATTTCGAAACACAAAGGTCCTCCCGTATTTACACAAGAGGAACGGTACGTTCGCATCCTGTTGAATGTCAATTATTCAGAAACCAACATTGCCATTTAATTCTTCTTTCTTGTTGCCAGATACAAAATGGTACGAGGAATCAAGTGGGTGGATGAAGTTGTAGAAGGAGTACCATATGTGACAACGTTGGATACTTTGGACAAGTATCAATGCGACTTCTGCGTTCATGGAGGTAATGTGTAACTAGTATAGGTACCTAGTAGTTTACCATCTTATTTTTTCTCCATCTCGATATTTGTATTTAAAAAAAAATAGAATGTAGTCACATATTTATTGACATAATTCGGTAATTCCAGACGATCTAACAATGACAGCAGATGGTGTCGACACGTACCACTTTGTAAAGGCAGCCAAGCGTTACAAGTGAGTAAACTGCTCAAACTAATGGCATATGCTAATGACTGATAATCACCCCACAGTCCACACTGGGCACACTTTGCAATATGAGTAACAGTCAGCTTAAGCACTTGAAACATTACAATAGGTAGGTGGGTACAGAGATATGATGGCACATGTGTAGATAAATGAAATGCACTTGAGTTGAGACATTTGTTTATTTACCTCATCGTTTAAAAACCCGAGTAGGTAAATACATGCTACTAAAAGAGCGTTTTTCTTACTGTGCATTTTTTATTTGGAAGCATTTCCCACAATCAATTATTATTAGTATCATATCCTCCCGTTTATTTTATCAGTTTCAAACACAAAATTGGTACTATTGTAAATCTGTGTTATGTGACAGGTTTATTACGTCACAACCATTGATTGATAACTATAGTTAGTAACCATAATTGTTAAAATAAGCCTTTAATACAACCACTTTTATTGTTAATACCAAGGCCATTTCATTTCCATTTGACTCTGATATTATTTCTCAACACGGCCAGCAAGGTGGTATTAAACCTTTGAGACACTTGCCAGCATTTTCCTTACCGTTAATAGAAGTTTCAAAAAATATATGTAGGGATTGGATAGGTAATAGCTCTAAGGTAATAGATCTCTAACAGCATGGTAGTTAAAAACTGTACTTTTTAATAAGGAAACCAGTTCATCCAGACATTCTACCAAATCTAGCTATGGCTACTGCAAAAATTTGATGCTTTTAATTTAACCGGCAATCGCTGTGGTGCGTTGGCAACCTGTTTTAACATAATCTACTAGGCCATGGCACAAGGTCAATCAAGGGACACAATGTTCCATAGGTGGTTACAGTTACCTTTTTTACAGGTGATATAACAACAAATAGTGGCTCCATCCCTTGACTGCCAGATAACAAAACTATTATTGCGGAGCTGGCACAGCATACTAGTTGCATATCCCGTACCGGAGCAGTGAGAGCTGGCACGGCATACTAGTTGCCTATCCCCTACTGGAGCAGTGAGAGCTGGCACGGCATACTAGGTGCCTATCCCGTACCAGAGCAGTGAGAACTGGCACGGCGTACTAGCTGCCAATCCCGTACCAAAGCAGTGAGAGCTGGCACTGCATACTAGTTGCCTATCCCGTACCGGAGCAGTGAGAGCTGGCACGGCATACTAGTTGCCTATCCTGTACCAAAGCAGTGAGAGCTGGCACGGCATACTAGGTGCCTATCCCGTACCAGAGCAGTGATCAGAGGTAGCACATGAGCGATGTTTTGTCGTTTCACCGCGCTAACTGATCCGCCGCCCCCCTTCCAGAGAGGTCCAGCGGACGGCGGGCGTGTCGACCACCGACTTGGTCGGCCGCATGCTGCTGCTGACGAGACAGCACTTCCGTCGCGGCGAGAACGAGTACACCGTCGGCCGCGAGGGCTCGTCGACGATGGGCCTCGACTCGACTGCGCGCAGTCCGTGGACCGGCTGCTCGCAGTTCTTGCCAACCACGCAGAAGATCATCCAGTTCAGCGACGGCACGGCGCCGCAGGTAGAGGTTGTGTCCTTTTCCCGGTTCCTTCTTCCTATTCCTTTTCCTTTTCGTCCGTGCTCGTCGTTGGCGAAACAAACTAGTTAAAACTCGGTATTGTTTGCTAAAGCTGCATTTTCACGGGATCATTTTCGACACTAATCTGCCACGGCAGATTATGCTGTCAAAAAACATGTCTATATTTAAGAGAGAAGTAAACGGTTGTCGTTTTGGTCGATTTTCGCATAAATTTCACATTCATAGGGAACGTCTCCTGGCTACAAATTATTTACAAAAATTTTGAAAAAAAATACACGTGTTGTTAAATAGCTGCTGAATGGCGGATACAATTTTTTTTCTTTGTTTTTTTGAAACTTGCAGCTGGGGGAATTTTTTTAAAGTGCCTTAAATGGCCTAAAATGGCACTTTTAGAAAATTCCCCCAGCTGCATGTTTAAAAAAAAACGACGAAAAAATAGTATCCGCCATTCAGCAGCTCTTTCACAACACTTGTATTTTTTTTCAACATTTTTGTAAATAATTTGTAGCCAGGAGATGTTCCCTATGAATGTGAAATTTATGCGATAATCGACCAAAACGACAACCGTTTACTTCTCTCTTAATTTGATAAATAATATTGATGTCTAATTTGCTATTCTATGTTTAACTTATATGTTATTGATTATATGAACATGATATATTACATAATATTTAGACATATGATGTGCAAAAGAGCATAAAACTGTTGTTGCGGAGTTTTGTCTCAAATGCTGCCATGTAAATGTAGCTAAGGTGAGGTCTGATTTCCAACATTTCACACAGTGCTTGGCGTGTTAAACTGAATATAGTGTTTTTGGAAAGTACCTAATAGCTCTGAAGGCTAGGACAAAGTATACATGACCCAACAATTTAATCTGAAGGTCAGTTGTATTTATGAATTTATGGTTGTAATCGGGGCTGGATATTTCCAACAGACCTGCAGGCTACAAGGTTGTTTAAGTTATATATTCATGGTCAACCAGGTACAACCAGGTACACTGAAGAATTCAGGTTATCTAATATAATCTGGGGTGACTGAAATTTATGAAAAAATATAATCCTCTTAGAAAGACAAGTTTAGATTTATGTATCTTGGCAGTGAATCAATTTGATCGTCTTGAAAAAATATTGTTTAATTTTTTTAATACAGTTTCACATTCATTTTTCATCAATTAATTTGGAAATGTTCTGATGTACGTAATGTTTGGAAAGTTCAGGAAATATACATTTAATAAGACTATATCGACAATATAAGAATATATCGTCTTCAAACTCGAACCGAGCCGAAATGGCAAGTTTGACACTATGGCATATGGATTCATTCTAATTGAGCTGGAGTTTGTTCTCTTTTGTTCTTGTAACGTGTGGGTTGTCAGGAAACTTCAATTCCATTGATAACAATTCACTACGACAAGGATAGCTCTGTGCTCTAAATCATTGAAGGGCTGAATTTTAAAAGTCAGTTGGCTTCCGAGTATAAATTCATGACGAGAGCATTGTGCACTCCTATTTCCTTTCTACTTGTAGAGTTCTTCCCATTAGTCATTCATTTGTTGCCGATTATCGAACGTATTGTTTAGTTATATCTTTCTAGTGCAATGCAGTGGTGTGATCCATTGAGATCAGACACTTGATGAAGATAAAGCCATTGAAATTTTAACTAATGCACTATCGATTGGTGATACTGATATCTCAACAGGGAAGTTAGATTAGGGTCCTACAACCTATTTAAAGTTGTAAACTGTGAAATTTGATCGATTAACACTAGACATTTCATTAAAGAATGTTTTGTTTACCAACCTATTGACTGCGTAGCATAGTAATTCTTATCTCGGTATTATTTAATAGCCAGTTATTAGCTGGTTTTTGATAAGAGACCTAATAATGAAAAAAATACTTTAATTAACTTCTCTTTATCTCATTTTGATGTAACTAATTGCATGGATAGAATATATTATCATTTGTTATTATATCAGTATCACTAATAGTAATAAAGTAATAACACTACTTTTATCCTCAAAACGTATTTTGTGCACTGTAAGCACCATCTCCATGTTTTGCCCCACCCCTCCTAGCAACTGAAAATTACAAAATGAAAATGCACACAGATTAGCAGCAAAGTTTAGTTTAGGCTATCAGTTGTTGCAAGGACGTTTATTTCAGATGGTTTTACTTGAGATAAATAGAGTTGCCTGTTGATGATGAAATTTGGTCAAGAAACCACTTGTGCCGTAACAGAATTGAACTGACTACTAGTTGTTAAGTAGTGCTGCGTGGGTTTACGGTGTTGGTGATGGAGAGGATGTATGGGTAACTTATAAATAACAAGTCTGTCCTGGACACATGAAGTGATAAATGTAATGAGACTCTACAGAACTGCGATACAATCAATACAGAACCACAATATTGCCGAGTTTCCGTTGCTAGTTGCTCTCTCCGTCTTCTTCTGCTTCTCCTGGTGTGGTCCGCTTCTCGGCAGTCGTCACGGTAGTCGTCACGGTAGTCGTCACGGTAGTCGTCTCGCGTCGTCGTCCGTAGAGTTGGGTCGGGGGGGGTGAGAGCTGAACCCGCAGCGGGGCAGTTTTCGACGGCCGAGCAGCAAGATCGGAACGACGGACAGAGGGTTCGCTCTCACTCCCCCGTCCCAACTCTACGGACGACGGCGTGAGACGTGACGACTACCATGAAGACTGCCGAGAAGCAAACCACACCAGGAGAAGCAGAAGACGGAGAGAGCAACTAGCAACGGAAACTCGGCAATATAGTGGTTCTGTATTGATTTGATTGTATTGCAGTTCTGTAGAGTCTCACTATATTTATCACTTCATGTATCCTGGACAGACTTGTCGTTTGTTAATTACCCATCCATCCTCTCCATCAGCAACACCGTAAACCCACGCAACACTACTTAACAACTAGTAGCAGTTCAATTCCGCTACGGCACGCGCTTCGTAATCGGCTAGCCGCACGACGCCCCGAGACGGCGTCATGACGCCCTCCGATCCCGTTCCAGCCCGGCGACCGGATCGTGTACGTTGCGGGCGCCTTCGACCTGTTCCACGTCGGGCACCTGGACTTCCTGGAGAAGGCGCGCGAGCAGGGCGACTTCCTCATCGTCGGCCTGCACACCGATCCGATCGTCAACCAGTACAAGGGACGCAACTACCCCATCATGAACCTGCACGAGCGGGTGCTCAGCGTGCTGGCGTGCAAGGTAACCGCTCGGACTTCTACCTGGGTTTGGACACGTCTTGGTCCACTTTGTGTTTGTTTGCTGAAATGCATTCCTCCTATCTTGATGCAAATTGTGCTATGATCATATTGATAGATGTTTCCTTTGTTAAATAAAAATTACCTATATTATATAATATTAAATATAATATAATATGTCTATTTAATATTTATATAATTAATATAATAATAATGTATAACACATATTGGATGTACCTACAACCTATTTAAAAAAATGTTTACGGAAGTCCTTATACAATAAATGAATGTGTAAGTACAGTAGATACCTTGTGTAGGGAGACCCCAGTGCTATCCGAGATTTGCTATACTTTATTAGTTGGCAATCTAATAAAATATAATTGCTCTTTAAACATTCTTCTATTAAATTCATAATTGGAATTGCCAATAGTACTACCTAATCTAAACTTCCTGCTGTTTTTCTTCTAAATCTGCATTTTTATTTGCTGCAAATTTTGCAGTGCACAGCTTAAGTTATGTAAATCTTAGAAATTCAAACACATTGATTTCATTCATGGAATACATGGAGTTTCTGATAAATCATGTAAGTACTAAGTACTGAATTGATTACTTGACAGATGACTTGATGTACACAGTCACACATGTTCTTGACAGATCTCGCATACAGTACTCACCTGTACAGATGACAGGATATTTTGTTTTAAAATGTTGACGTCCCAAATTAAACTTCACATCATGTTTTGTGTGAATATAAAAGCTTAGTTAATCATAACTCTTTAACTGCTGAGTTTCTCTTGGAGCAAAAGAGTGACAGTGCTGGGTATATTTTGCAAAATACGCTGTTTTACTAAATAAATTGCAGAACTCGAACCATTGGGCTATGATGATTGAAATATTTTTTACAAGTGGCTAACGAATATACACTTCCAGAAAAACTAAAAACTCGTGGCCTTCCCACCCCAAAAGAAGTTGGGAGGGGGAGTAAAAAAACTTTGAAAAATGTTGGAACTTTTTTTTGGAAAACAATAAACCTTTGCACCCAGCTATATTAAACTGCCCCCCAACCCCCACACCCCACACATCCAATTAAATAACCCCCTTGGGCCCCCCTCCCAAAGAGTGAGAGACGTGCCAGTAGTCCACAATCATTTTTTCACTTTACAGTACCAAAGCGGATAACAGGTGGCGGTCGATATGGTCGATATTTTTAGTTACGTTAGTGCCAACATTTGCTATTTCAATTTCAAGTCTGTAGCTCACATCTGGTGCTCAGGAAAAATTCAAATGCACGGTGCGGCAAAACGCGTAGACGCGGGCGTAGCAGTGAAAGTGTAAATAACATCATTACAATTGCATCCGCAGTACGTCTCGGAGGTGGTGATCGGCGCGCCGTACGCGGTGTCGCTGGACCTGATGGACCACTTCAAGGTGGACGTGGTCGTGCACGGCCAGACGCCGATCCAGATCCAGCCGGACGGCGACGACCCGTACGGCGTGCCCAAGCGTCTCGGCAAGTTCCAGCTGGTCGACTCGGCCAACACCATGACCACCGAGCGCATCGTCGAGCGGATCATCTTGCACCGGCTCGAGTTCGAGGCGCGCAACGTCAAGAAGGAGAAGAAGGAGATCGACGCGTACGAGGCGTTTCAAAAGTCGCAGCAAGTCGGTAAGGCGTAGGCGGGTGGATTCGGTCGGTGAGGTTTCGCTTTGTGCGTGCGTCGTTGTCATCGGTTTGCGGACGCGGGCGTTTTTATAGGCGAGTTGCGATGGCATTGTCAATGAGTGACTGTTGGTGGCTTTTTCTCAGACGTTTCTTTTATACTTGATTTATTTATTATAATGGGGATCAAAGTCGTTAGGATTTTTTTTTACACGAAACAAAAGCGTACAAATTTTCGGGAGATTCCGGCGTGGTCGGTTTTAGAAATCTTTTAGTGTTGTTAACTACTGTGTAGGGGTTGAAATCGTTGCGCTGCCGCTATCCAGCGGGGGCTCCTTGGGCTGCGGGCCGTAGGTACCAAAGAATGATTCCATAAGTGGCGTTTTTCACGTCTCATCTGGCGGCCCGAATTGCGACTGGCCGCGGAGCAATAGGTTCGATTTCACGGTTGGCAGTTGACGGCGATCGGATTATACATTCAAATCTTTTCTAGTCAATGGAAATGCTCATTTATACAAAGGAAATTTATTCTAACAATCTTACCACTTGTTTCACCGTTGTAGGGATAAAACTACTAATCAAAAAAAAGTGCCAATCACGTTTGCAAATCGGGACCTGATTCGGAGACATCGACAGATCATTTTAAAAGATATTTAAAAAATCTTAATCTATCTTACCTAATCGTAGCTAATTCAGAGTTATCGTTAATTGTCATACCTGCTACTTACCCAGTTTGAGTTACCTGCAATCTTGTTACCTATTGTTGTTGTTATTTAATTTAGTTGTTTATTATTTTTAATTTAGGTTAGTATAATGCAAAAATGTACCTGTGTGTCGGCAGATTAGTATAATCTAGGTACTAAAAATTGAATGCCTTATGCCAAAGCTGAACTAACATTTTGCAAAGTGTTGTAACTTTGTAACATACAAGAATTTTCTGTTTTTTGGATATGTGTGCTTGACTAAGGCGGTTACTAACGTTTGACCCAAATCGCGTGCGTAAAGCCAGTGAAACTTTGTTAGTAAGGCCTAATACTTCATAAGCTTTTCAGAAGATGGACCCAGTTGTATCGCCATCATTCCTCGCTTTTTAAACTCTATATTTTATTATGTTTTGTGTTGCGGCTGGGGAGGGACCCATTGACATTTGAAAATCTACCAAAACATTTTTCACGGGCAAGCTTTTAGTGTCTGCCCCAAACAAAATAGCTAGGGACTTGGGCAACATAACAGGCTTCCAAATAAATTACGATGATTTTTGTGTTTTGTTTAGATTTTCTGAAGATTATGGCCATAACTCATAAGTCATAAATCATAGCTATCGATAATTTTCAGCAAGAATTGTGACACTTAAATTATTATTACTTTATTTGAAACCCCAATGGTGATTAATTCTCAAGTATGCTAGCTTTTTGTTTTGAGCAGCCACTAAAAGTTGATCTGTATAAAGATATTTGTAGATGTTCATAATCACAGGCCATAGGCCATTGGGTTACCCCCACCTCAAGTTTGCAGATGGCGTTCGTGGGCGATTGCATCACTGATTATATTTGTTTGTTTTTCGCGTAGGTGTCAATGTGCCGTACCTTTCGTCAGCCCTTGAAAAGTTTTCATCGCCTCGATAAAACATACATGTCATTCCGGCCACAAAATCCACCGGCAAAAGATCAGCAGGTCATTTATCGTGTTCTCGTTTCATGCTTCACCTCTCTTACCCCATACTACGCTACATGTACACCTGTTTGTTCCTCATTTGGCTATTTTACTGGTAATCATTTTAGTATACACCTATACCTGTCTGTACCTATACATACATATCACGGTTTTATTGCTTTAAGTAAATGTGTAGTTTTATATTTATACTGTTACTATCCCACTAACAAAGTTTCACTGCCCAGTCTTTTTCTCGTAAACTTTGGGTACACTATTTTCTTTCCAGTGCACCAAAGTAGACACTCCATATATTTCTACAAATTCACGGTTCTCTGTTGGCTCTATCTTTGGCGTGGGCATGCTAGCGTAATAAGCTTGGGAAATTACATCTCACTAGAGGAGGCATTTTGATGCGTAGTTCACAGATACTAATCGCATTTGTAATGCATCAGTAAAGTCGATTGCTTCCTATATTATTCTATAGTTATGTTGGTACAATGTTACGTAGTCATTCTCTGTAACTTCTAAAGGAAAATGCAATATTTGCAATAATCATTCGACACGCTTTATGTAATTGTAATGTGTACAAAGAGAGATAATGTACTGCTCATGTTTTTGGCTAGCGATGTTTTCGTCTCTAATTTAGCTTACCTGATTGGGGGAGTTAACTGATTCCACACGTACAAATATGAAAGTGCCGGGATTTAAGTATAAACTGTGGCTATTTTAGTCGGTTTGCAATTTGGCCTGTATGTGTTGGTGCCCTAATGATAAAGCTGTGACAGAAATTTTATTTGTATGCTGGATTGTACACTGAGCTGTAGCATAAATATTTGTAATTGCTTGAATGCCACTGGAATGGCAAACCATGCAAATTTTAAGGGGTTTTAAAATTAATTACTGTGTAATTTATCAAGCAAATTATGTCATTAATCACGATTAACAGTGGATATTAAGTGGTTTTATTAATTTCAGTATTTCTTTGTTTGTGTCCCTGACCCCTGTTCTAAAATGTGTTGGATAAATTTAAAATAGGGTGTATATTTTTTCTATAATCATTTTCGGCAGTTGGTAGACACTTGCTGCAGTTAGGTATACTCTCTTTGAGGTAAAGGTCAGTTCAAGGTTGGAGCACTAGCATGTGCTTTCAATGTGCTTTTCTTGGTCCAAAAAGCAAAAATTGTCAAAAGTGAGTGGATTCTTTCAATAGAATCAATTTGCGTGTTCTCCTCAAAAAACATTTAAATGGTTTCTGTTATTTCGATGCGTATCCCACTTTAGTGATTCTGATATATTATTTTGAGCCAGGAATTTCAAGGATAAAGTAAATTCAATGCTAACAGTAGATTAACAAGCAGTCAAGAACAAATGGGATTGTTCTTGCAATATTTTATTTAGTGTTTAGTACATATTAGTGTTTTCTGTGCTGGGTGTGAATATTGAAGTGAATTCAAGATGCTTTCGAGTTTCGAGTAACAATAGGAAAACTGTCAAGTGGAAAACCAAGTACCTACCATGCAGCGCAGTACAACTCCTGTGGCCGAATCAACAGGCCGTATCACTCAGGTAAGAAGCTTTTGTACAAGATACCACAGTTTAAAACAACTTTTTATTGTTCCATGAAACACAAATTCACACACATACATACAAACAGAATAAATACAAACATAATCTCATCAGATATATTCCTCACAATCTTCTCTTCCACTATTTTTATTTGTAAATACCGCAGTGCTTCGTACTTGTCAATTCATTTTAGATTGTATAAAAACAATTTTTAGTTAAACCTTCTCTCCATGATCTTCAATAGAACATGGGCTTTAATATTAATTGGTGTGTAGTAAATTAAAACTAAAATATCAATGTAAAAACAATCTTGCATCCACAATGGGGTACCTACCTACCTATATATAATATTCTAGGTAGTAGGGATTATCTATCTTATGCTCATACCTACCTATACTACCTGCTAATAATATAGGTTTTAGAAACCAGCTGATGTTAATACTCTGTGTTTGCTACGTAGCTTTCGACTGAGGTCTAAACTATAGCGTACATACAATAATCTGCAGTATTACCTACAAAACAATTGCATAGGAAAGGAACACCTACACCTCACCTACCTATACAAATGTCGATCAATTGCACCATCATGTTGTACTTTCGGTATACCACCAATACTACTCCTGTTATGCTAAAATAATACTAGTAGTACAACTGCAAACAAGAAAAATCTCATGAGTTGTCTCGGCAAGAAGTGCAAAATATAATTTCTCCAGTTTGTCTTGAAAAAAGACATCTGACTTGGCAAGATAATGTCTTAAAAATTCACCGAAAATAATTGCTGTAGCATATTCCCTATTTTTCCCAAAAAGCGAATGTCATTTGAACTTCATTCACGTTTTAACCCCAGGCTAGCCAAGAAAGGCAAATACCCAACCCAACCGCGTTAGCCGTTTTAAGAAATCTTTGTCATCGAGACGTGCGTTAGCCGTTTTAGTCATCGAGACGTGCGCCCGGCCCCGAAATCATTGCACCGTGTTCCGACCGGTGTATTCGACCTTGTCGCGGTCGCCGCCGTAGTTTCTCGTCTGCTCCCGGACGAGCTGGTCGATGCTCTTCGTGTGGTGCCGCAACGTGACGGCGACGTGGAGCCGCGACGCGAGGTAGCACATGAAGAACGCCGAGACGAACAGCAGACTCCCGAGAACGACCGCTAGCATCAGGAACGTGCTGCAGGCCGCGTCGGAGTTGGTGCCGTTGTGGTACAAATCTGCGGGGAAACGTACGTGCGATTGTTTCAGAGCCGTAATTGCCATGGCAGTTAACGAAAATTAATATTGATTCGGGTTCAGGTTTTTTAAATTTGGTAATTCGGGTTTGGGTTCAACACAGAATTACGGTTTTTTCGGGTTACGGGTTCGATGCCATGCTCATGATTAAATTTTCAAATTTACCTTCATAATATTCACGTTACAGCCGTCTAGTCTGTAATCGATTCCATTTTGACTTAGCAATAACTAAAATATGACATTTTGGTAAAGTTCTGCAAAAGTTTATTGCCTCGTTCCTGAAAGGATTCCACACAATTGAATAAAATGCAGAGTGTTGAGAACCCGATAAAACCCGGAAAATAATACCGGTTCGGGTTTGGGTTTTTCAAAACTAGAATACAGGTTCGGGTTTTCAAATTTTCCGGATTCGTGTTCGGGTTCAACACAGAGTTACGGTTTTTTCGGGTTACGGATTCAGGTTCGATGCCCTGGTAATTAGTATAATCTACCATTAGTGTGTTCCAAAGTGCATAAATTCACTTGTTGCAATTGTATCATGTTGAATAGGTACTGAGAGAGAGAAGAACTCTAGGTAGTACTCTGCAATTATCGATATAGCTTGAGCAATTAAACTCTGGCTGTGGGTATTCCCAGGTACGAGAAATCCTGGGATTCTTAAGGAACACATTTCCTGCAAGATTTCACACGGAACTAATTTTTAAAAGCTGGGGCTTTCTAGTTTTTAAGTTTCCCAAAGCTTAAATGGCTTGATCTGCTAGAAGACTGCTAAAAAACAGATATTATAAGGGTGTGATCATGTAACTTTTTTTCCATTTGATTTCGCTTGAAATCACTCGATGTCATGTCTCTGCCGATAATTGGAAACGAATCAACTCGTCTTTGCTGGTACATACCATGTTTCAGTACCATGAGGTTGATGATGATTAGTGACAAAGCATGCACATAAATGCAAATCTTAGCTCTTTCACAAATCGAAATCAATCGGACTGAATCGCGAACCGACGCCAACGAAACCCACTGACCTCCAGGCATCAGCACCGTGTACTCGATGTTCTCCTTGAACTTGGCGTACTGCGTGGTGTCGTTGGTGACGACGGCAATCGCCTCGGCGTTGGGCAGCTTCTTGTTGCGTCCGACGCGATGCGTTACGTTTCGCGTCTCCGAGCTGTAGAGCGTGCGGCGGCGGCGGCCGTGACCCGCAGGCTCGAACAGGTCCAGGCAGTACTCCTGTTTGCAAACGACCGAATGATCGCTGTGATCGGAAACCAATGCTCTTGGTTTGCCGCTGGCAGTGTCAGTGACACAATGCCAGCAACTTTACTCCTGTACGACGGGGCACTAATTGATGAGCGTACTGTGACCCGCAGGCTCGAACAGGTCCAGGCAGTACTCCTGTTTGCAAACGACCGAATGATCGGAAACCAATGCTCTTGGTTTGCCGCTGGCAGTGTCAGTGACACAAGGCCAGCAACTTTACTCCTGTACGGCGGGGCACTAATGGACGACTACAGTTCCAGAGTCAAAATTATGTGGGCAAATAATTGCCATAAGAATAACATTGCACTTTTGTGGGCAAATCAGTGATTGACTCTGGAACTGAAGTCGTCCATTGATGAGCATACCGTGACCCGCAGGCTCGAACAGGTCCAGGCAGTACTCCTGTTTGCAAACGACCAAATGATCGCTGTAATTGGAAACCAATCCTCGAAACTATTATTCCGGGCGGAGGGCTTTCGCGTAGCTGCTTTAGCTTTAGTATGCGAGTGGAAAATCTAGGTATAGTCCTTCTATCCGTGATGTCGTTTACCGGCTGACAGTCGGTGGGGTCCATGCACGCCTTGATCTGCGAGTGGATCCACAGCGTCGAGCGCTCCTTCATCGTGCTCAGCAGGAACGCCTCGAAGTCGAGGAACACCTCGTTGGGCTTGTCGCGGTAACGTGCCGGCTGGTGCGGGATTATCGTGGCGAAGTCGCGGTTGCGGCAGCTGCAAGCAAAAGGAGGCTTTGGTTTTCTTGAGGGTGAACGATCCTAAGTTCTTCGAATGCTGGTAACCTTTGCCCTGAGTCTGACATGACCATATTTTTCAGTTGCATACGGGAACCACGTTTTTGTTGGATCATTAAAGTTAAGCAATAATGTGTTGATACAGGTGTTGGATGGGTGACCATTTTCACTCACATTTTGATACTTTGCAAGTTGCTCATTCGATTAGCAGATTAATCGACACTGTTAGAAATTTGTATGCCTTTTTGAGGTGATACATTATTGATGAGCGTAGCGAGCGAACCGAGTGGAGCGAAATCTTCAATTACACTAGCCCAAGAAAAAACCCCTTATGTGTGTTTTTTCTGTGTTTTTTTGTGTGATCGATGTAGATCGACGTAAAATTTTTTTAATAAAAAATTTTACGAAATTTTTTGATTTTCCAAAATTTTGAATCTCTGTGAATGTCAAAGTTCTTTACGTATCTTCACCAAAACCTAAAAGTATGTCGACCTTATACAAATTTATTACGCCTGAAAAACTTAGGTCGGTAGGACGTTCCAATTGGTTTTTATTGGTTTTTTATCGTGATTTGACGCCTGATTCAATGAGAGTCCGGTTTCCTTCGTTTCTTGGGTCACCAGCTTTGTTGACTCAAATTCGTCCAAGGCATAGATTTTGACAGAAACCAGAATTTGAGTCAATTTCGTTTTTGGAAGTAATTGAAGGTTAATCTGCGTCAGCAATATATCCCCAATCCAATAAAAACCCTCGGGCATAAGTTAGGTGTTCTGTATTTACGTTCTCATTGCTCAATGCGCTCGAAATGAGCATAATTTTGCTGTGTGACAGATCTGAAAGAAACAAATGGAGGTTACAATCGTCTAAATTCATTTGGAGCGATCAGAATTTTCGAGAAAGCAAAGATCTGACTTGGTGCTCCATGGTTTTCATAGGCTTTCTGCATGCATCTTTATATCCGCAGTAAAAACCGCTACGCTCATCTTCAACGCAACACAAATTGCGTTCGCGAAGCCCTAGTTAATGTTAATAAGGAGGAACCGAAGAAGGAACCTTGCCACTTGCCAGCGCCCTCTGAATGGATATGTTTCGATTTGCTCGTATGGTAAATATGTCTCAATGTGGCTTTGACCTTGAGCAAGATTCAACCCGACGATTTTTTTACTCTGACATTTTCATCGGCCCCGTAGTGATATTTCCATGCAGAAGGCCCTGGTTGTGTGCTCGGATAGAAATTCACTGTGTGCTGTCGATGGCTGCCATGCCTTGTCACAACACTTGATTTCGCGGTCACGGGCATTAGAAAATAAAACTATGTACTTCTTGTGACCATCATTTTGGTCCATCCCGTATACACTGTGCTGTATCAAGCCATTCACCCTGCGTACGTCTATGCTTATATCAATGGTTATAAAGCTAACACTCGAGCAGTCAAAAGCAGGGGGACTTCACTTAAGGCCATATTCCACTAGGGTTGCAACCTGCCGATCCATGGCCCTCTAAATGGTTTTGTCCCATTAGTGGTGATAGGTAATTTGCGGTAAGAAGGCCTAGCATCGGCAGGTTGCAACCGTAGTGGAATTTGGCCTTTACCGAGTTTCCTACCGAGTTGAAATTTCTTGTTTTGATTCCTTGTTCTAAGGATAGGAAAAATAGACAACATGCATCACAAGGATCGAGAACGAAGACTCCATATCACTGTCAATGTCATTTGAGAGAAAGACGCAACATGGTCTCAACTTGTCCTAGCCTAAAAGGAAGGGAAGGGTGGGGTGGGGGGGGGGGGGATTTCATGAGATTGACTCATAGTTACCCGTCCTTGACGAGGGCCACACTGCCCGAAGAGTGGGGCTCGTCGGGGTCAGGGGACACCGTGACCTCCATCAGCTTGACGTACTTCCACGCTGCAGACACAGAAAGGGTACACACTTTGCGTTAGCTCGAGTTACCAATTTATGGTACCTATAGTACATTCGCGAATTACTGGTCAAAACCACTTGAGATTTTTGGGTTAGGAAGACGCGTGCCGACCCTTGTAAACTCTGCTAATCTCTATTGTGTTCTCTTCAAGAGTGACAACTGACGGATCTCCTTGCAAATATAGCTGCGTTGTCTCTTTCGTCCCTCTTGTGTGCTTATACCTGATACTTGTGTGAAATACCTACCTGATGATTGGCAATGAAGGGGTTTCCCCGAAAATTGGCAACATAGGGCTGTGAAAGGGACAGAGTTGGTTCGAATTCGTGACACATGTCACGATATATCTAATTCTAAACCATATATAAAACGATATATAAAACAGATGTTATATCTGTTTTAACACTGGCATTGTCCGAAGCCCTGAAGTGGATTTGACCAGTAATTCGCGAATCGACTAATACAACGTCATACTTCTCGGTTAGTTAACGGTGGCTACCCTACCACAAACACGCGGTTGTTTACATAGAATGGAATTGGCCATACTTGTAACGTTATTCCAGTACCAGCACTTTCGATCTACCATAATGAAATCGAAAATTGTTCGCCGAAAAGAACAAGATAGACACGAAACTTCAAACGATGTTTTGCATGCACGAATGTGTAGAATGATTTGAAAAGTACTGCACTAGTTAAAACACAAAAATCAGTCACCTCCATAAGTGACCTACAGGTATACCAAAGGTAAAGGCCCGTATAAACTGCCGGAAATTAGATTCCATAAACGCATTGATATTGTTATGAATTGGAGAGGGCTAGCACAAGAAAGTGATTCCATGTTGTCTGTGGTGGGTGATTATAAACTACTTTCCCTTTTTCTCACTTTGGACTTTGGAGAGCTTCATCTATCAACATTATTTCACCAGGGGGCTGGCTATCGTTTTAAGCGTTCGTCCTCAAGTCACGAAGATTTCGGTTAATCCTCTGGCGGTTCATGGCCTGGTGAAATGACCCAGTGTTTGCTTTCACGGCGGCATTTTGGTAGCTGTCACGATGGAAAACTAACCGGTCTACCAAACTAAGCAACTGTGTGTGTGTGTGAAAAGCTTATGAAAAATCGAAGTGTTTTTTAAGTTTTAATTTACATGGTTCCCCTGCTGGCTATACATAGATACAAATCTGCAATAACTAAAGTACGTATAGGAAATACGACCCAATTAATTGCATTTTTGACTAAGACTGGATGGAAAATTGCCAGTTTATCCAACGAAAAATGGTGGGCAAGAGTACACTGGATGAGGAAAATTTGCCTCAAAAGAACGCCGGGGAGTTTTATAATCCTATCATCTGTAACAGTCATTGTAAGTGACTAAGATGGCGAGTTGTGAAAGCTTTTATGGCTGGAAATTGTCAAAAGCAACTATGCGGCATCTAACCAGTCCCAATAGAGCCCGTGCCACGAGAGATCCAGCCAAAGCAGCCAGTCCCAAAAGAGCCCATGCCACGAGAGATCCAGCCAATAGCAGCCAGTCCCAATAGAGCCCGTGCCACGAGAGATCCAGCCAAAGCAGCCAGTCCCAAAAGAGCCCATGCCACGAGAGATCCAGCCAATAGCAGCCAGTCCCAATAGAGCCCATGCCACGAGAGATCCATCCAATAGCAGCCAGTCCCAATAGGGCCCATGTCACGAGAGATCCAGCCAATAGCAGCCAGGCTCCGTCGGGGGGGGGGGGGCCGAGGTTTGGGGGGCGCGGATGGGTTCAGGGGGCGCAAATATCTCTCAGGATACGTTTTTTTAGGGATTGTCCTATTTCGGGAGACCTTTTTTTTTAAGGATTGCCCTCGAACATTTTCGGGAGACGAAACGAATTTTCTTGGGCCGGTCTTTTCCACCTATCCAACCCTGGGCGGCGCCGTCAAAACCTTTGCGGGGAGGCGCATCATACTCACGCTACGCCACTGCCAAGTAGGTATGCTATTGTGATTGTAGCTGTGTCCCGATTGCTCCTGCCGACTCACCCGACTCGGGGTTGATCCTGGCACGCAGCTGCAGCTTGGTGCCGATGGGCACCGCCTGGTCGACGGGCAGCTCGCTCTTGCTGTGGTTGATGGCCGTCCGCGAAGGGGCCGCCTCCTTGTAGAGCGCCACCTCGTATTCCAGACGACCCGGAGTCTCCTCTACCACGCCGGACACGCGCGCTCCTTGCGGGCTGCAAGCGACGGGGACAGCTGGGGTTGATTTGTGTCTCGTGATGCCACTGTTTTAATGGCGTTGGTCAACGTTGGGGTGGTGATTAACCAATAATCTAGTCTCTAAGGGAGGCGGAGGGGGGTAAAACATGGGCGCCGGCACTTAGCCAATTCCAACAGGATCCCTTCGCTGATCAGGTTGATTTGATTGATAGGATTATTAAAGTTGAGTATATTGAAGCTATGTGTACTGGTGTAATAAGTGTATGCGTACATACGTACGCTGAGGGTGTTTAAAACACCCTCTGGAATCCAGTGTGCATGTCGTTTAGTCACCAATGGTTTCAAAAAGACATTCACACTGATTTTGTAGCCCTTTAGGTAGAATAACTATCTCATCGTAGCTTGGGGTGGTCGTGGGAAATCAAGGCAACAAACGACTTTAGGTTAACTGGTCATCAGGTCTGCAGGAGCTCGTGGAAAGGCGTCTCCGAATGTACCAACAAATTGTCGACACTGTTCTCATTTGATGTGAGCTCGTGAAGCACCTTGTTCAACTTTGTGTTGAACATGGTGACTAATGACCATTACATGGTTCTAATAGCTCCACTTCTGGTTGGAATTTCTTGTCCTTCAAGGAATGTACGCCTCGGCACCGTGCATTTTATTCGCAATTGCCTCTGTCCTCTACATCGCCACCATTCCCTCATTTATTGGTTCATATCGAAGAGACCAAAGTCACTACTTCGAATTCTTACAGGCGCAATATTTTAGTAGGGAAACCGGTGAAACCATGGTGAAAGGTTTTGGACGATGGCAAACTATATATTATTATTGAGATTGAAGATTACTCCAGATCCACTGTCCTTTAATCATCAAAAGTCGTTATCCAATCCTGTCCGCTCAGTCATTTTCTGTGACTTTCTACATTCCAACCACGGAAGTATAGCTTGACAACCTTTTGGTCATTTTGCACAATTTTCTTTCAACATACATCTTAATTTTAGGTCCGTATAGGTCGTAAATATGCATATCACTTACTAATTGTGAATTGGGTCCAGAAATCTCCTTCTAAGTACAAATTTATCATTACATCTCTAAAAAAACAGATGGCCAAAACAGCCAGAACCTTCTAGGCACAATGGACCCTAGAGCTGGACGAGTATGGACGAGTATGTGGGCACTTACAAGCTTCCCGCGAACCCTGCCGCCTTGTTCTGGATGATGGTAGACTCTGGCGGCTTGCACATGATGATCAGCTCCTGGTCGGACATCATCACGACCCCGTTGAACTGCGGGAACCACACGCGGACGTGCACGAAGCCCTGCGACACACATTCAGATTCAATGGCAACACTGTATACTTACAAGTGTCCGCATGCACTTTTTAAAAACCCGGGACTTACTGAATTTTTTCACCAGAAACCGTATTTCGACTAATTTAGTTCATTAATTTCGATAGCCAGACGTCACGATCTTGCGGCTTGGTTTGCTCAGGGATATTGCCACATCTATAGTTCCAAACATCAAAGAAATGTGTGTTGAAGGGCACGGAAGCTGTTAGAGCCAATACACATGATGCTTTTCATGTTTTCGAGCCCGTGGGCTGAGCCCGTCGGATTTCAAAGCGCCGGTTTGTTAGTGGGTTTAGTTTATATTATAGTTGCGGATTTTCATTCGAATTGAGTATACAATATACATAATTACCTAATATACAATATACATAAGTAATATACATACGTGTTGAGGGAAAAAAATAATAAATGCATATGCCTTTCGCGAGTAAATTCCATTGTTTAACTTATACTGCCAGGTTGTTTATGAATAGATGTGATTATAAACATGTTTAGCAACCCCACGGAATGTGGAGCAAAAGCATCGAGAGAAATATCATGCTCGATTCGGTTCCTCGTTGCTTGCAAGCGCATTGAAGTGGAAACATACGTGCGATGATAGCTGAGGTACAGGTACTTTGTATATATATGGTACATATCCTCAATGGCGATAAGGGAACCCGTTCTTGGGCTAGGTCGCGGTCGTGAGGACACGAGGAGAGTGCTCTCCAATCGCATCCGGGCTCGACGCCCCGAACTGAGTTTCTTAGTTCGCGTCGTGGTCGATTAATTGAGTGGTAACTAAACTCCGTTTCAGCCTAAGAAGAAGTATGAGACGAAGAAGTGGAACTGGCTTTGTGTCTCTTGAGCCAAAAGTGTGAAAACTTCCCATAATAAGTAGAGCCTTTTGTCGTCCCAACCAGACATAAGTGCATGAGTTTTATAACTCATATTACAGTTAAATTTTTAGCAAAGGAACTGGCTGCCATCAAGACATAAGTGCATGAGTTTTAAAACTCATATTACAGTTCAATTTTTAGCATAAGAAACTGGCTGCCAATAAGACATAAGTGCATGAGTTTTAAAACTCATATTACAGTTCAATTTTTAGCATAAGAAACTGGCTGTCATCAAGACATAAGTTCATGAGTTTTATAACTCATATTACAGTTAAATTTTTAGCATAAGGAACTGGCTGCCGGTAGAGGGTGTCTCATCCCAATTCATGAATTGGGGAGTAATTTTTGACACCAGAGGCCGCAGAAATAGCACAATTTTCGTCTGGGGCGCCTAAATACACTCGCGTACTGTGGTAAAATAAGTCACATCAGGACATCTCGATGCATTTTGATGATTTCACTACTTGTACATCTAAAATGCATGCACGACTTGCCATGGTTTTGCAGAAGCAATTAAACTCTTGTTTTTGAGAGGAAATTAAGCATATAGTCCGTCTCAGGTTCTGATGGCAGCAACAAACCGGTTTTCTACAATGTTATAGTGTAGGCCCAATGCCCCGAGGTGCTGCCAAAAGAACATGAGACGTACTATAGGTTCTGATCCGAGGAAGCACAGGCTTGATAAATGATAAGCAAGACTGAGCGTCAATTGCTGCTTGCACTTTGTCCTGGTCATAAAAGTGATTGGTGATCTTAACATCTGGGGTGCGAATTAGTGCAAAATGTCGCCGCACTTCCTAGTTCCAATAGCTTTGCACTTTGATAGTTTGCTATAAAACAAACGCACTTTTGTCATACAAAGGATATCCAACTGATACCCGACGTATTTTGCCAGGGTCAGTTGTCAAAACGTATAGTGCGTCGTTAAACACCACACACAATCATCATTTTCATCGGGCTTTACGTAACATCTCTGTGGTAATAGTACTGCATTAATTTTGTTCGGAATGAACAGGAGTTTATACATGGAACCAGCGTGTGCCAAAATTAGCTACGATCACTTTTTAGATATAATTCCTATGAAAACTACGAGTCACCCTCGCATCTTTGTGGTTGGCACATTCTACGATGGGTATATACGTTCCAGATTCACATGGTTTCTGTTGTTTGTCAGGTACAAAATGTGTATGAATCGTTGAATTCTTTGCCAAATGAGTCCAAAGTCTTGTGGTAACTACTGAATCAAAATCTTGTGCAGTTAAAAATTAGTTTTGCCATTGTGATCATTGGCGAGAAACATGGCACGGAAAACGGATTGTTTATATGATTTCTCTGATTCTATACTACGCTTTGTTTACCGGAAGTGCAGCCGGCACTCACGAAATGTCATTCCCTAAAACAGATGGCTCAAACTCAAAGCAATGCTATTGTTACGACGAAGTGTTACAATAGGTTTTTGGGTCAAAAACAACAAAACCGCGCGTAATTTTGCGCACATGGTTTTCAAAAAAAATCGAAACATTTTGTTCGTGCGTTCTAACGGTCGTGATTAATCAAAACATTATAACGCGACAATCAAAACTATAATATTACCCACTTGTGATCTTTTAACATCGAATGGACTACACACGTTTACACTATCTCTAGAGTATTTCAAACTCTCTACTTCAAAGTGGTCGCATCCGTCATTCTTCTAGCTCTAATTCTGATATACCAAAGTTCAAATTAAGTCCTTAACTCGCGGCGTAATCTTTTCATTGTCGTCACCAGCCAACCGGAACCGACGCAATCTTACAGCCAGTAAACTTTTCAAAAGACGGATACCGATCTAATTTACAGACTGCGTCGATCAATACGAGTTCAACGATCTTGTCATTTGGGCGAATATTTTGTCCGTTGTTACCGCCAAATTAAAAAAAGAGAGTCTGAATGGGTGTAGTTTCCATGGTGCCACCAAGGTGCCCTAGATGCCCTTTGTGCGTGGGTACCGTATGCTCGCGATCGGATATTTTGATACGGAACCCGACAGATTGAGTGCTATATCGCATTTGCAACTTAGCGCTTCCTTTGTGAAACGTATATCATGAGCGGGTTGTCAGTTATTATTATAGTTAAGGAAGTGTGCTATTATTGTACGTATCCTGACACTCTTCTGTTAGTGGGTGGGGTTTACGTGTTATAGCCAGAAGCATGAAATCTTTCGATGGTTATTCTAACAATTTAACAGCTGGCTTGAGGCTGCCAGCGAGTATATTTTGATTTGAATTTGCTCGCCAATTTTTCAGTACACCTCCTGCACGATTTTGCTATTGATATATTTACCGATTAGCGGCATACCTACGATGAACCACTAGAACAATGCCCTGCATTTTAGGCTATATAGAATTCGTCGGTGCATGTAAAATATTCCACTTGTAGGTTTTAGGACGCTATACATAAATCAACGTTGTATAATTATTATGTAATCGCGTGAACGATTATTCTACTTTGCCATGCCAACGCACTGTTCTTCTCTTCGATTTACAGTTTTGTTAATTGTTTGCATAATCAAGTGATTGACTGCAAGCTTAAAATGCAGTTCTCGAAATGCAGACTAGGCGCAATCAGTAGACAATGCGCATGTGACACGCAAAATGGTCTAAAGCATGACCCAAAGAACGGTGTTTGTATTTTGTCGGTCACGCCATATAACCTAGCGCGGTCCAATGATATTTGATGCATATTGCATAAAAGTTTTTACTTCCTTTATGTAGAGTTGGAAGTTATCCGACTACGGTCGGTTACGGGTCAGGACATGATATCATTGCTCCATACTCATTTGTAAATGGCATGTCTTGGCTATTGTGTTTAGCTTCTATAGGTATAGTACTAGTAGCTTCACGTTAACAGGACAATATTTTGCCCTAGTGAACTTGGTGGGTGCAGGGTTTATCTTTGTTGTTACACGGTTTTTCACTTTTGTAATTCGGTCAGACGATATTATATACTCGGACGGTATTCAAGGTCTTTTACATGTCAATCTTGATTGGTTACAAACGGTACAGACTCGAATTTCGATATTGCTAAGTAGAGAAGTAAAAGTATCAATCCTTACAACGGATTGCTTTATATACTAATATACTTAATAACGGTTATACTTAAAAAATACTATCGTAATCACATTTCCATGTTTGGGAAAACCTTCTGCCATATTTGTGTTGTTTGCAAAAAGTTCTGTCGACTGTTTCATTCATATTTTTCCACGCACGATTTGCACTGTTTTCATTGTTAATCTTACCTTTATATATTGCGTCATTTGATCAAGTTACCTAATGGTTGTAAAGACTTGCTCGCTTCCTGGCAAAGAAATGTCACCGTAATAATGTCTTCAGAGATGGTCACTCTCGAAGAGGTATATACGTACAAATGCAAATTGTCAAATTACTGTTCTCATTCTAATTGTGCGACTCCGTTCTCTTTTTTATTAACCTTTTAAAAGGAGATCCTTTTGTAAATGCTTCAAATTGGTTCTACTTCTATTCTTGCAATGTGAGTCCTTGGTGTGCTGCTTTTCTCATAAATTAAAACAAGATTGGGCAGCAACGTTGAAATTGAAGTAAAGCGCTTTTCTTCTTTACATGCACGCGAAATGATTTCATCGTTTTCGAAACACTTTTTAGATTCATGCATTTGAAAGAAAAGATTTAAATTTTAAACCTCCTGTAAAATATTTCAATTTTATAAAAATTGTCGATTGAGATCAGTGGAAAGCCGGAGGACCGCCGACCCATTGACTCTATTCCACAAGTACATGGCCTTTTCGAATTAAGCGAGATGGAATAGCATCAACCAATCCATGGCTTGTTACTAAAGTCAGAGTCGATGTGCCCCGGCTACCATAACCCGGCCGTAATACTGCCGCTCTAGGTCGGGGTTACTAGTGAGCCTATATACGGTTAGAGAGTGGCCATCTCTGAGTATGGGCGCCATGTTTTTACCAAATTGATTTATTCAACAGCTCTTTCAGCAGTAGTTGATACGTTACGAACTTACCTCACCATGTACATAATACGTAGATATGCAAAGGAATATGAGAAACTCATATAGACAACTGCCACGTGCTTCGTGATCAACTTGGTAAAAACATGTCGTCCGTTTAGCATGGGATTCGAACAGCCAATAGAAAAGTGTTATCATGTTGGCCACTCTCTAACCCTATATAGGCTCTCTAGGGGTTATTAATGGTGGTATTAATTAACCAGGGGGTACTGCTATAGTATTCCCGGGACTGCGAGTGGCCGCGTTAGGTAAGGCCCCCTGAACGCCTCATTTATTTGCCCATGGGGTGTCCGGGGCGCGCTATTCCGTGTCGAGCCTAGTATAGACGCAATGTTAAATTTCCCTCATTTAGATTGGCTTTTTGGACAGTTTGTCTGGAGCTGGCCTTGAAAAATGACCCAGGGTACACAGTTCGCGAACCTATACTGTGATGTGCCAGGAGTAATACAATTAAAAAAGTGAGAACATCCTCGACAACGCATCAGAGTTCGGAGATGCACACAGAAATGACGAAGATTTCAGGCAAGAAAACGATTTCAAAGTGAAATGCGATGTAAATATGACGATTCTAGTCGTCCAATTGACTTTGATACCAGTTTTCTACCAATATGGTACCAATATTTTACACTGCCAGTATGATTGCCAAACCGTAGAAATTTCACATTGCGTCTATGAGGCACGAAACGGAATAGCGCGTCCCGGGCTATTTCCCGGGAGTATTCCCGGGAATAATAGCAGTATCCCCTGGCTAATTAATACCACCTAGCACCAAGCAGTAACCCCTAGAGAGCCAATATAGGGTTAGAGAGTGGCCAACACGATAACACTTTTCAATTGGCTGTTCAAATCCCATGCTAAACGGACGACATGTTTTACCAATTTGATCACGACGCACGTGGCAGTTGCCTATATGAGTTTCTCATATTCCTTTGCATATCTACGTATTATGTATACATGGTGAGGTAAGTTCGTAACGTATCAACTACTGCTGAAAGAGCTGTTGAATAAATCAATTTGGTAAAAACATGGCGCCCATACGCAGAGATGGCCACTCTCTAACCGTATATAGGCTCCCTAATAACCCCGACCTAGAGCGGCAGTATTACGGCCGGGTTATGGTAGCCGGGGCTAGAGAGTGGCCGCGCTAGGTAAGGCCTCCTGAACGCCTCATTTTGCCCGTGGGGTGTGAGGGGCGCGTCAACTCAGCGACTCACGTTGCGCTTGAGCACGCCGCACCGCGAGAAGTCGGTGACCAGCAGGTCGTAGGTGAGCTCCGAGGCGTCCGAAGTGTCGGGTCTGATCTGGCAGCTCGTGTCCTTGACGGGGTCCACGCTGCGGTCGTCGGCGAACAGTGGCGCGCCGCGGAACCCGTCGGGCTTGCGCAGGCGCGCCATCACCGAGTCGCGCACGTGACTGCCCGCCTCGCCGCTGTTGCTGAACGTGCACTGGATGTCCGACACTGGAATGAGAGCGAACCACGGCGTTGGAATAGACTTGGAAATTAGGCTCGTTAAGGCCATATCCCACTAGGGTTGCAACCTGCCGATCCATGGCCCTCTAAATTGTTTTGTTCCATTGGTGGTGATAGTAAATTTGCGGTAAGAAGGCCTAGGATCAGCAGGTTGCAACCCGAGTGGAATATGGCCTATACAGTCATATTCCACTAGGGTTGCAACCTGCTGATTCTAGGCCTTCTTACCGCAAATTTACTATCACCACCAATGGAACAAAACCATTTAGAGGGCCATGGATTGGCAGGTTGCAACCCGAGTGGAATATGGCCTATACAGTCATATTCCACTAGGGTTGCAACCTGCTGATCCTAGGTCTTGTTACCGCAAATTTACTATCACCACCAATGGAACAAAACCATTTAGAGGGCCATGGATTGGCAGGCTGCAACCCTAGTGGAATATGGCCTTTACTAAAGGTACCCTATATTTGCAGTGGTGTGATGTAGTGCTTGAAATAATTCGGTTCAGGTTATTGATTGGGGAGGGGGAATTGGGATTGATTGTTTCCTGTATGCTGCTGAGAGGAATTGGCTCTTCCTTCTGAACTTTTGGATGCAGAGGGATATTTGAAATCGCCTGCAACTTGAGAATTATTATGATGACTTTGGTAGACATATTGACCACGGTGTTAAAAAATGTGATGTTCCATCCAAACAGAATTTTTTCCCCAGTTATTTTTATGAAAAAGTCATAGAGATAAAGCCATAAATAAACATTTTCGCAAAGAAAACTAATGAAATCAAATTGAAGAGTCATCTTAGAGCTTTAAAGTAAGTTTTCTTGGGCCAGAAATGAATCCGTAGATCGATTCGAGCTGAGTATGTCCCTGTCCTGCTCATCCGCAGTACTCGTATTTCCTATTAAATTACACTGTAGTTTTCTGGACGAAGAATGAATAGACACGAAACCAATAGTCGATTAATGCAACTTGCAATTCACCACTTTCCGGCATCTGTGCCGATAATAATACATCGAATCTCTGTACTGGCACGGTTGCACGAAACGTATAGTAATAAGAAAAATGTCTCAGATTACAGACTGCATTCAAAACACCGACGCCGAAATCCTATTGATTGAATCAGATCCGGCCAAGTGCAAAATCAGAGCAGAAACTCCTCTTGTTCGCATATTATTTAACGAACCACCTATAAATCATCCGACGATTTAATTTAAGAATTGAATCTTTATAATGCTATTCTATTCCATTCATTAATTTCCGAACGCTCACGGGCGGCCGTTATGCAAATTGCCATCCCGACGACAACAACACCATTGTTGTGACCAAAACACCTGTTCCGGCTGCTCCGGCCCATGGTGCTCGTTTTGTGTACACCGTGTGCACCGAACGGCATTTGGTAAAAATCGCTTCAAACGAGTAAATCATGTTCCGAGTGCGAGATTATATTATGTAAAGTAACAACAGTTAGTTTAGATATATTTTATTATTCCATTGCACCTAGCGTTAGGTGTATACGAAGTCAACAGATGGCTGTCCTTATTTGCTTCCGCTCTAACGATATGCAAGTTACCTACCTGCATGCTAAAGGTATACGATGAGCACTTTTTTCCTAACATGAACGGAAAGAGGAGTCTTGAAGAAATCACCTTTTAGTTTTTAAGATGTACTCGCTTGTACACCTGATTTATGATTGTGTCGCACAATCAAGTGATTACCTATATGCGTCGGTCCAGAATATGCGGATGTATAGATTCTACATGGTAGAAATAAAATAAGATGGTTTACAACATCAAGTTTTAAGTTTAATTTTATAGATAACTTGAAATTGTAAATTGAGATGTACATTTTTTCACAAAGCGCAATTGTAATTGAATTAACAACCCTGCAGGTACATATTTTATTGATTATAGCGGCGTAAAACACTTTAATCTTTATGCGATCAATATCTTCATGTACCTACCTATATACTTCTAGCAATAATTGACAAGCAACATTTTTATAGGATTGCTATCTTTAGCTTTTCTAACACCGGTAGTCCTAGAGTGCAGTGCAGTTTAACAGTGAGGTGATTGTGAGAAAATGCGCTAGTACATGGGTACTTGTCATGCACGTAATTGTTAATTAGCATATATACATAATTTTGGACAGCACAAACAACATAAAAAGTTAACTAATCGTCCGGTGTATGATTATCAAAACTCATTCATATTTCATTACTTTTTCTTTATGTTTACAGAGACAGTTTCTTAAATTCCCGGTTAGATTTGCTCGAAATCACACCCTTTATTTAAAAAAAAAAGCAAAATCTCCATCTCCATCAATTTCAAACACTTCCCTGGGAAAAATGTTTACGACAAAATCCATTGTTAATTAAATTAAGTAAAGAAACGAAATGCTCAAACTCACCGTCATAATCTTGTGAGTCGATCACTGCCGCCTGGAAAAAAACACACACACAATAGTCACTCGTTGTGGATCATGCTGGCGTATTCAAATCAGTAAAAATGCAATTACATTACCAAGCAAAGTCAGTAGAAACTAATTAAATTACTAATTAAATTGTATAGCTTTATAGGTGTAACGGTGTGGTGTTGCAGGAATCGCAAGGCACGAGACTCCGGTGGCCTCGTCAGTCATGACATTTTGGCCTTTGGGTCGATTACCGATACTTTATTTATTGGAAATCGGTTCGGTATAACACCTTTTGGGGTTCTTTTGGGAGCCACCAATTCCCTCGATGCAGATTTACGAACAATTTTATTTCAAATGGGAAACTTAAGTTTTTCTACCGATTTTTAGCACTTTGTAGTTGTACCCTCTAGTGCCGGGTTTTCGCGTTGCAAACGATTGGATTCACAAGCCACGCTGCGTGGCCAGGGGTCGGTGCAGAGGTTCACGCGGGAACTCCCTACACCAACAGTTATAAATGTACAAATCTGGAAAAAAAACATAGACCGAGAAAGAATCCCTGGATGTCGGATGGTAGTTTTTAATACAAGTTATGGTAAACTTTTTCTATACGAGCGCACTTTTTGAAAATGCACACCTCTGTCATTTTTGAAAGTATAATAACCTAACACGCCATCCGACATTCAACAACCTTTCAACCACACGTGTATTTTTTTCCAAAACTCTGTGTTAGTATTTTGTGGCCAGGAGAAGTTCCCTCGTGAACCTCCGCGTACGACGAAAACACTAGCGTTTCGTTTCCTCTTAAGATACTAACGGTTCATTAGCAAGAAAATTAAAGGCTCTGATTGGACGTTGCTAAGCAAATAACAAGTTAACAGACCATTAGATATTTAACGTGCCACTGAAATACCGGGTCTCTAAACCGGCTCCTCTAAGCCGAGCAAAAATTATTAAAGTGTTCAGTTAACATTTTTGGGTTTGACATGCTTACAGGAAAACGAATCCAATACAAGAATATCACTGGAGAGATTTTCATGCCCCTTTTAAAGCATAAGACACTGTTTTGGTTGGAAAAGTATTTATTCTCCAGCTTTCGTTGATCTTCCATGACCTTGAGCGCTACGAACAATTGGAGAGCCAATCGGATGATGTTATTTTCTCGTGGACCAACCTTCTGACTATTCTACCCGAAATTTCGATGATTTCATTTATTACAAGAATCTCCAGATACTAGAATACACACTTTCGGTGCTGGGTTAGTCCTTCGGGGACACCCCATCTACCCATATTTTAAAAAAGTTGGTGATTCTGGTTCTTGTCTATCACTCTCTGACTCATTTCAAATTGACTCGCTCACCAAATTCTACGCGAGAACGCCAGATTGACGTTTAAAGGCCACATTCCACCAGGATTGCAACCTGCCGATCCATGGCCCTCTAAATGGTTTTGTTCCATTGGTGGTGATAGTCGATTTGCGGTAAGATGGCCTAGGATCAGCAGGCTGCAACCCTAGTGGAATATGACCTTTACCTGTGGTATACCCCTATTTTATAGAATGGTATAGGGCTATAGAATGCTCCTTGCGGTAGGTAATAATTGCTAAAGGCCAAATCAGGATGTAATCGTATCCACAAAACACCGTTTTAATGATCACACGAATATAGAACACTTATAATCTAATTGAAAATTATTAAAATGCATCTAAAACGTGGCAACTGGTTTTGGCACAGCTTGAAACATGGGATTAACTATTGTTTTTAAGTCTACCTACTTTTTTTCTCTCATTTCTCTTTGCTGTTTCTGTGACTTTGACTGGATACTGCGACACATTTGTTTGACAATTGATTTTCCGAGGGCTTTCTGAGGTCATGGTCATGGTTAGTGCTGGTTTGAAGGTTTTGGCTCTATTTTGAACGGCCATTTTCCAGAATTTATGTGAAAATTGATCAATTGAAAATTTCGCTCAATGTCCACGCCTTCAATGCTATGAACCCCAATTTATTCAGAGAGTTTGGATTGTTGCCTTGTTTGTTAGGTATATAACAATTGATGCGTTCTCGCTTAGATCGCTATAAAATTTGCCAATTTATTTTAACTATACTCGCCAATCAGGTGTTCTACTTATTATACATTCCACGTTAAGAAGGATAGTGGATTTGCATCTTCCTCGAGGACCCATCTGCTGCAAGACAACGGTCATGCGTTGCAATACTTCCCATGTATAACCTTTTGTGGCTCAAAGCATGGATTGCAAATTTTATCCCTATTAGCTCGTGTCTAGCAGTAGTGAGTCCTCGAGGAAGATGCAAATCCACTCTCCTTCTAAACGTGAAATGGAGTTTAGAATTACATAACATTTGGGTTCTTATAATATTTGAGTTTCAAATTTTCCTATTTATGAGGTGAGACCCCTTTACCGCATAAAATATCGCATCAAACATCTTACATCTTACAACAACAACAAAAACGAAAGTATAAGGAAGTATCCCAACTTACTTGTAGTAAACACAAAACCAAAACGCATCCATACCGCACGAAGATAAAATCTTTCGGACACATTTTTGTGTGAGTAAAGAGTTCACACAACACTGTTCGCGATAGATGTCTTCAAAATCCTTTTGCCAACAACACTAAAACATTTTTCAATAGCAGAAAACACACTAAATACAATAAGAAAACCACACAATATCAACCGTCAAAATATTAACTACAAGTAAAATGTCACCGCTGTTATACCAATTCGTCACTTCAATGCCAAAACACCTCTGTGCGGTGTGACCTACGAAAGCGGACTGCTATCAGTCTCAATCCGTCAAGTTCAAGCGTACGAATCGGGTTCGCTACCACAGTTTATGTGCAGTGCACGCCGAGGAGGAGGAGGAGGAGGAATATTGCACCGGCGAGGTAATTGCACGAGGTACTGCCGCCGTCGACTGCGATGCTGACGGCATGAGGGCCCTTGTTGGGCGTCTAGTGCTGGATGCGGGCATGCTCCGCCACCCACCACCTAACTCTCGACGACTCCAGCCAGCTGAGGTGTACAGTTAGACGGAGACGACGCCAGTATATCGCGGAACTGGCTATACTGCGTTTGTTGTCTGAGAGTGATAGGGTTTTGTGTCGTCATGCATGTGAAGACCCATACAGTTGGATATATGAGCTAAGAGTTCGAAAACTTTCCGAATAAGATACCATTCCCATTAGTGTTAAACATCATAGCATTTTTATACCATGTCTCAAATATACCATAGCATAGCATACAGCATAGTTATACCATATCTAATGTACCATATCATTATGCAAAGATACCATAGCATTGAGATGCTCTCCCAATAGCCTACAACACCCAGCATGAAATAGTTTTTGTTCGAGATATCCGCCTATTTTTCAAATATACGATTTTCGAATAAGATTCCAAAATAGGAATAGGATTTCGCTTCTAATAGGACCCATGCTGCTGTTAAATGTGAGCACACGCATTTAAAAACTTAGCATATAATCTTTTTTCTACCTACACATTAATTTATTGGTGGAAGCTGTAAGTTTTGAAGCTCATGTTTAGCAGCTATGGGTCCCAAAACAAATCCATCCTCTTTGTGCTGGGGTAAAATTGGGCTCTAAATTTGAATTTGAAGAATGTTTCCATAAAAACTGGCTGGACACAATTCCATGCTTGCAACTGTAACCCATAATACGTATGGTGAAGTCGTCTGTTTTCTCTAAAAGGCCATTATAATTTTTTTAATGCAGCAGCCTTGTTGTTGGCAGTATACCTGAAAACATTGAAAACTGCCCGCAAAACGATTTGTTCTATGACATGGCTTTCTATCGTTTTTAAACTCGTCTGCATTGGGTTCTCTAGTCCGTACAAACCTCATCTCCTTCTTGAGATGAAATTGACTATAGTGCCGGTACAAGCGCGTTATCATTATCTTCCAATGTTGTAGAATGCCTGATTTATAACAGAACTTGAACACGATCGTCTAGCCTAGGTTATATGAATATTTCGCAAAAACGTTTCACGCAAGCGTTTGAATTAATGTGCTGGAACTGATTCGAGCGCATCTGTTTTCCATTGATTGTACTAGCGGCGTATTTGATTTCATTCCGTGTTTTGCGTCGCGTGGATTTTCTGTTTGTATACGGAATCCGGAATGGGCGCATGCGTTACGCAATGTAATTATCGCAGAATTCCAAATGCGATATCTTATTGGCGTTTACTTTTAATTACGTATATCTCCAGTTATCGTAATTTTAGAAGGAGATTGTATTTGCATCTTTCAAGAGGACCCACTGGAGCTAGACACGAGCCAAGAGTTTCAAAACTGCCCGTGGAGCCTTTTGTATTCCTCCAGACATGGGAGTAAGTTTTGAAACTCTTAGCTCGTGTCTAGCAGCAGTGGGTCATCTTGGAAGATGTAAAACCACTAGCAATCTTACATAGGTTAAAACGATGATAAGTTCGGTTACAAATATACAGGGTAAGCAATGTATGTTGGTTGTCGCATGGTTAGCTGATGATTGATTATCGTTATACCTGTATGACTTTGGGAAAGTTAAATTTAATTGTAAATAGGGGCTACTACGTGTTAATGACTTTGGCCTGTTTCGACATTTTACATAATCGATTTGTCCCAAAACTTTTTCGCAGAATTACGATTGATTGGGGGAGATCCGTCAACAAATCGTCATGGGCGTCTGGAGGATTCGTCTCCGCGAAATCTGCGAGGATATCTACGACGACAGTAACGGGTGAGTGACAAACACATGTGTGTTTCATTCTTGCACTCGGTCTTTCTGTCGGCTCATCTTCACTAATAGCCTATCGCAGATTGGATTAATCAAGTGCCATCGAGAAAATTATGTACCCAGCTGCATACAGAAAAAAATATGAGTTAAATATGCATTGTGCAGTTCTATAGGGATTAAACAGTTTTTAAAATATTTCGCTACAAAAATAGTGAAGAGAAACAGTTAGGTGAAGGCCTGATAACAATCGCCCGCGGACAACACCTCTAGCATGACCGACTGGGTTAAATTTTATACAGCAAATGTTTTTTCGGCACAGCTGTTTTTGAGTCTGGATAAAAATTCCTTTGTCTTAGACCCAAAGAAATCGGAAACACTGAAAAAGTAATCAAGGAATGTCTGTGTGGCTTCCCAGGTTTGAACAGTTCCCTTCCAATCAGCCATGGCGAACTCGCAGGTTTTTTCTGCAAAGTGGCGCTCTAAGAATCTATTCTTTGACGTCATCTTACCAGACATGCTTCTTAATTGATTGCCGTTTGCGTTCTTCGGATAGAATTTTACCTTTTCTGTGTGTATTGTATATTGTGTGAAGGTAGTCCGTTCCTATACCCATCTATTCAATTCGCTCGAAATGTGCTAATTGTTTGAATTATTTGCTGCATTACGGAGTGCAAAGCACTTCGCTGGCATAACAAGCGTGACTTCAAGAGCAGCTGGCCGGCAAACTGCTATACTTTTAGATCGGCAGTCCTAACGGAGCATCCACTTTTGACCAGGATCATAATTTTTCTCCGTATTTTACGTTTGAACATTCATGCGATCATTGAATTCACTTCCTCAATGAAATTATAATTAATTGAAAGTTAAATTTATTTCTGTAGATAATTCATCCACAGGCCAGCGCTTTTCTATGTATATAGTAGACTGTTAATTCTCTTGACAAGACAGCTAGGCAATTAATGATGGACTTTAACTGACCATTTTTATACTTTCAGCTCGAGTTTTCAAGTTTTAAGACGAGCGCGGTAATGAAAATGATAGCTGGTTTTGATATGCACTGAATATCCATTACGGTTATTCCATTTCGTTCTCTAATTTGACCAAAAACGCTTTGAATTATTTCCACTAATTATATTTGACTATATAAAGCCTTTTATATAATATCTTAGCCATTCGATATATTATCGCGCTGGTTGTCTGATAAAGCGGTACAGAATATAAAATTAGGCGTTGGTATGCACTAAAAGTTAATAACTCTATTCACTGTTATTTTAAAATATTTTTGCCAGTTTGGTCAAAGTCTTCATGCTAATGCGATTTTTAAAATGCTGTACTCCTAATAGGAATAGGTTAGCGAACAAGTTCAATGTCAAATCTGAAGGTTTGCTAATTGGCTTAATTTACAAATTGTTTTTTATTTAAGTGTTTAAATGGGAGTCCAGACATTTATTGGAGAAATATGCGAGACTAAATTAACATAACGACCACGGCTGTATTTTAGTCACCATATTAATCCAGTATTTTCGATCTCTTGTGTGCAAATGCTATAATTAATTGCAAAACTTTGAGAAAAAATGGCTTTTTCATGACTATCATGGTGAACCAGAGCATGCCGAACCATGTGAACCTGAGAAGTAGTCCAATTATTAGATATCGTTTTGTCAAGTTGGAATTACTAGATTCTGTGGCACACAAGTGTCATATAATAATAATAATAATATAAAATACTTATCTACCAACCTCACAAAAAATGTCGGTAGTTGCAATGACTTCTTTATACTGATGAAGGGAAAACTACCGTCACTTTTTTCAAGGAAAAAACACAACAATGCCATTAAAAAACACCAGAAGGTGGCAAGCCCATGATAAAATAATATGACATAATCTTCCGGAAGGAAAAACTGTGGCCATCTGTGATGCTAACGAATCTCATCGAACCGGATTCGGTGACTGATGGAGATTCACAAACGCATTGAGACACGAAACGTGCGTCTAGTCTCCCGCTATCGCGCATGTGTCGCCTAGAAAGATAACTTGACCCATCATAGAACCATTTTGTAGCACTTTGTAACTGTCCGTTGTACATTTTGTAGATGCAGCGTATCGCACTTAGGCGTCCACGTTACACGTCCATTGTCTGGCGTTATCTGTCTCTAGGCATGCTAAAAACTAAGATGCCTAAACCTCTTGCCTGTCATTTCCACTTACAGTTACATAGGTACGCACTGACGGTAGAAAAGAGGGCATATTTTGGCCATTGTTGGAAATGGGAATTGTTTGATCATTCTTGGGAACACAGCCAGGCTAACTATCGATTACCATTAACATTATTTTAAAAAGCTTTCAGAAAATGAATAATTTTGGCTGGCAAAAGACTCTCAAACAAGTTAAACTTGATAGAAAATCTTATTTTCTAATTCTCAGTATTTTTCTTTGAAATTAAGACCAACCAAGTGTCTGGTTTATGCACCCGGGAAGGGAACGAAACAATACCAGGCATCTTTCGTCATGTCATATGGTCACGTCGTGTCTCCTTGAAGGGATGAAGCTATTTGAAACAAAATACAGCCTAGCCTCCTTAATCTATACTAAGCAATTTCCACAGACCTAGATTGATCGTAATAGAGTAATGCACCGTTGTATCATGGGGCAGGCGCGCGGTTCATGTCCCACCTAACGATTCGCATTACACCTAAGTGCTTTGCTACCACGGTGTATCCCCGCGATGATAGCATGCCGGCCACCGCGTTACATCTTGGGCGCGCCGTGGGGTCAGCTCCTCTCTACGGGAACTGATTATGGAAACGAGTCGCGTTGCGTCGCTCGATTTTATTTCCCTCGACGGTTTCCGGTTTGTTTGCGGCGACTCTAGCGCGTAGAGCTGAGTGTAGCTTTGGGAACTTGAATGCACGGCGGGGACTTGAATGCAAGGCGGGGACTTGAACGCAAGGCGGGGACTTGAATGCAAGGCGGGGACTTGAATGCAAGGCGGGAATTGAATGCAAGGCGGGGTCTAGAATGCAAGGCGGGGACTTGAATCCAAGGCGGGGACTTGAATGCAGTGTGGGAACTTGAATGCACGGCGGGGACTTGAATGCAAGGCGGGGACTTGAACGCAAGGCGGGGACTTGAATCCAAGGCGGGGACTTGAATGCAAGGCGGGGACTTGAATCCAAGGCGGGGACTTGAATGCAAGGCGGGGACTTGAACGCAAGGCGGGGTCTAGAATGCAAGGCGGGGACTTGAATGCAAGGCGGGGTCGAGAATGCAAGGCGGGGACTTGAATGCAAGGTGGGGACTTGAATGCAAGGCGGGGACTTGAATGCAAAGCGGGGACTTGAATCCAAGGCGGGGACTTGAATGCAAGGCGGGGACTTGAATGCAAGGCGGGGACTTGAATGCAAAGCGGGGACTTGAATGCAAGGCGGGGACTTGAATGCAAGGCGGGGACTTGAATGCAAAGCGGGGACTTGAATGCAAGGCGGGGACTTGAATACAAAGCGGGGACTTGAATGCAAGGCGGGGACTTGAATGCAAGGCGGGGACTTGAATGCAAGGCGGGGACTTGAATGCAAAGCGGGGACTTGAATGCAAGGCGGGGACTTGAATGCAAGGCGGGGACTTGAATGCAAGGCGGGGACTTGAATGCAAGGCGGGGAATTTAAGGCGGAGACTTGAATGCAAGGCGGGGACTTGAATACAAGGCGGGAACTTGAATGCAAGGCGGGGACTTGAATGCAAGGCGGGGACTTGAATGCAAGGCGGGGACTTGAATGCAAGGCGGGGACTTGAATGCAAGGCGGGGACTTGAATACAAGGCGGGAACTTGAATGCAAGGCGGGGACTTGAATGCAAGGCGGGGACTTGAATGCAAGGCGGGGACTTGAATGCAAGGCGGGGACTTGAATGCAAGGCGGAGACTTGAATGCAAGGCGGAGACTTGAATGCAAGGCGGGGACTTGAATGCAAGGCGGAGACTTGAATGCAAGGCGGGGACATGAATGCAAGGCGGGGACTTGAATGCAAGGCGGGGACTTGAATGCAAGGCGGGGACTTGAATGCTAGGCGGGGACTTGAATGCAGGTCGGGGACTTGAATGCAAGGCGGGGACTTGAATGCAAGGCGGGGACTTCAATGCAAGGCGGGGACTTGAATGCTAGGCGGGGACTTTAAGGCGGGGACTTGAATGCAAGGTGGGGACTTGAATGCAAGGCGGGGACTTGAATGCAAGGCGGGGACTTGAATGCAAGGCGGGGACTTGAATGCAAGGCGGGGACTTGAATGCAAGGCAGAGACTTGAATGCAAGGTGGGGATTCAATCTTTTTATTTATAGTTCTGAAGTCAATTTAACATCTGTTTTTATTATATAATAATCACTCCTCCTTTATCGTTTAACTTCGAACTGCCCCAAAGCAGCACAACTCTAAAATAAATCATGCGAAGACACTACTAAGCGAAAGACGTCTTCAAAATGTATACCTATCTCATACCCGTGGCCTATATCCACGGCACACCATTTCCGACATGTTAAACTGACAGCGACAGCACTGTTTGTCCGTTACCCTTCTCCCATGCAGATGTAGAGACTTTAGCCTCGTCTTCACTGTACACAAGACACACGCACGATTCTTGAGGCGTGACACCGGCAACGGCGATAGACATGGCCGTTCACGACACCGAACCGCGCGCACACCAAACGTGATATGTACTTGCAACTGCATCGAATCACGATGCACTCTCAACTGCATTTACTGGCACGTGCTGGTGATGGCTCCATTATATGAAGGCCTGTAATGCACTTGCATTGAGATATAATGCATTCGCATTTGTCATATAAGACATTATATGCAACTCATTGCATTTATATTCGCTGTATTTTGTTGTTGTCACTATGCTTAATTGCAGTTTAGTGAACGTTTCTGTACAGCAAATGTAAATCTTTCAAGATTACCGACGAAGATTAGATTATATTAACAGGTGGCCACTTCTTTCGGGGCTTTTGACTCTCTCCTTGGGCGATTAATTCACGACAAGAAATGCTTGTAACTTGAGACGTTTTCCACAACGACCGTTCACTTATTGCAGAGCCGCACACATTTTCAAATTCAAGCTCGAATTTTCACCACGCATTGAGCCACTTGTAACGGCCACCGTGTGTCGTGATGTCTTTGCGCATATTGGTTGCGGTCGACACGAACCGAACCAAATACCACGCGACTTATTAAAACTACATCCGATCTAATGACCACTTAAGCTTTCCTGCGCCGAAATAGCGTCACACGTCGCACGAATTCATCGGACAACGTCGTGATTTCGGGCCTAACCCATCGCGCGCTTTGACTTTTTCCCAAACTTGCTCGGCTATTGGTTGCAATCGAAGTGATATTCATATTTCCTGCGAGCTATAAAGACTTCTGACACCGTTCACATATTGACAGTCCAGTTCGTAAGTGTTCGTGCTACGTTTAATTATCATTTGTCGCAGGGTTCATTATGAATTCTGTGAGTTTCATCGTTTTTGCAAAAACTGTGTTCGGTGTTTTTGTGCTGGTGCAATCGAAGGAACAAACGAAACGTCATTTACAGATTCAAAAGTCGATACCGACGCAGGAAATCCACATTAAACACCTTTCTTATCCTGAAGGACCATCCAGGACAAGTTACCAAGGTGACAGCTATCTACCACCGCCCCCAGGATATTCTTCAGTGGCACAAGACGCGATCAACACGAAGATACAAACGCTTTCGGTGCCTCACCAACCTACCCTATATTCCGGAAAGGACAGCTATTTCCGATCAACACCTGTGCCAACTTCAACCCGTCAACCACTCGAAACCAAAACCAAAGATCGTGGATTTTTCGGCGAAACTGAACCGCAACAAACGGCGCCACCACTAGAAGAAGTCTATCCCCCACAAAAATCAGAAATCGACAGTTACTATTACGGCGCCCCGTTAATCCAAACCAACCATCGACCAACGCCCACCGAACTCTCAAGACTCGTCGACATCCTCGCCAGCGACGACGCCACGCCGAAGACATCGTCGCGAAACGGACGTCTCTTTTACCCCAACCACCAGTACGTGAAAACAGTGCCGCTCGTTCCGATCTATCCGAATAGCGTGCGAAATGTCGTTCGCCCCATTGTGGTAGACGAGTACGCACCACCGGATCCGATCAACGAACAGCTGACGGTTCGCGTCTCGGACATAAGCTGCTATCAAACGCCTACCAGGACGCAATTCCGTGCCGTTTTGACGCCGACGCGTCAACTAGACAACGCTCCAGTGTTTGAAAACAGAATCCCGAACCGCTGTGAAACTTCGCCGCAAAACAGCGAAGACAGGAAGTATTTCATCGACATGAACAACAACTTGGAAGACTGTGGCGTTCAACAATGCTCGGATAACGGCGAGGTAAGCGGCCATTTCTGAAGCACTATCGTGAAATGTTTAAATGTATTCGCAATTTTCATGATTAATCTATTTATTTTATTTATATGTGATTCGTAAATGCGAATTAGACATGGGTAGTTAGAGATTTAACCAGTGTACCTTGTAAACCGTTTAGTTGTAGTGTACGATATCGTTGAGCTCATGACTGGGAGGTTTAAAACATGCGCAGTCATCCATGCGAGACGACTTTGGCGGGACTCTGGTGCATAAATTGTAAATTCAGACTTGATTATTGTGATTCGATAGCGCTTCGATAGCGATCGATTCGCGTACCACTTCTGTCTTTATGGGTGTGTTTGCTTAGTTTCGACGATTACCGTTTTTTGGCCCCGTGCGTCTTTCGTGTTTGGCGTCGGTAATTTCGGTGGACGCAGACAAAAGGCTTTGCTGTGGTGGCTTTTGAGGCTCCTTGCTTCATGCACGGCTCATTGATTGGTAATTGCAACTTTGTTAACTGGGTTTGTAAAGTCTAGTCTTGACAAACTAGTTCATAGTTTTATTACTCCGTGACAAAAACAGTATGACATATTACTTACAAATTACAGTATAAACATTCATTTAAATCCATTTGTGGATCGGGAACATTATTGACTATAGAATTCATTGTTTGGCTATTGGTTTTTATCTTTCCGGCCAGAAAAGACGAGTTGTACCCAGCTTGCCCCTCCAATATTTGCATCATATTATGCAGCCAAAAGGCCGAGGGTTCGGTGGTGATTCCAGAACTAACATGGAAATTAGCACACTTGGTTGATGAATTTATAATAAGCAACGGCCAAAGCCCCAAACGACCTGTTAGCGATATCTGAAAACGAACTGAAGACTTAATGACGGAACTATGACTGAATACTAAATTATACTAAATGACTGAATTACTATTCTTTTGCCATAAAAATAATTTGTGTCCACTGTAAACCCCATGACGGAATTTCAACTGGTAGATTCCTCGCCAGCATCTCCGAGTTGAAAGACGTGTACGTGTGCATGCAAACGATCGGTTGCAGACTCGACTGTGCGTTGCGTTGCGGTTCCCGACCATCCGGGGACTGCGGTTGCCGGAAGACCTGCTGATGACGATCCAGTGTCGGACGCAGGACCGCGTGGTCGAGCAGAGCAAGCAGCTGCGAGTCAGCACCGTCGGCAGGCCGTAAGTCGGGCGTCGTTCTCTCGGACTCCAAACCAGTGGCACCCGATCGTGGCGCTCAACCTGCGGAGCGGCGCTTATATTTTTACGCCAAGCTTAAAAATTTGTATTAAATTTGAAATGTCAAATTATCATAAAATTCTCCATGGAAAGTATATTGATTTGGAAATTCCACAGCCTCCTTGTAACAAGTGCGTAATTTCAAGGTATTTTGAGGTCAAAACTCCCTGAAACGCATAGATTTGCACCATAAAAATGTTCTAAATCAAACATTTTTTGGGCATTGAACCCCCCCCTCCCCCTCCCCCCCCCCCCAAATTGCGTCATTTGCAATATTTATTTGTATGTGTCAAGTACAAGCAAGTACAATTTACGAGAATACGTTCAATCAATACCCACAATGTTACACAACGCTTTATCTTGCAATTTGCAAGTTTTAGGTCAAATCACTCTTTTCGGCCCGCAGTGATAACACGTTCCTTTTATTTAGACCTCTGCAAAAAAGGTCGAGTGCCACTGGTCTGGACGAACTCTAGGTGTTTGTCACGAACACAGTCACGAACACGGTCAATTAGTAATGCCCAACTTGAAATTGACATTATTTCATATTTCAATGCTACCACTTTAAATTAATCAATTTTCATACATATTATATAACTTTTGATACGAATGAACCTCCCCACCAAGTATCATAAAATTGTCTATGCCCGTAAAAAGATCACTTCTGCCCTCTAAAAGTAAAACCTTCTTCCGCTAGATTAAAAATTTGAATGGTGTCTGCACTGAAATATGTGATGACCACATTGTAAACATTTTGCCGGCAGTAAGGTGAAGGTCATAGTTCACTCTTGAGTCCTGTACGCACTACATATCACGACAATTTTGAATTTTGTAGCGTATGTCTTCTTTTTGATAGCCTCAGTACTAGTTAAAAAAAAACTAGGTACTTCAAACAAAGTATTAACCGATTTTCCAAAGTTTTTTGGCCTGTACTGAGAAACTTTCTCAATGGTGATAGCTAGACCGAGTTGACAACATCTCGTCCTCTGTCCCTACGTCCAGGGAGAGCCGATCCGTGCCTCTGGTAGCCGTCGGCGGACTCCGCTACGAGTTCCAGAGCCAGATGGCCTTGTACAAACGCCCTCCCGGAGGCGCGGGGTTCACGCAACGCATGGCAGCCGGCAGCACGGTGCAGCTGGGGGAGGAGATCCAGCTGCGATGCGACATCCGATCGGGAGACGGTGCGTCTACCGAATATATTAAAATTTAAAATTTTACAAAGTGACATTCTCTCATTGCTCATATTATAAGAAAACAAGAGTTTGTGTATTTCTTAACCGTTAATGTGACTTAGGTGAGAGCATGCATGTTTATGTAAATTTGATGATGTACCTACCTACCTACCCATTATGATAAACTGATGTTGCTAAGGTTCACCTAGATTCGTAAAAAATCTACGAAGTGTCGGTTCAGTACCGAGGGTACCTGCACTAGGACCAACTTGATTTTACCATCGCTTTAAATATAAATTGCGCCGGAATAGGCTCATCATCAATTTAATCCTTGGACTTCGACAGCAAGTGCAATAAATTTCAACCCTTTTTTAAGCAGAAAGACCGTATTTAATATATTTTTTGTTTTGTTTTCTGGGCAGAGACTACTTTTGGACTTAGACATTTTTTTGTATGTTGGCTGAAAGATTACCGAACCGCTATAGGTACATGTGAACTGAGATGGTATGCAACCATGCATGCATTTCTGAAACCTAGGTCACATAACTCTAGGGCGTACATGGGTTTCTCGATGAACTGAACTGAACGCGTGTATCGTTGAATGAACGTTCATTAATCAACACTTGCGTGTTTCCAAGTCAAAGTGTTAATGGCACTAGTGTTTAATTGCGTTCTCGTTGCAGGCTGGCAGTTCTCTCGACTCGGAGACGTGACAATCCATAGATCGAGTCACGACGGACTCACCACTGATGACTCTGTGGTCCTGGTCAACCCCGACGGATGCAGGAACCCGCTCATGAAGGTAAAACAAGGTCCTTGATGGTAACCCCATACCTGAGTACAATAGAATTAATTTGTGTTTGCCACTTTTTGGGGATCTCTTATCATAGAGTACCATACCATGGAATCAAATGATAAGTTTTTGACTTTACCATTAAAAAAGATCTTTATCATTACAAAAATTTACCATTTTACTCTTTATAAATCGTAAAAGAGTCCAACGATACTTTACTTCGAAGTCCACCAGGCTGTGGTAATTTAAGGCTAACACGACTGTACCTTGTGGTCTGTACTCTTAATTAATCTCTTGTTAGATTTATGAAGCTTCGCAAAGAGCTGCAAAAGAATGAAATGATTGTTCGATTATCATAAGTTTGTGAAATGTGATATAATAACACTCGTTTTTATTGGAATCTATAGCATGAAAACAGATTGATTTTACCAACAAAATGGTCAATACCTAAAAGAAAGAGAGCTAGTCGTGGAGACGAATTTTTTGTATCATGGCTGAAATACTTTGTTGATGACACTTGTCTTGGCTATGTTTTTATGTTTAAATAACAGACAGACCTTGACCAGTTTCCCCTTAAATAGCCGACTGGATTTGCATTTCCCAAGACACGAGCTATAAGAGTTTCAAAACTTACAGTCCATATCTTGAGTTGGACGAAACGCTTTATGGGCAGTTTTGAAACTCTTGGCTCTTGTCAGTCTAGCAGCAGTGCGTCCTCTCGGAAGATGCAAATCACTCACATTTTTAGTGTGAAAAAGAGTTAATATCTTCAATATTCTGAATGTTGTGTATTTTTCAACTAATCAAATGCTCATTACTTTAAAATATACAATTAGCGGGTTTGTTACTTCCTGACCATAAGCCGACCTTCAAATTATTCATTCAATTCGCCAAATTCTGTTGTTGATCTGTCATCGCAAATCATAGTTCACCTCTAGATTTATTGCTTTGTTGTCTCGACTGCATTTCAAGTCAGCAATGCAACCCCCCCCCCCTCCCGCATCCCACAAGGTCAGGGCTGAAGTGTCGGAAAGCTGTTCTCTCAACATTTCCTAATCAAAGGTATGGGTATAAGGTTTCTTAATCGCGTGTTAAATTAACACCCCATGAACCAGGGGTGCGATTATGTAACTCATCGTTCGATTTGGCTCGAAATCACTAGATTTTAAATCACTACCCATACCCATTTTCAACCATAGGCAGTGAAATATAACAATTCGTTGGGAAATATCGGTATTCTTCAACTATTCAATAACCATTTTGAAAGATATTGTTTTTTGACACCTATAGATATATCTAAGGTAAGAAATAATCAGACATTTATAGCCTCGAGGTTATAAGAGGATTGACATTCTTGCCCTGGGTCCCCAGAGCGTCTGTCCGCATCACCCCCAAAGGGACAAGTTGAACCCTCGAGGTTATAAGAGGATTGACATTCTTGCCCTGGGTCCCCAGAGCGTCTGTCCGCATCACCCCCAAAGGGACAAGTTGAACCCTCTGTCGACCAGCGTCAACTGGAGGGTGTTCACGTTCCAAGACATGCGAGACGGTGAGGAAATCGTCGTGTCTGCGCATCTCCTCGGATGCTTGGAAAACGCCGACTGTGATCCGGTGGGTTCTACTTTGGCAAGCCTGTTTTTACACTTTCAAACACACTGTTCCCTATTTCGAAACAAAGTCATAAGTATGCTCATTGCTTATAGATATCTTTTGCGACTCATGCCTCCTTGACTTCTATCTTTAGCTGGGGTTTTCAACAACTACAAAATATTTTAAATTGGCTTTGAATTCTAAATGTAGTAACTAAATTGCATTTCACGTTAAGAAGGGAAGTGGATTTGCATCTTCATCGAGGACCCACTGCTGCTATATACACAAGCTAAGAATTCAAAAACTTTCAAGCCGTGTCTTGAACCGGTCAAAAGGCTCTCTGAGTAGTTAGTACTCTTAACTCATTTCTCTGCAGTTGGTCCTAGAGGAATGTGCAAATCCACTCTGCTTCTTAACGTGAAATGAAGTATAGTTGTAAAATAAAAAGTAACTAGTTGGGGATGTAACTAGTTTGTTACGAAAAGGCAGGGAAATCAACGGAACTTTACATCGTATTTAAACACCAGTTTGAATTAGTCATTTTTTAAATAAAGGAGTATACGAGTATACTATAACATGTTCCTTTTGGGCGTCGCTGGAGATATCAGTTAGGGGATGCACAGCATTCCACCAAATTTCAGGGGGGTCCGGCAGTGCAGTGACCGGGAAATTTTAGGATAATCATGGTCACTATCAAGCAAATCTATATGCGTTTCAGAGATTTTAAGCCACCATTTGCCCCACAACACATTTTCAGTCATTTGGAATATGCGCATAGGTAAAAAAATAGAGTCTTTTTGTGGACATAATAATTTGTTTTCTTATATTAATTAAGTGCCATTTTTTCCAATACATTTAAAGCAAACTGCTAAAAAATACCTACGCGAATCCTACCGAAATTAACTAACCTTAAACAATATGATTTTGCTTATGCCACAAAACCCAACGTCAGTGTTGAAAATCTCAAAACACTTTCTGGGCAAACAGTATCGTAATTTTGTAATATTGTCAGAGAAATGATTGTGCAAGCTGTAGTATCCCCTCAAAAGGACTAGCGACGCCCCTGGTTCTTTTGCTTCTGTTTTCAATGTAGGTACCTCGAATATCCGGAGGATTACGATTTTCGAAAGTAGTTCGACTGTGATAATTTTGACCTTTGCAGTGAAATTATTCCGCTTTGTAATGTAACCTATACCCTGAGAGCGTTATGCCAACCTTAAAAATAGATTATTCCAAAGTGTTACAGAGCATGGGTTCTATCCTCTGGCTCAGCATTTAAAACCAGTGTAGGGAAAAGAAGAATAATTCAGTTTGTGTTTGTGCCCGATCGAGTTTATCAATTCAACACTACAACATTAATTGAGTCTGTCTCCTTTCTTATAAATTACGATGAGCAAATCAAACCAATCGATGCATCTTTTAACGTTTTAACCTTGCATGGAGAACCTACGTAGGGTATGAATCACACCGTCTAAACGTGCTTGCATAAAGCAAACCAAAAACCCACGTTCTTTTCATTCTTTTCTATAATCAGGATTCAGGAATCCCTCTGCTAACCTATGACGCGAAATAAGAGTTTCTGTACTTTCCGATCGCTGTATACTCATATCGTTAAGATGACTCAGACCAGAACCGAACCGGAGACAACTGCATCAGTTTGAAGTGACTGCATGGTAAACCGCTGCAATTTCACCCACGATAGAATATAGATTCTCTCCATCCACATTTCGCAATCAATTTGTGAAACTTGTTAACCACACTGCATATTTACGAGTGTGCCGGCCGATATAGCACTGCGCTGATTAACATTAACGAAGACGTCCTCGTGAGGTTTTTGCGACGGTCGTTGAGTTGTGCCAATTGCCCCGTTTCGCAGGATCTGTGCGCTGAGCGAACGCATCTGAAGCGTACCCGACGAGATGCGGTGGCCGGCAACCGGACAGCGGATTGGAGGGCAGATCTGTCCTTCAGGGTCGTCTTGCCGAAATGTAAAGTATTGGCACTATTTGAGCTCAGATTAGTATGTTTCGACGGAGATATTGTGCTCATTGAAAGACAATGCTAAGAAAACTATACAAAACTAATGCCTGGTTTAGCCTGGTGTTTTAACTAGGAGTTATAACTGGTTTCAGCCTATCACATGCAGCGAATTCAGTTGTAATCCTAGCTGGGATCTCAACTAGGAGTTGAACATTTTGGTAAAACTGGGCATAAGAAAACTTACAAACTTCGAAAGCATATAATGTACACAATCTTTTCCTGTTTATATAAAAACCGAAATCGGTAACAAACAATGCTAGTAAACTGTTGAGTTTGTGGAAGATTTTGGATAGCGAACATGTCAATTATGACCCTTTTTAGAGTCATGTATACATTCAAAATTACTGTGTTTATATATACTAGGGGTATTCCATATGAAAAATATTTTTCCCAATTGCGACGAGATCGTTATGCACATTCACATTACATGTGGTTTGTAATTTGAATCAAAATTATATTAAGGTCTTTACAAAGTAACTGGAATTCGAATGCAACGTTCAAAATCAAATAATAATTAAAATCGCTGCAGAAATGGATGGTTTATGAGCTTGTGTAGGTTTGTTATTGTTATATAAATGTTTTTACAGTTTTCTTGTGTGATTATCCTGTTTTTACCCGTTTCAAACGTCTGCTTTTCAGTTGGCCAAGTGCTAAGGGAGAAACATGTCAGTGACGAGTGGATGTTGCCAGTGTTTTCCGCCCTGCTCTGCCTAGCGCTGCTGGCAGTTTTCCTTGTCTCGATTTTCATATTCAAGTCTTTCTGCAAGTCGCAAACGAAAAGCGAGAAGTCCTTGGAGTACTTCAACATCAAGTGATCACATTGCACAAGCGACAATAATTTGATGATGCTGGTGCTCTTAATGTGGATACTTGCGAGGTAAACTAATTTTAAGCCACAATTTTATCTGTGGAAGCTAGCTATTGACATTTTTTGTTTGTTGTTGTAAGGCTCAATAAATTGTTGGATGGCTTGGGTGCAACACTATAACTCGAAGGGGGTGAAATCTACAGTATCAAAACGTTTAAAATTTATTTTACATATAATATAGGCTAATATAGCATAAAATAAAGAATGTGTTAAAGTGTAAAGTGCTTCAATTCCTGTAATTATAGCTTGTCCTATTTCTGTCTACATAATCTGTACAAATTAAATATGGCAAAATTACTCCCGTGACACTGGTAGGGTACGTTAAAATATGGACTAATGGTTACTTATTGTATACCTAAACCCACTTGCATCTACTCTGTGTGTATTACCTATACCTGCAGCTAAACCAGTGATGGATGGATTTTTTCAGGGCTTACCAAAATGCGTCACAATAGTGTGTTTGTATATTATTGTAGTAGACAAGAATAGTGAGTGTCGACACATATTGTGTTGATTTATACCTACCCCAAGGCCCTCATGGCCCAATTCGATAAAATAGCGGTAGGCAATCGGCTACTTCTTGTGTATATATCCGCCATTATTTCAAATGACAAAATGTGCATTACGTACTTTAAAAATTACTCTATCTATTATACGATGTGTGTTACACTGTTATGATAGGGGCATAATCGTTACATATTGCGAGTTGCTCCATTCAAATATAATTACACTGTTGTTCCTAGCATCTACTCTATACAGTATACCGAAAATAACTACACAATAATTACTGTTGCCTACAATTTACAAAACCTTGACCGTAAATTTGAGAGAACAATCAAACGATTTTGATAACGAAATTGCTAATAATTGACCAAATACATCGGAGACGAGTTGAATTACTGCGTAACAGCCATAAAATGACGTGCGGCAATAACAATAATATTACGTCACATCTAGAAATTGTACCGTTTTTTGTTCGTTGTTGTTAATTCAATTAAATGCCTCGCGATGCAGCATTCGACTTTAGGATGAACCATAAATAAAAGAAACTAGTTGCTGATTTCAAACGACCTTCCCCGTTTATCACCGGCACAGACATCTTCGCGCGGGCATCGGAAAGTTGAGTTGGAGGCTTTATACAGTTGCCAGTCGCGGCCAGCGAGTTAGTCGCATTCAAATCTCAGAGACCGTTGGGTCGTCGTGCAAATGCCATTGGCAGAACGTTTGGAGCACGCGTTCGTTTGAAATGACAGTCGCATTGTCGCATGCGTTGACAGTTTACAAGAGTTTGTGATAAGTAATTTAGTGTTGTGATTGTGATAGTGCTTATACCGTCTCAAGGATAATTTATTAAACAAAGTAAGTTACTCCACGTGGATTGCAATGTGAATTTGCGAGTGTCAGTAGAATCATGGCATGTCGTACTTTAAAAGACGGCATGGTATGATTATATTGGTGTCAACTATTAGTGAACTGTCAAATATTGATGACCTGTATCCTCTACTATCTATAATTTAATACATTTACAAGCTAGTTCGATTGTTTTATGTGTGACGATATTACTCTGTCAAATAATTGCCTGTCGATTCTTGGTTAAACTGTAAAATCATTTTAATCGTATTAAGAAGTTGTTGCAGTTTTGTTATGTCATTCCTGGGTTCCTGGGTCCAGGACTTTCTATATGTGGATTCAAAGTGCAATGTTTGTTACAGTCCATTAATTTTTTCGGTGTGCCTGTTTGTGTTTGTTTTCTTTATATTGGAAGGTTCTAAACACATTTGAGCTTAGATATTATACCGTTATTTCTCAAACTAAAACTGATAAACGATCAATTGAGTATATTTAGGAAGCGTATATAGGCTATATTACCTAGGCTTATATAGGCTATATATAGGCTACATGTAAACATGTAACTTCAAAAGTTAATTTCTGGGAGATTTCCAGCGACGTAGCTTCCGAGGTGAGTTTCCTTGCCGTCGAAACACAGTTCGTTTTGGCATTTGACAAACGACACGCGAAGGAAAGATGCATGTGCTCGATGAGAAAGTGATGATGGTGCAGTAAACAACACCCATACATATACCCAGTGTATACCCACACACTTTTATTTGGCATGAAGCGGTAGCATTTAGCAAACACACATTGACAACGATCGTGCTAATTGTCGCTCAACAATTTCAGCTTCCTCATGAGTGTCAACAAAAGACATCCTTGCTCCCAATTCGGGAAAAAAAAAGAACCAGAACTAAGCTATACGCGACTCCCAATCATTTCTCTCGCTCAACATTCAAATGCCAATTAAGATTGCAACTGCACCTCTCAATTTCAGAGGCAATCCCTCGCATAGTTCCGCATAGTAAAGACAACACACTGCATTCATAGGTGTACGATCTGTGTTAGTAGGGCATACCATCATGCGAAGATATTAGAATATATTAGCTCTCTCCCATGCAAGGTGCCAACTCCAGACGAGAGCAAAAGTGACTGCTGCGACGGACGCCTCTGTAGAGGCTCTTGTGCAGACACAAATTTTGCTGAAATATTGATGACCTCACGCTGTCATGGTCATTGGTCAGGTATACCTACGATCGGGATTTCGGATTTCAATGCAGGATGTAGTGCGACTTCGCGTGTTTGCCTCGCGTCTTTGTGCACTTTCTTCCATGATTTGTGTAACGACATTATATTGCCGTGATGTGAACGGATTAGGTTTACTTTTTAAGAATGAGCAATCGTTATTATTAGACCATTTGATCAGCATCTTTATAGTATTTGTATATAATTGGAAATGGAGCCTGGAAATTTAGCAATAACGCTTTCTGACTTCGGGGGCAGGGACATTGCGGTGCGGTTATTACTGACATGTGCGTTTAATCCAAGAAGTTGATGCTTTATTGACGTTTGGTCAAAATTCTGAAACATACTGTTATAAAAATGCGTTTACCTGTTGAAATATTTGTACCAATATCTTCTATAGTTTTGTGCACATTTAACTAACTTTGAGTTTGACCATAGCTGCACCGTCACTTACTCAAAACGATCCATTTCGGTAACAGGATCTATAATATTTGTATTTTAAAGTGGATCTTCCAAGTAGTTGCGTGGGGTTTTGGAGGCGAGTTTCTTAATGCCCATGTCGTCAATATTCGTGGCATCGAAATTCTGCGAAACTTGAGCAAACAAGAGACGGTGTGCGTATACCTGCGGTGATTAGGCACATTTGATGACGCGCGACCGACCGCACAGCATCCAAGATGAACCTGCTGCTGGCATTTGAAACTCAAAAGAACCTGCCGCGACAGAAGGACGAGTTTTATATCTCCATGCTACTTAAATGCTAGATGTGGTATTTTCTTTCAATTCGCGCGATGACTTTAAGAAAAATTCGCGGTTGAAGGGCACTCGTGAAACTGGTTTTCACCACAGATTTTGATATTTATTATTTACCCAAACAATTTCGCCGTTTGGTCCGCAAGAGACGGTAATTTACTGCTTAGGTCTGACCGCGAATTCGGTTCCCAAATGCTAAAACTCGCAATTTGTCGCGCTTTCCTATATATGCATACGGCTACGTGCAAAATACGTTGGGCGTCAAGTCCTCAATCTTTCAGTGTGTGCAGCCTCCACCTCGAGAGGACCAGATCTCGCTTCGAGGAGAAAGTGATCTCAGTTTCGGTACCATTATTAGGTATGACCGAGCGTCGAGCGAAGATGCAGGCATCCTCCCATGGTGATATATGGCTCAGAAAGGAAGCTCTACACCAAACACGCGTTACGCAACTTTATACGCTTCAATCTTGTAATGGAATGCGGTATTTGGTTTTTGACCTATGGCAACGGAGTCACGTAATGACAAGAATTTTTGTCAGGAAAAAGGCGGTATCATTTTCACATCAACGATGTAGGTATCCTTTTGTTTATAAAATTTTAATTTATTGCCCATGTGGTGTCTGATGTTTCCTCTTACGTTAAACTGCCCAGGTGAAATTACATCGTATCACACGTAATCGTCATGTGTTTAAAAATGCATTTTGTCTTCAATTCGACGATCGCGAGAGCTGTTGATTTTAAACTCCATTTCACGTTAAGAAGGAGAGTGGATTTGCATCTTCCTCGAGGACCAAATGCTGCTAGACACGAGCTAAGAGCATAGAGCATCCAAGTTTTGTAACTCTTACCTCTTGTCTAGCAGCAGTGGGTCCTCGAGGATAATGCAAATACACTCTCCGTCTTAACGTGAAATGGAGTCTATAAAAAAATACGCTGTGTGTGTTTGTTTCTTTTCGCCTCGCTTCGCCATATCGTCTTCTCAAATAGAGGCAAAGATTTTTTAGCATCTTTGTTACCACACGCACATAGGTTTCAGAATGTCCTTCGTCCGCCAAGGTTGTCAATTAATTTAAAAGAAATACCCATCAGTGGATTGAAAACGCTTATCTATTGACGCTCGCTGCTGAGAATAATGACGTAATTATTTGAAATCACCTCGATTTTTGGGTAGTTACTATTTTGCGTAACGGACAGCCTTTTGGATTGAGTGTGATGCCACTCGAGTTCGGATCGCACTTCACAAGACAATGGACGCAACAGGTAGCTGTTCACCTCCGCACAATGGGAATAATTAGAATGCAGAATGATCTTTGCTTTGGCTGACTTTAATGATGATTACATTGAATCTTCGCAGTGTTAGGCCAGCCTTGATTGAAAAACTCGCCGTTTCGGAACGAGTTAAGTGGTTTAACATTGCAAGGTGCGTTCCCGAAACGAACTGGTATTATACCATCGCACACCTCAACTTGAAAGTGAGCATAATTATAAATTGCAGCTCCCATGTGTTGTTGTGTGATTCCCACGTGATCTGAATCTGATAGGCTACGAGGAAGGAAGACGTGAATGTCAGTAGTCCGGCAGCTATAACTGCAGTTTGGTGCATATCAAGGATGCCATAATTTGCGTAATACCATGCTTGAGAAAATTACGCGTGTGGAATATGCAATTATTCTATGATACAAGGGAGTTATTCTGTGGATATTTGCATATAAATATCAAAGAGTATTATATTTACCAAGACTGTAGTGCTGTGACTATAAGGATGCTTGGATTGGAATTGGAATATCTTCCATCGAGCGAGAAACAACCAAGGGTATTAAATTAATTTTATTGGCCTTTGTGGTAACGCACACTTAAATGGGGATTTACTGACTGCATGTCTGTGGATTTCACTACCTATTGACCACCTATTTAACAGTACCCTACACCAAGACATTTTTAATTTATGTGCTTTAACCAACTGCAAGACTCATACCCAGTTGCACCAACCTCCTAATCAGAGATCACCTCCTTGGTCGTTCATTAAAATTTGGTGTGGTGTTTTACCATTGAAATCGTCAAAGTAAATTAATCGAATAATGTATTATCATACTAATTAAATTAATTAAAATAATCATAAATTCAATATAAATTAAATTTGAGATTAAGTCCAATTAAATTTGACGATTTAAATGGTAAAACACCATACCAAATTATAATCAACAATCAAGTAGGTATCTCTGCTTAGGACTTAAGTGCAACTGGCCATCAATCACTATATCAATTCCATCACTTTACAATATGCGGGGGAAAGTACCGCTTCCTGTGAGAAAATCTATTTCTAAAAAAAAAAAAAACGCGTTCTTTTCGGATTAACAAAATTTGACGGTATCAGACTCGATTCACCAACAGTTTTTCTCTTCGCTTGCTCAGGGGGGCCTCGGACCTCGCAGGGGCCCCATTGAGCATGAGGCCCCAGAGCACTGGCATGCCTGCTCCCGCCCTGAGCCCGAGTCCCCCGAGCACTGGTATGCCTGCTCCCCTCTAGTGACGTACTGAGCCCGAGGCCCCAAAGCACTGATATGCCTGCTCCCCTCTAGTTACGCCATGAGCCCGAGGCCCCAGAGCACTGGTATTACTGCTCCCCTCTAGTTACGCACTGAGCCCGAGGCCCCAGAGCACTGATATGACTGCTCCGCTCTAGTTACGCACTGAGCCCGAGGCCCCAGAGCACTGGTATGCCTACTCCCCTCTAGTTACGCACTGAGCCCGAGGCCCCAGAGCACTGGTATGCCTGCTCCCCTATAGTTACGCACCGAGCCCGAGGCCCCAGAGCACTGATATGCCTGCTCCCCTCTAGTTACGCCCTGAGTCCGAGGCCCCAGAGCACTGGTATGTCTGCTCCCCTCTAGTTACGCACTGAGCCCGAGGCCCCAGAGCACTGATATGACTGCTCCGCTCTAGTTACGCACTGAGCCCGAGGCCCCAGAGCACTGGTATGCCTTCTCCCCTCTAGTTACGCACTGAGCCCGAGGCCCCAGAGCACTGGTATGCCTGCTCCCCTCTAGTTACGCACTGAGCCCGAGGCCCCCGAGCACTGGTATGCCTGCTCCCCTCTAGTTACGCACTGAGCCCGAGGCCCCAGAGTACTGGTATGCCTGCTCCCCTCTAGTTACGCACTGAGCCCGAGGCCCCAGAGCACTGGTATGCCTTCTCCCCTCTAGTTACGCACTGAGCCCAAGGCCCCCGTCACTGGTATGCCTGCTCCCCTCTAGTTACGCACTGATCCCGACGCTCCCGAGCACTGGTATGCCTGCTCCCCTCTAGTTACGCCCTGAGCCCGAGGCCCCCGTGCACTGATATGCCTCCCCTCTAGTTACGCACTGAGCCCAAGGCCCCCGTGCACTGGTATGCCTGCTCCCCTCTAGTTACGCACTGAGCCCGAGGCCCCCGAGCACTGGTATGCCTGCTCCCCTCTAGTTACGCCCTGAGCCCGAGGCCCCCGTGCACTGGTATGCCTGCTTCCCTCTAGTTACGCACTGAGCCCGAGGCCCCCGAGCACTGGCATGCCTGCTCCCCTCTAGTTACGCACTGAGCCCGAGGCCCCAGAGCACTGGTATGCCTGCTACCCTCTAGATACGCCCAGAGTCCGAGGCCCCAGAGCACTGGTATGCCTGCTCCCCTCTAGTTACGCACTGAGCCCGAGGCCCCCGAGCACTGGTATGCCAGCTCCCCTCTAGTTACGCACTGAGCCTGAGGTCCCAGAGCACTGGTGTGTCTGACTCCCTCTAGTTACGCCACTGATCATAGTTATTTCTTTGCAGCGTGCCATAAAATGCTGCTGAGGATAGAACGGCGCCTGGCGGCGCTCGTCGCACTCTTGTTCCTCTGCGTCGGCGTCGGCGTCGGCGTCGCGGCGGCGGCGGGCAACGCCCTCTCCGACGGCGAGCACAACAACGCGGGCTGCGACTGCATGGAGTACTGGACCTGCGTCATGAGGTGCGTGCCACTCGACGTCAACGAATGGGTGCTCGTTTTGCTCGTCTGGACCTGGATTCATCGAGACGGGGCTAAAACAATGTTGGGCTAAAATCACGACTAAAAGTTTTTTTAGCCAGTCAGTTTCAATTTTCAGTGAATTATTAGGAGGCGAGAGTGCAAGTGCCGGTAAACGTACAGCGTTGTCGCTCGGGCCCTGCTCCAGCCAGAGCAGGGAGAGCGCCGACGCTGTTGGCGGGGGACGGGCGTGCAAGTGCACTTAGTGTACAGCGTGAAGTCGCACACTGCGAGCGGCGCGGTCGGCCTACCATTCAGGCGCTAGAAAGCAATCGAGCACAAACGCTGCGGACTGCGAGAAAGAAATCTGCAATAACTTTAGCAAATTTAAAATGCTTATAAACTGCACGATGCCGGTGCCAGAGCCGTTCCAATCGCCAGTACACACCTATACTCCATTTCACGTTAAGAAAGGGAGTGGGTGTGCATTTTCCTCAAGGATCCACTGCTGCTAGAAATGCCCCAAGAGCCTTTCGTCCAGCTCAAGACATGGCTTGTGAGTTTTGAAACTCCTAGATCATGTGTAGCAGCGGTGGGTTCTCGAGGAAAATTTAAATCCATTCTCCTTCTCAACGTGAAATGGAGTTTAGGCTTTCGAGCCCTTGGGCTGAGCCCGTCGGATCCTAAAGCGCAGTGTGTATTGCGAATCCGTCACGTTCTCGGCCTCTCAGAGCGTTTCGGGCTCCGACGGGCCCAACCCTGGGGGCTCGAAAGCGTGGAAAAGCGTCACGTGTACTGGCTACAAGAATGGGACATGTTCTCTCACGGTAGCGTCACCAAAAGCGTGCCTACGACCCAAATGAAACCGTGCGTGTTCCCTTTCCCCAGCGGCGGCAACCCGTACAGCTACTGCGGCCTGTCTGAGGCGACCGTCTGCTGCTTCGTGCCCGACGACGCGGTGCCCGTCAAGGGGCTGGTGCCCGACGCACAGGGCAAGCGTCGGTGCGGCCTCAAGGGCGCCGACTCGGGCAGGGAGGGCGTCGCCGAGGCGTCCGAGTGGCCCTGGCATGTGAGTTATACGATTTCAATTGCATTTTGTCATTTTAGCATTTTGTTTCGTCAGTGGTTCGCCTGTAACTCAGTGCCATGACGCATGTGCTTCTGCTTTAACAAGAAGTACTACGTAGCCGGTGTTTCATTCTCAAAGAGACACCCCTGCTGTTAGAAGAGCCAAAGGTGTCAACATTCGCAGGCCGTCCCGTTGTTCCTCTAAAGGGTTTAATGGTCTGAGCATCGAATGATTGACAGAGCAATGTCTGGAGTCTATACAGAACAATTCTTCCCTTCTTAACGTGAAAAATACTGGATCCGCTCATCATGGATAGAAACATTACAATTTTTGTTATTTCTAATGGAAGTTGGAGTTGCTTGTCGTTTCATTGACATTTTGCTTTTAAGAGGTAAATTGAGGATTTGGAAGAAACCCTAAGCCAAATCCAGATGCCTAAACTTAGAGTTCCTTTTTCCTTGCCATTGTATAATATTAAACCATCAGCGTGGCCAATGGATATTCCGGCTCAGCTAGGGGTGAACCAAAATGATGGCCACAATAAATACGCCGTTTCTATGCCCATGACCGCGAAAGCAAGTGTTGTGACGAGGCATGGCAGCCATCGACAGCACAAATTGAATTTCTATCCGAGCACACAACCAGGGCCTTCTGCATGAAAACGTTTCACATTGATCTTATGGCGTTAATTTTACTATAGTAGGCTGTTGAAAATGGCTGAGTCAAAAATACTAGCGTTAGAATGTCGCTCAAGGTCAAAGCCAACTAGAAGTTTGAGCCTGATGACATGTGATGCACAAAATACATTTTACATGCGAAATTCAAGAGACTTTGAGATTTTCCTAGAAGCAACCGCACTCAGAAAGTGGACCCAGTTTGCGAAAAATTGCTCAGGTTTCCACTCAAAGATATTTTCATTGAATTCCTATAAGAAATGCTTTGCCAATCAACTTAACGCCGCCTGAAAGCGAACTTCAATTGTAACCGAGGATAAATGTGTTATGTGTTTATATTATATTAGTTCTGGGGCAAATCCAATCTTTCTTATTCGTACCCTGTTCATACGTGCATGTGAATCTGAGTATGAGAATGAGTACGCTAACAGTGCAATAATTGGAACTAGCAGAGACTGGATTGCTGCACTATTGCAAGTATGACCGTCATTAAAGCGGGTAGGTATAGAGGCAGGTAGAGGAATCCAGGCAAACCCGACTCGAGCTCAATGTAAACACAATTCAATTTAATTGCTTTCGGAGTTACCCGAGCCATATTGGGAGTTCATCAGCTCGAAACAATTCAGCCTGAACGTCTCCAACAGTTGCTGCGTATTATTTAGTATTTATTGAGAAACAATAAACGTGTATGACTTTCCGAATATAATTTATTTTTATATGTACAGAAAATAATGAATTGAATGTACTTCCACAAAAGCCTGCAATGTGTGGTGTTGTTTCCGCAGGCCGCCATATTGGAGAAGCCAGACGACCTGTACGTGTGTGGGGCGTCCTTGCTCGACGAGAGCTGGGTGCTGACTGCAGCTCACTGCGTCGACGACTAGTAAGTGTCCGACGTCTGCATTTCCCCATTTCCCACCTTGGTTTTCTCACAACGATATTTACCGATAGAGGTAGCGATTTTGTTACTTTTACGTTATGCCGTTATCGGTTCCGATGGATAAAATCCCTGTTGTTGTCCGTGTTAATTTTTAAACTTTGTAACCGAGAGCGGCGAAATCAGAGTTACGAAATCGCAGTGCAGGGCCCAAACCCGCAGAGCACAGTTACCCTCGGGGTAAAACGATGATTAGCCAATGACAGATCACAGACGGGAATTTGTTGATTTCAGGGGTAGCTAGTAGTAACCATGGTGAAAACAAACTTATACCCCTGTTTTTTACCCTAACCCAGCTTTATGGATCCACGTCCAAATGGTTTCAGGGCCGGACTTTGGCATGAAGCTCCAGGAGGCCGTTTTATTTGCGCTCCCCTGTAATCTAAAAGTTCATAATCGCGTTTAGCAGTCGACATAGGTTTTCTTTGCTTTTCTTCACCAACGGAAACTGGACAGGGTACTAATAAGAGGCAATTGGGGCACATCCCTAAGAAAAAATTCTAGTCTAGAATTCTAGTTACATTTTGATGCATCAAGCGTGTGTGTGTATGAGAGGGCGAGGGGGGGGGGGCACGAGACCCTTGAAAATACTGTAGAGGGTTTAGTTAGGTGTTCAGTATGAAGACAATAGTTCCTTCATTTGAAAATCTCGATAAACGCATGCCGTTGGCCGGTGCTCCGAAAACCGCGGCCCCCGTATGTGAGAAATAATTATGCAATAACTTGAACACAGGAAATAAAGGGTTTGCTTTTTTGTCCGATACTGGTTGGGAAAATGTCAGTATACTCAACCTAAAATGATGAACAAGAAGCATCACAATCTAAAGAAGACATTGAGCGGGGAAATATTACCTCATGGGAACGACGGAGCGTTTAATATAACTTTTAATGGCCATTGTAAGAGGCCAAAATGGCGAGTTGTGAATGCGTTTATGGCAGCCTTTGGTCATAATTGTGTTACGCGACACCCAACCAGGCTCAAAAGAGCCCATTCCAAGTGAGATCCAGCCAATAGAAGCCAGCCCCAGACAAGAATGCAAACCGGAGTTTTTTTGTCTGTACCTACTGAAGTTATTGCTGATTTGTTTCTCGCCCCCCCCCCCCCCCCCCCCCCCGGATAGGGATGCCCTACTCATGCCTTCCGGTTTATAATACACTAGAATTTATTTGAGTTTTCACTTTTTGGGGATCTCATATCATAGAGTATAGGTACCATATTGTGATGAATCAAATGATAAAATTTTTAACATTACCATTAAAAATGCTATGTATCATTGCCATTATTTACCAATTTACTCTTTACAAATGGTACAGAGTCAAATGATATTTTACTTCGAAGTTCACCAGGCTGTGGTAAAGTAAGGCTAACACTATTGTACGGCACTGGGTGTTCGGCAGTTATTTCGACATCTGCAATTGTGTGATTGAGTTCATGATTTAAAAGTAAATCATGTCTCTAACATGAACTGGCAAAAGATGAAAGATTAAGATGAAGTGTTTGAACTTCAATAACGTAAACGGCCAAGGTTGAAATGCCACAATGATTGGCGATCCTCCAACTGCATGCGAATTGAGTTGCAGGGATTTCTAGGAATTTTCCATCAATTCAATTTGCATTTACAGTAACTCGTAATCAAAGTCATGCAGTTTGAAAGATGTAATGACAAAGTTTCGTTTGTCAAATCTCTCAAATGGAGTCCACTTCGCTCTGGTTTGGTTCGAATTCGCAGTCCAATGCCAGCTGTGTTTGTATTTCTAATCCACCAGCCACCAATGGTTTTTATACCGTAGTTCGATCGAAATCGAACACACATATTATTATTTTGTTTGTATAAGCATTTTACATTCTCACAAATTGTTCAAACTACAAAAGCAAACCAAACTAAAGAAGCACGCCGTGCATTAATAGATTCATACCACGAGCATCTAGGTAATGTGTAGGCAAATGCAAGTTGCTTCAGAAATCGAACATTTTATTGATTTTATTCAAATTGTTCAACGGTTAAATTGGCGGTCTGGTTTTACGCGATTGACGTTCACCCTCCGCCTGACCTTCAGAATATTGTTATCTAGTTTGCTACCTGCTCGCTGTGCCATGGGTAGCATTGCGGCATGGACTGTTGGGGGGGGGGGGGGGGGGGCAAAGCAGACAACTAGAGCCAGGCCACTGGCCAATCAGTCTGCCCTCGGCCACTGTGAGGGTCGCGTCGGCGGTACTTGGAGTTCAAACTCCATATTTTCGTCTTGGGAAGCAAGTGCACTTGGTGGAATGTAATCGCGAATTGAATTCCTAACGTTATGCCGACAGTTCCGTTGGGAATCGGTATCGTGACGTGAGTGTAACGATAGTCTCTGTGCTTACATTTTGACCGTCGTTGGTGAATTGTGGGAAATTCGAAGTCCAATGTTTCGTTGACCTTGACCTGGTATCACGTGGACCTTCGTTCGTCGTATAGTTCCTTCCTACCGGGATGCAACTGCGAGTTGTTAGCGGCCGAAAGTGCTGAGATGAACAATCCGTTGTTTGAATGAACTGGTATGTACCAATGGTGTATGCACATTTGAACTAAAATACTTAATCACTCCGTGGCCCACGGTCGTAGGGTAGTGAGTTACGTAATCGCGTACGTACCTACCACGTGGTACTTGATTCTTTAATGCTGATTTTTAATGCTGAACTTAGTTTTCCTTATATTTAAAAATCAGATTTTTTCCCCATAGAAATCAAAGATTGAAGGTCACTTTTAAGTGGTGAGAACTCCTTGGCCAGCGAGTAACTACAATATATTGTTTTACAGACAAATTATCAGTGACAGCCCAAAACAAAATAGCTAGTGCACCAGGCAATGTATAAAGCTTTCGAATAAAGTATGATACATTTTTGTTTTATTATTAGATTTGCGTAATGTTTAGAACAACCGCAAAAAAGTATTTTACACCATTTTAAAGGTTTTTCTGAACTTTCAGCACGCCTTGTCAATACACAAAACTGATTCTTACATTATTTGAACGCTTTATAAATTATTGTCTGGTGCACTCGCTATTTTGTTTTGGGCTGTCAATGATAGTTCGTCTGTAAAACAATATTGTGTAGTTACTCGTAGCTTCCAAGGGGTTCCCCCACCCTAAGGTCTGCTTGCTACATGGAGCTAAGCTACCTTGCCACCAAGTGCCATAGGTACTATGCTGTAGACCAAAACACACTCCATCACATTCCAGATGTAGCAAATAAGGGCTGCAGGAATAGTGATGTTAAATTTCAATAGTTATAAGAAGAGTATATAGAGGGGAGAAATTCTGTTGTGTTTTAACATTCATGAAATTTATCAGCGTATATTGCAGAGTAATTTTGCATCTGCCAGTCACGTTTGGAAGTTTGATAGCAGTAAAAAGAGCAGTAAAAAATTATATAAAATTTCACTTGGATAATGAATTTGAAAACTTGTGACAATTGTTTTAAATACTTCCATATGTCACTGCAATTCACAACTAGCAGCAGCAACTTTTCAAGCTACGCATGACAGCTACAGTCGTGTTAGCCTAAGATTACCACGGCCTGGTGGACTTCGAAGTAAAGTTTCATTGGACTCTTTTACGATTTGTTAAAAGTAAAATGGTAAATAATTGTAATGATAAATACCTTTTTTTAATGGTTATGACAAAAACTTATCATTTGATTCTATGGTATGGTACGCTATGATGAGAGATCCCCAAAAAGTGGCAAACTCAAATTAATTCTAGTGCATGCAAGTTCTCTCTCGAGAGAAAACGTTAACCCCGCTTCCCTCCCCGATCGCAGCGCCACCGCCGCCGGCGCCGACCTGCTCAAGGTGCGTCTGGGCGAGTACGACGTCAGCTCGACGCGCGAGCTCCTCCGCCACGAGGAGCTGGACGTGCTCTCGGTGGCGCTCTATCCGGGCTTCGACAACGCCAGCCTCGCGCACGACATCGCGCTGCTGCGGCTGCGACGGCCCGCCAAGCGGCGGCCCAACATCGACGTCGTCTGTCTGCCGAAGCTCGAGAGCCGGTTCCCGGACACGCGGACGTCGCCGCGCGCCAAGTGCGTCGTCACCGGGTGGGGACGCAGAACGGAAGGTACGCGGGGGGAGCGGGACGGCGTTTGGGTTTCGGGGATTCGGTATTTATTGGCGTTGTCTATGTTGCGAGTTTTGACTATTCAAATTCATCGATTTTGAATCAACTTGAATTAAGGCACAGCTTAGTTTGTAACGTCACCATACCTAGGTAAGGCTACGGCAATTTTAATGGTAGGTAGTAGTTTCGCCGGCAATCGCTGGTGTGCGTTGGCAACCTGTTTTAACATCATCCACCAGGCCATGGCACAAGGTCAATTATAATCAAGGGACCCAATGTTCCTCAGGTGGCTACAGATTACCTTGGTTACAGATGATGTAACAACAGAAAGTCGCTCCCTCCCTTGACTGCCGGCAAAAATATTATTGCGGGCGGAGTGCTTTCACTTAGCTGCTTTAGTATGGGAGTGGATCTTCTGGGTAACCTTATATCTGTGCTTCCGTCGAGCTGGTAATCTTGCAGGGTTCCACTTTCCTGTCTTTATCGGTTGTGCATAAGTTTCGATACCTACTACTCGTGAGTTTAGCGGTTTCAGTACAAATTGCTTGGAACGCCGTAATAATACAAATGCTCAACAACTTCACATAATTACTGCAAGCTGCAATTCAGGGAATCAGCATTGTTTGTGATGTAGAATTCTGTATAGGGTCACTCACTGAAGCTCCTAATTCAGCTGGATAACAAATTGTACGAACACCACAGTAGCCATTACAGGCGGCTAGCAACGGTTTAAATCTGAATACTGCCAAAATCGAGGTGATCTTACAGGGTTCGACCTCCCCGTCGGTCAATAATGGTAGCATGCATGTGTTGGTTCACAATCAAATTAGTGGTAGGAATTAGCAGTGGGAGGCGGGAGCAATGTTTGGATGTACACCCATTCTGTAAGCTTGTCTATAACTATGCATACCTACGTAGGGATGATTTCATGAAATCTTTTGGAAAACGCTCTACAAAGCCAACAAAATACTGTTTTTCTGCAAAATCATGCATGAAGAATGACATTATTTTCAAAAAAACATACAAAATGATGATAAGAACAGGCGTTTCAATGATATTTCGATGTAAATACAAGTAGCTTTATGGTATTTGAAATCAATATATGGTAAAAACAATTGTTTTTAGCATATTTATAATGCCGTTCATAAAGTGAATGATGTGGTTGCAGGGTCCGACCACTCGGTGGTGCTGAAGGAGGTGTCGGTGCCACTGTGGGAAGACACGGTGTGCCAGTCGGCGCTGCGCCAGCAGTTCGGCGCGGGCTACGCGCTGCCCGTCACGTCCATGTGCGCCGGCGGCGAGGGACAGGACGCTTGCGACGTGAGTCCCCTCCAAAATCTGCCGCGTTCTACTGTTCAGTCGACTGTAGTCGGTTTACGGAGCCTTGGCCTATGAACGTTTGAAAGTTTCCTGCATCCTGGAAATGAGCCGTTGACTTCCAAGTCCATAAGAACTTGCCCATAAGGCCTGAAAAACTATCGACCAAATCGATCGCCACAGCTGTACTAGCTGTTTTGGTATTTGTAATGTGACCGTATGGCTAGGAAATGCGTGGCTAGAAAATGATGTGTGGCTAGGAAATGTGTGGCTAGGAAATGTGTGGCTAGGAAATGTGTGGCTAGGAAATGCATAGCCAGGAAATGCATGGCTAGGAAACGCGTGGCTCGGAAATGCATGGTTAGGTAGAAATACTCAGCACAGCTGGTCTCCAGCACCAGAAGAAACTCTACATTTAAAGCAGTGGTACTCAACCTTTGGTCCGACGCTTATATTATTGCAGCCCACCTCCAAATATATTATTATGTTTCATGTGCCATCCAAGCGTACATCACAAGTGCATAAATATGCACTTGTTAAGGTGACATTAAGGTTAGGTTAAGACATTGTTAAGGTGAAACGCATAGATTTGCTCCAAAAAATTGTCTAAACATTTGTTTCTTGGGGATTGAACCCACAAACACCGCATTGTGCTGTAAACTGTATCAATTTTCATCTTGTTTGAAGTGCAAGTTTCGAAAATGCGTTCCATACCCACAAGTTACACAACACTATATCTTGAAAATCGCAAGTTTCACGTCAAATTACCCATTTGCAGCCCGCCGAGATCACACATTTCCTTTATATAGCCCGGTGAAGAAAGAGGTTATGTAAGAGCAGCGAAATAGCGCGAATGCAGAGTCTCATGATTCATGAGAATCTCATGGTGCAGAGTCTCATGATCATGGTAATTTTATTCTCCTTTGTCTCTTTATCGATTCACGAAAAAGCGCAAAAAAGAGCAAAATACAACATTTTACGAAACGGTTTTGCTCCCTGCTAGATTTAAAAAATGAGAAAATGCCTCCGTTACCGCGACAGATTGATTCTTTATCTACAACTCCCTCGCTTACTTCAATAGTTTATCTATTACGGTTATGTCAAAAGCGTGTAATAGCAAAGGTCTAATCTGTGTGGCAGTGGAGATATCCAGGAGCCTGAAAGGGTCGCCACGGAGAACTATCTCTGTCGAAGCTCCGACCTGCGACGGCTGCGCTAACCGCCGCCGCTTCCGTCCGTGCACTTTCAGGGCGACGGCGGCGGGCCGCTGGTGTGCGAGCGGGACGGCCAGTGGTACCAAGTGGGCGTGGTGAGCTTCGGCATCGGCTGCGGCCGCCGCAACACGCCCGGCGTTTACACGCGCGTCAGCATGTACGAGCGGTGGATCACCGACACGGTGCGCGCGCACAAGCAGCTCTGAGCGGCGGCCGGATCGCCGCTCGACGACGCCGCTCTGGTACGACCTCGAGCGCAATCTGGACGGGAGCGTTCTCGACCAAAGTCTGGCGCGGCACTTTTAAGCTGTCAATAACATTATATTTCATATTGTATTATATTTCATATTGATACCAGATATGTTACCCAAGTAGCACAAAACCGTTATCTCGAAAGTTCGGTGGACGTCGAAAAGCTTACGGGGGGTAACTTGCGTTCAACTTTCAAGTATGTAGAACCTTTTTTTTATTATTATGTACACAAATTAGCCTCCCAAAAATGTTGCCCATTCCGGGATTTGAACCCGGGTCCCCAACTTTCGAACCTACTTTAGAACCTATTCGAACGTTTGGCGAATTTGAACGCAAATTATCCCCCGTTAGCTTTTCGATGGGGATAACGTTACAACGGCACTAGATATCTTGCATCTGTTTGTGCGAACCAGATTTCCATCACCACACTCTGCCTATTATGACGTCACAAGGAAAACCGAAATCTTGTTAGTGAAATTTCGTTTGGATACAATGTGTTTATCTTGTTACGCAGTGGACCACCAAACGTAGTCAATATACCGACATCGATGTTTATTTTCAATATTGCAATGTTATTTTCACAGCATAAAACTGCTCGGCCGACATTTGTTGTAAATTCTCCCGTTTTAATGTTGCTTTAGTTATTTGGCCTCTGGTTGCTACTTGCTTTGGAAACTTCGGAGTGATCGTAGAATAGTGCAGTAAAATTCAAGAGCTTAGATCTGTGAGCGTAGGTAACTACTTTCTAGCCTAGGCTGTGTTCTGGGGCCTTCCAGAGCTAGCAGCTGACAAATACCTGGGTTACGGCGGGGCTCTACCATTCGGGGTCTGCCGTACCGCCATGCTAAATCATGGCAAATCAGTAACCCTGCCGTAACCCAGGCTCATGGCCGCTCTAGGTAATGGGCCCTGGGGATTTCAGAATTAAAGAGTGTCTTTCACCTTCTAGCATTAATAATGTTCATTAGACCGATGAAATCTGTAGCAATTAAACCCCCTTTCACAAAAAAATTGTTTTGCTGTCAAAATGTCAAGAAATTAAAACCAATCTTTGTAGTTTAGAATGTGAAAATCGGAATCCAGGCAGCTCAATTAGCTGGTTCCGGCTTGAACTGATCTAACTTTGGCAGGCCCTTCTGATTCCCAGAAAAACTGAGATTATCAATGCTTGTTTTTTATTGTAGGTACTGGGTTGCGATCATGTAATATTTTTTCATTTGATTTGGCTCGAAACGATTCGATTTCAAATCACTGCCAGTGTTACCTACACCATTGGCAGTGATATTGAAAACGAATCGTTTTGAAATCACAAAGTTACAATATGATTGCCCCCCTGTTCTTAAAAAAATGTCACCTCATTTTCAGTTCACTCTTTGGCTTCTTAGACGGATGTAAAAACAAGGAAATTTGTAAACAAAATAGATAAAATGACCGAAATGCATATATCCTCTAGTTGCGACCTGATGTGGTTGCTAGAGAGCGCCTCTTGACACCAGCTTTCGTTTTCAGCTTTCGGTCCGACCGTGAGACGCGGCCGATCGTGGGCCGTTGCTTTCTCCGTCAACGCGAATTCCGTAGACGTCGGAAGAAACACGAACAAACAAACAAAGCCCTTAAAATGACACGTGCGTAAACTGGCTGAGATGTGTGAAATAAAGATGTTTTTTAAAGAAAGTTAACCATATTGTTGACCTTGTATTCAAATTTTCGTAAATATGTGGTAACGTATGATGTTTGTTGTGTGTGTAGTAGGTATGTAGTTTTCAAATGGAGTTATTGAATGGTATGAGTTCCCTAAAATCAGTTCATAGATTAGGTACTATTTTGGCAACCGCATTAGGAGGTTTGGACTTCATCATGACGTTATTTCATTACACACCATTTATATCTCGAGAGTTCAATCAAATAGCAAACTCTTACAAAGAGACGCTAGAATAGGCCAGCCTTCCCAATGCACTGGCGCAAGAGTACTTTGGGCCCAGACGCCAACCCACCCTGATGGGCAGCGGAGAGCACTCGGCAAGCCATTGGCAACCCATGCTACGGTGCTGCATTGCGGGACAGACTATCTTACGGGGATAAACGCTCTCCAAACCAACCAAAGGCTTTCACTCGGGCCAAGAAACGCATTGCCAGGCGGTGTGCAATGTTCACCTCAGGTCTGCCGTGCCGGGTAGCCTAGATTCCAGGGGCACCGAGAGACGTCCTGTCCTGGAATCCTGACACCAGGGCCAGTCACGTGCGCGATCCTTGCTGCGCACGCGCCAATCGAGCCGCTGCGCACCGACGAGGTGTTGCGGATGGAAGGTAACGATAAGTCAGGAGGGACTACTTGCGATTTTGCACCGCTCGCTTTCGTTCCTGCAGTGAGGGCGTTACTGCCATGCCTTTGATAAACCCCGGGATTTGCGGGAATTCGAGGCACTGGTTGAACTTGGAACTCTACCGCCAGTTAGCTAGAGTTGGCTAGGCAGTTAACCTTCTGGTAGAGAAATGTGATTTATATATTTTTTTCGAAACGCATGTTAAGGAATTGGTTCGTCCACTGGCTAGTGTTGCTCCCGGCGCACTCTTATAGCCAGTGGACGAACCAATTAAAAAAAAAAGGCGAAGCAAACAATTTTTGTATTACAATCTAAGACTATTATTCATGGATCCTAGTTAGCTCAGTGGTTAGCCTGCTGGGACGGCAGCCGGGCCGACCTGGTTCAAATCCGCTCGACTCCATACGAGTTTTAGCGCAACTAATATATCTTATTCCTCCACCAATATGCATACTCCCTAGTAGCCTAGTTGGTTAAGGCACCACTAGCATGGCATTGAGAGCGTCCGGGTGATCCTGGTTCGATACCGCTTACAGTCGCAAACGGCCGTGAGCTTTTGTCTGATCTCTGTTGGCGCACGTTGAATCGTCAGTACACTCTGTGTCCTGCGTCCGTCGCTGCAGAGCTCTCAATCAATCTCCGGCCGTCCCCATTGGGGCTCGACTCCGGACGGTGCCGTCCGTCGCGGGTGTATCGGACTCCTTAGGAGTCCCAAGGAACCCAGACACCCGGGGGCCTCGCTGCCAGACTAGTGACTAGGGAGCTTTTTGCCCAACTTGTAGGCAGGGTGTCTTTTGGGCGATTAATAAAGATTCTACCAACGCCCCACACCCCGCCAAACCCCGCGTTTTTTTGACCTATAGATCTCTCGGTCCGGAACAGTCCCGAGTGTTATATAGATGGCGTGACGTCAGAGCCAAGCTGCTCTCTGTTGGCAAGTCTGGTACTAAACTTTTGGACTTGTGATTAATTTGACAACGTAACTTTGCAGTAGTTTAGTGATTAGCTACCAGGGCGACTCCAGCATGGAAATTCATTTCCACTTGCAGCCGAACCTAGTTCCAAAAACTAACTTGGGCTAGGCGCGAATCGACGACCAGGCCGCACTCGCTTGGGAAATGCTACAAGTTAATTGTCGTATAAAAAGTTATTAAAAGAAATCGTTTGGCAATATAGTTATCTTTACTCTTCTCACTTGGTATGATTACAAAGTATCTTCGATATAATGTATCACGTCATGCCCCTCAATGGAGTTACATCAAGTGTCATATTATTATACAGACGATCACACATTAACTTCAAAGATATACGATAAATTATACCTCCTATCTGTTAGAGTCGTAAGCATTTGCATTTGCAGCATTTGCTACCGCGGCGAACACTGCCCACAGTAGTCCAAGGCGAAAAACGTACTAACGCGACTTTGAAAATTCACCAGTCAAACGTCCCGCCCGACGTATAAGCATAGCGACGTAGCGACGCAAAGCATCACGACTAAACGCACCGCATTAGCGCACTTGGCGGCGGCAGGCCGAGCCAACGCTGCTGCGATAAATTGCAAGCACGCGGCCAGCAGACTTCGATAGCGAAACGCCACTTCGGGGCCCTGGGGAGGCCCAAGACCAAGGCCCAAAAATTGTCCCAAGCCACAGAAAGCCACTAAACTGCACATGGGGTTCGGGCTGGGCCAGCGGGGACCGGCCGCTGAAGCACTATTAGAGCGACATCGAGGCCCTAGTCTTTGGATGAGTGACTAGAATCGTATCGAGTGTTAGGGCTTGCGCAATCTACTGCGCAGCGCATGGCATCGTGATAGCGAATGATGCCATTAAAAATCAAATCCACTCATCAGGTCTTCGTATCCCTGTGGGCAGCGTGCCCAACTTATAAACCCAAGGACCTAGGTTCGAATCCGGGAGCGGTTTCGGAAATTGTTTTATTTTCTTTTGTGTTTTTGCTAATGTTCTACGACTATTCAGAAAAAGACGGGTTTTAACACAATGTGTACCTAACGCCTGCAAGTTAGTGTGGCACCCCTAAGGAGGAAAGCGGACGCGTTTGGGCGTTGATCTTTTTACAGGTCATTTTTACCAATGAAGGAAGTTGAGGGAACAGTCCCCAAGAAATGTGTGGGCTCGAGGCTATTTTTGGAATTAATCTGAGCGTTTTAGGGACACTTTTGGGTTTATGCACGTTTTTAAAATGCCAATGAGTGTTATACAGCAGAGGCTGCAGAGCTATAGCTAATACACACGTAGGTACCATTTCGAGCCCGTTCGCGATTGCCCGACAATTGCGGGTCGGTCCCACTGACCCACCCAACCCTCGCACAGTCATCGAGCTTCCCCCCGGTTGTGACCCTCGGTCCCACCGTCCCAACCACGGTCCCACCGAACGAGCCAACCCGTTCGCACCATCACCCAGTATACCCACCTCGACGTTAGTCAGGCTACTATTGTCAGCCCGCCACTGGAAAAGGCATATCCATAAACCACTTAGAGCCTTATTGTCGACGAGACGACCTCCTCCGTCCCATCTTCAAGGAGAAATCGCCCCAGTGAGCGCAGACTCGGCGTTGTTCCGTTTCGGGGTCTCGGAGACCCCCCCCCCCTCGCGTCGATGGTGTCTCTGTGTCGACGCGGCCTCTTGGCTGGCCGTCAAGGGTTCGGTCGGGCCTCCTCGAGTCGGTGCCATGGCAAAACATGCACTGTTCACTAAACATAACACACGGCTGGGCGCCACTGCCAAGGCAGAAAGTTCACAAAACACACGTGGCACAATTGACTCACCTCGCGGGGTGGTAATAATTCGAGGCCCTCGGTTGGGCGCCAGTGTAATGAGCCCGCCAATCAAACACCGTTATTGTTGATGAGAAAAGGGAAGTTTAATCAAAATAATCCAACAATGATGAGGAGATCCTGTCAGACGAACCGCACAGTTCTGAGGTCCGTGGACCACTCCCCTGTCCCCAGCTAGCTTGGCCAGCACATGGCACGCTGGGATAACTGTAAATAGGGGCGGGGATATAAACGAGGAATGCGACCAACACACCCACTGCAAAAAAATGGTTTATGGACCAGCCAAAAAGCATTACAATGCGTATCCTCCAATTATTTGTTTCGTAGATCTAAATATTGTCTTTGCTCAAGAGAAAAAAAATTGCTTACAAAAAAAATAGAATGTAAAGTTGAAATAACGTATTGCCGGAAATGTCTTGTGGTGAGTTGAAACAGTGTGAACGCAATCAGGTAAGCAAATGTCGGTGCTGGCGACGTTGAGCGCAGCAATCTTTCCCGGCGTGAGCGGAGATTAAGCTGCGGTCGTCAGCGCGGCCTCGTTGACGCATCGGCGGAAATGGCGCGGTGAGTGATGCAAAGCCGCGAATTCGGCGGCTTCGTGGACCATGTGACTTTGTCAAAGATTAAATAAAATTGTGCGATCTTCGTGAAATGATATGTTGTCATAAATTATGCTTGCTTCCTTACCATTGGCTTCCTTTTAAGTATCCTTGAAAAGCATCCCACTCCTGTAGAAGATGTCCGTTACGGATTTCCGACGGTATGGTGATACTCTTCGTCTAGCGTTTGGCCACTGGCTTTACGGATTGAGGCAGTCTCGCCATGTGCTCGGGAACCGCGCAAATACCACCTCGGACATTATACTCTCCTGATAGAAATTCTCTCCTAAAATTGCTCTTCGATTCCGAAGCCCTGGGGCGTTTTAGAGGTCTCGGAGCACATGGGCTGTGACGTCAGAGGACCAATCTTGCCATGTGCTCGCTTAGTGCTCCGGGACTACACAAAGACCTCCTCGCGCATTATACTCGCCTGATACAAGTGGTGAATTTGCTCTTCGAAATCGAAGCCCTGGGGCGTTTTAGAGGTCTCGGAGCACAGGGCTGTGACGTCAGAGGACGCCATCTTGCCATGTGCTCGACTAGCGCGCCGGGACAACACAAAGACCTCCTCGCGCATTATACTCGCCTGATACGAAGTGGACTTTCTTGATGGAACTTTGCAGCTAAATGAAAGCCCGTTGTATAAAGGCCGATCAAACAGCCAACTCCTTTATCGACCTAGTGTTCCCGAGAGGCTCGTTGTATTAAGATCGATCAAACAGCCAACCCCTTTACCGACCTTGTCTTCCGAGACCTCTAGAAACGCCCCAGGGCTTCATTTTCGAAGAGCAATTTCACCACTTGTATCAGGCGAGTATAATGCGCGAGGAGGTCTTTGTGTAGTCCCGGAGCACATGGCAAGATGGCGTCCTCTGACGTCACAGCCCTGTGCTCCGAGACCTCTAAAACGCCCCAGGGCTTCAATTTCGAAGAGCAATTTCACCACTTGTGTCAGGTGAGTATAATGCGCGAGGAGGTCTTTGTGTTGTCCCGGGGCACATGGCGTCCTCTGACGTCACAGCCCATGTGCTCCAATTCCTCTGGAAAAGCACCAGGGCCTCACGTAATTGGCATCAGGAGGGTGGGAAGACTCATTACCAACTCTTGACATCACTTTTCGCCCGTGGAGGTGCCAGGTAAAGGAAATTAATGTTGGGAAACGGCCTTTTAACACAAAAATAACGACAAAAAAGTGTTATAATGAGCAGAACTCGTTTATTTCAGTAGAATACACCAGAATATCACACGTGGGCTCTGCCGATGTTACCATGTTCTGCTCTTCATCGCGGCACCTCCACAGTGCCGTCAGCTGAGTGCGGTTCTCTGAATCTTTGACGACAGCAGTCATACTAAAAGCAGAACATGGAACAATCTCGAGGCTCCGGGCACCTTTTTGAGACCGGGAAAATGAATAAAAGGGTTCACAAAATAAGGGTAAACTGCACAACTCTGCATCGCAGCTGAAAAATCCTGAAAATTTGATCCCGTCAGCAATTCTTGCGAACTTACCTTTCTCTAACTGTACCAGGTTAACGTCATCCCAAGCAAAACTGCGGAGAGAATGGTAAACAACAATGCATTTTCTGATATAGCAATTTATATTATTTCCATATATCAACACATTTCCCTCTGCATAGTGTATTATAGTAAACTCAGACAACTGTATATAATATTCTTATAATACATATTCGTCGGTGTTTTGCATGTATTAATACGTCAGGAATTGTTGCGAATTCGCAGAGTAAGGAAGTTCCGCATAAAATTTCGACTTTGTGAGAGGTTCACAATAACGTGTCGCACGTATCAACACTTTGTCTCATGGCCTTCTAAGCTCGAAATTTGGCTAAAGAATACTGTATTTTTTCAATTGTTATGAAAAGCAGTTCGATAGATCCATGCCAATAGTGACAACATCAATTTTTAACCAATCCAGATGTCCAGATCCAGACCCAGGAGTCCAGATGGGGACGAAGAGCAGCGGAGTCATTTCATTGTACAACTTCAAACCATTTAATTAGACTGGTAGGCAACGGCTGACAATCGTAACCTTGCCATTACCGCGATTGGATAATTCTAATTGGACATCAAGTTTTCTAGGTCGAATTCCCTTGCATGCAATGATCACATTAGCATCTGATACACACGTAACATCCATGAATGTGAAATGAAAGGATAGATTGATCACTTGTATTCAGAATAATTCGTCTAGAATATGTAGAATAAGCACGAATGGAATGAATGAATGAATGAATGGTCAAGTACAAAATGCTGCGTGCCAAGAGGGCTGCAATAATTGCAAAGATGAGAAGGCTGATCCAAGGCTTAGCAAAAATATAGTATAGTTCCCTTAATTATTACATAATTGATTGGAGATAGTGGATCCATGAATGTATATTATCTATTATTACTAGGTATTTTTGTCAGATAATAAGGTATTTTTTTAGAGATGCAGTGAAAAATAGCTAGGTACCATTCACAATACTAGGTCGGAATAGCAATTCTTGAGAGATCCCGGCAACATTCGATTAGACAAGAGTTGCTGATCCCGGCATATGCAGGTACTAGCATGCAACTTCGTTTCATAACAGGAGTAGTTTCGTTGCAACTAGTCCGAAGTCTCCTGAACTTTTTGTGGTAAGATAACTACTTTATTATAGAAGAATAAACTTTAGAATGTTTTTCAAATAAATTATATGTAAATATTTTAATATATTCTACCTCTCCCCTTTCAAAGCTGGATAAAAATGTAGATTTTCCAGTTCGTATTATAGTAGGTCCCGTCGATCGATTTCTCATCGCTTCCTCTCTTTCGAAAATACTGCCGTATTACATATCAATCTGTGGCCTCTAGTTCTCTGGCCCATTTCTCCCTCCCGTAAATAAAGTACTTACTTTTATTTGCCGAGTTCATAATTTTCTCGTGTTCACACCTCTCGTCGGAACATTTCGAACAGCGAAGTGCGTAATACTTAAGTAGCAATAGGTATGACAGTCGCAACACACGAAGAAAATTAAGACCGTTAAGAAAACATGCATGATATAATATATGTAATTTATATATGTATTAAAAAAGGTTCCATGTGTTTAGGTGGTGCTTATTCTTTCTTTCTGTTTCTTGACAAACTCTTGCGCTGTTTTGTCGCCTACCCTCGTCTCCAGAGTCTGCAAAATCGGGTGATCTGCAGGCAAAGAAGAGATGAGTGGTACAATAAAGCACCAATAAGCAATAAGTACTCCTCTAATGGAATTCTGTCATGTTGGCTCAAGTTATGGTCGCTGAAAATATGCTAATTTCAAATATAAAATACCAATTTTAATAGCAATAAGCAATTTGGAAAGATTTACATGCAGCTCTGCTCAGGGAAGATAGGGCAAAAAACTAAACCTAAAGCCACCTAGGGCCACATGATCTAGGGCTTGATCCTGCTGAAATAAGGGATTTTCAAGAAGAAAATGACGAGACATCTTGGAAGTGAAGCAAAGGAGCTCCGTGGATTTGCAAGACAAGTCTAATATCGAGCCATTTTCGCTTGTACTGTGCCAGTGCACACGTCACCAAGATAATTGAGCCACAGTTCCTCCTTGTTTTACTCCTTATCTTCATTAAATTTACCAAGCCATTCGCACACCTTCAACTTTTTTCACCAACCGTGATATCGGCACAAATAGCTGCTGAAGTCTCAGATAGAAGGGTTGCCAATGCTATGGTAAAAAATTGATGCCAGTAACTTAGCTGGCAAGCAGTGGGGCACGTTGGCAACCTGCTTTAAAGTCATCTACCAGGCCATGACACAAGGTCAATAATAATAAAGGGTCACCTTGGTTACAGGTGGTTTATAACACCCAACAGTGGTGCATGCCAGACGGAGGCCTGCCACCGAAACTATTACTTGGCTTTCAGGTGAGGGGAACGCCACGAATCTTGCGGGGGAGGGCTTTCGCACGGCGGCCGTTAGGATAATCTGGGTAGCCCTTCTAATCTACCATCTGCACCGAAGTGCTGTAAATCCCCACAATTCGTTCCAGCCGCGGTTCTCTACGCAAGACCAGCTCGCTTACTTTTGTTCTTCTGGAACATGAGGTAGAGGTCGACCTGCTTGAGTCCGTGGAAGTTGTCGATGCTGGTGTTGTTGTCGTCGACGCCGGGAATGTTGCCGAGCGACAGCAGCGCCTCGCCGGCAAAGTCGTTGAACGTCAGCACGTCGTGGTCCATCACGGTGAAGAGGATCATGGCGCCCTCCGTTCGGCACTGCTCCTGCGTCACCGAGCTGCAAACATCGACCACACTTAGCTAGAGTGCACAAATGTCAAGTTTGAGTTTGTTTCATTTTTTTTCATTTTTTTTGAAACCTGTGATGAAGCTTTCCAGATTGTTTACTAATGAATAGTCCGTTTTTGTGGTATCCAGCGCTTGGCAGAGGCAACAGTTGGTACGGCGATTTACGGGGATTTACGAGGAACCCATTCGACGTAGATAAATTGAGACGTTTAGCTTCAAAGTGGCCACATCTTTTAGATTTCCTGCATTAAAGTCCGACGCATTCTCAATAACCAAGTCTATAAACTCTCAAATGGTAAGGTTTATAGAGTTGTATATTATTGTAGCCAGTTTTATAAAATGTTATAACTTGTTTTCTGCAATTATACTAGTTTTTGGGGCTAGGGAACTTTGGAGCTCAGCACCACATTTTTATTAACTATCACGTGTTTGTGGGGGTTCAGAATTCCCTGCATCTATTTGCTTGTGACTGATGAGATAAGGTAGAATATACAAATACCATTGACTGTGTAACTTTGTTAGTCAGAGAGGAATATTGACTAGCAATGCTGCACCCTTTACTTTTTCTTAAACATTTCCTTTTTTTTACATTTACAAGTCTTAGGTATAATTTCTTTTAATTTCTTTTTAACTCTTTTAAGGCATTCAAAGATTTCATCATTCAAACGATAGCATTCAAAGAGCCTAAAATAAATGATAAGACTTGGGAATGTAAAAAAAGGAAATGTGGAAAGAAAAAGTGAGCGTTAGGACATCGGCGAGGAAACGGTTTCGGGATGAGCTCACAATTCGAAGCACTCGTCGAACATCGGGTGCAGCGTCTTCTTCTGCACGTTCGTCTGCTGCTCGGCGCAGTGCGCGAACACGCGGCGCGGCAGCAGCTCGATGATCACGAACGGGTCGCTGAAGCCTGCGCAAACACCACATGACCAAGGGATCAGCAACGTCACTCCGAGTCAGAAAGTCAACTCGATGGTACAGAACACGTTCCACCGTTAGTGCTCTAGTGAATATTGAATGGAATAGACAGACCACGGTCTCAAGTAATTCAGTCATGAGGGCAAATAAACGCAATGATTTTCTCACAGCAAATTATTTGCCCAATAACTTCGTTAGTGATATACTCTGGAACTGTAGTCCACAGGGTCTTTTGGACAAGCCAAGGGTCGATTAGGTAAGTCACGGCAGACCAATCATTTTGCGACTTCAAAACCATACCTTTTATAAAATGGAAAACTGACATAACAATGATTTTAAAAAGTTAATTTTGACACCCTTTGTGGGTAGGTACTTCAGTGATGTCGCCAAGAAAAAAATCCTGTCTGGTCATACCTTGTTACTTTGTCAGTCTTGGGCTTGGATTATTAGAGCAATCGAAACTGATAAAACAATGATGTGCCAGCAACTCAAAACTGAATTCTCATCTACTGCGCACGTACGCCAGCGAAGCCAGAACTCGATTCCACTCCCTTCTCTTGTGATTCTCGTAGCCAGCAATGTTAAAAGACTTCTCATCTCGCAAACAAGTTGTGTTCAGCTTCAGATGAAATATTATATTTGAACTATTTATACCAATTGACTGGCAGAAAACAAGCAACATTTTATTTATTTGAATCTGCAACTGAATTCTTGCTTGATGACGTCACCCTGGGCGTTGCGATTAGTTTTTCCGCCAGATTTACATTCCCTCGCAGTGACTGCAGTGAGCAACTGCTTCCAACTTTTGGAATGTCTTTTTACATCGATCACTTTGCAATATCAAAATTGTGAATCGAAATTATTGAAATTTTATTTTTAAATTGGAAAGATCAGGCAAAACGTCTGCTGGCAAACAAACCAAAAAGCAATTGCTTGCTTCCGGCGTGCCGGAAATGCCGAAATTTCATCGGAGCGCAAGTCGTCCGCCATAGAATCCATTCATTCTCTTAAGAAAGGTCATCTCTATATTTTTCGGTTCAAACAAAACTCGAAAAAGTCCATTCCCTAAGAAATCGCCGCATAGCCGCCCTAACCAGTCCGACACTGAATTTGGAATGCTCGCTCTCCATTATAATATGGATTCTCGAAACCGGCCACGCACCGTTGGGGTCCAGCGGAATGACGTCGCGCGCGTTGAGCACCTCGACGCAGAGCGAGTCGTGGTTGAAGTACGCGCGCACCGAGAGCACGCCGTACTCGGTGCTCTCGGTCTCGAGCTGGTCGTGCAGCCGCTGCTGGTAGTAGAAGCCGATCAGGTGCTCGGTGTCGGTCTTGTGGAACTGCAGCCGCTGCTCCACCGTCCAGTATGTCGCTGGAACGTGCGACGAAATGTTAGGGTCTCTTGGCCGACTCTCTCGTGCCGGGATACAAACTCTTTGCTAACGAAACCACATAGGAACCCCAGGTTGTTATTCCCCAAATACGCATAAATACAGCCTCTGTCTATTTACACGACGACCTTTGTCAAGAGATCGCCATTGAAATGATTTTATAATTGTGATAAAAAATTTTAAAATGATAAACGACAAAACGCGTTTGAGGTGACCAACTGTTCCTAGCCTTTGCAGTCAAGATCTACTACTAATAACTTTTAAGCCGCTACAATTGATTTAGTAACCAGGGCAGCTTATGACTTCAAAGGCACCTAGTTTGAAACAATTATTTTGAAAGCCAGATCACAGATTAAAACTGGAACTGGAACCAAAAGCTTTGCCATTTGAAATGTATTTCATTGGACAGGATTATTAATGGCTTCAACTTTTAATCTCGGATAGGGTTGCATTGTACCTACCTCCACTCGCTTCAGCTTTGTTACGGTCCAAAAGCTGCACTATATATTACGCTCAATTCTGCAAAGAATTGGACTTGGAGTTCCGATAGGTCAATGATTTCCATGCAAATAACGATCTAAACCATGTTTATTTTTTAATAACACATTGAAAAACTGAGTCTAGAGTACGTTATATTATCATTCTTAGGTTCAAACCTCTTTGACAGCCACAAATCAGTTTGGCATGATGAAATGGAACACCCTACAAACGCAAGTTAAGCAACACCAGCTACTATCCTGGGTGGGTGACCACCCAAACAATCACAGCGTATTATTTCAGAATCAGGCACGAGATCTTAGCAAGTCAGAATATCCTTGATTTAACAAGGAAGGACTGAACTGACCTGATCGTAGTGTGTCAAGGGGTAGCCCTTTCTGGTCGGCGTAGAAGAAGTCCACCATGATTTCCAGTGCCTCGTACAGTCGGTCGTAGAACATCGCCACCTTGTCCTGGAATCGGACAAAGGATTCATTTCATTTAGTAGAACAACATACGGACATGATTCTGGATTAGCCATCAATTCTTAGCATTCTTTCTTAAGACACAACACAGTGACAGGGTGCATTATCGGTCAAGTCACAGTTGCGCTGGTACGAATTTGAGATTATCAGCCCGTAAAATATAGCTGATGAAGTTTAAGGAAACTATGGACTAGCTTCGTTGTCAAATAAGTTGCTATTAAAGCTATCGAAAACTTATTCTTCTTGCAATGGGAGGACAAAATGCACCCACACCACTAAAATATTTTCTTTTAGACACGTTCCACAGTTTTCCTCGTTCGCTCACTTGCGAAATCAACAAAATGCCCAGCGCCGTGCTTAGACTTAGCAATTAAAACGTACCTTTCTTCTGCGACTCATTAACAGTCATGCCAAGGACACTTTCGTACCCCTACCCCACTTCTTTTCTTTGCCAAGAAGGCAAATTGCCCCGACAGTCTGCTTCAACTCTTTAACAACAGGTGTATTTTTTTTCAACATTTTTGTAAATAATTTGTAGCCAGGAGACATTCCGTTAGAATGTGAAATTTAGGCGAAGATCGACCAAAACGACAACCGTTTACTTCCCTCTTAAGTAGCCAAAGCCAAGACCGAAGCCAAGACCGAGTCCAAGACCGAAACTAAGACCGAAGCGCCCTCACCCCCGAGCTGCCGTCCATCTGCAAGCCGAGCTCGATCAGCGCCGCGTCCCAGACGTCGGCCAAGACGCGCTCGAAGTTGCGCGGCAGCAGCGCGGCGTTGAGCGCCACCAGGTGGCCGTCGAGGTACTCGAGCAGCGGCGAGATGGCGTCGGCCGTCGGCAGCGTCTCGGGCGACCACGCCAGGTGGAACACGGCCTTCTTCAGCGCGGGACGCATCTGCAGGGGGCGGTGGTCGCGATCGTTAGACGCTCGGCTACGTTAGACCGGGCATTACAAAGACACATGTCTGGACAGGTTCAAGTGGGCTCTAAACCACTTGGCACTCTGCACGCCTTGGGCCATGAGCTCGACCATGCACTACCCATGCTCGCGGCGGTACAAATCAACCCAAATATATAGACTTGTACAGTCACGCACAAAATGATTTTTTTCCTAATTTTTTTTCAAAAAAATTTTTTCTTTGGGGTTTTAGCGGTTCCGCGGGTCCTGATTTGGTACCGGGGACATCTCTACCAGGCAAGCATTGTAGCGTCACTATTGAGCACTCCACTAATGATGCTGTTTTCTGCCTGATCTCTGTCTCTTAGCTGTTCCACACACTCTGCGAATTATTTGCGGGCAAACCAAATGCCTTCATCAGAGCAGGACATTTACAATGCCACAGATATAAGGTTATAAGGTTGCCCAGATATTCTACCATACCTAGCTATGGCTACGGCAAAAATTTGATGCTAGTAGTTTCGCCAGCAATCGCTGGGGTGTGTTGGCATACCTGTTTTTACATCATCTACCAGGCCATGGCACAAGGTCAATTATAATGAAGGGACCCAATGTTCCCCAGGTGGTTACAGTTACCTTGGTTACAGGTGATATGACAACAAACAGTGGCTCCATTCCTTGACTGCCGTCAAAACTATTATTGCAGGCGGATGGCTTTCACGTCTGCTTCAAAAGTATGGGAGTGGAACATCTGGGTAACCTTATATATCTGTGGTATAGTGCTTTTATTCTTTTAGTACGAAATAGAATCCAACTAGAAATGTGAGGTGTTGGCATTGGAAAAGTTATGTATATCAATTATCAGGATATTTTGATATGAATAAAATAAACCCATTTTTGGCAAAAGTGGAGATAGATTATGCTGCTTAACCAATGGTATCCCTCTACTCTATTGCTGTTTGGTTCTTGCTGTTCAATTTCACCAACTCTTCTGCAGATCACTGGTATGTACAGTCATTAATCACTATATCAACATAGCAGTGCCAAAGCACCAAGGTGTTCCCTACCACCAATGTTGACACCTGATGGTGGAACGAAGCACTAATTTTTTCTTCCCTTGCCATAACAGAAACCACTCCACGGTTGATTGATTTCGTACTCCCAGAAATCTAGTATAAACATCGCTCTAGACCGCAATGCACGGTTGTCGAAATCGTGCGCTGACCTTAGCGGCGACCCGATTGATGACCTGCAGGATGCGTGCCTCGAGCTGCGCGATGGACCCCTCGAGGATCGAGTAGAGCGCCGTCCGCCACTGGTGTCGACTGCCGTCGCCCGTTGCCGCCTCCACCGCCTCCAGCACCGGCTCCACGTGCAGCTCCGCCCCCAGCACCGAGAGCGAGCGGCGGACGTACTCCAGGTCGTTTACGGTCACGCACATCTGCGGATTGCCGGACGGCGGTTAGCTTCCGGCATCGAAACCTCTCCAATTGAGAAGGCATTTTGCTGTGCAAATCAACTTGGTTTTTATATTTTCTTGTAGCATCTACTCATGGGCAAGTAATTCCTTTGCCAATACATTTACACACAGGCTAGATAAGCAAGATGGGGCCTTTCCGGCACCGCGATTTCGTAACTCTGACTTTGCCGATCTCGGTTACAAAGTTAAAAAATTAACATGGACAACAATAGGGATTTTACCCATCAGAACCGATAGCGGCAAAGCGTAAAAGTTACAAAATCGCTATGCTGGAGCGGCCACTTCAATTCCTGGGATTACAAGCAGTATCCCCTGGCCTGGCCATAGCTAATACCACCGTCACACGTACCAAGCAAATTGGGCTGTGTACATTTGGGCTAATAGGACTTTTCATGAATCAGTCAACTACAATCTAGTTCAGTTTCTTGCAACCACAAAACTGTTGGCAATTTGCAGTTGGTTCTTTAGCAATTGACAAATTTTAATTTATAAGCTTATTTAATTTTTATTATTCACATTTGGACTGAGGAGGACTGCATTTTAACTGTATTTAATAAAGTCGTGTTCAATAAAGGAAACAAACAATCAATCAATCAGTGTCAATCAGAAAACATGTTTATCATGTTAAGTTGATAAACCTTTGGATTGGATATTGAAAACATGATTGGTCTTTGTGCTACGGTACCCTAAGCACAAACCATTAATTGCCGTTTTACAGCCCCTACCTCATCGTGCAGCTTGAACGGAGCCATATCCTCGTAGTACCCCGTGTCCAGAAGCTTTTGGTGAGTCAGATCTGCGTAGTAGATGGCAGCATTGCAGATTATCTGGGGAAACGCAAACAAAGGTGGTTATACCAGGAATAGCACTTACAAAGCAGACAAGCAGACATTATTGCAGTTTATGATATTATTTATAGGTACCTATACTAATACTACTCACATCAATGATCTTCATGATGAAGTTGTACGATCCCACCATGTCTGGCCAAGAGAGCTGTTGCCAGAATTCTTTGATCTGAAATTGAGGACAAAAATAAGAGACCCCAAAAGAAAAATTGAAACAATATATTAAAGTAATTAATATTAAGATAATACAGGTACAAGCTAGCTAGTACCTACAATAACAGGTACAATACAATACAGACTACAAGGTAGCTACATAGTACAATTACAGGTAGGTACAATACAATACAGGTACAAGTGCAAGCTATATAGCTTGCAAATTTGCATAGTATGTATACTACTATATACTGTGCAAATTTCCAAGCTGAATGTAGGTATGAAGCTCACGCCATTTTGTAAAGCAATAGAACTTGAGTTAGAGCAGTAGCATAATAAAGATAAATGAAACCCAGGTGTTTCATTAATGTATGGTACAAGCATTGGAATTTTTCAAGCAATGGGAGGTACATGGTTGGAATTTTGTAATATGTACCATATATTTATATGATTTTGACTACACGATTTTAATAATTTCCAGCTTGGCAGATTGGTGTTAGTTATGTTCATTCTTGATGCACATACCTGGTAAAAGCAGGCGGTGGCGTCGACGGCGGAAGTGCTGTGCATCACGATCAAATCTCCGGTGCAAACCTTGTTGAGCTCGTGTGCTTTGCGGATTCTGTGCATTGCCTGGAACGTCGTAAGAGCACAAATTACTAACAAATTCACCTTTATTCAAAGCATGAACCCAAGGATTCCTCAACATATTTGTGACGTTCAATTCCTTCGGATCAAATTGAGACTGTAGAGCTGGAATACCAATTAATGAAGATAAAAAAGTCAAGTTAACCATAGATGACATTCCGCTAGCAACAATTTAAGTGCGAATACTGCGAAGTATCATAATCTAGTCCTCACCTTTACCTGTTACGACCCGAATAGTCGAAATCATACCAGACCCACCACGTGGCACGTACAATGGCATGGTAGAAACGTAGTACTTGGAGGTTATGAGATACCAGACAAAAGAAATTACCAGACTGCACTTCAGGAAAAATATTATCAAGATTATATTATTGTTATAGTTGTTATCAGAAATGGATATGTGATCGAAACTAACTCGCAATCAGCCAATACAGCGCGTAATCACATAATTTTCCCGAAAAAAAGCAACGACCTGCACGTGCCGCTCGACCTTCAAAAGTTGCTACCAAATGACGTATAGCCTGCGGCTGCAGCGCCTGTATGTCTAGGCAAGAACAAGATATGGGAAAAGTATCAAAGCCGCCGCACTGTTGACACTTGACAGTTGACACTGCTATTTTTGGATTCCTTGTGAAATTTCGAGTGAGTGTGGGTCACGGGAGGATAATTTTGATGGTTATTAATAAATATAACAGTATAATAAATGTCTTTGCTGCATGCTGGAACCGGCAAACAGCAGGACAAGCCACCTCTCGGACCTAATTCGTAACTCGTAACCGTATGATAGATTATGGAATGTAGAACAGATTGTTCCATATTGCTATGAGTGTAGGTACCGTTTAAAACATATAATCAATTATTATTGTTGTAAAATTTTTGGCTCAACCGCCTACCTTGAACTTGGCGATGTCCAGCCACTTGTCAACTGCCGGCTCGAACCATTCGTAGTACGAGTTGATTGAGAGCGCCTTCTGGTCCGCGGGAGGCAGATGGTCTGAGAAGCTGAACAGACAAAAATGTGCTGAACATGAAGAACCCACCATTTACACGGCAGTGATTGCAGCTTGACATGAACCCACCCTATCTAATCGCACCCTGCCTAACGTGGACCCTGCCTCCATGTCCCATGTCCCAGCCTTGCCCATGGAGGTCCTGGGGTGTGAATCACACCATATGCTTGCAGCTTTCCAAGAACCCATCCTGTCCCATCGCGCCCTGCCTAACGTGGACCCTGCCCCTATGTCCCATGTCCCAGCCTTGCGACGCGAACGCGATTTTGAGTGATTTTGCAAATTTTGATTGTACCTAAATAGTAAATACATTAGGTATCTATAGTTTCGTTATTGAACATCTTATTGAATGGACATAGAAATAAGTGTAATCAACGCCTGCGTTGATTGCGATGAAATTTTCAGGGTGTCTACCTGTGTTCTACTTAGTACCGCTGCGTCCATACGCTCATCTTCAACGCGAACACTTAGGCAGCGTTTCCTAGTATTGCAATTTGGACATCTTCAATGCATGATTGAATTTTTATAAGTAGAAACCGTGCCACTTGCCAGCGCGCTCTGTATGAACTCGTTTCGATTCTAGTTTCGATTACGTTTCGATTTGCTCTCGTGGCAAAAATGTCTAGGTGGCTTTGACTTTGAGCCAGAACCCACGAGTATTTTTTGACTGCTTTTTCCCACGGCCTCCTATCAGCATTCGCGCCATAAGACCAATGGGAAACACTTTCATGCAGAAGGCCCTGGTTATGTGCTGGGATAGAAATGCAATGTGAGCTGTCGATGGCTGCCATGCCTTGTCACAACACTTGCTTTCGCGGTCACGGGCATAGAAAACGGTGCACTTTTTGTGATCACCATTTTGGTCCATCCCGTACTGTGACCAAACCAAAGCACTGCAAGTATAACGTTTCCATGTCGAGCTTGAAGGCACCGAAATGTCCACTCACCCGACCAGCTCTTGCAGCGAGAGATAGAGCTCGAAAATGGGGGTGGCCACTTCGACGCCGGGTGGCAGCATGATCTCTTCGGCGCCCCCGGAGACGCCGATGTCGACAGACTGGATCTGCACGCAGAGCGCCGTGACGAGCGGCCCGATCGTGCTGTGTACCTGCACGGGGGCGCGCGTTAGAGGGGCGAGGGGCACACGGCACCGATGTCGAGGTGTGTGTTCACTTCGTGGTGGTCGTCGGGGAGACGGGTGTTAGCGAGAGCAGGGCGTATTATGACTGTTTCCGGGAGAAATACATGGTAAAAATCAAATGTTTTTCCATCACTCTTGTAGGACTACTCTCATCTTTCACAGTTGTGCTGAAATAATTGGCTAATGACCCGTGGCAGAAACAAATCTTTAAAATAATATTTGAAATCGGAGAACCATGAAGATGAAATCTAGGGCATTGATATTAATTTTCCTGTCGTTCCCACACCGATTCATTTCAAACATTCGGGAATGCCTCCTTATACATGCAATCAATTATTCGCATGTATATCAACACTGCGACTCCCTTTACAAAATTTCGTTTGAAATTAGCCAATGATAAAACGGTATTTGGAGTATTTACTTTCTTTCTTTAATTTTTTATGGGTTCTTTCATCTTTAATCTAAGCGCAACTTGAGTCCAGATGAGAGAGTTTTTTTTTAATGCAGTCACGGACATTTTATTTTACCATGCTTTCGGTTTGGAAACTCTTAAGAATGTTTGAGAGGCGTTTCGAGGCTAGCACACAATGCTTCCTTTTTACACCAATTCTGCTTTGTCTTATTTTATGTTTCGAATAATAAGTTAATCGATAAAGTGAACAAATATATTTCCAGAAAATCACTGCAGTTGACTCAATTAGTTGTTTATTTATCGATCACAAATGTACAATTACAACAAATATTTGAGTACATTGGTCTAAGTATCGGGTAAATTGGTACTGAAAGAGGGAAAGCTGCAGGGTGGTATACAAGGGATCCACTGCTGTTTGGTGGTATGAAGATTGCCAACTCTCATTGGGAGAATTGCAGTGTTTAAAAGCGACTGTTTAAGGTATCTTATACAGACAAAGGACCAACTCAATTTTGTAACTTTATACTACGGTGCCATCAGGGCATACCTACGACCTTTAATATGACCTTGAATGAAATACCGCCTTGAAACGCCTCTCAAAAACGGCTGTGTTCGCAAACTCTTTGCCAATCAATTCCAAAAAGATCTGAGTGAAAGGAATCACGTGCAGGCTTCCAGTGAAGTTTCAAGTGAAAAGTTTGAAAAGTTTCAGAGACATTTGAAACTTGTAAAAATCACTGAATCACCACATGAACACATGCTAAGCACTGTCTTAAATTTATCTCTTCCGAATCATTTTTCCAAATGTTATCGTTTGAAATATTTGCTCTTTGCAATACAATCTAGCTGACAGCCTGCTACAAATATTAACGTTCAGTAATCTCCTAAATTAACTTCCACTTTAATATCATGAAGTCAGGAAAAAAAACTTTTCGAATTTCAATGGACTGATAAGGTGACATGAAAGCTCACGTCGACTCCTTTGCGTCGATTGCAAGAGTTTACGAACACACGCGAACAATCCGTGCCACTGCATGAAGGACAATAATAAACTATCACGGGGGACATACAATTACAACACACTCCATAATGATATGCATGATGACATAATATTTTACCAGCGTTTCTAGCTGGATAACATGCAAAGCAAGCTAAAAATATAGTGCAGAGATTTTATACCTCTTAGAGTTGAGAATGCCAAGTCTAGATTAAGTTTGAAACTACAAGCGAATATAATATGTGTGTAAAAGTCACGTTAAGTTTATGCTTTACTACAACAAGAAAACCTACTGCTAACTCTAACAAGATTAATTTCTGTTTATTTTTTATTCAAATTAGTTTACTAATTTTGCGAATATCATTGTTATAAGTTCACATTAGCAGCTATGAGTGCATATGTTAAATACTGCTTGTGCTTTAGAGTTAAATAATTTTACTGAGGTGCTTTATAAAGTGTGAGAAGTATATATATATATAAAGCTATAGCTACTAGAGTGTGAATTTGAATCCATCGTCATAAGTGTCACATGACTAGGGAAATGAAATAAAGATGTGCGACATGGATTTAATCGGTGTTGTACAAATTCGTTTCGCTTACGTCGAGTCAAAAACACTTTTGACTGATTCAAAAGACATAGTAAAATACAGTATCTACACCGGAAAGAACCGCCTTAATAAAAAATAGCCTCTCATAGGCTTCTATGAATCACAAGCCCACAAGAGTTATGGGTTAAATGAGTGAAGTAGGCCAGTGAAATATTTCAATTGTTAAAATAGCAGTTCTAAAAGTGCAGATATACTGTACATAAAAAAAAACGGACATAGCACAGATTTTGCCAAGCTATTCTTGACAAGGAACAATATATGATAAAAATAATGATTTCAAAACGTATAGCGAGTATATAGAGTGTAATAGAAGCGACTATTTAGCAGTAAGAGTATAGTGTACTGATATAATAGTATATAATATAGTGGAAAAGCTGCGTGATATTGATTTAAGCTCGTATCATGTTTTTTGTAATACCTCTATCATTTCCAGTTCTTTGCCAATATCATCCGCCAACTGGTAAAAAACAAGGAGATCAGAGTTTCTGGCGACAACATTTATTATGATATACTCACGGGACGTAATTCCTCAAGGTAACGCTGCAATTTGGATGGCATAAAACGTCTCCGAAATCCGTTCCAAACGGAACAGAGAGAGAGAGAGAGCGGGCAACATTTATCACAATTGGGATATAGATAAAAATATATAGAAGAGTAAAGAGAAAACATTAAATATACAAATACACAATGAATGGTTGTATTGTAGGAATACCATTGACAAAAAACCAGGTATCTACGAAATCCGCAACCAAAATCGGACATCAGTAAAAAGTTTGATGAAATCAGTTTGAAAACCAAGGTTATAGATATGGGTATGTTTTTCTCGCAGGTCGGGCAGTTGTGATTTTAGAAGAAGCTACTTTCCCAAACGGCCAAAGAGGGGGGGGGGGGGGGGAATGTTACAAGGACCAATGCTATACACTCATCAGATACGAAGGAGATAGAGATAGAGATAAAGAGATACAGATACAAGAAGTGAACGTTCGCCAAATTGTTTAGTTTCTGTCGCAGCGATGCCAAATTTAGTTTTTCTTATAGTATTTTATGCTACATCGATTTTTTTGGGGATGCAATAGGCAAAATTCGTATACACGCATTTCGGTTGTTTGTTATGCATTATAGGGGTGTTTTCAGGACGTGCTCACTTACCATTTTCTCGAGCTGTTTGAACACTATCGTGAAATAGGGTACTCCATTTGTCCTGGAAGAAAGGGAGCAATAAATGGTAACCATTGTATTTCTTAGATTCATGTCTGCTTTCAGAACATTTGAAACTCGGTTAAAAAGAAATTATTTTTCATTTTATTACTTATCATTGCTTATGTCAAGGTAGACGCATTATTTTCTTTGTGTGTTACACCTGTAAATTACAGTGGTATAACAAAAAATAGTAACTAGGTAGGTGAAACCTTAACGATGTAAAGGTAAAACCTTGTCCGTTTCCTTTATATAATGGCCAACAAAATGTAATTTTGATTTTAGACACACAGGCTGGAAAAAGATGGCGAATTGTGTTGAAATCTGGATGAGTTTTCGAACAGACAGAAAATTTGGCGACATATTTTTCGTTAATTTCACAAGCGCAATTGTGATTTGATGAACTAAATCATCTTCCCGGTTAGATTGAAAATTGGGCTTACGTTTCAAAGAGTACGTTGTAGAAGTCCAACCCTCTCTTCAGATCGACCAGCAGGAGCGTGATCATGTGGATGAGTCCTTGGAGTACTGACTCCTGGTGCCTCGATCCTGACTGCTGGTGGTTGCTGTGCACGTCCTCGTACCTGCACAAGACACGGGTCAATATCGTGATGAAATTCCACAGAAGAGCAAATAGATATAATGACGATGGGACACAGTATGTAACCGAAGTTAAGCAACACTGCGCGGAGTCAGTTGTGTGGATGGGTGACCTCCCATGATTAATTCTGTTTGCAAGAGAAGTTGGATGGATTGGAAAGTAAGTATACAGCAGCTTCGCAAATCTTGAAAAACAACCTATAGACAGCATGGATTAGTGGAAAAATCCTGTTCTTTGAGACTTGCGTCAAGGTCATTCGAAACGTATTTAAAACCAGTTGACCACTACAGCTCGGTTTTACCAAGTTTTCAGTTCCAATAAAACCGGTTGTCCCCTTAAGCCCGGTTTTCAAAGTTTTTCAGTTCCTAGTTCAGATACCAGTTATAATGGAGTTACAAATGAATTCAGCCAACAATTCAGTTGTGCCTCATATAGTGGGATCTCAACTAGGAGTTAAAAACTTAGTAAAAAAGGGCTTTAGCGGTTTTCGTCAGGAGTAGTCTCCCTTCTAGGCAAGGTAAAGGTTACATCATCATCGTTCATAATCATTTCGTTCACTGAGGCCATTTAAACCAGCGCCGTAAGGCCAGTGGTCAAAACAGTGCGTCGTTAAACACAAAAATATCAACCAAACAAAATGTGAGTTGGGTCGAATCGGCACTCACCACTCCAAGGTGCCTTTCTTGAGCGTGGTCACGATCTCTCCACGGATCTCCTTGTTGAACGGACAGCACTTCCAGAACGCTTTCATGGACGAGAGGAGACCGAGGCACCTGTCCAAAAGAATCGAACACATCGTTGTTTATCTCGAGACTCCATGACTGCACCACATGAGGTAAAATGTATCGACTTATATTGTGTGTGGCACACGAGTGACTGATATGTTTTTGCGTGGCTGTAAGTTGATCAATTGGCTCTGTTTCGCTCTCTCGGGGGTTGGAAGTAGTCCAAATAACGCCACGTATGTAGCGCATCATTAATTATTTCCGTGATGGCACCCACTGCTGCCGTAGACATGTGTATCAAAACTTACGACCTCATTGCCTTCGGGGCCCAGATAACCTAACTATGGTGATAACAAACTTATTTCTGTTTTTGCACTAACTCTGCTTTGTGCATCTGAGCGCAGATATAGACAAAATGCTTTGTAGGTACCCTCTCACTGAAATAACGAAACATATACGAATAATACATTACACACTGGTCAAATAACCCTTGTTTCTTCTAGAGTATTGGACCTTTGTATATTTTTTTCAGAAAAGTATGTTTCGTATACTTTTTTGTGGGCATTTAGCTCCATTGTCTAGTGCAGCAACGGTCGTCTTGTGCAAGATGGAAAATCCCTCGTTAATAGAAAGGGATTTAGTTGTGAAGTCTCCACTCATATCTGAAGTCGGCAGACATCATTAAGTTATATAACACGAACTATTGTTCTGTTTATGGAGCATTATTGTTTTTGAGTGCAACAGCATCTACTATTGTAATACAATATAGAACGAGGACAAAACCGAAGAGCTTATTTCAAAGCATAATGCAATTGCTAACACACTAAAATACGTTAGCTAACAATGGAGGCATTAAAACAGCCCCCCCCCCCCGCCCCTTGGTGCATCTAATAAATGAGCAACAAAGGCAAATTTGCAACTAAAATCGCATCAGCATCGTTCTGTGGTACACCATGCTATCGATATTCGAGCAGCGAATTTCGCAGGGTTCCTTCTTTATTTGCTCGACAATAGTTTAGCTTTACTGTTCTATATAAGTCTACCTGGAAGCAAGCTCCTTACGATTGTCCTCATTACGGCATTCATCCACAAAAGATGCATTGTGCGTCTAGCAATCTGTGCCAAACAATGCATCCACATTGCGCAATGCAGACAGGACCAAAGAAAGGAAGATTGAGGTACGTTCCCTCGATGCCATTGTTTCTAGCAAGGAGGGTTTAATGTAGTAGCGATATTAAAGCTCTCCGCAATAATTGAGGATATTTTTCTCCTTTGGACGCCATTTTGAAAAGGTTTTCTCAAAAGCAGTCAAACTTAACATCTTACAAGGTCACGAACTGTTAGTAGTCGGAATGGCCGTGTGGGGAATTGTCAACTAGCAAATAATTTACCCCCGGATGCTGATAAGAGAACCAAAGGTCCTAATGAATGTAAGTTGCCCTGGACATGCCCAGAGATTTCCTAATTAAAGTACACCTATAACGTTGTCCTAAAACATGACAGAACATATTGTCATACTCTGCTCTGACATGACTTCAAATCAAATGCCACAACAACTGCAAGTTGACTATGCCCTATATGGTTCAACCAACAACTAAATGCAAACACAAGCACCTAAACACAAGCAAGCAAGCGCCTTCTAAGAAATCAAATACATAAAATTTACAAAATCAATGTGTAACGAAAATAAGTGTCGTGGCATACGGAGTTTGATCAAACGGTGTATTGCTTAACAGCATTTCTCTGCATGAAAGGAAAAACACTTAAAAATCTGACTTCAGAGGCCGGTACATAAGAAACGGCTCTCAAGTTGCTAGAACCTTTCATTTCCACGAAGGGCCGCGGAAAAGCGAGCACAGAGGCGAATTCGAGAACTTCGATGGAAGACATTTGAACGAGACCTTTGAACGGCAGCAACGTTTAGCAGCGGTTTGACTTCTAGCGAGCCTATAGCGCTCCATGGGAAAGAGAGGCCGACATGGCTAGGCATGACTAACGGATGGTGGAGGGGGGAGGGGGGTTAGAGGGGCAAATGCCCTTTCAAGCAGCCAATGCCAGGTTAATTGACTAAACACGGGAGCCGGTTCTTGAATGGACCTACACCCGAGGGCCACAAAACTCTAATCTCTAATTTTGGTTTCCGATTATGTGGGGAAAGGGAGGAGGGGTAATTTCTAGTTATTATTCTAGTTAGTACCTTCCGGCTACTGTGCACAGTGCACCTACCCATAGCGTCTCCCACCCACTCACTGACCCATTCCATTTGGATACACGGTACACGCGTTTATTTTAAGTTCAGTTTTAAGTGTAACTCTTACAGAAGCTAAAGGCATAAAGCCACCTGTTTTTGGGTTAACGGGTTAACGTTTCGCAAAGCCTTCTAGAGATATAATAGCCATACGAGCCAATGCATGATAGCTCCAGTTCGAAGGCTGTGCGATAGTTAACTCAAATGAATCCTTGTGTAATTATCGAGTGGTAATCGTGGCTCACCGGAGAAGGTAGTCTAGACGACACATGGAGGTTCGGTTGTGCGTCCAGAAGAGGTCTCTGTGTCGACGGACCACTTGCAGCGTGTAGTCGATGAACATGTTGAACGATTCGGCCAGACACTCTTCCTGCAACGTGGTTGAACATGTTGAACAGGGCCAGACACTCTTCATGCAACGTGGTTGAACATGTTGAACAGGGCCAGACACTCTTCCTGCAACGTGGTTGAACATGTTGAACAGGGCCAGACACTCTTCCTGCAAAGTGGTTGAACATACTCAACAGGGCCAGACACTCTTCCTGCAAAGTGGTTGAACATGTTGAACAGGGCCAGACACTCTTCATGCAACGTGGTTGAACATGTTGAACAGGGCCAGACACTCTTCCTGCAAAGTGGTTGAACATGTTGAACAGGGCCAGACACTCTTCATGCAACGTGGTTGAACATGTTGAACAGGGCCAGACACTCTTCCTGCAAAGTGGTTGAACATGTTGAACAGGGCCAGACACTCTTCATGCAACGTGGTTGAACATGTTGAACAGGGCCAGACACTCTTCATGCAACGTGTTGAACATGTTGAACAGGGCCAGACACTCTTCCTTCAACGTGGTTGAACACGTTGAACAGGGCCAGACACTCTTCATGCAACGTGGTTGAACACGTTGAACAGGGCCAGACATCCTTCCTTCAACGCGGACTGGTTTTGACCACGCATGCCTTCACATGGCTACAAACTTAGGGCTACATTTAGACAGGAAGAATTATTTTTAAATTCTTTAGCTGTATAAGTGATCTCGTCCCCAAGAAAAGTTACTCTAGCCACTCTGCTCCCCGCCGTTTTTATGCGAACTTTACATGTCTAAAATTTTGCGGTTTAATTGGGAAAATGTCGACTGAACATTTTTATGGACCGCGGACGCGTCGCGATCAGAGAGTTGCATGATGCACCCATGCACCCATGCCCACCCATGACACCCCACCTTACAACTTGGTTCTAAAGACCGTTGCCCTTCCAGTTTAGGTCGGGCACTGGCAAATTTCCGGCCTGTCTCAATCGAGAATTTAATAATTGTATAATATAACATCTTAGTGGCTTCAAATAGTGAACAGTTAGTGAAAGCATTTAGACATAGCACATTATCCAGCCAGCTAACACGCTTGTTAAAAACTATATTCCATTTCACGGAAGAGAGATGGATTTGCAGCTTCCTCAAAGACCCACTGCCGCCAGAATTGAGTTAAGAGTTCAAAACTGCACAAAGAGCCATTTTCCGGCTCAAGACATGACTTGAAAGTTTTGAAACTCTTAGCTCGTGTCTAGCAGCAGCAGCAGCAGCAGCAGCAGCAGCAGCAGTGGGTCCTCGAGGAATATGCATCCACCCTCCTTCTTAACGTGAAACGGAGTTTAGTGTAAATTGGTGATGGAAATAAAAACACAAGCGAGAAGAGAGTAGCCGTATAAGTAGAGGCGATGCGTGAACGCGTACCTCCTCCCTGGACATGGTCTCCATGCCCCACTGGGTGTCGAGGTCCTGCAGCAGACGGTGCAGGATCCGGTAGTCGAGCGGGTTCTCGAGCGCCTTGCGGCAGAAGGCGATCCACCGGACCATGGCCAGCTGCAGGTCCGTCACGTCCCCCTGGATCGCGTGCTGGTGCAGGATCGTGAGCGCCACGTGCGGCAGCTCGCCGCTCCACTCCCACGTGTAGCCCTGGAAGGCAGGGGCAAGGGTCAGAACTCCACGTGTCGCCCTGGAAGGCAGGGACAGGGGTCAGAACTCCACGTGTAGCCCTGGAAGGCAGCGGCAGGGGTCATAACACCACGTGTAGCCCTGGAAGGCAGGGTCAGAACTCCACGTGTAGCCCTGGAAGGCAGGGACAGGGGTCAGAACTCCACGTGTAGCCCTGGAAGGCAGGGGCAGGGGTCAGAACTCCACGTGTAGCCCTGTAAGGTAGGGGGAGGGGTCAGAACTCCACGTGTAGCCCTGGAAGGCAGGGGCAGGGGTCAGAACTCCACGTGTAGCCCTGGAAGGCAGGGGCAGGGGTCAGAACTCCACGTGTAGCCCTGGAAGGCAGGGGCAGGGGTCAGAACTCCATGTGTAGCGCTGGAAGGCAGGGCAGGGGTCAGAACTCCACGTGTAGCCCTGGAAGTCAGGGGCAGGGTCGAGAACTCCACGTGTAGCCCTGGAAGGCGGGGTCAGAACTCCACGTGTAGCCCTGGAAGGCAGGGTCAGAACTCCACGTGTAGCCCTGGAAGGCAGGGTCAGAACACCACGTGTAGCCCTGGATGGTAAATTAATACATACAAATTCTAAATTAACTTGCTACAAGGCTCGCTGTAGCCTGCAGCAGAAGAATTAAGGAGGCCAGCAATTACGCTCATCAGTCCATTGAAAAGGAAGATGGGCATTTGTTTTGAACTGGTGGATTAGTGCCTATGAAAATGCCAGCCGCTTCCGTGACGAAATCTTGTCAACAAAATGTCATGGTTCTATAGAAATAAATAACTTTTTCCCCCAATCAAACGGTGATCCATGCCTGTATCACCATGTACCTTGGTGCTGAATATCGAAAAGTTTCGACACTAGATTTATTGCTGCAGCCATGGCGAAGTCAGTGACACGCTTTCAACCAAGCACCTGGGCACAGTGCCAGCCGTGACTTGTTGCTCCCCCTCCCCCTCCCCCTCCCCTACCCCTGCTCGCACTGCTGAAGCAACAAGTCAACACCCTGCACGCCACAAGAATCGAACCGGCCGCTCTTTGGCGCCGGTGGCCGCGATGAAGCTGTCCGATGCGATCGTGACACTTCGTTCCAATCGCACCTATTTGGTCACATTTGGTCACATTTTGGCACACATTTATTATGTGTCATTAGGCGATTTGTAACTATGCGTTATCATGTATTATTATTATGTATCACGCGATCCTGATATGCAACATGATGATAAAATGGAGCAATAATCAATAACGAATTACAAAATGTATCGCACAGTTTCGGCAGCTTTCGCGTAAGCAGTGTATGAGTCTTCGCTGGAGATATCGTTCACCAATGTTGGCTATGCTATGTTCTTTGCAAAAGATGGCACAAGGATGTTTTTCCAACATATGTCTGTAGTGTAGTTTAGCTTTGTGCTTTTTCAATTATAAAAAATATGAGGAAAACGGGGCGTGGCATTTGCGGATCAATCACACTTTCCGAAATGCAGTTGACAAAAACAAAAAGACTCATTCACAAACAAACTTTGAAACTCAGGTGAAACTTTTCCTTTCCCCCCCCCCACACCGACCTGTCCGTCAACGTGCTCGCAGTGCAAAATCGCAAACATGCCAGCGACTACGCAACACGGAACACCATGGCTTTGCGCGCCAAAGCGATACACCGAGATACGATGAAAAATATCCTTGATCAGAAGGAGTTAAGTTCCAAATAAGTCCCCCCAGTGTATAGTGGTTTGACGAGGCAATTGACCCTATACAACGAAAGTGATGGCCTATCCGGTCCGGCCAACAGCTTTTTTGTTACTTTAACGTTATGCCGTTATCGGTTCTGACCATTGACATCAAGGAAGCTTCACTTAAATTTAAATTTGGAAATTAAAGCGGAGCTTCCTTCTTGTCAATGGTTCTGATGGATATCATCCCTATTGTTGTCCATGTGAATTTTTAAACTTTGTAACCGAGAACGGCGAAATCAGAGTTCCGAAATCGCAGTGCTGAAACCTGACACTCACCGGCGATATCGCCTGCTCGTAGCCGATGAAGATGGCGTGCAGCATCTCCTGCTGGCGGATCTCGGACCAATTGTTCTCCTCCGAGTTGCCCCGGTCTTCGCGCGTCGACAGCCACAGCTTGAGTCGGATGCGACCTTGGATGTTGGAGCGCTGCGTGCGCGCCTCCAACTTGTACCAGCAGTCGAGGCCGGTGGACGGAATGTCCTGCAACAACGCCGGGAAAGAGGGCTCAAGGTTAGAATGACCTTGATCATTGCTAGCCGGGATGTGGAACTATCAACAAGCTTAGCAAGCTCGGAATCAAAGGGATGTCGCCGTACAGTGATCAAGTCTGTTAATTTGTATCTTCTGTGTGTGTTATTAGAGCATATGAAAATCCCCACAACAAAAATAAATGAAAACTATACGGAAAGGTTAAAGTGGAATGATCATCTTGGCCAAGGAATATCTACAAAACAATTTGTATACAGGCAAATAATTAGTGGCCAAAATAGCTAACCTTCTTGATACTGTATAAGGCTTTCAAATGAAGTATATTAAATAATTTGTGTGCTATGATTGATTTGGCTAAACATCGTCCGTAGCTATGGGAAGTGTTAGTTTCCATAGTAACCATAGTTTTCCATAGTTACGGACGTTAATTAGCCAAATTAATAGTAGCACAAAATTATTCTTACGTAGTTTGAAAGCCTTATTACCTATAGGACGTGAGCTATTTTAGTGGTGCTGTCAGAAATAGTTTGCCTGTAAACAATAATGTTTGGTAGATATTCGTTGGCCAAGGTGATCATTCCACCTTAAGGCATCGACCTTGGCACACGAACTTTGGCCTTGACGCACGACATAGCTAAACTAGCCGTGACCTTGACGCTGGCACCCACCTGCAACGGCACGTTGACGCAGCCGAGGAAGTCGTCCTGACTGCCCGACCGAGCACTCTGCGCGATCTGCTTGAAGAAGCGGCTGAGCCCCTTGACGCCGCGTACTTCGTTCAGCTTGCTGACGGCCTCGAACACGGAGGACTCGTCGTCGTGGTCCCTGGGGGAGGCAGGGCGTTCAGGGGGGAGGAGGGCGATTGTATAGCCAGTACACACTACGCTTTTTACACGCTTTCGAGCCCGTGGGCCGAGCCAGTCGGAGTTCGATACGCTCTGAGAGACCGAGAACGAGACGGATTCGCAATTCACACTACTCTTTTTATTCGCTTTAGAGCCCTCAGGGCTGGGCCCGTCCGAGCCCGTCGGAGCCCGAAACGCTCTGAGCGGCCACAGTCACCGATGAAATAAGTTTTGTCCACTAGTTGAGTAATACTCAACATCATTAATACCGCAGCTATAAACCGTTATTGTGAGATTTTGTTCACTTCATACTATTTTTGTTCTGTGGTATAGTTGCTTATCCAGCTGTTAGCTTCGTAATCGTATGCATGGGGTGCTCTCAAATGAGCACAGTTCTAATTCGCGGATTGTTTCAGATGCTGTCTCGACTCGTTTACGAGAAGTGTATGAATCTACGACGCTTAGAGCCACCAAAAGAAATGTCCAGCTCGATTTTCAAGATCGCCCGATAAGAAAGATAGCCAGTTCTCGTTCTCATAAAAAATATCCATGCATATAGGTAGTTCCTTCCTCAGGATTCAGTCGAAGTTTGTAATATAAAATGAGCAGTACCAGAATGATTCAAGGATGAAAAAAAAACAGTTAACATTAACCGTATCTGAAGCCATATGAAAGTACATACGAAGTCGAAATAACGTCCGTTCCTTCTGTTATCTGATGAACTTTTCTCGTACCCTTGACTTTCCGTCTGTTCATTCTCTCTCTCTCTCTCTCTCTCTCTCTCTCTCTGTCTCTCTCTCTCTGTCTCTCTCTCTCTGTCTCTCTCTCTCTGTCTCTCTCTCTCTCTCTGTCTCTCTCTCTCTCTCTCTCTCTCTCTGTCTCTCTCTCTCTCTCTCTGTCTCTCTCTCTCTCTCTCTCTGTCTCTCTCTGTCTCTCTCTCTCTCTCTCTCTCTCTCTCTCTCTCTCTCTCTCTCTCTCTCTCTCTCTCTCTCTCTCTCTCTCTCTCTCTCTCTCTCTCTCTCTCTCTCTCTCTCTCTCTCTCTCTCTCTCTCTCTCTCTCTCTCTCTCTCTCTCTCTCTCTCTCTCTCTCTCTCTCTCTCTCTCTCTCTCTCTCTCTCTCTCTCTCTCTCTCTCTCTCTCTCTCTCTCTCTCTCTCTCTCTCTCTCTCTCTCTCTCTCTCTCTCTCTCTCTCTCAATATATAACGAGACTTGTGTTCGATGCTCGCTGAGAGCAAGTAAGAAATTGTTAGCTGGACCAAGGAGCAGGAGCAGAGCGAAAGCCCTTGCTCGTTTGCTTGGGTGCACTTCAATGGGGTCTAAGTTCAACGCCAGTCGGGGTTATTCAGGTATTTACTACATGAAAACGGCGCAAAGACGACGGAGCTTTTGAAAATGTGAACAAGTTGAATGCGATGCTAATGGATACTCGAAAAGTTTTTGGCGTACAAAGGAAGTGGTTTAACAATACAAAACTGAGTGACGGAACAATGTCGACGTGATCCATTCAGCTCGATTCGAAAGTGTTGCGAGATAATGTTAGCAAGATATACAACATAATGTACTTGAGTTTCCACTGGCGTATTGTATTGCAGTACCTAGACCGCAAATCTTTGTAGAGATGTACTGTTTCTACTTCGTTTCACAGGAATTATTGTAATTTCATCAATAGATTCGTTTCGAAATAATAGGGTTGTCATGCGTAAAGGTAAACAACAAAACAAAACAAAACACAAAGGAAGGTACTGCACCGGACAAGCAAACATTGTTTGAAGTTTGCATTAAAGGAGTACAAAATCTTAGAAAGCCTGAAGAGCATGATAACAAAAATGCATAGCTACTCATACATTTTTATATCCATGCTGTAACAAAAGACAGACAACAAAAGACAGAGACAACAAAAGAGACAAGGTCACAAGAGACAGCTAAAGAGTTATTCTGTTTTTTGGCGCTTACCAAATATCCAAATGAAGAATATCACTTCCGACATCGTCGATGTCACTGGAAAGAAACAAACCAGCGTGTGACAATGACACTTTTGCACGAGTGCATGTAGGCACAAAACACTGGAGTGGGGCGAGCCACTTAGAAAATGACAGTTGTAAAAGGTCAGAGCATTACGTGAATAATATTCTGCGTTTCTTTTCACTTTGACATTTTTAACAATCACCGAGCTTGGTATCCATAAAGCTGCGACCGGGTTCGAGGGTAATCGCGGCACCCGAAATTCGAACAACTCTATGAGCCGAATGCAGAGTCGACACTAAGTGCACTCTCGCACTGACCCTGCTGAAAAGTCTTACCAAGATCTTGTCGAGACCTAGCCAGATCTTGTCTCAAGATCTTGCTAGGTTTTGATCTTGTCTCAAGTTCTTGCAAGATCTTACAAGATTTTCCACAAGATCTTGAGTCAATATCTTGCAAGATCTGGAGGCAATATCTTAAGTCATGCTCTTGCAAGATCTTGCAAGATCTTGTCTTAAGATTGTGACAAATCTTGTAATATATTGCAAGATCATGACAAGATCTTGCAAGATCGTTGCAACATCTTGATTCTGTGGCTCGTAATTCTCAGTTTCGAATCAAACTTTCGTGATACACTTTGATACCTGAGACGACTATAGGGGACAACGACTTGTTCACAAAAAGTTCAAAATGGCAAGAACCTCGAAAATATAATCCAGTGTTTACTTCACAAGTGAGCACGCGGCCACATTTTGCTCCCCAGATGAATGAAGGGTGTGACTGACTCACAAGCGAAACTTCTCGTTCCATCTCGGGTTGAGGGTCTGCGGCTTGACCGAGGTGGCGCGGATGAACTTGGCGGGGACGGCCACGCTCAGACTGTCCCGGTGTTCCCGTCGGTCGCGTGCGTAGCCGTGGTCCTTGCGCTTGAAGCTCAGCCGGAAGCTGCAACCAGAAACCAGATACACAGCTCTCAGACGTTACATTTCTAAAGCTGGGGTTACAGCTGGCAATGTCGATGACACGATGTCATCTACATTGACTCTGCCACTGACCAGCGACTCTGATGTGCATGACGTCATGCTCGCGACTGCCATGGAGTCTGTGATTGGTCCAGAGCCGATGTTCATAACATCGTGCCACTGATGTAAACCCTTGGCTTATTGTCTGTTCTGCATGAACATAATAAATGCGCCGATCTAAGCTAATAATAAGACATCAACCCCTGCCTCTGATAAGGCATTTTTAGAACAAACTAACAGACGAGAGTCTTGCTAACAGATGTCTCCTAGACGCAACCCGCAGAACAATCATGGCACTTCAACTAAAAAGAGGGCGAACTACTCTTCAATATTTACTTGTCGTAATCAGTTATCCAAACACTATTGAGCAAATCCTGGTCTCAATGAAATGAACCATTGCAAGAATGTTTAACTTTTTTAAAATGGCGCAACAGATGGTATATATGTTCAACAGACAATGACTCTTTTCATTTAGAGCTTTGCTACCCTTTCATTCATAGCTGCCTGGCACAAACTAAACCAAGAAAGTCCGATCCTCTTATATGTCCTGCTATTTGTCTTACCCGTACCCATACCAATACCCATACACATTCCCATACCCATACCCATTCCCATACCTATACCCATTCCCATACCCATACCCATACACAGTGATTGGAAGAAATGAACTACGAACCCCTAGTTGTCACATCCGACGTCATGACATTTAGAAACAATTATATTGCTATTATCCCTTAACTAAATTGTCAATATAATTTTACTTCTAAAATGGGTATTAACATCAAAGGGTCGGTAAAATTATTGCGTTATTTTCACAAAGTGAATGATTATATGATGGAAATACTCCATTAACATTAATTCTACTCGTCATATACAAAACTATAACAACAAAAACAACAATACATGTAATATATGTATACAATAACGTTCACGTTCAACGTTTAAAACACATGTTTTATGCCGTACTTCAATCAATCTATTCCGTACCCCCTGAACGCAGCCCGCAGAGCAGACAACCACAGCATCCAATTTAACAAAACTTGATTGCAAATTTTCAACGCATCCTCGCTAAAAGTGATGTAGACCCAACACAGCCCGAACCCTACGCGAACGGCGACGGGGCGAACTAGTGAATAAGGGGGGGGGGGGGGTACCAACGCGCTGTCGGTGCTCATTCACCGAAGGTTAATTCAATTTGCAACAGCGCCCGTGTGGCAGACGGCGAAGTGATCCGACAGAGCGATAGACGCCGAGGCCCTCGACGCAGAGATATGACGGCGCACCGCTAGCAACCACTTTAATTAATTAAGGATCAATTTGACGCGAGGCATGGTTGCTCGCGAAGCTGGTACTGATTTCGGGCCCCACCGCCCCTGCCCGTGTGTGAATTAGCATGGGAAGTATTAGGTGGATCTAATGGGGGGTCGATGCTGATAAAACAATCGGCTCATTGATGTGAACTCAGATATGGAAGAGAGAGCTACCTTTGCGTTTGTGCCCGCGATTTTTGTGGCTGATGCCCAGTATCGCGTAGGTGCTTTAGCGGGTGGGGGTGTTTTTGTTTGGGGCTGTTTTGAGTTTGGGGGTGTTTAGGGTTTGGGCGTGTGCGTGTTTCGAGACATGTGCGTAATTGTGCGTTAACTCAGGGAGCCAATAGCGCGTGTGATTGTGGATGACAGGGTATTGCGAAATGGAAAGTCAATAAAGTTTGTAATTTCGGTGTGTGTGCGTCGAGGAAGTTTCTCGTTTGGCTTGAAAATTAATACATGGAAGCGATGAAATGTGTTATAAATTTGGTGCTGGATCGGCGTTTTTGCGTTAATTTAGGAAAAGTTGGGCCAAGCGAGCGTTGCTCCGAAATGAATGCAACTTAACGCAATGCAATGACAAATTATTTCCAATTCATTTTCCTATATGTATCAAGTATTGTTCATAGTGTGTGATTGACTATTTAATCGTGCAAAAATATAGTTTTGTTTGCCCCTCAGATGAGCATTTTATGGATTTTGTGGAACGTTAAAAATGCGAAGACAAACATATTATTAGCTAGTTAGACTTAATACAAAATTAAAAAAGGACTTTCCAAAAGATAAAAATAGTTTAACCATTGTTTGACCTATAATTGTTTAAAATAGTTTGTGCATTTGTAATAGCTTTTCTTCGTGCAAGGGTGGAAGGGGTTTTACACCGGTTTTACATACAGTGATTTTCCACCCGCAAAATCAGTGGAAGGGGGGTAAATGCCAGGCCCTGTTATTCTAAATTTTCAGGCAAACTCTCTCAAAAACATTTACGATTTCGTACATCCACATATTTCTACATATTTCTAGAAATCGACGGACGTTTCCCTCCAAACCCACGTGTCCCCAGTTTCAGACGAGTCTCAGCCGTCGCCTCCCTACCGACCTGTGGTGTTTCCTGAGCTTCTCGTGCGGAGACTCGTGCTTGCACAGGTCCGACTCGACGCCGCCCTCGGACAGCGCACGGTTGGTGTTGACGCCCCCCCTCGGAGTGCCCGGCGACGGGTCTCTCGCGTTGCACGGCGGCAGCGGCGACGGGGGCGCGACGCCACTGCTCGGCTGGATGCCCAGCATGCAGTACGGGTCGCTGAAGCCTGCGGACAGGTAGGGGACACCGGTGCTCAACTGGTCGAGGCGGGGGTGGCCGGGGGTTATGGGGGGTCGCTCCAGCTGGAGTGTGGGTTTTGTTGTGTTTGGATGCGTAGAATGAGTTGATGTTTTAACGTAGTGCGAATAAATGGGTGTTTGAAGTAAACTGAATGTCCCCTAGAAGCGTTTCAAGCCTGAATGGCTTTTTTTGGATTGACCAAATAAATGAAAATCTGTTTAGAAGATTCAATTGAGGATGTGAACTCTGAAGGTTGATTCTGGTTCTTGAAGAGTTAATATTGCTTTAAAAATGGCCGATACTGTTTCAAATAGTACAAATGGGTGTTTGAAATAAACTGAATGCCCCACTAGAAGCCTTTCAAGCCTGTATGGCTTTTTTGGATAGACCAAATAAATGAAGCCCTGTTTTCATTATAATTCAATAATTGTGGATTATAGAAGGTTGATTCTGGTTCTTAGAATATATTACTTCCCTAATGGCCGATACTGTTTTAAATAGTACAAATGGGTGTTTGAAATAAACTGAATGTTCCATAGAAGCGTTTGAAACTGAATGGGTTTTAAAGCTTTGTTTTGATTTTTCTGTAGGGGTCTTGAAGGTTATTATTCAGCTTCTTTCGTGGTCAATAATGAATCAAAATAGTTCCAACGTGTTTAGATCAGAATTATAGATGGTATGGTTAGTGGTTTTCACGTTCGCTTTGATGCTAACAAAGGCACGTATTAGAATGTGATTAAGTTGCTTCTTTCAAGGTCATTTATAGTTTTTAGTAATTCATATCAATTTTTTTAAATAAACCGAATGCTTACGTTCGATAGGGGTTTGGGTAGTTGAAGGGTAATGCTTTTCAGTCTCATTTCGTTTTTACGATTGTGATTGGGGCCTTCAGCGCCAATCAATTCTACAAATTGACCAAAGGTTCCAAAGTAATTGAAACGTTGTTTGTTGAAGCACAATGTTGTGGACAGAGATGAATAAATGAAGCAAGATGGACTCAATTTGATTTTCATTCGAGTTCTAGAACACAACTATTGGTTTTTAAAGCCAATAATTCAAAGCAGTACAAATGAGTTTTGTGCGCGAACGGAAATTAGATACGTTGAAGATGCTTTTTCCTCTAGTAAAATGCTCAATGGCAGTTTTTGAAATGTCTAGGAAATTATTATGGAAGACATCCGGTTATATATCTCAATAATTTTACTGAGTATCGTGTCTCTTTTTTGAAACTTTTAATGTTATACGTACAGAAATATTAGTTATAGATGTTGAATGGATTATAATGACAGCTTTTCTGGGAAGAACGCACCGAAACTATGCTTTGAAATGCAGTATTCATCATTCTGCTTGATCTATTTTCCCTGAAATAATCTGCGGTCACGATTTTCTTCTTTTGTTAATTACCGTAAACAAAAATGTCACAATTAATTAATTAATACGTACCTATAAATATTGTCAACGGGACCTATCCATAACGATGAAATGCATAATAAAGTTTTAATGAGAATTTTTATCTTCCGTTTTATAGAGTCAAGTTTAAAATTAAATCGCAGTTTGTGCAGTTTGAATGAAAATAGCCGACGGCGACGGCAGTAAATATGAAGCCGCAAGTAGATGCGACCTTTCCACATTGCTCTTCACCAAAGGTTGCCAAGTAATATTGGTGCACTGAGACAAATTATTAGCAATGTTATGTACGTTGCACTTGCATGACCTATTTTAAGGTCCAGTGCATTAAAACATCACATTTAATTAATTAATTAAAACTTGATCGACAATTTCAAGCTGATAACATTATTAATTGGCAATGCGCAAAGGTTTGGATCGCCGATATTTCACTATTCACAAGTTGGATGAAGCGAAACGGGTCGTAAATTTGTGTCGCTTCCAATAATTTTAATTTTAGGTTTGCCTTGTCATCCGTGAAGCCTTTGTTAAGTTGGGTTAGCAACAGCTCGTAATTTAAACGGACTGAAAGCACTATGAGATACTTATTTTTAAAATGAGCGAATGAAACATGTAATTGACATGGCGATCGATAAAATTTAATTTAAAGTTTCACTGCTTTTATCTGTGTTTTCTGGGCGTGGTCAGTTATTCGAATTTTTTCCCTTTGAACGGAAAGTGCCAACAGATTTAAATGTAATTTTGTTTAGTTGAACATGATAAGGGGATAACCTCAAATAAATGTATATCATTTAATATTTTGTAAATACATTTTAAGTACCTACTTAAAAAAAAATCTGGTCAAATTATGATGTAATTTTTAAGTTAGGTTTTAATACTTGATCTGCGACACATGTGTATGTTTCATAAACATTCCAAGTGCCAAAATGTTCAATTTTTCCCACCAATTTTCGAAATCTTTCCACGTATCTAACAAAAAATAACCAACTTGATTTTTGTCTTACACTCGCTGTTCTTATCAATATTTTCATGTTTGTTTAGCAGTATACTATTTTGTAGTTTTTATGGTCAAACTATTCTTTTTTTAATCTCTCGAAGCACTAGATTTCATGATATTTTTACCAACAAAAGGACCACAACAAACAAAAATCAAGAAAACATGAAAATCACTACAAATATAATTGAGACTTCTTCTCATATCGTCACTCGTTTATTTAGTCCCAACAAAACTATGATGCTTTCTCTCCATTCACGAACATTTACTTATCCAAAAACCACATCAGCAGTCGCGAGCGCCATCAGACTCACAGCGGGAAGCCCACGAACCAACAACTACATCATTAAAAGCTCGCTTTACGCGGCCCAACACCAGAGCTCGCCATACATGAAACGTCTGCAGAGCGACCATACTTTTACCTTTCCATTTTGTGAACATCCCTCGAGCTGTTTTTCTTCACAGACTCCGGTGCTTTTGACAGGTGTAATTAATACCTCGCTGACAAGCCATCAACGACAAGCAATCGCGCTCAGAAATGCAGGGGGTGGAAGTTGCCCCCCTCCAAAACGCGAGATTTCACATCAACATTGCTAGACTAATCCAAAGCCCCGTTTGCGAGGGAGCATTTTTGACAAAAGTATGCCACATTTTTATGTCGTCAAAACTCAAAATAGCATGGCTATATTTAATATTATATTGGTGTTTTATATCAAATTCATATTATAAATAATGCGTACGTGTAACATAAAATAGTGATAACAGGCGCAAAATGACCAAAAGGTTGACGCGTCTTAAAGCCTCACTATTAATTCAAAAAGTGAAAAACAAAATGTTAAAACAATAATAATTAAAGCCATGTTATTTCGACAGCATAACACTTTTGTAGCAGACTTTTGTCAAAAATGCTCCCTTGTAAACGGGGCTTAACGCCGGGACTATTTCGCCCGGCGGATTGATAATTCGATATCGTGTAACTTGATTGACCATTGATGTCAACTCGTATGACGGGTAACCGTAGTGCGTGTCAGCTTATTTTGTCAGCGCCTCATGGTATTTGACATGTACAGCCATAACATTGTAGAATGCCGGATTGCGGTGGACATCCGAACTGCTACGTACCATAGACAAAAGGTCAAAGGTCTGTCTGCATATTGGCACTGGATAAATTGGAGATAGTGAAATAGCATCACGGTATCACGATTTTGTTGAGAGTATGGAACGCGGATAACTAACTCTTGTTTATTTGTTTGTTTGTTTGTTTGTTTTCATGAAAATGCACAATGCATTGTATAGACCACGGCATATCCATGCCAATAGTTTTTGCAGCGTAGGTATGTGTTGATATATCGTTGGAAAAGTCGGTAGGATCGATTTTGTAAGTGGTTGTCTTCTCGGATTGTCGTTACTATATTATCAATTTCAAGTTACTCGGAAAAATCGAAGTCTAAGCAGTGTCGCGATTAAGATTTGGCGAGGTAATAATTTTTAGTTTTGCCATAGATGGATTGAAGATCGCCTCTCCTTCAGTCTTCTCTGGTCAGCCGGGGGATAAAATTCCACCGCATATTTTTGGCACAAACATTAAGGCCGTACAACACTTGATTGGGGGACGCATATAGGTAGAGGCTCCAAAACAAAACTAAGGGCTATGATATGTAATCTTTTCATTGATAATCATTGATCTGGAGTGTGTTTTTCATTAAGTTTTCTGTAAGGTTTCTTCCTTTTCTCGATCAACGGACAAATATTCAAAATCTGTTTAACGTAGACAAAATTGCAGTGCGAAACTGATATTAACAACCAATTTTGAATGTAAGTTAAATTTTAAATTCAAATTGAAACGGCATATTTTACAACGCTTGAAAATTACTTGAAATTTAACGTAATTTGAAATTTAAACGTTATTTAACTCTTGAGAACGATTTGAATGAAAATGTAAACGTTATTTTAAAACTCTTGGGCAGCATTTGAATGGAAATGTTAATTCCTTCAACACGGTGCGTAACTGACAATATTGAGCTTAGCAGTTGTACAATTGGAGCATGCGCTCGGGGTTTGCCAATACGGAGGTAATATAATTAAAATCAAGGGCTGCGCTATCACTCCCTTGGCGCCACAGCGAAAGAGGGTTGGGGGGGGGGGGGGGGGTTGGAACCATCAAAGTAATTTCACGGCATATTGGTCTTGTGTTGTTTGACTTGCGGCTTTCGAATATAATTTTCAATTATTCGTTCAACGACACACGAGTTACTGCAGAGCCTTGGATTTGATTAATTGAGAGACAAATCTGTGTGTAAATATATTAAGTACTTTGTGCAAATGCCATTAAATTCACTAATGCGTTTCTAATTGCGTTCTGAAATATGCATGTAGAAGGTACTCACAAATTATGAATTGCTGATCGAATTATAATAACTTTTCAAGCATTAAGAATCATAGTAATTTATTAACGTTATGTAATATAGGTACAACTAGTATAACTAGTAAAGGAAATAATTGTGTTTTTGTGATGATTTCCATTTTCCGAAACGAGTAGAGTATATACGATTCCAATTTGCGAGTTTGTATAATATATAGACACGGAGTGAAAGCACAAGCGCAAGCTTTAAGTGAAATATTAATCAGGAAAGTGTACCGCCGGATTTCTATTCACAAAAACTCGCTCGACAAAAAGAAAATTGAAATGAAAAATTTTCCGACAACTGTTCGCCCGTTTTCATATTCGTTGCATATCATAAGAATAGTTAAAAGTTGACAAAGAATTAATATAACGGCTAAATTATATAACAACAGTATGCAACTTTGAAAAGGAAGAATATTGATAAAATCGGATTATGTTTGTGATAATCACGGCAATATATATAACGCTCGTTAATAGACAATAGAAATCGAGCAAAACTCACTACTATATTTGCGTTTTGGGCTTACAATGGATGCGAGTTGGGCATACTGGCAAAATATTACCATTGCTGGCAAACGCAGGCAACTTCGAATGCCGGTAATGGGCACACAACTGCGTGCAATCTAATGTAGGCCTTTGTGCAAGTGAGTAAAGCTTTATATTGTGTATCCGGAAAAAAGTAACGTCAAATTATTATTTAGGTTCACCCAGTCCCATTCTTGCTTATTACTTTCCATATATACCTATTATCTAACTAGCTCCAATAGGTACTATTTGTATTTTATCACAGTTAATCGTTTCTTATTTTCTTATTCCAGCCTCCTCCGTTTCAGTGACTAAAATTATTGAAAAGCAAAATATTAACCCATTTAACTCCGTGAAAATATGAGCTCAGTGGCGCTTTCACGAAAAATTCACGGATTTTGGACGTTAAAATTGGCATTTTCGAAATATTGACTAATGACTATGTATTTTTTCTGAATACCTCATGTTCTTATTGTTTCTGCATAATGTTGTGTTCTGTAAAATGTGGTTAAATCTTTCACTAGGTCTTGATTGCTTACGTGAGAATCTGCCTTCTTTAAATTTTTGAAGAATCAGTGTCTATGTGCCAGTGAAAATAGCATTTAAGTTTCTGCTAGAATGTCCGGTAGGTACGTGCTCTCATGGCCAACATTACGCTTTTTTAACGCTTTGGAGCCCTCAGGGCTGGGCCCGTCGGAGCCCGAAACGCAATGAGAGCCCGAGAACGAGACGGATTCGCAATACACACTGCGCTTTAGAATTCGACGGACTCGGAAGCTTGATGTGTATTGGCTATTTCATAGCACGGCGAAAATTTGCAATAATATAGAGTGTATCTTACCTTTATTCTAAAACACAATATATTACTAATCGACAAAAGCTTATAGAAATAGTTTCATCAGAAGATGCGTGCCGCGTTACGATTAGGTGCTACCAATGAGTTTATTATACGCCAACTGTTCCGACAAGATTGCAAACTGCTGAATTACATGCAAGCTCTGACAATGTATAATTCCGAGAATTCCAAATTGCGATATGCCATTCAATTTTCGCCCCGTCTGTGCTAAACTGGCAGACTATTGTATTAGCATGGCATGACAGTTCACTCGCGAAACAGTTGATTCAATAAAGCGAACGTTAAAATCGTTCCATTCAAAACGGTGACGGTTTAATTTGAAAAATAACGGAGCTTGCGAGTTGGCGAGTTTGGTAACGGCTGCTTCGATTATTTACCATCCATTTTAATTGAAGCGAACTCAGTAGGCGTTGGTTTGAAATTTTCGAACGAATAAAGTCATAAAGTCACCATTAATCCTGGTTATAGTTCCACTTTTTGCCCGTTTTATTATAATATTATTATCCAGAAAGACCGCAAAGACACACAAAGTTTTATTCACGGTGTGACGAGTCGTGGCGGAAAATTTCACGCCTCTTGCGCGCTTCCATTTTCCGTACGTAGCGACGGTGAAAATGTGTGCCAAGGAAAGAAGAAAATGTGACTTTTCAAGTCGGCGCGTCTAATTTGTGTGAGGCACAACTTTGGTTTACTTGCTTTGCGGCGGCCAACTTTTGTGCGAGAAATTACAAAGATTGTTTTAATAGAGGGAAACGTAACGCATTAAATATGCAGTGTCTTAATTTGGCTGCCCAAGTTTCTCTGAACATATAATATGTATGACAGATTTAAGTCTTACGCTTTTTTCTAACATTATGCGTATTTTTCAAAATGTCTTTAGAGTGCTTCTTTAATGTAAGGTTATAAAGAATAACGTCACCTGATAAGTGAAAATAACAGAACGATCTCATATTTTTCTGAAGAAATGGCGCGCTCGTAACAAATTTATTAAATAATTTAAAACGTTATTTCTCCTTGCGCTCTGAAGTGTAACGGAAGCCCAGAGAGATAATAATCATGAAAATATTTTCGCAGATTTATTTTGCTCCCATGTCATCATGGTTTTATTATACAGACCACGTAGGAAGATGATGACTCGACACGAGTAGAGATATCAATGGAATTGCGGTTTCAGATGAAAACTCATGTCCGGAAAAGTCTCCACCCTTTGCCGACGGAAAACCATATTTAACCGATATTTCCTTCGGAGGCATGGAAGAAAACCACGCTCTGAAAATATCCGCTTCAGATACGCACTACGGTTCATACACGCAAAAAAGCCTGTCAAATTTTAAATTAATTACCAACGCAGCAAATTTCGAATCAACAAAGAATTTAATTTTCAACTTAAATCGCCTATAACAAACTGTCATGCTATTGCACTAATTCCTGACCTTGCAAATCAAGAAGTATAAATACAGCGCATGAACTTCATGTATAGTATAATTCTCGAGTACTCATATTTTATTTCGCATTTGAGATGTGTGTCGACGTCATTTATATATGTCTGTGTTCTTCAAATTAATGACACCATAATGATATCACCAAGTACGCCATTCGCTCTATAGATACTTATAACAAGTGACATCAACAGTGAATTGTGCAGCGGACTCATGCCTAGGCATTCGTGGTTTAGGGGTGGTTGTGGTTGGGGGGTGGTACGGCATGTATATACGGATGCTGATTAAATATTTCTGCGGGTTTGCTTTTACAAAACCCTATCAAGCTGTCTTCATTAACGAAGTTTGTCGACATACACATGTCAATTCCCAACGAAGAGGGGTTAAGTGCGCTATCTAAATTCTACTGATGTGCTTGCCAAAGGTATATGACATAAGACTGCTTAGTAGATGATATATACACATTACATAATTATTTAAACAGGCAATATGTCTCTGGGGGTATATAGGTAGGTTACAGTGTATATAAGCACGGTTGCCACTAAAAATGGATGCTTTCCAAAAACGGGACAGATTTCTATACGAGGGAAACATTGACATTTTAAACATTATTTGGGGAGGGCAGGGCGTTTATAATAGCGGTCGTAATAGTGTTTATATGAAAGATTCAATGTGCAGGACGACTTAAGCTGGGTTTACGGTCTTTAGAAAGTTGAATCAGTAGATTTTGATCTATTTTAACCACAGATGAGTACCCAGATAGTCTAACATATGCATAGCAACGGCTACGGTAGACAAATTGAGCCAGTAGTTTGCCCGGCAGTCGATAGAATGCAGTGGCATCTCGACTTATGTCCCCGCCAAATGTGACAGAGAGAACTGTATCGCGTTGATTGGCAGTGAGTGAAACAGACAGTATGGCGAACAGTGGCTCGATATAGCGGCCGCGTGGGCAATCATGTTCGCTTTTTGGTAAGGGGAATGCCGGGAATCTTGCGACTTTCGCATCGCTTCGCAAGGTTTTTACGTTACCGCTGCGGTTATGATTAGCAGTTGACTATTTGGGTAACTTCTTCTGTTATTTAACCATATTGTGCAGTAAGCAAGTGAATGGTCGACTACAGTTTCAGAGCCAATCACTTTTGTGAGCAAATTATTGCAATGCTTTCTTATGACAATATTTGCCCACCTATGAAGTGATTGGCTGTGGAACTGTAGGCGTCCATTAGAAAAGAAGTTGAAGATGGAAAATGCTTTGATTGAATCTTTCACTTGACAGCAGGGATTCAGTTGAAACAGTTAGCATACCCAATCACCTATACAGATATAGACCAACAAATGCGAAGAAACAATCAGTAATATTACACAAATGTGCGCAGCATGATCAGTTTTTCAAGGCCACGTAAATCCAATCACCGATAGGAGAGAAGGGATCCACACCAACAACTTGTGAGCTCTACACAAAATTACTGCAAAGAATTACACAAAAAATCAATCTAATTAATCCACAAACAATACACATGAAAAAAAAACAGACGTCAAGACAGCAAATTCGAGTAAATTTGTGTCTCGCATTTCCAAAAAATCACCCATAGTTCCCGCCAAAACAGTGACCGGCGACGACACGATCGAACCACTGCTACAACTTCCGGCGCCGCCATCTTGATAATTATCTGGTATCTCAAGCGACGCCTGCCGACTGATGCCGGAACTACAACACGACGGCGACGAGCCGGAAGAGCGCGTGTCCCAAGCGTCAGCGTTCACCACCAGTCCGAGGAGGCAGTAGGGGTCGCTGAAACCTAGGTCCACCAGCGTGTTAGCGGTTAGCGGCTAACTGCTGGTCGAAGGCCGGCGAGTGGACAGTGGGTGAGTTCTGGCGGCTATTGTAGAGTCGCGTTGCTTATTGGGCTTGTTAAGAATGGCATAAGTCTCTGGAAACAGATCTAGAATCACGGGTTATGACATCGGCGTTGTATGTTCTTGTCAGAGGCTGGGTGGATATTTGGTAGAACCTAACCTAAAAGAGCTAGTCGTCAGAGTCAGGAGAGGACATAGGTTGTGATTTGTGTATACTATTTTCCATATTACATTAGTTGATAATTGATATTGATGCTGTTGGCTTATTGTTTGTGTTCTTGGCTTGAAATTTTCCAATACCAGTAGAACCTATTAGGACGGACAAGGGTATTCAGAATTCTAAATGGACTTTGACTTGGCGAATTATTAAAAATGCATAATTATTTTGCAGATGAAATGTCATATTATTGTGCTACAAAGTGAGCTGTTACACGATTTGTTTTGTAACCTAGAAAGTCGAAACCGAAAACCAATAAGTTGTATCGGGAAAACTAAGCAAATAATGTTAAATTACACGCACTGCTTCAAACGCGGTGTTTAGAATTACCGTCTAGAGACCATCGAAAAGAACCGATACGTCCAGTTGAAGTTGGTGTATCATCAACTTACATTGGGGAGCTGTTTACTCTTGTCTCCTGGGCGTATTTGGTTAACAGGCGAAAGTTATCTCTCACTGTTCAACTCTGCGGCTCGCGAAATCGACGGTGAATCGGAAGAGAAAGTTTTAAACTGAGCGGTGAAATTGTTGTTCGCGGCTATATTGTGCTAGCTTTGGAATATAATGATTACCACCGGCATATCTGAGTGGGATTGTGGAGGAGGCATTGTTAAGGTTAGGGCGTTAATGTTTCTGTAATTATTGGAAAATTCTGAAAGGTCGATGAATATACAACAAGATTTGGAAGGAAAGCAAAGCTGGAAAATGTGCAACCCAACCGGGATACGAACAGTTAACCAGCTTCGTTTCCCTTTCATCCGTTGCACACACTAGTATCTGGGTAAAGCAGTAACAAGGTTACAGCTAGAATTGTTTTTTGTTCGGTGTTAAGAGAAATCAGCAACAGTTTCATAAAACTTCATCGAATAAAATTTGACTGATTCATGTTAATTGATGATAGCGAAATAATCTGACGTGCTACTGTTACAAAACCTGGAGGAACTTACTGAAGAATAGTGTACAGGGTGTTGTTAGTATTTCAAAGTAATTCGGTAAAAACGTAGATATGGCATCACTAATTTGATGGCATCTATATAGCTGCACATAAAAACAGCAGTTTTGCGATGCGGCCAAAAAATAGCACAAACACATCTCTCTTTTACTAATCAGTGGGCATTCTAACAGACATACTTTGTAGTTAATGCGGGTCTCTGTAGCACAGTGTTGAAATCGAGCAAATTACTCTCAGCGATAAAGTCTGCGTCCACTGATTGGTTAGAATCTGAGTGCCTCGCCAGAGGTAAAACTCGGGTCGAAACCAAGGCACAACCAAACGCGAAACTCGAAATTCACGATAAACTTTAACAAGATGATGAAAATTGATACTACACCCCACCCCCGAACCAATCCCTCCAACCCCTTTTGTAAAGAGAGCAGAACAATGTTAAGAGTCTAATCTAATTTTATGTCCTCTCTCCATTGAAAGCCAGAGAGTGGCATGTTGAAAGCCAAGGTACACTAATAGCCCTTTCAATGGCTGGGGTTTACACAAAAAAAACGAGGCACAAAAGATGAAAGCATACAATAGGCTACAAACGAATCATCCCTGTCTATAGAATTATATGCCTACCTGCCTATATCACGACCGTACGCTTTGTAATAGATACTTAATCATTTTTTGAAAATTGGATTCTCAAAGTACCCACCTACGAACGCTTTTCGCGACTCAACAAATCAACTTCTCTCTCTCGAATGAAATGGCAAATTGCAATTCACAAATTGCGATGAGTTCCCAACTTGAATGAGATACAGATCTCACCTCTCGGCATCCACCCCATCCCCTCCCCCCCACTCACAACCAATTCAAATTCTTTGTAACTACGCTTGAAATCTGCGACTGAACCCACTTCTCATGGATATTCGATTATTGCACAGCACTGACAAATGCCAGTCCCCTCGAGCCGGCGTAATGGGACACGAAAGAAGCAATAATGAGGTTATTATCTCGAATGTTGCCATGTTCGTGGTGGGAGAATCTTTCTCGCCTCTCGGAAGCGTGCACGCGATCGTTATTAGTACCGATTCCTGCCACCAGAGCGGCAGCCAATTAAAAGAATAATGTGCACGGAGACGTGAAATTAAAGTGGCGGTTACATGCCAGCAGACAACGTTTCGTGGTGTAGCGATGGGGGGGGGGGGGGGTGAAATGAGGTAATGAGCCCCCTGTCAATATTTTGAAAGCTTAAGTGCCCCATACTCCCGCCCCCCCCCCCACACACTCCCTCTACCATCCTTCCGACAAAGTTTGCTTGCCGCACGCTAAATATATGATTCTGATTTTCGAAACTAGATAATGTATCTATGAGATTGACATACTTTAAAATTTGTATTCATATTGCCAACCTCAATTTAATTTGCGAAAAGATCGTGGACAAATGTAAGCATTCTTGCGTAAAAATGGGCAAAACGTTATGTTGCATTTGATCGTAGGAGAGGGAAATTGATGGAAACTGTGGTGGAGTCGGGGTGCTCTGCGGGTTGAGTCTAGGAGTTTGTATGAAGGAGCAGGGTTTGCTCTGCGGGTTGCGTCTAGGAGTTTGTATGAAGGAGCAGGGTTTGCTCTGCGGGTTGCGTCTAGGAGTTTGTATGAAGGAGCAGGGTTTGCTCTGCGGGTTGAGTCTAGGAGTTTGTATGAAGAAGCCGGGTTTGCTCTGCGGGTTGAGTCTAGGAGTTTGTATGAAGGAGCCGGGTTTGCTCTGCGGGTTGAGTCTAGGAGTTTGTATAAAGAAGCCGGGTTTGCTCTGCGGGTTGCGTCTAGGAGTTTGTATAAAGAAGCCGGGTTTGCTCTGCGGGTTGCGCCTAGGAGTCTGTATGAAGGAGCCGGGTTTGCTCTGCGGGTTGCGTCTAGGAGTTTGTATGAAGGAGCCGGGTTTGCTCTGTGGGTTGCGTCTAGGAGTTTGTATGAAGAAGCCGGGTTTGCTTTGCGGGTTGCGTCTAGGAGTTGGTTTAAGGTGCGGCCGAGTTTGCCCTGGGGAACATTGTTTTTTAGGTACGATTTAATTTTCATTCGTGTTTCCACCTCGAAATGCACATAAATCGGAAAACGTTAATACAATTGCGAACTTTTTCAACCAAATCCCCCCCCCCCAATCCCACCGCAAAACAGATTTAACTGAAGCTACGCCACTGCCAATTGGCCGATACACAGCGAATCGCGTTCACAGCCTCCTGGTCGCGTTCACAGCATCCTGGTCGCGACCGCGGCGCGATTTGAATATTTTCGAGCGGATGCGTTCGCGGCAAAATATTGAAATGCAATGCTCGCGCGTGCCGTGCCGATGTTCGGATTTTCCCACTGGAAAACGCTCGAGGAATTTTCCCAGCTACGGGAAACCGCACGGCATTATTCTCATTCTCTCTGCCTCTCTCTCTCTCTCTCTCTCTATTCAGTTCGATTCACTCATTTCTAGTGGATAGGCGATTGGATTTATGGCCATGATTTGTCAGATCGAGTTAGCAGACTGATTAATCTTCCGTTAGGCCGGGCCAGATGACGCAATTCCTTTAGCCACAGGTGGCTTGGCGTCGGGTGCACTGAATACGGGTTCGTGCAGTTTTGTTGCCCTTGCGCAAGCGCTGTTAGAGCCACTCAAAACATTTTGACAGTTTTTTATGCAATTTCGCAGATGGCGTTGAAATTTACCACATATTTACATCGGCTACGCTAGAAAAACTGTTTCCATAACCGGGTTCCAGCCAGAGTTGACGTGTTATCTGTTATCAGTGATCAGTTATCGGTAGAGCAAGTAATAAAAATGTAAAAATTGCCAGCAAAGTGTTGGCGTCCCAAAATTGTATTATTTTCAAAGGAATCTCCCTCGAGATTTCGCGTAGCCAATGTTTGCAACCATCTGGCCTATTCAATGTCATTTTTAACTATGGCATGAGATTCTCTTTAATTGGAAAATTGTGGTTGGGAAGCATAAACCTACATTCCTGTGTTTCAGAAACGGCATTTCATTACAAGTCTTCAGTCGTCAACTTTTTCAGTCTTTTAAAGTCCTTTTATGGTAAAACCAAAACGGAGAGCTTTAAATGTTATTGCAAATCCTGCTTTATTTAGGATATAGTAGGTGGATTTCGCATCGCATCGTGTGTAAACATAACGACGTTCGCTATCGCTGTTTTCAAACAAGTTGGTAATGAAAAAGTCTTTGCGTGCGCCGAAACTTTTCGGCACCATGTCAAGCAGCGCTCTCGACGCACAACTTTTCCGACAAACACGAACTTCTCGCGCTCATATAGCGATTTACTAAATTAGCTCTCAATCTTTTTTGAAGTAAAATGATTCGCTATGAAAGTCTGAGAGTCAACCGTCTATAAAATGTACCTTTTTGATGTGGCAATGATTTGAATGGCCACATCTGCTTGGATGTTAAGGGGAAAAGCTATAAAAACCGAAGGGTTGTTCATTTTTGTAACCATAGCAAGCTTTCTGCTAAAATAACCCTGTAGATAGGTACGTACTTTTAGATCAACATTTAGGTATTATCAACCACGAAACGTTAAAAAACGCTGGGATAACCAAAATAAGTTTACTTTACATTAACTAGCTTGCCATCTCAAACATTTTTCTAAAAACCGTAGATGTAGATAAAAGCCTCAAAAATGGAATTCTCCCCTAACGCACGAGTCCCAAAGAAGCCTTGAGCCCAAAAGTCATAAATCCCGACAATCACGATACGCTACCACCTGCAATCCACCCACTATAGCGACTCGCTTCTCAAACAACTCATCAACACGGCCGTGTGTGCGTGTATGTCTGCGTGCACACGCATTTTATCCCAATCAACGCGGGATGATTAACGAAATTGCGTTTCATTAGCGTCCACCCCCCCCCCCCCGTCCCGTCGTCGCACCCCCTCTGTTAATTGCCCCCCAACCCCCAGGCACAGTGGGACGTCGGGTTCTGAAAACAATTTCCTATTATCAAGCCATAGAGAAACGCACGCTTGGACGGAGATAGATAGTCGACCGCCATGTTTACCTATCTCAGCAGGGATGTGATTCGTCGTTCCTTTTCGCTGATAGTTATTTGATGAGCGTTGCAGTCGCGCAAGGAACAGTTTTTTTGATAAAGGAACAGCTCACATTAATTTATTAATTCAGTCAAACCGTCTGTGCTAATATACTTTAATGTATAGGTGGATGATTTTCTATTTATTCATTTCAATAGAATCATTGACATCCTCTGCCGTTTCGTTCGCGGAGTTGTCTACTCCTTCAATCCATTTTTACTTCGTCTCTTCTCTACCTTGTATGCTTTCTCTTCTATCACAATTCCACGTACCTTTACAAGATTCGCAAGGAACGAAATGCCTCAAGCGCGTCTGCAAATTAGAATGAATGGGCTGAAAAAACACAGCAGTTTGTAGAGCGTGGGAAGAGGACTTTGTCTTGGCAATGGTGTCACTACGATCCAGCCCAGACAAACCGACCCTACCTTATACTACCATACCCTATCCTACCCTACCCTACCAAACCCTACCCTACCCTTCACTACCCTCCCTACACTACTCTATCCTGCCATAGCATACCCTACCTTACTTTACCCTTGAACCATTCCCTTGCCATCCCTCCCCTAACCTAACCTAACCTAACCTAACCGAAACTTACCTAAGCTAACTTAACCGTATTTAGCACATCATTTCACTGATCACCTGACAGCCCTGTTTGAGTACGTTATTTCCCTAGGCGAATTGTTTTGTGTGGTGGTGGAGGGGGGGGGGGGGGGGGAGGATGAGAGAATTTCAAACCCATCAAACATGGCTGCCAGCAACAGACGCAATAGCTTCCGGCTCTGGAGCCATCATTTCTCTTTCAGACACACTTCTCTATGATCTGACACTCTGTCGGGGATCCTCATGCCCCCGGGGGGGGGGGGGGGGGGGGTTGGAAGGCAATATCACGAAAGGGCTGCGTGAAATCACCGCACGGGGCGCTGACGGACGAGTGGTGAGCGCGTCGTGGGTGGCAATTTCCTGGGATTCAGTTTGCCCACAGCGTGTCCTAACCACCCCAACTACCCCGTCATTGCATGTGTGTGCATGCGGTGGGATGGGGGGGGGGGGGGTCGGCGGTTGTGTTTTATAAATCAATGCAGGAAATGCCGATGTCCACGACGGAATTGATGGGGCACTAATGTGTTTTGCTGCTACAATAGCGCTGTGATTGTGTGGGCAAAGGTTTTGTGACCTGTGTTCGCATGTAATTTGGTTAAAATGGCTTTTTGTATTGCAGTGACAAGGAATATTTGCAGTGAGTCGGGATTGAAATTTGATCGAGTCATCGCGATGTGATTCCTGTTTATACCATAGTTAACCTCCGGAATTTTTAAATGTAGACTAGAAAATATATTTTTTAAACCAAGATTTATGTATACCCTGCTAACTGCTAGTATACTTTTATCAAATGCCTAATGCTCGTTGCTTTTAACTCTTCGTTGCAAATTGCAATCCCAACTGGTTGTTACTAGTTGCAGCCACAAGTTACAAGTTACAAGTTACAGTAATTCTGGTGAAATCCTAGTTGGGGTCTCAACTTATAGGCGTGGTAAAACTTGATAAAATGAATAATTAATAAAACTAGTTTGATTTAGGTATTCCTAAAATATTATTAATGTGTTTTAATGTGTGTTCAAACTGACTTAATTTCGGGATCACATTATTTTTTATCTTTTCCACAAACTAGTAGGAACGTTCAAACCAACTCTATTTATAGATTACGTTTCTCGTGACAGTGATTGCAAAAAAACTGTTTCAGTTGAAACAATTCGAGACTATTAGGTAAATGTCTTCATGTGGCTCTCCTTGAACGTCTAATTTCCAAGTGAAACTATGCCTCGTACTTTAATGAGGTCATAGATCGTTGCAATTAAACAGCTGTTTGCACGTAGCATGAAGTTGTACTTGTTAATTACTTTAAATGAAGTACGTAGTCGTAGGCTCGTTTTTGTCATGTACTTACCTACTACATAAATAGGCACTACTTAAGCGGACGTGTAGTTGAGCGCTTGAAAGTTGGGTTGTTCAAGAACTTAACGAATTTGAAGGTAAAGTAGTTCCACTTGTCCAGTTCTAAGAAGATCCAGAATCAAGTGCGCCAGCTCTAATTCAATAAACCGAAATTGGAACGCATAAAAGTTGGTCTGCGTCAATAAATGTTTGTTTTCTATTGGTCTCGAATTTCCATCTTTATAGCTCGCGAACGCAAATTTAAAGCGCAAAGTTCTTAGACAGTATCAGCAAAGTGCATTAGCTATCTTGTTAATAATCTGTCTAGTCAAAATGAAAGATTAAGAACTGCTGGCTGCAATTGAATGCAGCTTCCGCTCTCGGTCCTATTGTCGCTTTCGGCATCGTCAAACTCGTGCAAGTTCGCACAACTTGCAAGCACTGAACCGCTTTCAGCACAAGTTCGTGCGAATTGTCCCCATCCACAGACAAACAAGCGGCAGCTCATGAGACATGCACAACTTGACTTGCCCCCCTTCGATCGTCTACAAGTTCATTCTTGGCGGGATTTAGGTCATGACGGTATCGGCCAGAGCACGGCTAACGCCATCCTGTTATCTGTTTGCGAATGTCTCCGCGGAGACGTCTTGGTACTTTGCAACGGTAGTAAAACGTTCCAAACTTTGATTATCTAATTGGAAATTCTATTTTATGGGACCGGGAGTCAAAACGTGTATTTAAAGATTTTTTTTTAAATTGGTGAGGTGAGAGGGGGGGGGGGGGGGATTTAGTCATGAACGACAGTTTTGAAATGCGCAAACTGGAACAAAAGTGGAATTAAAGCCATTTCGTGATAGGGGGCGTTGTTCTGAACGGGGGGACAAAGTTGTCGTTCTTTTTGTTTGTCTGTGCAGTTGATAAAACTATCTTGTGATTGCAGAGTGGTCCTACGCTGGCGTGAAGTAATTGAAGTAGAATTTCCTAGGCGACGGAGAAAAGAGTTTGTCGATTCGGTCGTTTTTCAAGAGTCGCTCCATTTGACGCCTTTACAACGCCGAACCCTGACAATTCAAACACGCTAAAGGTCGATTAGAAACGATCACATTAAACAAAAGTTCACTGATAGTGCCAGTATCATGCTCATTACTTGACAAATTACACGTTGCATTACAGAAACATTGCCACATTACATTATTTAAATGAGCTATGGAAAGGGAAAACTGAACAAACCATAAACCTCGAGACACTTTTAGGTGATTGTTAGAGTTTTCTGTTGGCTGTTTTTGAGTTTTTTTTAGGCGTTCCTAATGATTTTACTGTGGTTATGTTATTTGAGCTGTTATAAGTAAGTAAAACAGCTTAAAAAAGCTGTAAATATAGCTTACAAATAATGTTTTACAATATTTTTCCAAAAGTAGAACGTAAAAAAGTTTTATCCCTGCACAAGCAAAAAAAATCATATGGATTTGTTTTTATCATCAGCGTCCAGAAATATTGGGCAAGGCCGAATAGAGGCAACTTATACCTACTCAGAACTGTCTACAGTAAAAGCGTCTTAAAGTTCACGAAACATTTTTTTGCAATAGCCATACAATACTGCAAAATACTGCTCAATAATACAAAAATTTCATGCGATCAGTAACATGACCAACATTTGTATATCTGAAACCATTAGAATTAGTATACGTAAATGGCCTCAAAGGTAGGTATTATATTATGTATACCAGGAGCCAAGCATATATTGGAACGTTATATACAATAGCTATGGCGATTAGCTATATATAGTGCAAAGTCCTTTATGCAACATTGACTTGGACCTCTACAGTAACGAGAACAATTCAGCACTTTGGTGCAGACTCAAAGTGCTTTTCATTGAAGTGTTCGAGCGTTAGCAATCGCATATAGCTCAAATACGCATGACTTTATACTCAACTGCTGGCACACATACAAAGTTATACCTCTGAACCAAAACATCAAATACACTGATATAAAGACGATGACATATAATTTTAAGAACCAACTTATACAACTGCAGAGATCAAATGCTGTACCAAGTTAAACACCATAACATATACAAACAGAATGTTGTTAGCTAAATGTAGCAAACGTCATATATACCAGTCTACACACAGGGTTTGTGCTAATCTACCTCATAGACGGAGTTACAGCCATCTAGATGAATAGTTTCTTTGGCTTAGAGACCTGGCTTACCGTTCGCGTCTTTAGCCTCCAGGTTCTCCGCCTCAAGGACGACCACGTTGAGCACCACGATCGGAGGCTGCGGAAGATGAAGGACACAGTCGGCGATTAGTTGCACCGTTCAAAGGGGATGTGGCACGGAACGTCGGGAATTCATGGACACTTTTATTTAGCATTCAAAACCCAGTTTTAAATAGTTTTTTTTAAGGGGGCGGTATTTTATCAAATTAAATATCGAGCTATAATACAAGGTAATACGCATCTTGAAACATATTAAACATACAATTTGATCTTTACATAAATATGAATTCCTTTCAGGTCAAATCTATAGTTCTTGAAGTCCTGTCATTATATAGGGTAGTTTAATTTTCTGAAACGAAAATCACGCCGATATGCAATTTCAACATTAAAATAAAATTTGAGTTTTGAAGAAAAAATCTGTTTCAAACTGGTTTTGAGCGCTAAATAAAAGCCTTGCTGTTTTCATGATTGGGGAAACAGTGAGACTTTCTTTAAGCATCTAAATCCAGGATTGAATGGGGTTTTTTTCACAACTAAGCTACAGATAGGACAATAGAAATTTATTTTCTTGGGTCAAATCAGATGTCTAGAGTGCCAAACTAAAAATGTGCTCCCCACAGATACTTTTTACAAATTCTCTTTCGCAACAAACACAAATTCAAAAACAAATGTTTCTGTTCGATCTGAACACATTGTTCATGAAAATTGCTTTACGTTTCTTTGTTCAAACAATAGAATAAACTCACTGTCATATATACGTTGATACAATACATATAATATATACCTAACCTAAATCTATACCTCCCTCACATCTATATACCTAACCTAAATCTATACCTCCCTCACATCTATATACCTAACCTAAATCTATACCTCCCTCACATCTATATACCTAACCTAAATCTATACCTCCCTCACATCTATATACCTAACCTAAATCTATACCTCCCTCACATCTATATACCTAACCTAAATCTATACCTCCCTCACATCTATATACCTAACCTAAATCTATACCTCCCTCACATCTATATACCTAACACATTTGCCAACACACACAATTCCCATTCATGTTATTCCGTGCGAAAAAGACAAGAATAAAAGGGTGGCCTCATTCTCATGCACAACTCGATTCCATGCACCAGACCGAGTTTCATCCCCTCCCCCACCACCACCCCTGGGGTCCCGGAAAGGAAGGCATCCCTGTCCTCCAGAGAATATGCCACGGAGAGTGTATGCTCTCCCAAGCGAGGAGACCTTGGTTCGTATCACCCCGACCCCCTTTGGTTTCAGTCCCAATACCTGACGAACTAATCAAGTTCGGAAATCCGTCACGTCCTGTACAGCGCTCTGGTCGACTCGAAGAGGAGATGCCTGAAGCTGGGTTTACAGCTGGCAATGTTAGTAACACGATGTCGTCAACATTGCTAATCAGAGACTCCATGGCAGAGTCGCGAACATGACGTCATGCACATCAGAGTCGCTGATTGGTGGCAGAGCCAATGTTGATGACATCGTGGCCCCAACATTGCTACACTCTCAGATTTATTCACATGGCCTGTATGTGAATGCATTATCTTGAGCGACTCGATGTGATCTTTAGTAATTGGCATGTTAATCAATCCATTTTAAAATCGCCATCCACGCCGCCATGGCAATGATTCCCATGAGCGCATGCCATGTGGCCCATTGAACACGAATGTTTAGGGTATACAGACACTAGGCTGCGAGACGTATTGGGCAGTGATATCGGTAACCAGAGCAATCCAGTGGAAACTCTACATAATCGGCTCCCAAACTTGCTAACCATCCCAATGAAAGGTCTAAAACCTCCTCGGGGCATTCTAACCTCAAATTCCCGTAGGTGGCAGGCTCCTGCAATGGCAGCCGAGAACCAAGAGAATCATTCCCAGGAAGCCATGGGAAGCTTCGACGACATATTTGATTACAATCATTGCCAAGATTTCATGTCACTATCACATGGTTCCATGTGAAGTTTTTTGAGAGTGTAGATGTAACCCCAGCTGCGAGCAAACAGATGGCCAGCAGGCGCACGATTGGCCTGAAGGTTTAATTACTGGTCTCGCGATTCGTTGGGCGTTTGCAATGCGCAGCGATATGCTGACTGATGATGGAAAGGTTTAGGAATGATGGTGGTAAAAAAGTTTAACGTTGACATTCGCGGAAATGCCTTTTCATACACACCCACACACCCCAAACCCATCAAATGCCCACCGGCCTACCATCCGGGTAATCAAACCAAGGACTTTAATTGATAATGAGTACCACCTCATTTAAATTATAAATATTTAACTTATGTACCAACACATTTAAGGTCAATTTATGGCAGTTCAGTTAATTGCAACGCATGTATTTGACACAATCGTGCCACTTCATATTTATAGTTTATACACTAGTGCGAACGGTACACTCTGCGCTGATCTACAATAAAATTTTTAATTTCGTAAAATTATCTTTTATGTTACAATAAGAGCTACATTTTACAATACTCATTTGTTACAGGCACAATTTCGACTACGAGCATTTCAATCAATCAACCCCGAACTTGACCTTGACAAGCATCACCTTCCCATGACAATCTCCAAGATCGATCAAAGTTGTCGGCGCTGCATTCAAAACAGTGTCTCCCGAACAATCTATCACCGCCTACCAAACTCTCAACACTGCTTTGCCAGAGACGTCGACTAAAAAATTCAAAGCACGCAGGTAAAAACTTTGTCATCCCCCAACACACAACGTCGACACACGAATTGAGAACACGATTTCGATCGCTCCTTCGAGCGGATCCAAGCAACTCATCAGCAACATCAACCGCCACAGCAACAGCAACACCAAAATCAACATCAACATCAACATCAACATCAACATCAACATCAACATCAACAGCAGTCGCACCCGCTCCATAGACAGTCGTGCTGTCACGGTCGCAATCGAAGAACTCGACAGCCTTCAATTTGGTCGCGGCGCAATCTTTGTTTGACGTCGACAGTGGCGTAGTCTGGGGGGACGAGCAAACTTTTACCACGGATCAAGTTTATCCAGATTGACCATTCATATGCTAGAAGTGGCTACGCGAAAGCATGCTGAGCTATTTGAAAGACCTCGCACCGTGCAAGATTGGCGCTGTGGTCGCAGGGTAGAGTCTCTCTCACTCCCCTTCCCTTCTCTCTCTCCATCTCTCTCTCTCTCTCTCCCTCTCTCCCCTCTCATAATGAATGGTCACATGATGGTGCCAGCACACCCTAGCGACCGCCGGGGCACCTACTAGCAACAAGTTTCCCGTAGCCAATGCTCGGTATGATAGAAATCGGCGAAATCTTGAGGAAACACAAAAAAGAAACTAAAATACAGTTCAGGGATGCCGTCACTACTGCTGATTTCACATCTGTTTCACTCGCTCTGGCGATCATCACTATACTTACATAATTATTAGAGCAGCTTTCTAAATAATCTAATTATCGTTATAGATATTTCTCACTTAGCCATCCATCCATGTGATTGACTACCAAACGCACATTCCCTTACGCCACTGATTCCATACCGTCCTAGATCCACGCACGGTTTGCGAATTCAATTCACTACACCGCACGTGATACCAAAAAGCCGTGGAATAGGCACAGGCACAGATGGACCCCGACAGACAAGGCACGGCAGGTACAAGAGACAAGGCAAGGCAAGGCAAAGCACTTTCGCATTCAAAGAGATTATGCCGAGTAGCAGCTACCCACCGCGCCAGAGTTTTATTCGTGCAGATAGACTACGTGAATCTATCAAACGCCATCCGGGCACACTAATCATATGTGGCCTCAACCGCGCGTGCTCGCCTTCAAAGAGGACTGTGCTCTGGCAGAAAGACGCTGGGCGCGTGCGTAAAAGACTGTTCTAGCGGGAACGAGGTGTGCGCATTGGCGTGAACTTGTGCGCGAGGGTGGATCTAATTTCAGGGGGTACTAAACATCGGCGGTTCGTGCGATCTGGCGACGCGGATGGTTTCACTATGTTGGAGGGGGTTTGGGGGGGGGGGGGGGTGGGGTGCTTTCGAAATGTTGTCGAGGAAGAAAAGGGCTGCGTGTAGTGCGTTGCTCTGGGGCAATTTGTATGTTGGGCTGATGTAGGGGGGTCGTAGCGAAAGAATGTCAAGAATTCGGTGGCTATTTTTTAAAACCCGTGCATGAATAGTATTTGTGAGCTGACAGATAAGGCGGCATATTCGTCTTGGCTGCTGTCAGTGCTGTCGGCACTATTCAGAATTAATATGCTTGATATTTTGTAAAAAATATTGCTTTAACTGATTATTTCCTCTGTATAGTAAGAAAAATCTTTCTTATAAATCTTTTCTTATAAATGAACTGAACAATTATAGAAATGAAATTTATAGAAATGAACAATAGGTACTGCAGTGTTCAGTTAAATTTATTTTGAATAGGTAAACCAACTACCAACTAAAATCACGAACACATTTTGACGAGTCGTATTCTATAGAATCTATACTACCGATCGCTCTGCAATCACTTTCAGTGACCTTGAACTTGAAAACGACGGTCGTTAACGACTCACATTTATGTCCGTCCGTCCGTTTCGCAAACAGCCGACCGTCGTATATAGCTAAAAGATGATCCAATAGCGGAGACAGCCTCGACCAATCAAGCGGTCGATGAAAAACTAGTAAAACAAAAAAGTTTCTCTGTCTCCCAAGAACTTCCAGTCCCCATCTCTTCCAATCGGCTCTCTCTCTATATATATCTATATACTCCAAACAAATTAGACAAGTTTCTCCATTTCCTTGTTGGTCGGGAAAGAAATCTCGCGCGTCTTGCTCCACTCCAGGAAGTTACCACGTCTGTCTTGCACTATTTATAGTGACGACATACTAGTTTTGGGAAACTGCGAACTCCCGCGGGCGACCGAAAGGAAAACTGTGTCAAGACGGTGTGTGTCAACAAGTGATTGCGAGTGAATGGGCTTCGCCTGTTGGTGTACGAGATGCAAGTTTGCAATCGGGTCGCCGAAGTTAGGCATCGACCCACTTTGGTCACGAGGGTTCACAATAGTGTCAGTTCATTTCATTTGTAAACAAAGTACTGTCGAACAATTTAAAAAAAGATGTGAGTTTTGTTGGAATAACGTTATCAAATATTGTATTAGCGTATCGGATGTACTTACCGTATGAATTTCAGATATTTTAACTCTTACCGGGAAGCAATATATCGCAATATATCGTTCTCAAAATGAAGCAATATATCGAGCACCAAATCAAACCGCCTTTATAGCTCAAGCACATCGGTCTATTTAGATGTTGAACAGCTGTTTGAAACCGTACAAAGCGCAGAAGAATCTTGCCCGTGTTAAACCATAGGCAGTGATATTGAAAACGAATCGTTTTGAAATCACAAAGTTACGTGATCGGTCTCCAGTTTGAACGTTTAATGCTTAACTATGAACGTAAACCAAGCCTTTATATTGGCGTTACCTATCGATAGATAGCGATGGCCAGGAACATAATATAGTGGTCGTTGGAGACACCGAACGCATAACGTGACCTAACCTAACCTTACAGCTAACCTCACCTGCCCTGACCTGACCTGAATTACCTAACCTGACTTAACCTAACCTAACCTAACCTAACCTATAGCCATGCCCTTTAGTGGCGGCGTTACCTTTCCTCACTAGCGATGGCCAGGAACAGAGTATGGTGGTTGTTGGAGACACCGAACGCATAACGTGACCTAACCTAACCTTACAGTTAACCTCACCTGCCCTGACCTGACCTGCCCTGACCTGACCTGACCTGAATCACCTGACCTGACTTAACCTAACCTGACTTAACCTGACCTTACCTAACCTATAGCCATGCCCTTTAGTGGCGGCGTTACCTTTCCTCACTAGCGATGGCCAGGAACAGAGTATGGTGGTTGTTGGAGACACCGAACGCATAACGTGACCTAACCTAACCATACCTAACCTGACCTGCCCTGCCCTGACCTGACCTGAATCACCTGACCTGACTTAACCTAACCTGACTTAACTTGACCTTACCTAACCTATAGCCATGCCCTTTAGTGGCGGCGCGTACCTTTTCCTCGCTAGCGATGGCCAGGAACTGTCTGTGGTGGTCGTTGGAAATGCCGAACTCATAACGTGACCTAACCTAACCAAACCTAGCCATGCCCTTTAGTGGCGGCGCGTACCTTTTCCTCGCTAGCGATGGCCAGGAACTGTCTGTGGTGGTCGTTGGAAATGCCGAACGCCTGCTGCGCGTACGAGTACAGGTCCTCCTTGTAGTGCGCGTATTGTCCGGTGGAGGCGCCCACTTTGTTCGTGATCGTGTACAGCACCTCCACGTACAGCTGCTCGATCTGCGGGCGAAAAAGATGGGAAACAATTTTAGGTACAGAATTGTCACGTTAAGAAGGAAATAATTGTTCAGTGGACTCCTGACTTAGGGCTGACAATCAATTTGATGATCGGACCATTCAACCCTTTGGCGGAGCATTGGGATGGCCTTTGAATTTTGTCTCCTTTAGATCTTTTAACAGCAGGGAGCCTCTTTGAGAGTGAAGTGAGTGCCCTACTTCTAAACGTGAAAAATACTATAGGCACTAATGATTTATGCATAACACGAATTGTCAGTGTCTATGTCAATATTGGCTGCGATACAGCTTCAAGGCAATGGCCCCGCAATCGAATTCCTGCCTCACCCACAAGCTACACTCTGTCCGATGCAAGAATGCACTTTCCGTTTCAGCGTTACTTTAACTTGCCTTTGGAAAGGGCCACGTTGAAGTTGGATGCGCAAAAAAATGCATGTGAAAGTGAGATAGGTACTAACATTGTATCGGAGAGTGTATTTTCTTATGGGACAGAGTGTAAGCGCATACTGATACTTATATAATAATTTAATTTTTGGATGCAGGCACACTAGGGAAAGCCCTCGGAAAGCCCTTAGGCACACGATTTTTAATATCGTTTTTAATATTTTTAAAATTTGATAAAATAATAGCAATTTACGGATATTTTTAAACTTTGAGACAGTATAGTGCTCTATGGATTCTTGTGATTTTTTTTTAGATATACCTAAATGCATTTTCCAATCAGACAGAAGTAGCGATTTAAACATTTTTGTGTTCTCTGGATTTACGTTTTATGTATTTGAATGTAGACATTGTTTAAAATAATAGGCTATTAAAGTGAACTCTCTGTTTCTCGTTTTTTCTTGTTGTTCTTTGTTGACATCGGTTCTATATAAATGTCTTGGTAATGGTACAGCTTCCCTGCATGATATGGCTTAGCCTTTGTAACGGTTGCTTTTGAGAAGTTTAGAGGTAAATGCAGCGAAGGGATATTTTAAAACTCCACGGAGAATGGAGGTTTACAAAACCTTGTGTTCTAAATGTTTGGCAGTGAAATGGCAACAAAAATCAGTTTCACGTCCACCTTTTTTATGTCTCTTCATCTTTTATAGTACCACATGCAGTTCACATTTTAACAATTTTAAAATATAAGATAATTTGAAATGTTCAAGAAATGTAACTCGAATTTCAGAATGAAGGTTTTTATCGAAATCATACAGGACCTAAAAATACTCTTTCAGTATTTTTTCACAGAATAATAAGCTATAAGTTAAGTTATATAAGCTAAGTTCATGTATGTGCGGAAGATTTTTTATTTTAAATGTCACTTTGAGGCCTTTTACTGTACATCCCCCACCCCATTTTAATCTTTCAACTGATGAAACACCGTTGATCACCACCAAAGATCAATTTGCAAACGAAACACGGTTTATTCAGCGCCTTTTTCTCCAAAACAACTCCCAACTGAACTCCAGCAGCTAGCAACTCAATTAGGAACTGGCCGTGGTTGGACCTACACACCAGGGGCCATCCGGTATGTAAATTCACTGCCTGCCTCCCGGCAATCCGACGTCGCAAGGCGCTAAAGACAAGGCAAATAGACAGAGGTCTGCCGTATACATGGAATTACCATTTTACTTCGTCTAGCGCAACTCGCACTCGGCACAGCAATGTTGTTGGAACAATAAAGAAAACCCATTTGAAACCAGCATTCGGAGATGTTAGGGAATGTGAGATCTACTGTAAACAGTCTCAGACATTTCCGTTTGATGATTTTCCGCTTTTGACGTTTACAGATGTGTAAAATAAGATTCTATAGTTGACATTTTTCGCACTGCTTCGGGTCGTTTTCTTTCTTTGCCGAGAACATTAGGGGTTTTTGAGAAGGATGCATGTTTTCAGTCACTTTCGGCTGTCGCGAGTTTGAAAATAAACGCGGCGAAATGATTGCAGATGTGTGACGTAAAACACGGTGGCGTGGGTGATATCAAAGGATGATATGTAAGCACATGATGTAAGCAGCACACGAAGGAAGGTCTTTGGCAGCTGTGAGTTTAGCGCGGGTAAAAAATTCGAGCTTTATTGAATTTGAAAAATTACACACCGCACGGATGTTGGTGTACAAGAATAAACAATTTTTTTTTGCTTTTATACATTGTCTACAAAAAGTAAAACTCTTTCATCTCAGCACAATTTGTGTTTATAGATGAGGGTATTCTTGTGAATGCCGTTAAGGGGCTGCCAACTTCATTTTCGCTCGCTACGCTCATCAATAACTAATCGGAATGCAGTATTTTACTGGTAATCGAAGCGAGATTTTTTTTCAGAGATTTAATGTCTATAGGCATACCCAATTTATTTTTTCAAGACAAGCGAAACTCAAGTTGAGAAAACAAATTTTGAAGTGTGTGCGGAAAGTTTTTCGCTAAGCAGTTATAGAGGTAAATGCTAATTCGTATATCTTACAACCCTAGCTAGAAACAGAAACTTGAGACGCGCATCTTGTATAAACTCAAATTTCCAAGATGTGTTTTAAGGAGAAAAGTAGAGAAAAAAGACTAAACATGGAAAAGTCCTCTTGAGAAAAACTAGATTAGAACTCTATTACGATGTTTGCAGTGAGTCTAAGAGGACAAAAAGGAAGAAATAGGAGCAGAAACTACATTACATGGAGACAACAGCATACTCTTGTGTCGCAAAAAGTGAAGTGAGAAGGCTCGTTTCGAAGGACTGCACATTGTGAAGTAAGAGCAGGGGAAAAGAAAAACATTCTCGAGGTAATTATCGTTGGAGTAGGTAAGAATCGTTATAAAAATTGCGCATTTTAGTATGAAGATTGTTCCATCGACCATTTTATGAAACACTGATATGATGGAATGATGGATGCTTCCAACTGCATATTTATGTGAAGGCATATTGAAGGTAAAACACAAAATTTCTAGAAAAACTTTACCATCGCTATTCTTAATTGTACCCTTGTGCAACTTTGGTGAAGCATATGAAGTAGGCATTCACAGGAATACTCGCATCTATAAACACAAATTGTGCTCAAATGAAAGAGTTTCACTTTTTGTAGACAATGTATAGAAGCAAAAAAGATTGTTTATTTTTGTCCACCAACATCCGTGCGGTGTGTAATTTTTTTGAGATACAGTTACCAACAAAACGTGTTTTCCATTTTCATTAACAAAATTTTACAGTAGGCAAATTTTTTGGCAACGCATCTGGTTTCTTTCAACGCAATTCAAAGTAGGAAAAGAAATACAAAGAGACGCACGCCCAACTAGTTACAATACTTTCCACACTGCCCACACTTCCCACACAGCCCACACTGCCCATACTGCCCACACTGCCCATACTGCCCATACTGCCCACACTGCCCACACTGCCCACACTGCCCACACTGCCCACACTGCCCACACTGCCCACACTGCCCACACTTCCCACACTGCCCATACTGCCCACACTGCCCACACTGCCCACACTGCCCATACTTCCCATACTGCCCACACTGCCCACACTGCCCACACTGCCCACACTTCCCACACTGCCCATACTGCAAGATCTGTGCTGCTAGTCAAAAAGTAAAAAGCCTTGAACCCAGGGCCTGTTCAAGCCACCGTCATGCGCCTATGGGTTGATCAATCGACAGCTAACCTAACCTGACCCCCGTAATGCAAAGCTGAGTGAGACTGTTCCCTACACGTCACAGTGTTGGCTCCCAAGGATGCGCGCGCAGCATGGCCGCAACGCCCCCTGGTCAGCTGCGTTTCCCAGGGCCGATCCCTGGGAGAACTCCCCGAGGCACGGGAACTGCCAGGTCTTCCACACTCGGCTTCCCGTCAACTGGATTACAGAGTGCGCTACCATTGCAGAGTCCATCGATGTGTTAACACGGGGTTTGGGATATTTCAACTATGTCACGCTTTTATAGTTAAACACATTTTGCTAATTTCCTAAACATTTGTAGTAGATATAACATTTGGAGTAAAAATTCACACTTTTCTGCCACGAGATGTTCAGTGAGCCATTTCAAAGTATTTAAATATGTCATTTAAAAAAAATCATATATACAAGACTTTTTTTAAAGATATATAATATTTAAAATTGAAACGGCGTCTGTCTGTCTGTCTGTCTGTCTGTCTGTCTGTCTGTCTGTCTGTCTGTCTGTCTGTAATTTTTAGTTCCAAATATTTTCACCAGAGGGAGAGAGTTTCGCAATCCTTATGAAAAATTGGAGTAAAATAGCTAAACCCTGCATCCAGATTCCAGAGCATAGGAAGTAAAGTTTGGAGTTAGTTGACCGCTGATTTTGTTTAACGCTGCTTTGTGGATACGAATTAGGGCAAAAATCTGGGGCTAGGAATTTGGGGTAATTTCTTTTAGTGATTTGCTTTAAGTGCCAGCAATTTTGTCTGAATCGCTGCTAAAGGAAAGTTATTACGGGGGGAAATGAACTCCAATACCCTATATGACGTCGTCTACGTCACATAAAAGCTTTATTATTATTATTTTCAATTCCATTCAATTCGTTTTTATTGTCCATTATCAATTGGTACATGATTTGGAGACAGGTAGATAGGTAATATCCAAGACTAGTTAATAGCAGTGTAAGTTACTGTTAAAATTTCAAAAAAAGTAGTAATAAATCTTGTCGCTTCTGTCACCGACTATGAAACATAAAAATCTTTCACCCCGACACGACTCGTATCAAGATGACAGTGGAGGCGAACTTGTCCGATCTCCCGCCAGAGGGTGTGAGTGAACGAAGGCATGGTACCGCGGAGATGTTAACACCGATCTGCTCGGCACAAAGAGTGCGTCGTTCCACTTTGGGAGAGCGAGTACAAGAGCATGACTGAACGCCTCTTGCTTTCGGGGGAAAGTCTTGCTTATTGCCAGTGGTGTCGTCCAGGGTATACGCAGGTATACGGCGTATACCCACCTTTTATTTTATAAATTAGCGTATACTCATGCTTTCATTTTTAAGAAATACTCTGGTATACGCTGGTATAGTTCGTTCTAGAATTCCTGGTCAAATCCACTTCAGGGCTTCGGACAATGTCATTGTTAACACATAATATTTGTCTCTTGACATGTGTCAAGAATTTTCACCAACTCTGTCCCTTTCACAGCCCTATGTTGCCAATTTTCGGGGAACGCCTTTCATTGCCACACAAGAGGGACGAAAGCGACAGTGCAGATATTTGCAAGGAGATCCGTCAGTTGTCAATCTCGAAGAGAACACAACAGAGCTTAGCAGAGCTTACAAGGGTCGGCTCGCGTCTTTCTACCCCAAAATCTCAAGTGGTTTGGACCAGTAATTCGCGAACGTACTATACCTACACGAAGTGCTAGATTTTAAATGTCTAACTTTTGTGAGTTTTCCATGTTTCACACTTTATATACCCATTCACCTTATCTTACCCATTTTCCATCCAACCATAGCACACCCATTTCACCACTACCCATTTATCCATTTACCTTTGAGCCGCAAATCGAGATATGTGGACGTGTTTTAGTGAAACCCTAGCGAAAGTAGTCGTAAGCGCCAAACAACAATGTTTGATATGTGAAAATATGACATGTTGGTAATGACGAAAATGTGGAAATAAGAATTCAGTTGCATTTTTACTGCCCCCCCCCCTCCACCCTGCGGTTGATGAAAATTAGCATATACCCACCTTTATTTGCAGCACTACACCACTGCTTATGGGGGATGGTGGGAAAGTACCAGCCTTTGATGCTATCATCTGCCAAAGCATACTAAAAGCATTACTAGTCGCGTATAAGAGGTGCAGTGGCGTAAAGAAGAGGTCCGTTGACTACATACATTTTATGACTTCATACTTACAATCATTTGATGCTCAAACAAATCAACTCTTTAACGAAAGATTGTTTATAAAATATAACGTATTTGTGACTTGATTATAACTTATTCCCAAGACGTTTCTACTAGTATTATCGTTGTAAGGGCATTTTAATGCCAATCTCCAAGATAATAAATAATGTATTTTAATTGCAACGTTCGTCCGGCCTCGAAAACGTCCGCCTCTGTTCTCTCTTGGAATTAAAGCCATATTTAATGACGACTGTCTTTCCCACAAAATAACAAGAAGGCCAACATAAAGGGTAGTCCTAAATCTGGCTGAGCTCTTTATAAAGTAAATATCGAACACAAAAAAGACTCAGAGGCAACTCATAACAACCATGAGTCCATGATGCGATACAAGAAAATAGGCATAAAGAAAAATGTGAAAATACATACCGCCACTGAAGCTCAGGAGCTGGCATTCGACAATAGTCAAAATTCTGAGGGTATTACGCTTTTGAGCTGGAGAACATTGGAAATGCTAGTGTAAGGCGATCTGTCTACCTATCTACCTAGGAAGTAGGAACCTAGGAACCTAAGAACCAATGTGTACGTCGCAACTAAGTATATGCTTTCACACTCTAACTTTAACAAAGGGATGTCACGAGATTTTGTTAGACAATGCCTCGTCTCGAGACGTCTTGCGTGTGTTTGTTGGGCGAAACATTGTGGAGGAATTTGCGAAGACGCAGTTGAAAATTAAACTTGGCAAACAACTTACAGATTGTTTGACTGGGTATAACCAGCCGGAAATTATTTGCTTTTGTTTTCGAAGAGTTTCTGTGAAAGATGTTCGCGGTTTACGTATGAGTGAGTATATTTTATAGAATATTCTTCGAAGAGTTGTTTCCTCAGGTTAATTGTCTAGCTCTAGACTTTTACAAGACGTTAGAAACAGCAATATAGAAGTAGCGTTCGGTGCATGCATCACTGTAATTCTGTCTGCAATCTTAATAACATAACTTTTACGGAAATTTGACGTAAACTAATCAGATACAGAACCAATCAGAATCATTTTGTCGACTTGTTGAATGAGTTCTTTGCATGTTCAAGGAAATAAAGATTAAGCATTGATTTGCTTCACAGATTAATTAACGTCATAATTAATGTAAGAAATTAAGTTACTGTCAAAGTTAATTGCAAACCAGTCTTAAAGACTCTATGGTAGGAACTTAAAGACATTTTCTTATTTTCTGAAAGTAATCTCTCCTGAATCGTATAAAATGCCGCTGAAACGGTAAATCGTTAAAACTAAAAGAATCTACGAAAACAAGCCACCATCCAACAGTGACCACCTGAAAATCCCTTGTTAACTAAATTAACACCAGACAATAGACAAGATGTTGTAAAACTGGACGGCCATCTTTTAGCGTTAGTTCTCAAACAGTGTCAACAAACAAATTAAGAAACTCGTCTGTTCCAACAACGCAATATGCAGGTACCGAAGTCGTCGGCGACAGAGGCCCGTTAAAGTTCACAACCGGCGTTGATATTAAGTGTGCGACGCTCCAGACTGGCATTGGCAATTACTGGAAGTGCACGTGTTCGCGATACAAACTCGATTATGGGGCCGTCTAATCGGCGACCCGTGGAATTGTTGACGACGGCCCGGGAAGGGGAGTGCAATGTGCACAGGGATCTGATGGGGAAGCCGTCGATGAAGGGTTCGAGGAAGTTTCGAAGTCGGGGGAGAGGGTATGATGGCAAATATTTCACGCTGGGCTTTGAATGATAAATAAAAGTCTCGCTCTTTATACAACATAGAGGGAAAACAAAGTGACAACCAGAGTGAAACAGTGAGACTTTTATTAAATGAAGGGTGGGATATTTATCTTCCCATTGCTTTTCAATGTTGTGTAGTGAATACTTCCGAATGAATACAAATGAATACAAATATACACTTATAATTTAATTTATTGTTAGTTTTTGGTTATTCTGCAAAACTATTGGATGTATGCTATAACCAGCATGCGCGATTTTTCTGAATCACTGAATGAGTGTTTACTTTATCAGCTAAGAAATGTCAGTCAAAACAGGACTCGAACTTTGCGTCTTTGCAATCGCTCTCATGAAAGTACCTTCTTTGCCAATTGAATTAAAGCTATCGTGACAACTTCAACTCCAAGTTTCTAATATCTTCGCTTGACATGTTATCTCGGAAATGAATAGAGTATGAATGAGATGAGAGCTGTGCTAATATTTGAATTTGTGTTTTGATTGATGATAACCGTTGATGTAAGCACAATGATCCGTCAAAACTCTAGAGGATTATTCATCTAAAGGAAACTATGATTTTCGTACCTGCCACTCATATACGAAGTCATATCAATTTAAAATCTTTGTAATAAATTCCATCACCTCTTACAAACTCTTTGTGTGGAACTACAATAAAAAATTCTCAACATGCATGTTGGTCAAATTGATAGTGGGCGACACATTTTACGTCACTTCCAAACAAAATTGTGAGGTTTAAATTTGTTTACGGTCTTTCGACTTATACTGTTCACATACTCTGTATACTATGTCGAATACCTGTATATAACGCCTTTGTACAACCGATAAAGGATGTCACCTGACAGGCTAGAACATTCATCCTCACGCGGAATCCGTTCAATTCGGAATGAGCTCGATTGAAAGCGAAACAGCGCAATTGTCGGGAATTCGCAAACGCTTTTTGCCGCCATGTAATATTCATGCACATGCTTTTACCGTTACATCCCGACCGAGCGCCGCTCGTAATGGCTATGGAATTGCCCAACGGATGTATGATTTCACTTCGCGTACACACATATTTCGAGGAATGTGATATTGTCTTCACGCATATACATTTCCTCTCGGCAGAAAATATCGAATAGCACATTAAAGTAAGTTTCGTGGAAAATTTTCTCGCATGTTGTGGCTTGCCAATTTAGAAAAAACGCGCGTTCGAATGGCAGAATTCGGTTCGAAGGTCGAATCCGTTTTCTCTCCATTTGTCAGGAATATTTAGTTTCAACTCGAATCTACTATCTGGATGGTTGCTTGTGGAGTGAGACCCTTCGCTAGGAAAGTGAGACGTTTGGTCAAATCCAACAACAGACGAAGAGTTTTACCCGGCTTGTCCTTTAAATGCCTCCTCCTATTACGCAGCCAAAATGCCTAGGCTCATATGGCATTCTTCAACCAAGTTTACTCATTTCCATTCGCATATCAGTCCTGGAATCGCCACCGAATAGTACCCAAGGCTCAAGCCTGTGAATGCTGACACCTTGGCTCTTCTGACAGCAGGGTAGCCTCTTTGGGAGTCAAACACAGCTCTCCTTCTAACAGAAGGGGAGCCTCTTTGAGAGTCAAACACGTAGCTCTCATTCTAATAGCAGGGGAGCCTCTTTGAGAGTCAAACACGTAGCTCTCATTCTAATAGCAGGGGAGCCTCTTTGAGAGTCAAACATCTTTCCAACAGCAGAGGAGCCTGTTTGGAGTCAAACACCGCTCTCCTTCTAAACGTGAAAAATACTATAGACGGGTAAGAGTCTAGCGTAGCTCTTTGGAGAAACTGCATTATTAAATATATTATACATTTATGGTAGAAGTGTCAGTTTGGCTATGCGGGCTGCGTTCAGGGTTTGATTCTAATGTAGTCTGAGTTACTACTAGAGTGGCTTCAGTCCCATGTCGAGAATGTATTTCCCAGCGCTGTGGACGCCGTTTATCAAATGGTGGAGGCGCCTGGTTTGCTCTGCGGGCTGCGTTCAGGGGTTTGATTCTAAAGTAGTCTGAGTTACTATTAGAGTGGCTTCAGTCCCATGTCGAGAATGTATTTCCCAGCGCTGTGGACGCCGTTTTTCAAATGGTGGAGGCGCCTGGTTTGCTCTGCGGGCTGCGTTCAGGGGTTTGATTCTAATGTAGTCTGAGTTACTACTAGAGTGGCTTCAGTCCCATGTCGAGAATGTATTTCCCAGCGCTGTGGACGCCGTTTTTCAAATGGTGGAGGCGCCTGGTTTGCTCTGCGGGCTGCGTTCAGGGGTTTGATTCTAAATTAGTCTGAGTTACTATTAGAGTGGCTTCAGTCCCATGTCGAGAATGTATTTCCCAGCGCTGTGGACGCCGTTTTTCAAATGGTGGAGGCGCTTGGTTTGCTCTGCGGGTTGCGTTCAGGGGCCAGAATATAATTTCTAAGTTTCTATAGATCGGTGGTACTCAACCTACGGTCCAGCGCTTATATTTTTGCTGCTTACCTCAACATTTTTATTACATTTGAAATGTCAATTTGACGTGCAATTCTCCATGGAAAAGATATTGAATTGAAATTCCCACTGCCTCTTTCACAAGTGCGTAATTTCAACGTATTATTAACGTCGAAACTCCCTTAACCCATAGATTTACACAATAAAAGTGCTCTCAATCAAAATTGAAGATTGGACTCCCAAACTTCCCCATTGTGTCGTAAGTAATGTCAATTATCATTCATCAAGTACAAGCAAGTACAAGTCACGGGAATGCGTTCAATCAATACCCACAATGTTACTCAACGCTATAACTTGCAATTTGCTAGTTTTACGTCACATCACTCTTTGCGGCCCACAGAGATAACACATTTTTTTATTTGGACCTGTGCAAAAAAAAGTTGAATACCCTTCATTCACTGCTCCGGTATACGGGATGAGAAACTAGTGTGCCGTGCCAACTCTTACTGCATTCACGATGCATGTTCGGTTTTTATGTTTTAAAATAAACAAACAATTGGGGATACTTTAGCTTACATTCAGTTTACTTTCAGTTTACTTTCAGTTTACTTTTCAGTTTACTGTTACCAGATCAATTCAGTTTACTTGTTTAGAATGAACTAGTTTCAGCTTTTAACTAGCAATACATAACGACATAATCTTTGTTAAAGAATCGATCTGGCAGCAGATGACAGCTGGTAAGGCCTATACTTTATCACTGCAAGGCATACAGAGAGCGTTGAACTAGTTGCACATCCCGGCTAGCAATGGTCGAAGGAAAACAACAGTTCTAGATAGTAAAAAGCCCCAATGAAGGCGCTCACCTCCTTCTTGTGGAAACGGTATTCCGTGGACTTGATGCCGACCGAGTGCTCGTTGGGGGGGTTCTCGTCGACCCGGTTCTCGGCCTCCTTAATCGCCAGCAGTCGTCGGTTCTCCTGTTTCCATGACAGCGCCGTGAAGCTCTCGAAGAACGAGCCGTCGGTCTCTTGCACCCTGCCAACGAAGCAGACACCGCGGACTTGTTAGAACCTTTCTGTTTTAGGACCAGACTTCGTACTTTCTACACTGCTATCCAGTAGGACTGTGATACTACTATACTATATGACTGTGATACTACCATACTTTATATGCTACTGTATGCTAAGACCAACCATAAATCATACTTTCTATTCTATACATGACTACCCATACTACAATACTTTATATACTACTACTACTACTACTTCTACTACTATACTATAGGACTGTGATACTACCATACTTTATATACTACTGTATACAAAGACCTACCATAAACCATACTTTCTATTCTATATATTACTACCCATACTTCCATACTTTATATACTTCTACTACTATACTATAGAACTATGATACAGCCATACTATCTATATAACTATACTGTAGGCTTACCATAGTTCATACAATACATTCTATACCATATGACTACCCTACTACCTTACTTACTATATTAAAAGTTTGTATACGACAAGTAATTGATGCATTTTCAGAGTTTGCCTTTGGGGAGTTGTGCTTTGTTTAAGAACAATAATTTCTATTAATTGAAGAATGACTGTGCTTTATTTTAGAGTAATTGAGGGCAATTGCTTCTCATTTCAAATGTCCACTTTAAGTTCCAATCGACCAAGTGGCCAATTTGGCTTAAACAATTTACACGCCTTCCAGGAAACTAGGTACACTTCAAATTGCACCAATGGTGGAAGGTGAACACCAAGATTAATTTGTATATAAAGCCCCCAAACACAAGATACGAACCAGAGCCCTTCACGAAATATGATACCACGGGTTAAATTTAAATTGAGCGCTTAATTGCTTCAAAACATTTGCAGCCACTTACAGCTATAACACCCACTTAAGCTGGACGTACCTAGCCCTAAGGGTCAAACTGCTACGGTTACAACTCCAGAGGGGGGGGGGGGGAGGCACGGGGCGAGTGGGTGGCCGCTCACGGTTCGGGAAACGTTCACCGAGCGCGACATTTCCCGTGGCCGGGTCATTTTCCGAAGCGTGGGAGCTGTTTCTCCGGTTGACCGCCCAGCCTATGATAGCAAACTCAAGGCGGTGCGAGGACAAAGAGTGGACGCTTGACGCCCCCCCCCCCCCCCCGGGGATGTGCGCACCGTTTCCTGGACGACCGAACATCGCTAATGTCTTGCTAGTGACGACATCTCCTTTCTATCGCTCTCTCTATATGTAGCTGAGCCAAAGTCTCTCAGGAAACAATGGTAGGATGGAATTCGACTGGTTCAGAATCTCAAGACAGCTTTCACGGCATCGAATTCGTTTATTTATACACTAGAGAGGTTTTATTTGGTGCAGAGAGCGGGCAATGAATCGAATGGACGCCATTTTTTGTCCAAACTCCTGCGGCTGTCACAGGGAAACTATAGGCTAAACTGGGCTAAATATAGCCTAAATATAGGCTTAAAAGGCAAATTCAAGCTAAGATAATAATTTTCTTGTGTCACAAATTGTCAATTATCAATTAAATATGAATTAATTTTATTTGGACAATTAATGGCATCCAAAACGGTTTCGAGCATGGTCGCTTTATGACAAAAAGCCTCTCTAACAACACGGACTCAAACGCGCCAATTTCGTTCTGTTATTTTTGGTTTGTTTTCGCCATGCTTTTTCTCGGAAAACGAATAAAGCTGGAATTGTATTCTATAACAACAGCGTCGACGGCTCTGATAAACCTTTTGACATATTGAAAAGAAAGTGATAATAAAAAAATTCTTTGACTTTACAAGTGGCTTTTGTGTGTGTGTCTCATATTTACAAAGGCAAGTACTTAACGGGGCTCGATTTGAAAGTGACGGTTAAACGCGCCTGGTTAAGATGAGCCGGGAATAGCTAAAGCCTTTCTTGTTTTATTTGGTTTTTTTATTCAAAGCTGATTACAAGTTTAAAATTACCTTCGCTCCGGTGTACTTACATACACGTCCTACTTTATAATTTCCCTTATCCACGTTGATTGATGTGCTCCGCATGAATTTCCATGGGTAATTTCCCTCATTTCCCGCATGTACTTTTCGTTTTTCCTTCGTGCTAACCGCCGCAATCTAGCAGCTGCATTTGTTTGAGGTAAATTGTAATTTTCTTCCCTTATATGCACAATCTAGTGTGAGACCTTCAGAATAATGTTATGTGTGCATGTCCTGGAACACACTGAAAGAAGTTAACAGTAATAGCACAGAGCATATGTGCATATACTGGTTCCCCTATGTACCCATATCATTTTAAAGTTTTAAACTAAATAAATAATTAATTAAAATTAAAAAATAAGTAGAAATAAATTAAATAGCAAGGAGTGGAATCCCTTGTTGTTTGTGGCGATGACCAGAAATATGACTTTCTATCTGTTTTATTGTACTAACATATGAAATAAAATGACATGGCTGGTATTACAACATTTTTAAACTCTGGATTAAGTTTCTAGCCCTCAGAAACAGATGAATTCCTCGGCATCCTATTGGCGGTTGCATTGACAAATAATTTAACTCCTACTTTAGCTCTGGGTTGAGGCACTTGTAAAACCGGCCCTAAAGAAATGAAACTTTTTTTTTGAAAACCTTGATACTGAAGTAGACATCATCGTCCCCTGCTCTCCGACTTTAGCCAACCTTGCACACTTTGTGAGGCGTCTGACGACGCTGCCGGCCGAGCAACTCGACGACGCCGTCATAGTCGACGGCGTCCCCTGCTCCCATAAGCGCAATGCTATTTGACTTGGTCGTTTCTCGGTCTCCATAAGACCAACGCTCTAGACACCGTCTCCGTTATTATGAGGGCGTCGACGACGTTGACGGCCACGCACCCCGGCGTGCCGGTCACCGTCAACGGCGTCCCATATTCTCTGACTCTTAGCAAAGCGTACACACCATAGTGGGGGCGTCGACGACGGTTACGGCCGCGCAACCCTGATGTTTACAAGTTAAAATGTTTGTTCTTTTGAAAACCAATTTTTATCATATTCTCAATATATTTATCTACTTGTTAAGAGTTTGACAGATCACTTAGTTCTGGGTACAGGCAGGTATTGCGATAACTTTACATTCAAATTCGCTTGAGAATAACATCATCTCGAAAGAAAGTAAGGTTATATTCACCATCAGCAGATGTAACTCATCATTAATAACTTTTAATATAGTGTGATCCTTAACAAAACAGTGTATTCCCTATAGCCTCTAAGTTATCGTTCGCTTATGCCCTGTTTGACCAAATCTTTCAGAATTTTACTGAATTCAGCCAATCACATGCAGCAAATTCAGTTGTAACTCCTAGTTGGGATCTCAACTAGGAAATGGCAAACTTGGAAAAACCGTGCGTCAGCTATGAATCTAGTTCTAAACACACAAATAGCATGTTGTCTTAACGGCTGGCGCTATATACTTATAGTTCTTATATACACGGTCCGACGTCCATATACAATCACTATCACAACAATTTTATTCATTCAGTAGTGAGAGTGTCACTATCTTCACGTGCAGGATGCGAACTACACGGCGACAAGGCATCGTTTTACGTGCACTGGTTGTCCGATGCCGAATCGCCAGTGGTGAAAATCGGAGAGGAAAACCACGGGGTGACTTTTCAAAATGTTGCCGAGAATATCAGAGGTATGGGAATCGCGAATAAGACGGTCGGATTTCCAGCCACCAACGGTTTTATAGAAGATTTCCATAATAATTTAATGTCTTCTTTAATTTCACTCGTTGCATGCACCTACAACAGCATCATTTATTACTAGGTCCTCATAAAAAGTTTTAAAATTCGGTAGGTATTAAATAATAAGTGAAGATGCTAAAATTGTTTTCTTTCAAAATACCGCTGACAAGCTTCGGCTTTGTGGCAGCTCAGGATGTTAAGAAACTTATGTAACTTGTTTTGTTGTTACGTTTGATATAAAAAAAAGTCCGGATGTAAAGTCGAAATATATAATCTGAAAAGCTATACGCAACATAACATTTACTGCCCAGTTTCAATAAGTGATGTTTTTGCAAACTAGTGCTCAAATAAGGTGTACATACACATCTAGAGTTTTTCATAGTTGTATTTTTGGAAATTTTCTCCAGAAATTTTAACTTATAATGGGGACAGGTCCCATTTGGGGTATAGACTATTGAGATGGGGTGAGCGGGGACAAGTGCCGCTGCAAGCATAGCCGCCACTGCGACTCCAGCGACTCTTGGGCGGTGGCGGGGGGGGGGGGGGGGAAGGGATTCGCGAAATAAGACATTTATCACGACGCTCTGATTTGTTTGCGAGACGCGACGCGAATATGGGGCCGCGTCGCGGCGACTAGGGAATCGATGCGGCGTATCGAGTGAATTTCGATGGCAAACAGATCGCTTTTGAATATACGGGGATTTTTGTCGCATTATCCCGGCGAAGGCATCGGAAAAGGCGTCGGTGAAGGCGTCGGGGAAGGCGTCGGCGAAGGCGTCGGCGAAGGCGTCGGTAAAGGCGTCGGTGAAGGCGTTGGCAAAGGCGTCGGAAAAGGCGTCGGTGAAGGCGTCGGTGAAGGCGTCGGCGAAGGCGTCGGCGAAGGCGTCGGCGAAGGCGTCGGTGAAGACGTCGGTGAAGGCGTTGGCAAAGGCGTCGGAAAAGGCGTCGGTGAAGGCGTCGGTGAAGGCGTCGGTGAAAGCGTTGACAAAGGCGTCGGAAAAGGCGTCGGAGAAGGCGTCGGTGAAGGCGTCGGCGAAGGCGTCGGCGATGGCGTCGGTGAAGGCGTCAGTGAAGGCGTTGGCAATGGCGTCGGAAAAGGCGTTGGCGAAGGCGTCGGAGAAGGCGTCGGAGAAGGCGTCGGCGAAGGCGTCGGCGAAGGCGTCGGCAAAGGTTTCGGCGAAGGGTCGGCAAAGGCGTCGGCGAAGGCGTCGGCGAAGGCGTCGGCGAAGGTTTCGGCAAAGGTTTCGGCGAAGGCGTCGGCGAAGGCGTCGGCGAAGGCGTCGGCAAAGGCGTCGGCGAAGGCGTCGGCGAAGACGTCGGCGAAGGCGTCGGTGAAGGCGTCGGTGAAGGCGTTGGCAAAGGCGTCGGCAAAGGTTTCGGCGAAGGCGTCGGCGTCGGTACCGGAAAATGCACACTTGTCTTGTATGCTTTTGAGTTTACCTTTTTCCTCTAGCATCTGGCAGCGTTTTGTAGCCATGCCGAGTGATGGAAAATGTCGATTTAAAATTGGCACTAGATACAATGGTGATAAAACCCGACCGACGTGCATATTCTGTACTTGGCACTTGCATATACTTGTTGCCAAGGACAATGTTTTTGGTTATGCACGGTATATCGTCTGTCAGACGTTGTGTATAGGTTTATATTTTCCCAATAATAACAACAAAAAATTCTTATGCGAACTGTTTAAAACCCACTTAGAAAAATGTAAATTTTTAACATACTTGTGACGATAAACGACATGAAGATGACGATGGACCCATGACTTAAAGCTTCGGCAAGTAGTCTACTCCTGTCGACTACACCAAGGGAACAATCGCCTGAACCTCTCTTCCGAAGGTCTGTACAACTCAAACGGGGTTTATTCACCTTCCAAGCTGCGACGCAGGCTGCAAGGGTCACACACTTGGCAGAAAACAGGTAGGAAGGGCCACAAGAAATGTACGAAAAAAGAAGTGGAACGTAGATTTTGGCGTTGGCCTTTATACAGTTAACTACGTTTTAAGGACGGCCTCGTCAGCATTTGGTGAAATTCTGACCGTTAAGTCTGTTCAATGAGCTCCGAAGTCGAGCCGTTTCATTCACCTCGTAAGGTATACACTTTCCAGGCCACACCATTCGTCGGATCGCGACGATACAAATATTTTCGGAATCTTCACACTTCGGACAACCAATTGAACCATTTTCATTTCGCAAGATTCACTCGTTAATTACTTACAAGAGTTTTAAAATAACCATGTTTAGCCGGTATGTTGAAGAATCCTCACACTTTTGACAACCAATTGAATATTTCAAAACCTCGAAATATCTCTCGGAAATCCATAAAAAGTTGAATTCAATTAACCTCAACAACCAACAATGAATGTCCTTAAATCCGCCCTTGTTTCACACCTAAACTTCACACAATCGAACTAGTTCTGACATGTGATTAGTTTTGTGTTCTTTTATAGAGTGCTCTGCCAATGAGTAACACTTTGACACACCGGCACTGGCATACTCGTTTGCGAAGATATAATTTACGAATATTCGAGTTGCAAAACTGTTTTAGTATCAATGCACCTGAAAGGAATCTTTCGGTACCTTCAAATACGTTCGTTTCGCATTCATAATCTGGGCTTTGTAATCAAACGAGTCTCATGAAGAAATAACGGATAGTTTCAGTTTTAATATCTAGAGCGAGGAATATTGCATTCATTCAGCATACCAGCGAATGGTTTCAATAGCAAGGAAATTACATCTTCTTGAGCATAGAATTTATGCTTATGTAATTTCATTTTTAACATCTTTGTGTAGTGGAGCGCCATGAATGCGAATTCATTCGGAATGAAGCTATATATAATGTGACAAATTCAAATGGTTATTGCACTGTCGTTTTATTGTCCCATGAGCGGGAAAACTGGGTTTTCTACGACTTTTCTTCGCGTCGCTTTCTCACAACTGCACGGTGTACTTTCATAAACGTACATAATAGAAAACGTAACACATTTTTGTGCTCGGTGTGGCAATTGAGGCAATCTCGTTTCGTGCATCTGTACGGCAACATTGAGAAGATGTGAACTTTCTGATTGCAACAATATTGGTATAAAGCGCATACTAAATGCAACCGATTGCAATATGTGTAACCTAGTTCAGTATTATGAATTCATAAAGTGACTCTGAATAACCTCAGTTTCCACCTAAAGAGCGGGGAGTGGAATTGGATCTCCCCAGAGAGGCAAGGGCGGAGTCATTAATAAAATCAACTTCAAAGCTTACAAGTCATGTGATTATTCGTACCAAATGCAGTTAGGTGCGCATATGGGTATTTGGGCAGTTTTGAAACTCTAAGGCCGTGTCTGAATTGGCCGTTTCATGCGGTCTCGCGTACTCATTCTTGACAAATGACGTCACAAGTCCTGTCCGAATTACAAATCCACCGCATAACAGAGCGAGTACGCGAGTCTTCGACGGTGCAGTCTCGCAGACTTGGTCTCGGTGACTTGCCTGTTACCAAATGACGGTCGGAACGGAAATTATGTCAGGTAGCAGAAATTATCTGTACGAATATGAAACAAATGAAGTCACCGAGACCAAGTACGCAAGACCAAGACCAAATCGCAAAACCGAGACCGAACCAATTTAGACACGTCCTTAGCTCGTGTCTGAATAGCGGCAGTGGGTCCTCTGGGAAGATGCAAATCCACTTTTTTTCTTAGGAATGGAGTGGAGAGAACAGAAGCAATACTAGACATGTCAATCGTTCAAGATGACACCACATTTCCTACATGCATACGTAATTTTCACGAGAAAAATTGTACCTTTTTCCTTTGTCATTGCTTGCTGTCCAAAAAGTGCTTAAAAGGCCATCTCAAATTTACCGAATTCTTTATGAACAGCAAACAAAGCTACCCCCATACAAGTAAAGCATTGATAAAATAGTGGCCAGAGACGGTGCAATAACTGCGAGGCTAAAAAGGTATGTTCTACTTTTCATTATATTCGTAAATACGGCACAAAAATGTTAAGTTTCGAATACTAAGGTCGCCTAGATAAAAGGCATCGTCAAAAATATCCAATAGTCCAAGAACATACACCGAGCCGATCCCCAGATCATAAGGCAATCGCAAAACAGAGCTCACAGCATCCTTTTGACAAAAGAAACCCGCTGACCAAGGCAGTGTCTGCAAAGCTCTAAAACATGTCCTTCGCACTGAAGTGACAGTGCAATTACTTGTTCGACATTGCAATAGACTCCTTTATATCGTCGCGTGATTCCTTTGTGTCGCGCGTTGCTTTCGACGTCGTTATCCCGACAGACTTCCCCATGCGTTTCCCGACATATTTCCCCCTGCATTTCCCGACCGACGGATCACGGTGCGTGCATCTAATCGCTCCAAGTGGCCGTGCGGCACCGAGCGTCGACGCACGGAGAACGACCGTTAGCCGAGAGTGGACGGCTACCTACAGTATATTTCACGTGAAGAAGGAATGTATATTTTCTGTTTACGCTGTCAATCATTCGATGCTCAGACCATTCGTCCCTTTAGTGGAACAATGGGATGACCTGTGCACATTGACATCTTTGGCTCATCTAACAGCAATCGGAGAGCGTCTTTCTTCTCAACGTGTAAAAATACCTTAGTTTGGCCAAATTTGCATGCCAGACAAGATTCCCGAAAGGACATGGAGTAGGCTACGTGTCGGCGCCGTGTTATCACAATAATCATTCCCAACATAATCATAATCATGCGCAACACCAGCCAGTGGACCGGCACCACCGGGCCAGCTGTCAAAATAGTGCCCCCGGGCCGCTTCACGCGCAGAATTTACCTCGTTACACTTTATGGGCCACACCCGTTATACGTAATATCCACGGAATCCTCACATTAATGACCATTCCTGCAATTGATCCTAGCGTACAAATCTCGAACACACCCCTGGAAATTCAAAGAAAGCTTCGTTCAATCATAATCATCATCATCTACCAAAAATCAATCAAACTTGAATCTATATAATGCTACGTTTAGTGCTAGGAATAGTGTTTGCTCAAAAGTCTAGCTTGCGATCAGCCAATCACAGCCCGCGATTTAGTCACGTGACAGACTGAGGCTAATCTTGTGAGCGAACTTTTCAGACTTGAACCATGTTAAGCTTGTTGCTCTGGCGCGCAATAGGTTTGGCGCTCACAAGTGAAAAGTGGGGTTATGTTGAACGTTTTCGGATTTTTCAGATCTTTTTTACTGGTGTGTAAACAGGAACTCAAGTGTTCCAAGTATAATCATAAAGCAACACTATAACTCTGTGTTTCATAGCACTAAACGTAGCATAATCCAGCATAAGAGGCTAAGACTGGAGCAGTTTATCGGTGACTGAAGAATTATAAGCAACATGGAAAATTTCGAGATTTTGTAACATATTATATAACACTCCCCTGCTGTAATACCTTCGACCATTGCTAGCCGGGATACGCAACTAGCTCAGCTCTGTATGTTTCCCATGCAACGTTAAAGTATAGGCCTTACCAGCTGTGATCATTGGTCAGATCAACTCTATAACCATCATTATGAAGTTATGTATTGCTATTTAAAAGATCAAATATTGACTAGTCCATTCTAAATAAGTAAATTGTATTTTAGAAGTAGCTAAATAATCCCCTTGTTTGTTTGTTTTAATGTTTATTCAGTTTTAAGAAAACGTAAAAACGGCAACATGCATGTTGAGCGTAGTGAGAGCTGAGCTGGCACGGCATATTAGTTGCCTATCCCGTACCGGAGCAGTAATCGAAGGTAAAAAGCCCAAGAAAAATGTGAAAACTATATAAAAACAGCATAATGGCGACATTTGACTTGGCCACAAACTCTCCCCCCCCCCCCCCCCCTAACTCTCCACCGCCACCGCGACATCCCACAATGGCAAGCCAACGTCGAACACGCGGCCCCCGACATCACGTCACCTCACGCATTGATTTTAATACAACGGACTGACAAATCGGGAACGCTAAAAGCTTTCTGTGTGTGTGTGCAATTAAGTGAATGTGGTTTCTCTCCGCACTAATGCTATTGACCATCAGAAGCTACTTGCGGTCACAACTTATGCTTTGAAATATTACCGAACAATTTCGATAAGCTTAAATAAGCTGGTTTGTATATTTCTGACATTATATAGTCATGGCCATAGGGTAATGTCGCTAAAGAACTTTGTGTCTGTGGCTTAAGCCAATGAGGTGAAAGGATATGGTTTGAACTGGCTTTTAGTCTGCTGTTCCCTCTATTTAATGTGGGGAACAAGAGAAGGGGTTACTTAGCTGAAAGACAAAGGGACCCTTGGTGTTTGTCGGTTAAAGATTAAAGGAATGTTGCCTATATACTGTTGTCCTGAAATCGGCATGGATCAATAGGCATTATAGCTGCATTAGTAGGGTTAATGCATGGCTGGGTTTTTTTTTAAATTTAAATTAATTAGAGACACGTGAATTTCCTTTCAAGGCGAAAAAATATGTGTACTGACAATTGATAGTGATTATGTGCAATTGTTGTAGTCACGAGTGAATAATTTCACGACTTTTAAAAATACGAGGTCTTTAAGTTCATTTGCTCTACGCCTGAAGTGGTAAAATCTGCTCCCGTTATTTACTGCTGCAATAAAATGTGTGTGATACATCTTTCCTTGAGTGCTGGGCACTTAAGGAATTAGATGAATTCCCATTTTTGAAAGAAAATACTACAAAGGACATACAATGCTACGTAGATATGGAAAAACATTTTTTAGACTGTCGGACCTGCTTACTAAATCCTTCAAAGCTCAGCAAAACAAGGAAAGGTAAAAATGATGGTAACTCTATTTCGAGTCTCGTAGTCGAGAGACAATTGAAATGAAATTTCCCGCATGTACAAAAATGACACAAAGAGATTGTTATGAAACCGTGGCTTATACTAAGAGACATTTTCGGGCCTCCTTTGACAAAACATAAAAAGCGAACTGTCACCGCACGTTGAACACACGCGATATCCCGTTTTTTTTGTGAACTCAATTATGAAAGAATTAAAACATCAAACGCGTACTCTCAATTTCGTCAAAAAAAATTACATATTCATAAGCCCTGCCAATTTTCCATGCCATGCAAAATCCCCGTCACGAACTCGGGAATTAGCCTCGTGGAAAATTCAGCAGCTCGAAGGGGAAATCAAAGGTTCGCTTGAGAAGAAGGAAACCCGATTTTCCAACACAAAATACACAATAACTACACCGACGTGTGTGTTTCTTCGTGCGTGTGGTTGTTATGTGATTCCCGCACCTGTTTATGACGGTTTTCGCCTTTGAGCATGTTTACGAGTTACTACCTGCCATGCCGAAGCCACTCCAATCTCCTTCATTGGTCCAGGAACGCAGAATCCCACCACGAATAGCAAACAGCAATTATTTGCTCGATCTTGTAGCACAGCATGAAATTTTGCCGCTGGCTAAAGTTAAGGTCTTGTTTTAGTTCAATATGGAGGCGGTAAAATGTACATAGCAAAAACACTGTTGATAAAACAGCTTAATCTTCATAATAGAGATGAAATTTATCGGTGTATTACACGAGAGATTTACGTTTCAACGATGAATTAATGGAAAATTCAGAGGGTTTGATCGTAAAGCGCATGGAATATCAAATGAGGGATTTGACCTTTCATGGAAGGGTTGAAATTGCATGGTGGAATGGGGACGCGGCAAATGAAAATGGAGAACACGTGTTTGGTTCAGTGTTTGTACTGTTAACTTGGTCATGATTAACCGTTTCATACCTTGTTACATATCGGATTTAACATCGCACTGTCGATAATTGCGAGGCTTGTCATATAAATTCAAAAGGTAACTTAACTACATATTCACTGAATAATTTACAGCACATAAATTCATGATTGCATTCCAAGAATTCGTTAGCTCTATAGATAACAGTTCCACACCTAAAATCTTATTAGTAAATACCATGTTTATATTTAACTAATTGCGAACTCAGTTTGTCTTGATTTGCATTTTTATTACAAAGTACCTGTGCATTTGAGTAGGTTATAAAGTTATTAAAGTAAAGGAAAACGCATTTTGCCGCTCACTGGAAAATTGTCGGTCGTTGCTGGGAAAAGCTGGAGGAAATTCGTTGCTTACCGAAAGGTCTAGAGTTTCCCGACGGGAAACTAGGTCGGGCATAAACATTTTCCCAGTGTCGATGTCCGACGAGAACGGGCCCTATACTCGCTCGGTCTGAGCATATCAGGTCACATGTGCGTTTCGCCGTTTACCATATAGCCATTACAGTTAGTTACAGCCATATTACAGTTAGCTATGGCCATATCACTGCTTCGGGTCTGTAGAAATGCTGGACGGACGATTTTAGACATGTTTATGCGCGCTTAATATAGTTGAGAATGAAGAAAAAAAATCAGAAAGGCAAAATACAGTTAAATTTCTGTATTTGCTTTGAGCGTTCGAACAATGGAAATAAAATTTTTGTATTTGCTCTAAGGGTTCGGTCAATTGGAATTTACAATTTCTGTATTTGCTCTGAGGGTTCGAACAATGATGATACAATTTCTACATTTTAAAGGCGATAGCATCTCAGTTTCCGTTCTTGCAATTTTTAAAATGTTCCACCCAGTAAAACCATCGCAATATAGTCGGGTCCAGCCAGAGAGTGTTTTCAGTTATCGTTAAAAGGTCATTTGGGTATGAGTTTTCAGATTCTTCAAACAAATTTGCTCATTTAAATTAGCAGCCTCGGCCTTTTGGCTGCTTGCTGGGAAGAAAGATAGACAAGCAGTTATAACACAAATTCTCTGGCTGGATCCAACTATGGATAGCAGATAAAAATTAACCTCTTTGGCTTCGATCTATCTCCTTTCTACAAAGACAATGTCGCAATATATTTCCAAAGCGAACCCAAATGTGCTTAGCGCCACCTTTTCACAATGGATAATCTTATTCCTGTTTTCGATTTCGTACATAAGGAATAGTAGGATAGTAAAATTAGTCTCTCACTTTAATGAATATCAAACCCGACAGTAACTGAGAATGGATTACTACGTTCTATTTTCCAGTTTCACATTTCCCGAGTTAAAAACACATTAAACGGTAGGTACTACAAAAACAAGAACACTCTCGTGAATGCCAGTTCACAAGACATTTCCTTTTTCGGTTTACACCGTTTGGTCGCAATATCCAACACTCTCAAGATACAAGAATCTTCATCGCAAGTCGGCTTATTTCTCCAGGCTCTGACATGGCCATACACATCCTAACAGAAATGCACCATTGTAATAATCTTACAACAACCCTCGACTACGCGATGCGCTGTCAAAAAACATTGAAAACATGGCCCGTCGCTTGTTATGCAAGAACCAACATGTGAGCGGTCCGAACTTTGGGTCCGAACTTTGGGTCCGAACTTTGGGTCCGAACTTTGAGTCCGAACGGCGCAAGAATCTCAAAACATCTCGAAGCTAGCTCCGACGATATCGATCTGTTGGAGGGGTTGGTCGGAAGGGGTTACGTGGCGGGGGGGGGGGGGGGGGGGGGGGGGGGGTTCACCCCCCTGGAACACTTGTTGACGCTTCACGTGGGCTGGAGTCGTCCGCACACGACCCAGTTGCCACCCCCTGCCCCCCTCGTGCAAACCCTCGCCCCCCCCCCCCCGCCCTTCCACCCGCGGAAGACGCACAACTAAAGTCAGAGGTGCTCTGGGTAGGGGCTCTGCGGCGGCCTCTCAAAGAGTGGCAGAAGCACGAGGGAAATTTGCGAGTTTTATGCGGTTAAGTTATGGTGCGGGGAAAATGGAGCTGAATTCAGGGGTGTGTATATGTATATAAGGGAGTGTAAAGTAAAGGCGGTAGACGGGTAACGTTTTGCGCAGAAACAAAATGGAAAAGTCGTTGGGGAGAGATGAGTTCGAGGAATGTTCTCCGTACGAATTTTTGCTGTGGCAACAACCGGGATAACTTTTGAATGTTCGAAAATGATTAGCAAACTTTGTGGAGTTTGAGAGTGTTAAATAGTTTGTTTTAGGACAGATAGCGTGGAAAAGTATTCCATGTGGAAGAGGTCCTTTCTTTAGTTCCAGCCTCCAATGAGTATTTGCATAGGAGATCATAACTTCGTCACGAAATGTTGAAAGGTTTATTTACATTTTCTACTGTTTATGGTATACGAAAATAAACGAATGGCGAAAAAGCAAATTGACTTTAAACATTTAAATAATCAATGGAAAAACTTATAACTAATATTGTTGTATGCGAGTTCATAAAATGTTCTTTTCTCCGAGGAAATAAATTTAATCGCGAGTTTGTAAAGTCATTTTCTTTTCATATGCTAATAAGTTAATTTTCATTAGATTTACGCCAATTTACTGAAAGTTTGACCTTCTTTATCTTGGGAAATAAAGCTGAGCCAATGGCATTGTAATCCCTTCGTTTTGGGAAGTTTAGAGTGTGGAGGGGGGGGGGGGGCGGTTAAGTTAGTGTCTAAGTCTAATTAAGATATGGCGTCGTGAAAGCTCAAAATGTGTTCTAGCCATGCAAGGACAGATTATATTTACAAGTTTACACGTTTAAGGCCGAATCACCCTTCGTAGTTGCATTTCTATTGCAACACGAGCAATCAATTGGTGAAGTGTCAAAACGTGGAGAGGATTTCGCAAGGCGCAATAAATTGAGACGTCATTCACCGCGCTGCCTGCTACCTAGCGAGTGCGGTGCGAAATACACGGAGACAGCTCGCTGAAATTATTCAAATTGACTCGAGACAAATAAAAGACGTGCTCTGAGATATATTAGAGCCGTGGCTGACCTAAATTGGCAAATGGTTTTTAACGATTTGTGTTAAAGAGGCGTTAAAGTCTCTAGAGCGATAAAAACTGGGCTATGATACTTTAATATTAGATAATTATGAGCTATCCGAAATAGCATAGCCGTTTATATTATTGCTACATTCAAACATTATTCAACGATTTGTTTAAGATAGGTCGAAAATGCGACTGGCCATGAAGATGGAATGGTCACATTGGCCAACGAATATCTACCAAACAATTGATTACAGGCAAACTATTAGTGACAGCCCCACCAAAATTGCTCACCTCTAAGGTAATATAAAAGGCATTCAAATTGCGCGAAAATTAATTTTTGTGCTATTATTGGCTTGGCTCATTAACGTCCGTAGCTATGGAAAGTATTAGTCTCCATAGTAACCATAGTTTTCCATAGTTACGGGCGTTAAGTAGCCAAACTAACCATAGCACGAAAATTATTCGTACGTAATTTGAAAGCGTTGTTACCTAAGAGGTCAGCTATTTTGGTGGGGCTGTCACTAATAGTTTTCCTGTAGATATTAGGTTTAATATATGACCATTGAAGCTTTTTTTATATCTTCCTTTTATTTAACTAAATGATCAAGTAGCTTTTTGGGAATTTGACCACTAGATTATAAGAAGATATGAGCACTTGGTGACACACAATCGCAAAATCAATGCCACAACATTTCAGTTTTTTCACTCAATTTTATTTAGAACGTTTCATCCTTCAAACTGAGACTTCCCGAAACAGCTACATGCTTTTTGCATTTTTTTAGCGTGATTTTAAAAACAAATTTGCCCTTGCCAGCAAAAAATAAAAGACATTTATTTTGCACATCAAAGTTTGATGGCACAAAATGGAATAAAATCCGTGTCAGCTATTTCCAAACTTCCGCACGAAATGTGAGTTGGTGTTATGCCGTCCAACCGGCAAAGATCTGTTCGTCAACCAAACCTTGATTGATTGAACCCGTGCGGTGGAGACGAGGAAACCACTTCGCCTTTTCAATCCACTCGCGAAGAAGAAGTTGTCCCCCCTTAGGGATTATTTCTCTTACCGAAGTTGTCAAGCCAATTTATAAACCGTCTGCCAAGGAATGCCGCTGCAAAAGCACAAGGAAGACGATTCTACGACTTGTAATGCTGCAGGCTTGCGAATATCACATAACATTAGCTTATGTACAGCCAAGATTTGGATTGACGCGAAATTAAATTTAACTTCTGCCTGTTTTGTGAGTCGTGACAAGCTGATGAAACAAAATCGAGCGCGCACAGTTTGAACGACTGTGGATGATGAGCAGTTCAGTGTTTCCTTCTCAAAGTTTTGGGACTTCCAAGGTCGAACTTGGAACACGCCAAAGCTTTTTTATGCAAGAATAAATTCGATATGACATAACAAGTAAATAACTCAAGAAGCGCTGAGAAATTTTCCTACGCTTGTTAGATGAAATCCAAACAAATCTTTTGTAGTTTATTTTTTATTTTTCTCTTTAACATTTTGCATTTTCGCATGGTGCCAAAGTATGAACTGTTCTGTAGGCTGCAGAGTTTGCACTGTCAATCATCCGATGCTCAGACTTTCAACCCTTTAGATTCAGCCCTTCAACTACCTGCGAAAGTCGACACCTTTGGCTCCGCTAACAGCTCTTTGAGAGTGAAACACCGCTTTCTACACTCAAAAATTACTATAGACCTCGTTGTTTATGACTTAACTGTTGCCTTGGTCACTAAAATTTCGTGCTTTGCCATTCTAGCTCCTGAATGTTTACTGCTACGTGTCTCCCGCAAAAAAATTTCAACGTTTATGTTTGTGTTCAAAATTTTGTTCAAAATAGAACAAAAGTTACCCCACCTATTAACAGTCAAGGAACAAGGAAACATGCATCCCGGTCAGCAAATGGGTCCTTAAGAGGAAACTAAATTCTAGTGTTTTTGTCGTATGCGGAGGTTCACGAGGGAAACAAATACTAACACAGAGTTTTGGAAAAAAATACACGTGTATTTGAAGGGTTGTTTCATGTCGGATGGTGTTTTAGGTTATCATACCTACTTCGAAAAATGACAAAGGTGTGCATTTTCAAAAAGTGCCGACATGCCTTTTTTACGGCATTTTAACGTAACTCGTATGGAAAAAGTAGGTCACAACTTGTATTTAAAACTACCATCCGACATCAAATGATTCTCTCTTGGTGTGTGGTTTTTTCCCAGATTTTTACATTAACAATTGTTGGTGTAGGAAGTTCCCGCGTGAACCTCTGCACCGACCCCTGGCCACCCAGCGTGGTGTATGAATCGAAACGTGTGCAACGCTCTTAAAGAACCATTTTCCTCTTAAAATTCATTTTTACAATAGATTCGTAACTATAATATGAATAAAAGTTGACATATTTAAAAGAATTTTCTGAAAAGATAGAGTTGTAATTAATTATCTAAGATTTCTGGCTTTTCGCGCGGCGCGATCCGCGAGATGAGTACGATACTCTTTGAACAGTTTCACTATCCCCTCCCTACCGAATCTCATGTACGAGCGCTGTCGCTGTCGCTACGGCTCGGCGCGGCACGCCCAGAGCGGCACTGCACGATAAAAAATGCAACACGCTAATCACATACCTGCAGCTACCGTGGCTAAAACGTGGCTAATACCGTGGCTAAACGGATAATCTTATCAACGTGCTAAATTATTTTAACACAGAGGAAGGATGGAAGACTTTGCTTCAAATATTTGAATTTTATCTGATGAGAAGTTTGTCTAGGTGCCAGGGGTCGAAAAGGCGCTATGGGTTAATCCTTGCGTGAGTTGGTTTTCTAAGCACCTAGGCTGAAAAAAGCGAACTTTGGGAATTTCTGCACGGATGGCCGTAGACACATCACTCAAGAGGTTTTTTTCTTTCCAAAGGTCATTATACTAGATCTTCTTAATCGAAGGTAAAAGTCAATTTTAATTTGTAAATGATCCTTTAACACCTCTCAAGACGCTTTCATACGAACGTTTGTCTGCCCCACGTCAATACGCCGAACCCGAAATGAAACGAACCTATCGCCCCGCAATTTGTCGCGATCGTGCGTGACATGCACCGGAGCGAAACTGCGCGAACAGCGCGAGTTCCAATCGAGGTCACCGCGTCTTTGCGCTCATCTGTCCGCGTCCTCGAAGCACGTGACTCTCTGATTGCCTCACGTGCTTCCTTAACGACCGGGACTCGATTGGCATTGCATGGAATCTAAATTATGGACATTTGAAGTATGCTTAAGCCTGAAAGTCAGTATAAATTACTCTTTTTCCACGCTTTGGAGCCCTCAGGGCTGGGCCCGTCGGAGCCCGAATCGCTCTGAGAGGCCGAGAACGAGACGGATTCGCAATACACACTGCGCTTTGGAGCCCTCAGGGCTGGGCCCGTCGGAGCCCGAATCGCTCTGAGAGGCCGAGAACGAGACGGATTCGCAATACACACTGTGCTTTGGAGCCCTCAGGGCTGGGCCCGTCGGAGCCCTAATCGCTCTGAGAGGCCGAGAACGAGACGGATTCGCAATACACACTGCGCTTTGGAGCCCTCAGTGATGGGCCCGTCGGAGCCCGAAACGCTCTGAGAGGCCGACAACGAGACGGATTCGCAATACACACTGCGCTTTGGAGCCCTCAGGGCTGGGCCCGTCGGAGCCCGAAACGCTCTGAGAGGCCGACAACGAGACGGATTCGCAATACACACTGCGCTTTGGAGCCCTCAGGGCTGGGCCCGTCGGAGCCCGAAACGCTCTGAGAGGCCGAGAACGAGACGGATTCACAATACACACTGCGCTTTGGAGCCCTCAGGGCTGGGCCCGTCGGAGCCCGAAACGCTCTGAGAGGCCGAGAACGAGATGGATTGGCAATACACACTGCGCTTCAGAATCCGCCGGGCTCAGCCAACGGGCTCGAAAGCACGTAGTGTTTATTGGCTATAAGATACCTAAACGATGTGGAGACTTGGGACAATTTTCGTGTATCTAGGTAAATTTACGGTCATTTTTAGTAGAATTGTTCTCAGAAAGTACATTTCAAATGTGTTGTCCCCTGAACGCAGCCCGCAGAGCAAACATGGCACTGCCACCTTTCATGATTGCATCGTTCTGTTTGAATGGTTAGGGTGGTTTTACATATTATGTGTTGGCTCTGCCGGAGGCTTACGGAAACCTGCTCGTTCGGGGGCAGTCGGGGGCAGTCGGGGGCAGTCAGGGGCACTCGGGTCAGGTCGCTCTGGTTTTCGAACGTTCACCGCATATGTTTGAGTCTCAACGAAACCGCCAAACTCAAAAGCGAAACATGGCGATGGTCGGGCCGGTTTTGTTCGAGTCAGTAACTTTAATTATATCTAATTAAAAGTTTCCTTCCCTATACCACTTTCCTCATAAATACATCTTAATTTTCTGTCTATTTGATGACTGTATTAATTAAATTAACCGTGCCCCGTCCATTCTTTGAAGCTGTGATGCGATCCTCGCCTAGCAAGGACCCACCTCGAGAGCAGGGGCACGAGGTGGCTGCCTGGGTCGCCGCCGTGAGCATGTATTTGAACGGAAGGTGGAAGGTGGAGCGCCCTAGCGGGTTTACGAACGATATTTGAGGCGACTAGGGCGCTCTGGGCAGGTTTTCGTAAGCCTCCAAAATGGGCTTCTTATATCAATAACGAATCGTGCGTCGATTTAGGCTCGATAATGGCCATCAGGACATGGGGAGATCAGGAAACGTACTTCGACTCATTTTGCCAGGTTTTCGAAATCGTGCGATTGTTTCTTTAAAGAAGAAAAAACAAGGCTGAAGAATCTGACTGGATATTCTTACATTTTCAACCCGTTAAAATTGACCAGTTCATCAGCTGAAGTACGAGCCGTTTTTGCAGGCGATTTCGTATCGAGAGTACGTCCTTGCAAAATAATTACTCTGGGATTTAAGAAGCGAGCTTACTCGAGCGTGAAACCAGCTTTCTACATTTTAATACCTCAATGCTTGGTGCCCGATGGTTGCGTAGTCTTGACATTGACTGCGAATCGCATTGTGATACGTTATCTTGTTGATTTTCTGCTGTTTCTGACATGCGGTGTCTCGTGTGGTGTGTATATAGTCATGTCTGCCTTCAGAATGTCGAGCTGTGCGTTTTCGTTTCGAACGCACCACAGTACTCGAGCCCGGGCGCCGACTGAATTATTCAAATCGATTGTCGTGTGGGCGGTGAGGATATTTCGATGCTCTGACATTTTTTCGGGGTTTGATATTTTGTTATAAAAAACACTTACTGACAATAATTTTGAGATTTTTGACAATCCTGTTTGTGTTTTCAGAGAAAAATATATTTGTGACAAATATTTCGTGATAAATGTGTGCGACAATTGTGTGCTGTATATTGTTATATGTTTGTTTGTACTTGATGCGCGATTTATTTAAAATATTGATGGTGACTTGACTAAATGTATACCATTTGAGTGTAGCTCAACATTTTTTGGATCGCCCGCTATCGTATCACTTCAATATTACACACTTACAAAGAATATACAGACACTTATATCTTTCGTAGAGAATATCAGGAAAAATAGTTTCAAAGTGCTCAACACGAAATTAGATTGATATATTGTAAAATTAATCTTCCTTTGTTGGTTCTGGTAACACGGGCACTCTATTTCATGGTTGTGCTCTACAAAAGAGATGAGCTACTAAAGAGATTAGCTGTATTTATTACAATGCAACAATAATTTCAGCTGAGCTTCAAGAAGAAAATACATCTAACAGCACAGCATACAACCTGGATACCAAAAATAATTTAAAATAGGAAAATACATGTCAGTTCCTTGCGTATGATCTAGGCTACATATTTACACGTAAGTAAATATATACAAGACCCATTTGCCAATTTGTATTTCCGACACAATATCCTGGCAAGGATACCGATACGCATATATGCTCTTGTCGAACCGATGGCCCACGAAATTCCGACTAGTCCCATTTCTCTTGCACGTCAAGCATCTACAATATACATACAAGCAATATAACGCAGTTTACTCAGAATAGAAAGTAAATTGTACCGCCCCCCCCCCCCTCCCATACAAAGTTCCCCCCGTTCGCGTTCCGAACCTACACCTATCATCTAGAGCGTTCACATTTTGCATGCCACGAAAAAAGTGCAAAAGGAAACATAGAATGTGTTATAATATCGCTGCGCCCGGCCCTTATTTATTTTCCATCAGTAAAATAGCACCATCCAGGGGGGAAATTTCCCGCCACACATCGGAAAGTCTGCTTCGCTGCACTGTTTGACCTAGTTTTGGCTGATTGTTGCTTTGAAAAAGTTACCGTTCAGCACTATGGGTGCATAGCTGCAGGGGAGCGTATTTATTAAACGTATATATCGTGAATATTTTCATAGATAGGATAAATTATTGCATAGACAATCGGAAGACGTAATATTTTCTGAATTTGGAAACCCTCCCTCACCCATATTTTCAATTCTCTTTGATTTATCTATTTGTCACAATCATGACACGCTATTTACCCACCCAACGATGTCATAGAAATCCCTCTTATCACTCGCTCTGCAGTCGGCACACAACTTTGCATCACGTTTTTCAGATACAGTCCAGCCCGTGAGAGAAGATGCCACAGCAGGGACTGCCCTCTTTTGAACTACCAACTCATGAATTTAAAATGTAATAGCGGGAAACAAAAAACTTCTTCGGTTACAAATAAAAAATTACAACATGAAACTATTTCGTAATCATGAGTAAAAATATCAACGAATAAATAGTTGATAACAGGATTTCAGTATTGCCAAATTGGCGCTGATGTAAGCTACCGTGACTACTAGCGCTCCCAGCGGAATGGTATCTTCTTTTAAAAAAACGAAGTGATACACTGATGTAAATTTCCAAAGAAGATTAATATCAGTTCGAATTCACACAGAATGCGTTTGCGCTTGTGTTGATTTGGCTACACGCGATATTTTTAAGCCCAGAAAAACAAATATATCCCGATATTTACAACAGTGGAAGATTAGGTTAGAATAATTTAATTAAGGGATAGACGCACACTGAAAGCCCTAAGCCATTAAACTGCTCTCCAATAACTAAACATATGGTGTGCGTCAAACCCACGTAACTACATCTAGCTTCGATATAATCCACGTAGCCATTGCTCCATATTATGATGGTCCGTCAGTACAAAGGATTTACTTATACCTGTGGTATAATATGACAAGTATCTCCAGAATTTAGCGTATTGATGATAACGGAAATTTGACAGAAACCGTGAAATTGTCGACGGTAACGCGCAATGAACAAGAAGAGGAGGACCGCAAGAAGAGGAGAAGGACCGCAAGAAGAGGAGGAGGACCGCAAAAAGAGGAGGATCTCTGAACGGCATCACAGCCAAGGGGATGACTGTCAATCAGATTGTCTCATTCACGAGATACAGTTTGGAAATACGCAGCCTGTATGTGGTTGCGGAGGGGGGTGGGGGGGGGGGTGGAATAATACGGTTTCCGATAAAACTCAGGTGCGAAGAAAACGAAAGAAACCGAGCCCGATCGTTCGGAATAGATTTGAATTGCAATTTCCACGGCGAAAATGAAACTGGTTTGCTTGTGTGTGCCAGGTTCCTCGCTCCTCATTTTACACCAGCGAACTGAAATAAACAGGCAGTGATGCAAATAATAACCAGTGACTTTTTTCGTGACAACTTTGCAATAACTAGGAAACGCTGTCGAAGTTTTCGCGTTGAAGATGAGCGTAGCTGTTTGTAGCTGATAAGTTGATTGCAGAATGTCGTAAACAGCCGATGTGTTAATAAGTGTTTCCAAGTTCGGTCACACACAAAGTCACAATATATCATTGAAAAATTTTTGAAAAAATACACACTTTTAGATTAAATTTTCTCAATTTCAAATGTTGCTATTTTTTTCTGATTTTTAGAAATTTTTCTTGAAAAACGCAGGGGGTCTAAGTTGAGAACAAAGGTAGACACCCTGAAAATTTCATCGCAATCGAAGCAGGCGTTTGGTCTGTAGACAAACATACAAACAAGCAAGTAAATAAACAAACAAACAAAAAACATTCACACTTTTTTTTTACCGTTTTTTTTTCGCTTCGCTCGCTACGCTCATCAACCAGTAGTGAAATTGAAGATTTCGCTTCGCTCGCTACGCTCATAAATTATACGAATTGATCGCGGTTTAACTGTGTTCAAAGCAGGCGTTTATAAATGAAAGTAAACTACATTTGCAGTGTATTTAGTGGACTGCCCGTTTCATTCGTATTCAAATATGGAAACAGTTGTAAATGAAACCCGTCTCGTGTAAACTAATATTCAAACTGGAAATCTAAGCTAATTAATGTAGTCAATGCTAAGATTAGTCTCCCAATTTTATTTTTTTCGATACAGAAAACTTTCCATAAACCCCCATAAACTATTCCTTGATAGAGAACAATTTTAATTTTAGCTGATGAGTTTTTTTCAAAAAATATCTGTTATTTTTTGCATCGATTTGGAAAAAGTGGCATTTTGCTTCTACGCGTCCTAAAATGAAATATAGTGATATTGGAATCCCATGACAGGCTTTTAAATTTCGTAATAAAGTTCACAGGTTTTTTAATTAAAAGTTTGCAAAAATCCCAAACTGATCGGGCCGTTCCGAACGTCAGCAGCACAACATCAGGTGAAATGTTCCGATGTCCGCAAAATTGTGGCAATGTAGCCCTCTCAATTGTGAGCATCTCGACATCTTGTATTAGTATAGTTTGAACAGTGTATTGTTAATGTTTATGAAAGAATGAAATTGATAACGAATTGAATTGAAATTAATTGATTTTGCTAGAACGAGTTACTCTCATTACTTCCATATACACGACGGGATATGCCTTGTAAATGACATGTGTTTTGCTATAAACGTGTCAGTACCAGTTAAATGACCTGTTAAATATATAACTACCAGTTAAGCTAGAACACAGATAGCTTATTGTCTTTCATGTTGATGAGTCTTAAACTTTGGCAGTTAACTATTTAATTACCTGAAAATTGTACCGTCAGTAGGACAAACACGGGTTGAAATGCTAAACTGCATAAAGTTAACGGTTCTTCACAATGTTTATAGGCAATCAGTTGGAATCACTTTTCGTAAACGAGTTGTTAAGATCTTGACCAGCCATTTAACAGAGGATTCAAAAACCAGTTAGATGTTTTTGTTTCTGCTTTGATTGTTTTAAATTCCGGAACAGCTGGAATAAAACACCCAGCATTGTAGTTCAAACTTCGTCCGCTGACGCGCTTTTATTGCGAGGGAGTTCGGTTTGTTTTTTAAATGGTGGACTTTTCGATTCTTTGACATTGTTTTTATATTTTTCTAAATGATTGACTTTACGAATCTTTTCCGTGAATAAAACTGATCCAGTTTCTACGTTTCTGTGAACTATATCTGCCTTTGTTGAAATGGCAGGTAGATATTCCGATTCTAGTTTGCCATATACATGCGGAAAAACAAAGCAAAGCAAAGCCAGATCGGAAGTACATATAAAAAGAAATGTTAAAGTTTTCCTTCAGTATTTGTCGACAGTCTAATGGTTTTCGGGGCTCAATGGTGGCGGGGGGGGGGGGGGGGGATCTCCCTGTGGTGCTCGGAATCGGATCACGGTGTGATCGGATAGGGAATTGCGTTTGACGTTGGTGGACTAGGGGCAGTTTGACCGCAGCTTCGAGCACTGGCTAGTGGGAACTTGCCCGGTCTTCGGGGAGTCGGAGTTTTGTTGCGACCGCTTGCCGATAGAGAGCAGTGGCGCACACCAGTTTCCTTTTAGAAATGTTTTTTTTTAATCAAATAAACGAAGTTTGTAAATTTTGAATGTAAATTTCGATGTTTAAATTGTGTATTGATACAAAATACGAATTTTTAGATAATTGCTATATGGGTTTGACTTGTAAATGTAAGTTTTCGATATTGTGAAACTGTCAATGATTCTGTGCTCGTTACTTTTCCATTTCCGTCCTAGAAAGTTTTTAGATAATTGCTATGGGATTGACTTGTAAATGTAAGTGTTCGATATTGTGAAACTGTCAATGGTTCTGTGCTCGTTACTTTTCCATCTCCGTCCTAGAAAGTTTCATTTTGTGCCCAGATCTGCACACTGACGAGGGATGAAAAGTTCGAATGTAACTTAGTGTGTATTCCACTTTCCATATGATTGCATTTTCTGTCTGGACACAAAGAAATGCTTTATGTCAAGAAATTAAACTTTTAAAATGGAAAATAACTAGTTTTCATCATACGCTTGAAAATATGCTGTTGATTTTCGAAAAAGAATATTAAAAAATATAATAAATAGTGCAGTGCATTAATAACAAACACACGATCGAGTAGAAAATCAACAGCCGGCATCAACTGCACCTTTCACTCAAAATGCTGAAAATATTTGCACTAGGAGTAAAAGTTGACGTGCATCTTTACCTCCAGCATCCAACGGATCCTCTCTCAATGTGCAGTTGACACTTGATCTTTGCCGACCTAGTCCTCGCATCTCCTTCAGGACTCTAATGTTTCCTTGAGGACTCTAATGTATCCGTATCCTTGAGGACTCTAATGTATCCTTGAGTACTTCAATGTTTCCTTGAGGACTCTAATGTATCCTTGAGGACTCTAATGTTGGTCCCGGTGCTCTAACGAATCCCATCCTGGACCAACAGAGCGCTACCCTTTGGAGGAAACTGTGCACACAGTCGGGAAATGTTCACTGTGCCCCCCCCCCCCCCCCCTCTTACCGTCCGTTACCTGACCTCCCCCCAGACACCAAGCACAATCTCGAAAGAACAATCTAATTGGCAGCACAGCTTGATTTAAACGACCTCCAGTCAAGGTAGGGCAAACATTGTCACATGCAATGTTTTTAAACTCCATTTCACGTTAAGAATGAGAGTGGGTTTGCATCTTCCTCTAGGACCCACTGCTGCTAGACACGAGCTAAGAGTTTTAAAATTTAGTAACCATGTCTTGAGCCGGACAATGAGCTCTATGAGCAGTTTTGGAACACAACTCAATTCTAGCAATTGTGGGTCATCGAGGAAGCTGCAAATCCACTTAACGTGAAATGGTGTATGATAATATTGAATAATAATAATATGTTGAACGGATCGGATTGTCAAAGTGTATTTCTTGGTCTGTCAGAAAATAGTAGATAGCTAAATTGACTCCCACAAATAAAATTCGTTTTAAAACATCAGTTTAACTGGCTTCACGTTTTAAAGTTTGATTTGTCTTGGCAGCAATCAACAAACAACTGTACTCTAAAATAATATATAACTGTATTCTAAAATAATTTCAATGATTAAAACACAATCTTTGATCCTCCAAATTTAAGATTCCTTAAAAATTAAAATCCATAAAAAATAGAATATGTAATTTATATGGCCATTGGCTGCTGTTAACTATAACCAATTAGCAATTACAAGTATTAAAAAAATATGTATTTTAAATAAATTATGTTCCCGGAAGGTTCGTAACATATACTTCCTCACAGTGGATTGGTAGACAGTTGATATGTAAATAAGTTATTAAAAATCTACCAAAAAGTTGCTTGATCTAGTAACTAGACTACACGAAGTTTCGAAATGTTGGTACATACGTCGTGAAGCCTTACTTTACCACATCCTGGTGGACTTCGAAGTAAATTATCATTTCACTCTTCACCATTTGTAAAGAGTAAAATGGTAAACTATGGTGATGATAAATAGCATTTTTAATGGTAATTATAATAACTTAATCATTTGATTCGATGGTACTCTATGACATGAGACCCCAAAAAGTGGCAAACTCAAATTAATCATAGTCTAAGATATCATACTTTATAATCAACACCCGATTTCAAACAGTTCTTTTGACACTCCGTCTTGTACTTCTGTGAATTGCCAAGATTTTCAACTGCTACCATGCGTTTGAAGACCCGTTGCCCACAGGTACCGCCATCGTCAGTCCAAACACGAGTCCCCGTTCGTCGATGGAGGTCTCCACCTACACGCACACAGCGACGGAATCGTGCGTAATTGGCCTCATCAAACGCGTCGTCGGAATGAAACTGTGGGCTGCCTAATTCCTCGGCCGGCTCCACTCGCAAATACCCGAACCCACGGGACTCGCTGCTCGCGAAGCAGTGGCGGCCCTCGGGGTCTTTGCACAAGCTTGTGTATTTGGCTTGAATAGAACTGAGGAGGGGAATTGCCGTCGTACCAGCCTGAGAATCAAATTGTTCGTTGCATTTCTAACTAATATGTACATCACCAAATGCTATCAAGTTGCAGCAAATCGTAGCCAAAAGTCAACAAAAAACTTTAGATTTTAACCTTTTTTGTACGATGTGCAATGACTTTAAATTCAAATTAATTGTAAAATATAGCTGAAAAGTGTTGCTCTCGAGAAATGAAGAAGTTTTTCTCTAGTGAGAAAAATTGTAAATAAAGTTGTGAATCAAGTTAAAATTACCTAAATCTCTATCAGAAGAGTCTGTTTGGTTATATACACGAAAATAAGAAATGAAAAGTGAAAAAACATTTCCTCTCACCACTGAACGACCACAACGACGCCACTGCGCAAAGCCCAGAAACTGTCCCTCCATTGAATGTATACTAAATCATCTCGGGGACTGGTCCATCCTCCCCCCCCCCCTCCCCCTAAACGGAGGACACCAGAGATCCCGGGGATCTGTGAGGACCATCCTGCGGCGAAGGTGAGACCCCGGCGCGCGGTAATCCAACAGCCCTCAGACCACGCGCCTTTACATGATCGGCGTCGGCGTCGGCGGCGTCCATTACGCTAAGTCGCCGCCTAATTGCGTCGGGACGCCTTCAGGGGACGTCGCGGTCGACGGCGGCGATGGCAGTGGCGTGCAGAGCGTGCGCGCTGTTTTCGTTGATTGGCATTTGTTCGGTATCGATCAGTTGTTGAGAGAAACGAAATGTTCGATTTTACATGAATCAAAATATCATTTGTGGATATTGATTTTTGGAGGTATGCACGTTATTTTACGTGTTTTACGTTTTTTCTTCAGTTTACATATTATATCGGTTAATACATTATGTCTTTTATTATATTAAGTATATTATTTAAGATTATATTATGTAATACATCGTGTCTTTTGTTATATATGTGCTTATGGTATATTATATCCAAGCTTAACGAGGAAGTGGTGAAAAAGAGGCTAATTTCCTACTATTAATAACTGTCACGTTAAGAAGGAAAGTATTGTTCGGTAGACTCAAGACATTGCGATTTCAATCATTCGATGCTCAGACCATTAAACCCTTTAGCGGAACGAGGGGACGGCCTGCGAATGTTGACATCTTTGGCTCTTCTCAGCAGGGAAGCCTCTTTGAGAGCGAAACACCGCTCTCCTTATAACAGCAGGGGAGCCTCTTTGATAAACGTGATAAATGTTTTAGACAGACAGCATTCTAGCGTAGCTGTTTAGAGAAACTGCATGATACATTTTTAAATTTCGATTTTATGGTAGAGGTGCCAGGTTTGCTCTGCGGGCTGCGTTCAGGGGTCAGATTCGAATTTAGTCGGAGTTACTATTAGAGTCGTTTCAGTCCCATGTCTAGCATGTATGGCACTACAATGTCAATCTCTAGTAGTGTCCCAAAATTTTGGACACCATTTTTCATACGGTGGAGGTGCCTGGTCTGCTCTGCGGGCTGCGTTAGATCATTATGATCATGATGCATTGATCTTATAGATCATGCACATCTTAATCACGTAGTAATCTTAAAAAGGAGAAAAATACACTTGGGAGTCAGGGAGAGTTTGTTTGTCTAAGCGTAGAAACACAGGATCGCATGTGATAACTGAAGTTAAGCAGCATTGCGTTACGTGCTCCATTGGATGGGTGACTACGGCTCCATCGCTTCTACTCTACGGTTTTACAAGTGGTTACCCTCCAATGCAATACTTCTGCTGTAGTCAACGATATAGAGTTTTTAAAATAGAAACGAATTCTGTGTATTAATGGAATTGTTGGATGCCATGGAATCCATCGTTTCCTTAGAGTTAAAAGCTTCACCTGCAGAGTTGAACAATATTGTGGTATCGGCTATTAGTCCTAGTTTAATTGTTTGAAAAGGTTTTTCTGAAGATAGGACAAGCAGACAAGAGCCTTGGTGCCAGTTTTTCATTGGCCCGTTAAGATTCTAACGGTCCATTAGCAAGGAAATAACAGGCTCTGATTGGACGTTGCTAAGCAAATAACAAGCTAACAGACCGTTAGATATGATACGTGTCTCTGAAAAACCATGACTTAGAAATGTAATCCAGGTATATCTCATTTTTCGCGGTCTTCAAGCAGCACCTAATACCATAACACCCTTTCCTGTTCGCAACGCATTCGGAAAGCCACTCGCGCAACTCCGGAAGCTCCGCTGCGTCCCGGACGGGTTCGCGTTTCCGTTCGCGCCGGGCCGATAATGTGATCCCATGGTGTTCGCTTCGTCGTCGCCTCCGGTTCGCCCGCCGCCTCTGAGACGTCGGCTGCCTTCCCGCATCGCACGACCCGACGCCGAGCGAGACGCGCAGACAATATATTGCCAGAGCGACCCGCTGCCGGGAGTATTAAGAAAGTAACTGAGAATTATTACAACAATAGCTATACATACGGTCGAGTTTTATATGCGGCGAACGTGTATGAATTGCATCATCGGGTTGGGTGTTTTTTCTGCGTCGGCTCCAGCGTTATAGCTATAGGGGTAGTAGGAGTGGTAAGGTAAATGCGGGGTGGGGGGGGGGGGGGAGCTGCTGTAGCCAAGTACCACTAAGGGAGGTTTCTCGATTAAATTGGCCCGGAGTGCGAAGATTGTGCTCTAAAAAGTGAGTTGATTTAGAAATTTTGTTTCATTCTCCATAAAAACATGTTCTTTCACATGGGTTGCGGCTGGCAATGTCAGTGTCACGATGTCATCAACATTGGCTCTGGACCAATCAGAGACTCTGGATGTGCATGACGTCTTGTTTGCGACTCTGTCACGGAATCTGTTGGTCCAGAGCCAATGTTCATTACAACGTGTCACTGACATTGATAGCTGTTAACCTTGCTTGATTAGTCCATCCCAATGTCCATGACATCGTGACACTGACATTTCTAGCTGGTAGACGTAGCTTGACCATCTTCTGTTTGAATGTTTACAATGTTTATATTGTGTCGACGAAAATTGGCATATGAAAAATCGCTCCGCATGAAAAATTATAACATTGTTAACTTATTTGTGGAATGATTTTTCCTAGAGCATGCCATCAAATAATTTCAGTTATTTTAGAGCATACGGTGGCCAGAAGAGTGGACTCAAAATTTCCCATCCCCACAAAACGTGCGGCCGACATAGAAATATTTTCACCCATCGAAGTGATCTGCACAACCAAAATCACATTTCATATTACATTGAAAAATATGAAGCCTTTGGCGAGGCATAAGGAACTTAAGTAGGCCACGGTGCAAAATAGATTTTTCTGAGCCGACTCACAACAAGATTGGAGTCGAAAGAACAAGAAACAAGAAACGTGGAACACTTTGAACGCATTTCTGGCGTTTTAAATATCTGCAAACTTGAAACACCAAAAGTGGAATTTATTTTAAATGCGAACACCAAGAGAAGAGCGATCAATGATTCTGCTCTGGCGTTGTGGAGCTTTAGAGTTAATATGTTCCATTTTTAAAAGAGACTCAAAATAAAGGCGTCGGAAATTGTACAAAAGTTTAGATTGTTCGAGGAACCTGAGAGTGAATTGTCATAATTGGGACCCGGAAAAGAGTTTATTGAGTTCCCTCTTTTTGAAGGTTCTCTATTTTCTGGTTTCAGAGAAAGCAAGCGTAAAGATTCCATGTTTATCTGTTTTAATTTAAGTTTGGTGGAGGAACCGATTTCAAGTGCCTAGTTCTGTTTGTGAAGGTTCCAACGTTACATTGAAGAGGGAAATGAAATTAATTAAAATACACTCAAATTTCTTGCAAATAAGACTAAGTTACGCTTTCTCAAAAGCCGGATTAAAGAGTTAGCAGTTCGTTAAGTTGTTTTACAGCCAATCAGTTGCTGTGTCTGATGTGTGTGATGATGTGATGCTGTGTCAGGTAAACCGATTGTTAATTCCTTAACCATCCATTGATCAAGCGGGGCTCAGTTGCCCCGCGGGGCAAGCGCCACTGCACTCAAAGATTGAGAGTCAGCTATGATATGTTGGCGAGTAAATCGGACTTACTCAACAGCTTTCAAATGATCTGGGACCGAATGCAGAGTCTACACTGAGAGCGCATTCACACTGAGTCCGCACTCAGTGCACTCTTTGTTGGCATTTGCAATGATAAATTGTCCCCAAAGTGTGCACTGAGTGCGCATTCACACTGAGTCCGCACCCAGTGCACTCTTTGTTGGCATTTGCAATGATAAATCGTCCCCTCAGTGTGCACTGAGTGCGCATTCACACTGAGTCCGCACCCAGTGCACTCTTTGTTGGCATTTGCAATGATAAATCGTCCCCTCAGTGTGCACTGAGTGCGCATTCACACTGAGTCCGCACTCAGTGCACACTTAGTTGGCATTTGCCATGATAAATTGTCCCCAAAGTGTGCACTGAGTGCGCACTCACACTGATTCCGCACTCAGTGCACACTTAGTTGGCATTTGCAATGATAAATTGTCCCCAAAGTCTGCACTGAGTGCGCATTCACACTGAGTCCGCACTCAGTGCACACTTAGTTGGCATTTGCAATGACAAATTGTCCCCAAAGTGTGCACTGAGTGCGCATTCACACTGAGTCCGCACTCAGTGCACACTTAGTTGGCATTTGCAATGATAAATTGTCCCCAAAGTCTGCACTGAGTGCGCATTCACACTGAGTCCGCACTCAGTGCACACTTAGTTGGCATTCGCAATGATAAATTGTCCCCAAAGTGTGCACTGAGTGCGCATTCACACTGAGTCCGCACGCAGTGCACACTTAGTTGGCATTTGCAATGACAAATTGTCCCCAAAGTGTGCACTGAGTGCGCATTCACACTGAGTCCGCACTCAGTGCACACTTAGTTGGCATTTGCAATGATAAATTGTCCCCAAAGTCTGCACTGAGTGCGCATTCACACTGAGTCCGCACTCAGTGCACACTTAGTTGGCATTCGCAATGATAAATTGTCCCCAAAGTGTGCACTGAGTGCGCATTCACACTGAGTCCGCACGCAGTGCACTCTTAGTTGGCATTTGCAATGATAAATTGTCCCCAAAGTGTGCACTGAGTGCGCACTCACACTGAGTCCGCACTCAGTGCACACTTAGTTGGCATTTGCCATGATAAATTGTCCCCAAAGTGTGCACTGAGTGCGCACTCACACTGATTCCGCACTCAGTGCACACTTAGTTGGCATTTGCAATGATAAATTGTCCCCAAAGTCTGCACTGAGTGCGCATTCACACTGAGTCCGCACTCAGTGCACACTTAGTTGGCATTTGCAATGACAAATTGTCCCCAAAGTGTGCACTGAGTGCGCATTCACACTGAGTCCGCACTCAGTGCACACTTAGTTGGCATTTGCAATGATAAATTGTCCCCAAAGTCTGCACTGAGTGCGCATTCACACTGAGTCCGCACTCAGTGCACACTTAGTTGGCATTTGCAATGATAAATTGTCCCCAAAGTGTGCACTGAGTGCGCATTCACACTGAGTCCGCACGCAGTGCACTCTTAGTTGGCATTTGCAATGATAAATTGTCCCCAAAGTGTGCACTGAGTGCGCATTCACACTGAGTCCGCACTCAGTGCACTCTTAGTTGGCATTTGCAATGATAAATTGTCCCCAAAGTGTGCACTGAGTGCGCATTCACACTGAGTCCGCACCCAGTGCACTCTTAGTTGGCGTTTGCAATGATAAATCGTCGCCTCAGTGTACACTGAGTGCGGACTTAGTGCGAGTGTGCACTCAGTGTCGTCTCTGCATTCGGGTCTTGGTGTTATTTCACACTGCTCACAACGTTTCTTTCCGTTTTTATCATCGTTTTTCAAGCAACAAACCAAGGTTAGCGAGTGCAATTTTGCCGGCTTGCAAAAAACCAGCTTCTGTCGTTCATTGTGAAAATCCTTCTCAAACCTCCTCGATCCCAGTCATAAAGAGTAATTACCCCGCAAAGTAATCTACTGCAGAGTTTAGGACCAACTCCTTCCTGCATGATCTGATCCCCTTTTAGTCCTGGCTTTCCCGTCATTTCTAGCCGCTCTTCAAGAATGGGGAATTTCATTTTCGAGAGAAAGTTGCTCATTTCGTAACTAACTTTCATCTTTAACGCAGCTGGAGGAGAAATTTCCTACTCATGGGCTCAAATTTCATCGCCCGTCTCTCGTTCGCTACCCCGAAACGTTCGATCGTACATTTTGATTACCACTGAAGTCTTTATTGGCGAGGCTTGCGCAGATTTTTTTAATCCCGCTCATTTCCCCCTTCCACCGCATAAAACACAAGTCTTCGTACAAAAACCTTCACTTGCAAAGTCGAAATCAGACGAGTCTGAGCTCCAATATCAAATCTCTCGAAAATGTAAAAATTAAAATCTCAGTCTTAATTTATTACTTCCCGTTAGACGTTTCATGGGCGAAAAAATGACGTCCATCGTTTTGATTTATTACCAAGCAAAAAGACTCTGAACCGGGCAATCCATTTCCAGGCCGAGTTCGTTAGCGCAGGTAGGAAATACGGCTAATTCATTTTGCTGGCTTTTGCCGATAATTTCGCATATTTCATTCGTGGGATTAGCCTGTTATTTATTGTCCGGGGGTTTGGAAAATTAGCGGGGGCAGCCGCTGGGACTTGGTTTTCCCATCGGCGCGTCGCATTTCTTCGAGACACTTTGACCCTTTTAAAATATGGGGCTCACGACGGATAAGAAAATTGTGTGCTGGGTTTTGGAAAGGTCGAGACGCGGATGGAATTGTTTAGTAGCGTGTCATTTGGTGGGAAATGTTTACCTCAAAGGATTTCAAGACGAAAGCCCCAACCGGTTTTCACTTTAAAAACTATGCATTTTTAATTGTCTGCAATAAATATATTTTTTTTAAATGATATTTCAAATCCTCAATTATGTACGTAGTAAATAGAATATTTTAGCTTGGGAAAGATGCCTCAAGTTTATTGTTGTCATTTAATTTCGAACCATATTTTTCTCTGTGATTTGACTTGAAATGAAAGACATGTGGCACATAGAAAGTTTCACTTATGTAGACATATGTTATGGAGAGTAAATTTTAGTTATTTTACGTTAATTTATCGATTTCTATACTATTTCTTTCTTCGATTTCCGCTATCCGTTTTTCAATCGAATTAAAACGCTCAAAATCATGAATTTAAATAAAAATTTAAACTGACGAATTCCTATAGATCATACAATCATCTTCTACTAAAGAAATATATTTCCTTCAGCGAGAAAGGTCACAACTTCGTTCGAAGCAAATCTCTCACTGAACTTTTGACCTCACCCGAGCGGTATACTTTTCCGGGATGCGAAATCAAGAGCGACAAGATATCACATCGCATCCTCACAAGCGGGAAAGTTTTTCCAGCGCCGGGAAAGCGCTGCGAAAGTTTGATCCAGCGAGCGCTGAGATGCTGCACACACCGAGGGTAGATTTGCTTATGTTTTCGTGTCAACTCATTTTCTGTGATGTCATCGCAAGACGACCTACCTAAGATGGCAAAACAGCTTAGAACTGACGACGTAGCTTTAGTATGCGGCACACTTTGGATGAAGTTTTTTTACTTTATTGTAATTCAAATATTATTTTTTTAAACCAAACATTTTTTACTGCACCTTCTGTAAAATTAGTATATTATTGCTACTGTAAATGTAAATGTAATGCAATGTGTCACAATTCACAAATGTGTTTTAAAAATATCTAAATAGAGCTAAAATAGATGCATGTAGCTACTTCTCCAATTCCATATGAATACGGAAAAGAGGATCTTAAAAGTTTCCATCAATTTGCTGTAGCGATGACATTAAAGATTGATATAATGGACATGGAGGGTAGGTGGTTTGTAAAATAGTTATTTAAGAGTCATACATTATACAACTTTTTAAAACTCTGGATAAACAATTAATTAAACTCGAGCTCTTTACTCTGTGTGAAGAAAATTGTAAAACGCGGGCCAGACAGAAGGTGTGGAAAAGAATACGACCAAAGTAAGCTGTAAAATAAAAGTAATTGAGTTTATGACTTTGGAAATCCACAGTAAAAACAGCAAAACGACGCTTCAGAATTTGGTTGGAAATATCGCCATGGCCAACGAATTATTACGTCTCATTTTTTTTTTAACCCGGAGTACCTAAAGTCCTAAAAATGAAAAACGAGCGGCAAAAGAGATTTGGACCATAAAACCGATAGCGGGAATCGAGCATTATCGAACTTATTCCCCCCCCCCCCCCCCCCCCCCCCGCGAGAAGCAAATCACCAAAACGATCTACTATAGCAAATCTCCATCGCGATGCTCGATAAAGACGCTCGAAGCAACTACTCAACGCGAGGCCGGATGTATCGTCTGCCCTTGCCGAAGTCTCTCAGAATCCAATAGATTCTCGGGAAAATAGTTCACAACTGTAAGTTTTTGCTTTATATCTCAAAACGGTTGTACATTACGATGAGTGATTTTGGATGCTGCCATGACAAATAAAGGAACTCTCATTTAGTCCCAGTTTTACCAACTTTTTCAACTGCTAGTCGAGAACCCAACTAGGAGTTACAACTGAATTCGCTGCATGTGATTGATTGAATTCAGCTGTAAGTTGTAACTCCTAGTTGGGATCTCAACTAAGAGTTGAAAGTTTTGGTTAAACTGGGCCTAACTAACTCAAATAGCGTATAGCTAAAAAAAGTTAATAAATCTAAATAAATTTAAACACGAACGCAGATTACAATCAGTATATTAATATTTTACAATAACGTTGAATTCATTCTACCAAGAATACACTGGCAACCAAGAATACACTGGCAACCAAGAAAACACTAGCAACCAAGAATACACTGGCAACCAAGAATACACTGGCAACCAAGAATACACTGGCAACCAAGAATACACTGGCAACCAAGAATACACTGGCAACCAAGAAAACACTAGCAACCAAGAATACACTGGCAACCAAGAATACACTGGCAACCAAGAATACACTGGCAACCAAGAAAACACTAGCAACCAAGAATACACTGGCAACCAAGAATACACTGGCAACCAAGAATACACTGGCAACCAAGAATACACTGGCAACCAAGAATACACTGGCAACCAAGAATACACTGGCAACCAAGAATACACTGGCAACCAAGAATACACTGGCAACCAAGAATACACTGGCAACCAAGAATACACTGGCAACCAAGAATACACTGGCAACCAAGAATACACTGGCAACCAAGAATACACTGGCAACCAAGAATACACTGGCAACCAAGAATACACTAGCAACCAAGAATACACTGGCAACCAAGAATACACTGGCAACCAAGAATACACTGGCAACCAAGAATACACTGGCAACCAAGAATACACTGGCAACCAAGAATACACTGGCAACCAAGAATACACTGGCAACCAAGAATACACTAGCAACCAAGAATACACTGGCAACCAAGAAAACACTAGCAACCAAGAAAACACTAGCAACCAAGAATACACTGGCAACCAAGAATACACTGGCAACCAAGAATACACTGGCAACCAAGAAAATAACTGCGAATTCAACATGCCACGATGGAAAAGATAAATTTCCACAAATTTCTCACACAGCATTGTTTTTGAGAGCAGCCACAACTAGTGCAGAAGATTCGAACGAAAGCGAAGCGAGTTTCGGTTTTCGAACCTTGCAACCAAAACAGGAAACTCGCACCCACAAATATACAGCAGCCTGTTGCTTGAGCCCAAAACACTTTTCGAATGGGCCAAAATCGTAAGCGGGACGCCGAAAAGGAACCGATGAACAAAAAGGGTGTTCGAGCAATGCCCGAATTATCCCATCTCATCCCGGGGCAGTTCACGCTTTTCCCGTATTACTCATCGTGGCGCATCGGTTCCTGTTTACGGGCACATAGGTCCCTCAGGAGTCACGACGGCAGTATAAATGACGGGATAGGTGTGCCGTGCGCAGCGTGGCCATGAAATGAACGTAAACACGCACGTGTTTCTCGTACGAATGGAATTTGTCAAAGTTCTTTTATGGCACCTCGTAAAGAATGAAACTATCCGCAAAGATCCACTTAAGTTTTTTTGTGTGTATTTATAGACGTGAGCGTGTATTTCTAAAGGCCGTCGATAAAAAAAAAAGGAATTTGGAAACGAGTTAACATATCAATTTGTAGCACGGATGATGTAGTTTTTTTTAGGTTTCGATAAACTAAACTCCATTTCACGTTAAAAGAAAGAGAGTGGATTTGCATCTTCCTCACGGACCCACGGAGTTAAGAGTTTCGAAACTCACAAGCCATGCCTTGAGTCGGACAAAAGGCTCTGTGTGCAGTTTTGAAACTCTGGCTCGTGTCTAGCCACAGTGGGTCCTCGAGGAAGATGTAAATCCTATCTCCTTCTTAACGTGAAATGGAGATTTAAATCTTCTCGTCGTGAAAAGCTTACAGTTACATACAAACCGATATTTGTAAAGCTAACTTTAATGGTTGAAGGCATGAGAATTCTAATTAAATTTACCATTGTTTTCTATTTATTTATTTATTTGATTTTGTCGTGGGTTTTTTTCCAGTCTCTGTCACAGTGTCCCTTTTATTGATAGAAATCAATGTTACATGAATGATTATATAATAAAATCTGAATCTAAATACCAAAATTGAATTTGGCGAGTGCAAATGATTGATGGACAGTGACTCCCATGAACCAAACAAAAAACATATTTCCCTGAAATCTGCAAGAAGTCTTACATACTCAATCCTCGTCAAACTATGGTATACATGTCACATCACATTCTGTTATGTATATGTATTTTGCCTTTCCAGAAAAAAACAACCCACGTAATGTTCAAATATACGTCACACGTGACAAGCATTTTCGTTTTATTTGTCCATACGGCTTGGCACGAAATAAGTTCCGCGAAAGACTCCGGTCCCTATATATAATCATCTTTAGTGATCTCTGGAGCGAAAAGAAGAGGACTCAATTTCCGAGACTGCCTTGTCCAGACTGAATATCTATCTCTGTGCAGAGTGCATGGACGTGGACATCCTGTTCCGCCATACGAACAGGGACGGACCACCTACACCAGTTCAGGAGACAGCCCCCCCCCCCCCACCGCCCACCCAACACCATACAAAAAAGCGAGCGACTTTTTCCACCGATATCCACATTGTGTGTATATATGAGCACTGTCCGACGGAATGTTTCATATAATTTATATGGATTGAATGAGGACGGCGAGTTTTATTTAGCAGACACAGGATACGTTGCAGCGAGGAGCGGTGAAAAAAAAACGCCAGCGAATTGTCCGTGGTCGATGCGCTGATCATTACTGAAATTGGTAAGAAAATAAACCAGCGACTGGCAATGTTCCACCCATGTGGTTCGATCTATTCATTTTTTCAAAGTTCTATAGCGGGGAATGTAATGGTTCGAAGTTTTTAATTTGATCGCAAATTCTAGGCACAAAATGCCAAAAATGCCAACTGACAAAGAGAGTGTCATTTTGTTCGTACGCTACATTTCGCGTTTAGAAAAAGATTCGGATTTGCATCTTCCAAGTGGTCGCACTGCTGACAGACACGAGCTAAGAGTTTTTAAAAACTTGCTGTTCCTGACTCGATGTCAACAAACGGTCTCGAGTTTGGAACTTTAGCTCATATCTAGCCGTATAGTGAATATGCAAATCAATGCTCCGATTCTTTGATTGAAATGGATTTTAATCTATATTCGTACTTCATTTGTTTACCCTTTGTTATTGAGAGCCACTGGGTGGTATCACATTATTGTAACGTGATATTGGTTTTGTCAGATACATATGTTATTATCACGCCGTAGGTGGAAATTCTATCCAGCACGCAAAAAAAAAAAAGTTGGAAAAACAGTCGAGCGCGCATGCAAAACTCTTCTTTTTGCAACGAAAAGAAATAGATTGCGCATTCGTTTGTAATCAGCTGCCATATTGAAGCGAAAATGAATCCCCATACATTAATCATGACACATACAGAAAAAAAATGTACATGTATATTCTATGAACATGCCAACTAGAAAGACCGTTTTTAATGCAGGGGTGTGGGGACAACCAGACCGAGTATGGAGTTAAGTAACGAGAAGGCTTGGAGACTGGGGTGAGGGGTAGCAACCCCAAAAAGCAGTCGCCTAAGGCCATTTTCCTAGTAATTTAGCCAATTCATTTTTTAGCCTGCCAGATGACAAATGATCAGATTTCGGCTATTCATAACAAATCGAAAACATTTTTTCCCTTTGTGACGAAACATGAAAGCAAGTGTGAGGTAGAAAAATATATCCAATGTATAACTTACCATTGATTTTTTACTTTTATAAATCAAATAGGTAACTGGAACTGTAAGGTATATAAGCAAAGCATATCCCATATTTACAGAGAAAACCTACGAGTCTTTATACAACCTCCTTGGAGAAAACTCGTCTCCACTGCTTTATTTTCGCAGTAGAATCACGAGCGTGTTTTGAAAATCAAAACTAACGGGTTATCATCTGAAAGTGGCGTGTTCTGCCGCTATAAACAACGCCTTCCCGTTGAAGAGTGCCGACAATGACAGGAAAAAATTTCGTTAGCAACCTGTTATTCGATTCAATAACGACCGACTTGATAATTTGTGAGGAAATTGGCATATAAACGCGTTGGTACATGCTATATCGTGTTACGGAACGATGGAACGAATGTTGCTTGGTAAAACAGTGGCACCACAGATAGAATGGTTACCCAGATATTCTACCATACCTATAGGTATGGCCACGGCAAAACATTGATGCTAGTAACTTCACCGGCAATCACTGGGGTGCGTTGGCAACCTGTTTTAATGATCATCCGCCAGGCCGTGGCAAAAGGACCCAGTGTTCTCAGGTGGTTACAGTTACATACTCTGGGTGTGTAACTATGGGAAGGTTTAGTTACATTAGCTACCATAATTTTCCATAGTTAGGACGTTATTAAGCATAACCAATAGCACAACATTTATTCTTATGAATTTGAAAGCCTTGTTTATTTACGAGGAGGTGAGCTAGTTTGGGGAGGCTGTCACTAATAGTTTGCTTGTAATTCATTGTAAACAATTGTTTGGTCGATATTCGTGAATCGTTGGCAAGGTGATAATTCCACCTTAACAAATCCCACAAACCTGCTGAACCCCCGCCACACACCCATCCCCACCCCCAAAATACGAGCTTGCAAAGCGCTTCCAGGCCCACGAAATTTGAATAACTGACAGCGGGTCAAACGGCCCGGGAATAGCCGGCTGTCGTACGTTATCACTCCACCTATGCGAGGTCCCTGGTTATCACTCCACCTATGCGAGGTCCTTGGTTATCACTCCACCTATGCGAGCTCCCTGGTTATCACTCCACCTATGCGAGGTCCCTGGTTATCACTCCACCTATGCGAGGTCCCTGGTTATCACTCCACCTATGCGAGCTCCCTGGTTATCACTCCACCTATGCGAGGTCCCTGGTTATCACTCCACCTATGCGAGCTCCCTGGTTATCACTCCACCTATGCGAGCTCCCTGGTTATCACTCCACCCATGCGAGCTCCCTGGTTACCACTCCACCTATGCGAGCTCCCTGGTTATCACTCCACCTATGCGAGCTCCCTGGTTATCACTCCACCCATGCGAGCTCCCTGGTTATCACTCCAGCTATATGCGAGGTCCCTGGTTATCACTCCACCTATGCGAGCTCCCTGGTTATCACTCCACCTATGCGAGCTCCCTGGTTATCACTCCACCCATGCGAGCTCCCTGGTTACCACTCCACCTATGCGAGCTCCCTGGTTATCACTCCACCTATGCGAGCTCCCTGGTTATCACTCCACCCATGCGAGCTCCCTGGTTATCACTCCAGCTATATGCGAGGTCCCTGGTTATCACTCCACCCATGCGAGCTCCCTGGTTATCACTCCACCCATGCGAGGTCCCTGGTTATCACTCCACCCATACGAGGTCCCTGGTTATCACTCCACCCATGCGAGCTCCCTGGTTATCACTCCACCTATGCGAGCTCCCTGGTTATCACTACAGCTATATGCGAGGTCCCTGGTTATCACTCCACCCATGCGAGGTCCCTGGTTATCACTCCACCTATGCGAGCTCCCTGGTTATCACTCCACCTATGCGAGCTCCCTGGTTATCACTCCACCTATGCGAGCTCCCTGGTTATCACTCCACCTATGCGAGCTCCCTGGTTATCACTCCACCTATGCGAGCTCCCTGGTTATCACTCTACCTATGCGAGCTCCCTGGTTATCACTCTACCTATGCGAGCTCCCTGGTTATCACTCCACCTATGCGAGCTCCCTGGTTATCACTCCACCTATGCGAGATCCCTGGTTATCACTCCACCTATGCGAGGTCCCTGGTTATCACTCTACCTATGCGAGGTCCTTGGTTATCACTCCACCCATGCGAGGTCCCTGGTTATCACTCCACCCATGCGAGGTCCCTGGTTATCACTCCACCTATGCGAGATCCCTGGTTATCACTCCACCTATGCGAGGTCCCTGGTTATCACTCTACCTATGCGAGGTCCTTGGTTATCACTCCACCCATGCGAGGTCCCTGGTTATCACTCCACCCATGCGAGGTCCCTGGTTATCACTCCACCTATGCGAGCTCCCTGGTTATCACTCCACCTATGCGAGATCCCTGGTTGTCACTCCACCCATGCGAGATCCCTGGTTATCACTCCACCCATGCGAGATCCCTGGTTGTCACACAGATCACAGGTCGGCCCGTTAGTAGCCTGGATAACGTGCGCCGATCAATGTTATCGACAAAAAGAACGTGAAACTCTAGCCTCTCATAAAAAGCGAGCAACAAAACTGCCAAGCAATATGTCCCATCCATCTACAACCTGTGAGAGGAGAAATAACATCTTACCTCGCGTCAAATTCGATGCCGCATCAAAAATACCCATCTCTTTGCTGTGCACACATCGTTATATGAAAATGCAATTTCCTTTTCAAAGTGCACCTGATATTTTTAACACGAGTAGCGACATGAAAATTGCACCTGCATCTCGTGAATGCAGTTTGCAGAACCGTGTTCTAAGCGAATGGGAAAAAATCCCCGGGAAAAGCGTGTCCTATCTTCTCCTCCAGGTAACCAGATATCCGGGAAAGTCTCGCGTGCTACGGGATTAGGGACGCGGTCTAATCCCCAGGATCCCTGACGTGTCACGGTGGTGCTGGCGCGGAGAGTCCCGGAGTCCCGGCATTTCGGGCAGGGAGCATGTCTCTGGTGCCAGGGCGGTCGGGGGGGGGGGGGGGGGTGCAAACAAACTTCGCTCTCTGCGCCGGCTGGCGATGGGAAAGAGATCAATTCGAGACCCGACCGCGCATCGATGGGCCGTCTAGGCTGGTGCACTGATTGGAAAATGTCTTTAGTTGAAGTGAGCGTTTTTCTCTGAGAGGTTATGAGATACTTGGGTGAAATCGAGACGTCGTTTTGTACGACGGTGGCGTAACAGGTAGGTATACTTCTTGTTAGAGATTGACGCACGTCAATTTGCTATATTATTCTCTGATGCGAGTGATTTTTCAGCGACATTCAGGTGTCCGTGAACGCAATTACTATAATTGGCAAAAAAGCAACGGCAATTTTTCGAATTTTATACCATTTTTTCATGCAGAGAATGATCATTTGAATTCTATTCATGGCTCTCAAATTACCTTATATACTGCATTTAAAAAATGCCATGGTCCAAACCCAAGGGTATTAAGCTAAGTCCCTGTTTTTCAGTGGCACGTTAAATATCTAATGGACTGTTAACTTGTTATTTGCAGCAACGTCCAATCAGAGCCCTTAATTTTCTTGCTAATTGACCGTTAGTATCTTAACGGGCCACTGAAAAACCGACTTTCAAGGATATTAGGTGGCTTGGTGATGCGATCTAGAGAGTGGCATATTTTTCACTTCAATTTGGGGACCAATCATTTTGTTTCCTTCCGTGTCGGCCCTTGCCAACGAGTGTTTAACATTAGCGGACAGGGAACGAGGTAATTAATGCGGTAATTATGGAAATCGTGTGGTAAACATCTACCGGAAACAGCCAAAAGTGGTTGAAACGTTTGGTCACCGAGGCTAGGGCTTCACAAGGGAAACACAGTTTGCAGCTTGAGTGGTTTGTCCGGAGCACGTGGTCCGCACTGACGTTTGCTCGCACGCTGTCGGACGCTGATGGGACGAGTTCAAAACGCAACCGCTGGCGACGCTAGTGAGCCCCGCACGGTGCGGGTACGGCTGACTAGAATCGGGCAATATGGCTGACTAGAATCGGGCAATATGGCCGACTACGTGGGCAATATGGCCGCTATGATTTCACGGGAAAGCACTTGCGGATATGCCAAGGGACCCATCGGTTTGACGTCTGCTTCTTATAATAGGACGGTACAACCTCCAACAACGCAGATGCCTCCACTCATCCATACTGTCGAGAAGTTAATAACGCAAAACGAGTGTGTGTACAGAATGTATTGTATTTATATACCTACATACTAGGAATAAAATAATTTATTTAAAAAATTATATACGGTATCTTTATGGCAACATGGCAATATGGGATCAATATATGGCTCTGTATGAATTGACGTTTGGTTCTAAAAAGGACATTCTTACATCTTTGTAATTTGATTGTGTAAACTTTAAATTTGTGGCGACCGAGCCTGGAAGGCCAATTTGCAGGATCCCGGTGCCGAGACGTAGCCCATCAATTGCTGCCGAACCGCACCAAGGGACCAATCGGTTTGACGTCTGCCCCTTAAAATATGACGGTACAACTCGTACAACGCAGATGCCTCCACTAATCCATACTGTCGAGAAGTTAATTAGCTCGGCCCTGGGAAGCAGCTAAGTACTCATTTCTGTCCCATCATCTTCTCCACCGAAACAAAACATGCGAATGTGACGGTCACCAATCCAGTGCCCGATTCAGCGCTGTGTTGCTTATTTCGTTGATTCAAAAACATGGCGTCGATTGTCAATGTCCGCTCCCTAGCCGATACGAGCTTACTGACGAGTACATTGGTACTACTTATCATTATTATTCGCTGATGACAATGAATCAATGAACGGTCATGCAGCGAATTGCAATTATCGGCGATGCCCTGATTGGATTTGCGATGCGTGATTACTGTACGTACGAACAGTCGTTGTTCGACAGTGGTTCCGGCACTGTCCGCTTGGGCGCAGTGCTCTCTGTATCTCTCTCTGCTTTGTATTGCCATTGGTGTGCGAATCTCGTGTTCAGGCGAATGATTTGGTTTTGATTTGATTAGTGACCGAAATTGTTTTGTCTGATTCGACTTCGAGAGGCATTTGAGTAATATCTTTGCTGTTTGATGACAATGTGTAGACTATGATTCAATCAAAAGGGTTGTGAGTTGATATTAATAGCTGACATTTGGCTAATTAAATGAATGCGTGTACAAGTTATAACTGCGAATTTGTGAAAGTTTTGAATCGCGAAAATTGAAGCGGATCCTCAATTTGGGTATAAATCGGGTATAAATCAGTGACATTTCACAAGGCACTTTGTCAAAGATTACGGAACCGATGTCGACTAACGTCCGCTCAACAAGTTTAAATGCATGGTTTCAATTTTCAGTTTCAGGGGTGATTTTAAACCCACGCTGTTGTAACATGTAACGAAAAGTGAAAACGAAATTTAAACAACAATCCCAGAAAATCTGGTGCATTTAAACTTTCCCGCAACGTTAAAGCCGGGTTTACATCTAGCAATGTCAGTGACACGATGTCACGAACATTGGCTCTGCACCAATCAGCGACTCTGGATGTGCATGACGTCATGTTCGCGACTCTGCCACGGAGTCTCTGATTGGTACATGGCCAATGTTCATGACATCGTGTCACAGACATTGCTAGTTGTAAACCAAGCTTAGCATTCACTAGAAGTTATACGAAGTCATAGGTATGAAATAGCAAAAACATATGCCAAGTGTTTTTGTTCCCTGAAAATCTGGTGCATTTCAAAACCTTCCCCTCAACTTAACTAACGTTCCCTAGTAAGTACTACACGAGCTCATGTATGAAACCAGCAAATACATCTTTGGGACGTTGCATTTCCTATTGTCGTAGCCTCCTTGTCCTAATATTAGGGATTACGGAAGTCACTAGCGCAGAGTTCAATTTTAACGAGGTTTAACTTTTTAATGAGAGCACAAAAGCCGTCCAATTCAGCTCTATGCATACTCTTTACCCTTCAACCTTCACTCTTCATGTTGAGGCCACGAAAAGAGAGCAAACAGTGGTGGAACACATGCGAATCGGATTCTTGCAGCCAAATCACTGGAAGGATAGAATATAATTTCGCGATACGTAAGCTTCGATGGAAAATGCTTAATTTATTGAAAACGGAAATTTAGCAATAGAAAATGCGGTCATTTTCATGGCCGAAGTCTCGGCACCACTAAAACAATTTTTGTTTTCAAGGTAGGAAAAGAATCAGTTACAATTACTTATCTTATGCCCTACAAATTGGGAAATCGTGCAAATCGTGCATCGGGAATCGTGCATTTTCGTATTTCCGAAAAGCGAAACAAGTGAGATTTCTTTAGGGCGAACCATTTAGTTCTTTCATCGTTATCTTGTGCTTAGCCTGGTTTTATCCCTTTTGTTTGCATAAGAAAAAAAGAAAACATGGTAATTTTACCGAAACGAAATCGTCGGCTTCTCAATTCCATCCCTTCTCAGATTGAAGTGATAAACGACACCAGGCCTGTCACGTATTCTCAGTCAAATCTATTTGTTCTGTTATGAGAAGCTTCCTCTTTTTGTATGAGTTTCCCCCACTGGAAAAGTGTCAACCGTTTTGCCAAATAATTGAGTCCTCGAAGAGCAAATGGGCTGGAAGTAACAAATAACAATACATCACAACATTATTCTATAGTAACGAGCGCGATGTGCTGAACAGAAAAGCAGGGCAGGGCAGGGCAGTACAGGGCAGGGCAGTACAGGGCAGGGCAGGGCAGGGCAGGGCAGGGCAGTACAGGGCAGGGCAGTACAGGGCAGGGCAGGGCAGGGCAGGGCAGGGCAGGGCAGGGCAGGGCAGGGCAGGGCAGGGCAGGGCAGGGCAGTGTAGGGCAGGGCAGGGCAGGGCAGGGCAGGGCAGGGCAGGGCAGGGCAGGGCAGGGCAGGGCAGGGCAGGGCAAGGCAGAGCAGGGCAGGGCAGGGCAGGGCAGGGCAGGGCAGGGCAGGGCAGGGCAGGGCAGGGCAGGGCAGGGCAGGGCAGGGCAGGGCAGGGCAGGGCAGGGCAGGGCAGGGCAGGGCAGGGCAGGGCAGGGCAGGGCAGGGCAGGGCAGGGCAAGGCAGAGCAGGGCAGGGCAGGGCAGGGCAGGGCAGGGCAGGGCAGGGCAGGGCAGGGCAGGGCAGGGCAGGGCAAGGCAGAGCAGGGCAGGGCAGGGCAGGGCAGGGCAGGGCAGGGCAGGGCAGGGCAGGGCAGGGCAGGGCAGGGCAGGGCAGGGCAGGGCAGGGCAGGGCAGGGCAGGGCAGGGCAGGGCAGGGCAGGGCAGGGCAGGGCAGGGCAGGGAAAAGCAGGGCAGGGCAGGGCAGGGCAGGGCAGGGCAGGGCAGGGCAGGGCAGGGCAGGGCAGGGCAGGGCAGGGCAGGGCAGGGCAGGGCAGGGCAGGGCAGGGCAGGGCAGGGCAGGGCAGGGCAGGGCAGGGCAGGGCAGGGCAGGGCAGGGCAGGGCAGGGCAGGGCAGGGCAGGGCAGGGCAGGGCAGGGCAGTACAGGGCAGGGCAGGGCAGGGCAGGGCAGTGCAGTACAGGGCAGGGCAAGGCAGAGCAGGGCAGGGCAGGGCAGGGCAGGGCAGGGCAGGGCAGGGCAGGGCAGGGCAGGGCAGGGCAGGGCAGGGCAGGGCAGGGCAGGGCAGGGCAGGGCAGGGCAGGGCAGGGCAGGGCAGGGCAGGGCAGGGCAGGGCAGGGCAGGGCAGGGCAGGGCAGGGCAGGGCAGGGCAGGGCAGGGCAGGGCAGGGCAGGGCAGTGCAGTACAGGGCAGGGCAAGGCAGAGCAGGGCAGGGCAGGGCAGGGCAGGGCGGGGCAGGGCAGGGCAGGGCAGGGCAGGGCAGGGCAGGGCAGGGCAGGGCAGGGCAGGGCAGGGCAGGGCACGGCAGGGCAGGGTGTTTTTACCTAGGCCTCACGACTGTGTTCCTTTGTGCGCTACACGTGATGACACCAAACTAGGTCCAGAGCGACAGCATCGTTAAAACTAATGAGAATTGTCCTCGTTTGAGGGATCATCCTATACGTGTGCTGCGATGAAACGTGAAAGGTAAACAGTTTCGTTGTAGTCTTGTTGTTGTTGTTGTCATATAAAATCCGATCGGATTTAGTTCCGAAAACAATTTTAATTATATTCAGTTTTCTGCTGCAATCCCAAATAAAGCAAATATTATCAGAGGGATTCAATTGAGCACAATACAAAAAATAATTAGCCCAATTATCATCCTGAAAAATCGTAATAATAACGAACATAAAAGATTTAAACATCATGTGTGTCAAAATATCGAATCTCGAAAGGAATTAAATGTACCTTGATGCACTTTGACCGTTACAAACGGCTTTAGGCTTCAGGGATTGGTCGCGAGTACCCAACAATGTGCCGATGTACAACTAGCAAATCGAAATGCACTCGGTGCCAGGACCACACCAAACCGTGGCGTTGAAATGGCTGTGTGTGAACATCGCGGAGAAGACAGGGACTAGAGTCTGTATCTACTTGGGAAGTCATAGGAAACCGGTATTTCTGCAATGCCCAGAGGCGCTGACATCTGAACCTGACACGCACTATATACCGACACGAAACGGCCAACAATAACTTGAAATCACGCGCAATTCAGTTCCCTTAAGCGGAACCAGGAAACCCGCAAGGAAATGACCCTATCAAAATGACATTTATTGTACTAAATCCTTTACGCATATGAACATTTAATAGATAGCGACCACCCAAACAATGCTGTAGCTATATATATATATATATATATATATATATATATATATATATATATATATATATATATATATATATATATATATATATATATATATATATATATATATATATATATATATATATATATATATATATATATATATATATATATATATATATATATATATATATATATATATATATATATATATATATATATATATATATATATATATATATATATATATATATATATATATATATATATATATATATATATATATATATATATATATATATATATATATATATATATATATATATATATATATATATATATATATATATATATATATATATATATATATATATATATATATATATATATATATATATATATATATATATATATGGCATGTAGGAAAATGTGTGTAAATGCGTAAATGGTCTCTAAAACAACAACAGCATTAATAATCCAGACGGCGGTGACAAATTATCGTCGGGAGAGCCGTGGATTTGGGCGCTGCGTTGATGCATTGCCTGAGCACACTGTTGCACGCTGCAAGTTTATGTGTCTGCTGGACCCGTCGTAGTTAATACCTCGTCAATTATGCATTTGTGCTCGAGCTGATTGCTGGCGTGCTTTTCCGTCCGTGCATGGGAACAGCTGAAACCACAGATATATACGATTACCCAGATGTATCACTCCATACTAAAGCAGCTACGCGAAAGCCCTCCGCCCGCAATAATAGTTTCGCCGGCAGTCAAGGGATGGAGCCACTGTTTTTTTGTTATATCACCTGTAACCAAGGTATTGGATCACTCGATTATATTGACTTTTTTCCACGGCCTAGTATATGAAGCCATAGCTGTAACCACCTGGGCCCAGATCCACAAAGCAGAGGTACGACTTAACCCTCGGGGTAAAATGATGGACAGCCAAACACAGACGGGCAATTGCAGAGTTCAGGGGTAGTAACCACTAACCATGGTGATAACAATCTTACCCTTGTTTTTGCCCTAACTCTGCCTTGCTGATGCCGGCCCTGAGGAGCATTGGGTCCCTTGATTAAAATTGACCTTGTGCCATGGCCTGGTAGATGATGATAAAACAGGTTGCCAACACGCACCCCAGCGATTGCCGGCGAAATTACATGCATCAAATTTTTGCCGTAGCCATAGCGAGACATGGTAGAATGTCTGGGTAAACTTATATCAGTGCTGAAACTGAGCCGAACGCATTGGTGTGTTGAAAACATTGGTTCTCTGAGATCACCGAAGTTAAGCAACACTACACGCTGAATATTGGATGGGTGACTGCCATACTAATGGCCAGCTCTGTTCGGGAGAGCGGCTGGAATACAACAGTGTCACTCTCCTTGCTTATCAACCTCTGGACAGCATGAATTAGTAGAGAAATCCTGTTGTGCGAGTCGTACCGTTGTTCGGAAGGGACGCAAAGCCGATGGCCACCGATGTTGGTTTATGATTGGAGTAATCTCCGTGTTGGTTCGGGGTCTCCCCTACTCCCTTCTAGGTTAGATTAAGGTCAGCATCGTCCTCATCATCAACTTAACGATCACCGACGCCATAAGCTCGTGTTATTTGGCCCTAATATTTTCCTGATGGTTATGTGACTATTCGCTGCACAATACAGTTTGAGCCGTAATATTTTGGAAGAAAAATAAGATTTTCGCTCATGGTATTAGCATTTTCCCAACTTATGAAGTACCATTGAAGTATTAATTCAAGTGCAGAAAATTTTATATCTTCGGCAAGACTTTGAAGTATCTTTAAGTATTTTGTCTCAGTGGTCTCGAGTTTCTCACAAATTAGAATACCTACGTATATATTTAAATTTTATATTCCTTAGAACGAAGTAACTTCAGTAAATACTGCTTCAAACGGAAAAGCTTCATTTTCCAATGAGAGAAATAATATTGAGATTCCACAGCTGCAAAACAACCACGTCATCAACATACAGCATCATTATTATTTATCTGGAATCACTTTCTTAAATATTAGACCTCTCCAGTTCCCAACAACATCATTGAGTTGTGGAAATCAAAAAACAATTAAGTTATAACTTAATTGTTTAATTTATAACTTAAATTTATTTAAATATAAATTTAAACTTTTCCAATCTGTGGTGATCTACGGAGTAGCTATCGTTAAATTTGTTGTAAAATAGTATAAATGTATCAAATTCATTACCATGTACTCAAAGTGATCTCTCTTTCTTTTGCAACCTTATTCTTTCTTAAACTTATTATCAGTGATTAATATAATTAAATTAATATGAAAGCATGTTACAATAAACGCACAAATTCCTTTTGGGCTCGTTTGTGGAATGAGAAAAAAAAAAGATAATAGTATATAAATGATATATGAAAAAAATGCTTTTCAGATTTAAAAAAAAAAATACATGGTTTGAAAGTTAGCTGGCTAACAAATTTAATTTCGCTATAAGATTATACTGATTGATGCACCTATAGCTTAAGTGCGTATCATGTGCGTAAGATGGAGGCTCACGCATCAGATTTCCCGGAAGCGGAAACGGAAGCGTAAGGGCGTGTGCGTGTGTATTGGAGATGCCTCGTAAAGACCTAGAGTCTAGCTGTTCGCTGTTGTGTTTGGGGGTAGTCTTGAGGTTTACCTTGATTTAAGAAAATGTGGGAGACGTCAGGAGAATCTAATAGCTTTGCTTAGCAGGGAAATGCTTCCTTCCTGCATTACGGCGCGCTGACTTGACCTACTGAGGTGAGGTTTCCGGATCCCCAGCCGTAATTGAGGTTAGCAGGTTATGTTTTTATATCGTTATCAGGTCATAACGTTGAGTTAGGATCGTAAAAGTCTTGTAAATGTGGTATAAATATGGTTTGTAAATGTTCGAGCCATTTTCCACCAAAAAATTTCTTCATATTGCTAAAATATGGTAAAAAATAAAAATAAACGAAAATAAAAAACGAAAAGAAAAGAGTGTTCCATTTTCAAAAATAGTATGTTAATTGGGTGTGAACTTTTGAATGTTAGGAGTAGAAGCTAAACTGTTTTCAACACGTTCCGATGCCTAATATAATATATGTAGCCGAATATAAATTTGAGGAGTATTCCCAAAATTATCTAACGGTATAAATAAATATAGCCGCAATTTCCCGAGTTTCCCTCTTTGCAAACGCCCATTTCGACATAGTAGTCGACGTGTTACTTATTTCCTTACAGTCCGAGAAGAAACTGCAGGCGCCGGACGAGGTCGGGAAAGCAATTTCATCCCGGAAAAGCTCTCGAATAGTTCAACAGACTGGTTAATTACAAGGAATCGCACTGGCAGCATGAAACAGATCCGCGAGGAGCAAGAAAAGAAAATGCTTCACACGGCGTGCGAGCCGTCGGAAAATCTTTGGCTGGAGGTGGAAAATGGGGGAATGGAGGAAAGGGGGGGGGGGAGGTGAGAAAATAATCAGAATAGATCGTGAACGATCTCTGGTGAGCGCGACTCGGTATAAGAAAGAAAATGAGGCCGGCCACTTTCGCGTGCTGGAAAGAAAATGTCCGGATCAAAGCGCGCGAAGCGAGAAGGTCGTTGGGGAAAATAGCTGAGTGCGAGCATGGAGAGGGTTTCCATTTTCCGTCGCCACACACGTATCCGTGCGTGGGTTGTCTGTGATGGGGAAATGTCGGAAAACGCTTAAAGGCTTTTTGCACTTCTCAGGGTTTTTAATTGTAGAAGTGTTTTCAAAACTTGCATCTAAAACTGAAATAATTGCATTCGAAACCCAGCATTCCAACCCCTTATTGAAAAAAATGTTTGTAAAAATTAGTGCTAAAGATAGTACAAGGCAAACACGAGTCTTATGAATTTCATTGGTACATGAATTTAACTTAAATTTATTGAAACAAACCAAAATACTAAATACCAAAAATTCAACAAAAAAAATTTGAAATAAGTTTCTGAAACGTTATAGAAGCAAATCACTTTGACCAAAAAAGTGGACATAGGTCTGATAATCAGGTACCAAAGAATTTCATCAGTTTTCTCCCTCTTTCTCTCTCCGGCTCTTATCTCACTCTCTTTCCTTCCAACGCTCTTCACAAACTCTGCCCACGGTGCGAAATTCTGCACAGAAATGTCCTTGCTTGTCTTTTTCTTGCTTAACCCGCGTTTTTTCCTCGCGCAATTGAATTGCGCCCGCCTCGCAAGTTTAATTTCGTCGCCCTCTCGCAAAGACTGCGCCGCGCGAGGCCAAGGCCCGTGATATCAAAAGCGAATTCATGTTGAAATTTAATCTTGACGAATGCTTATTCAAATTTCTCAGCGCGTGTAATTATTTTTTCAATTACCTAAAGCAACATCGCCGCGCTACTCGACAGTCGACATACGCAAATAATCTCTCTCTGGAGGAGTCGTCGCCATCTTGGATTGGCAGGCGAGAGCAGAGAAAACTGGCCGGCGAAATGAAGATTGCCTGACAAGTTTATATTGACGAGTTGCGCTAGTTTGTGTGAAGTGAAGGGTGTATCTATATTCTGCACTTCGTTTAACACTGAGAAGGATCGTGGATTCGCATATAAACGTTGAGTCGCATTTGCTAAGATATCAGTAAAAAGTTTCAATTCTATCTTTATAGCATTTTGTCCGTTACAAATATTCGCATTAAAGGTGCCGGAAGAATCGTTAAAAAATCTTTTGCACTTCAAATTGGTGCCCAGGGGTGGAATCTTTTCAAGTATTCGCACTACAATTGGTGCCCAGGGGTGGGATCTTTTCAAGTATTCGCACTACAATTGGTGCCCAGGGGTAGGATCTTTTCAAATATTCGCACTACAATTGGTGCCCAGGGGTGGAATCTTTTCAAATATTCGCACTACAATTGGTGCCCAGGGGTGGGATCTTTTCAAATATTCGCACTACAATTGGTGCCCAGGGGTGGAATCTTTTCAAATATTCTCACTACAATTGGTGCCCAGGGGTGGAATCTTTTCAAATATTCGCATTTTGCACTATAATATAATCGATGCTCAGAGTGGGGATATTTTAACATGTCCGCCCTTGAAATGGTGTCCAAGAGTGTGATATTTTAGTGCTGGCTCCTTAAAAACATGCTATTTGCTATAAAATTTGTGTTCAAGAATGCGATTCTAGAAATAAATTTTCGCATGACAACTGGAGGGAGACCTGTTATAAAACTTTCGAAACCGCTCTATTTTTCACGGTTGCACGGAGTATACATGTCGAAAATGCTTCTCCCAATTATAGAGATGAAATCACATATTGTCGAGGGTTGGAAAACTACGGAAGATCGCTTTCCGATTTCACTCATGGCCTTGGAATCTAGAAACATTTGGAAAGATTTTCTGTTTGCAGGGAAGAATTTGAAGGTTTGGAAGAGCGGGTAGGTTTCAAGCAAATTGATCCAAGCTGATTGCAACATTTGAGAAAGTTAATTTGCCTGTAAATTATTGTTTGGTAGATATTCTTTGGGCGAGGTGATCATTCCACCTTAAATCAAGTTTTAATGTTATTTAAGATTCAGTGACAAACAGTAACATAAATAATAATGGGGAAGATCGCCATAATATATGCGTATAGAATACAAAGTTACGAAAACAACTAGACTTAGAAGTTCGAGTAAGACGGTGAATCCAGCATTCAAACTCATTACTGAAAGGGTATGTGAGTGAAAACCAACTAACAACTTGAACAAAATTTCGGAATAACACCTTTTGAGTCGACATCAGTGCAAGTAACTGGATTCACGTTAGAGTTTACCTAGCATCTGGTGATTAGGCAAAGTGTTCATTAGCGCGGCACGCCAAGTTTTTGTTGCAAAGTTTTCTCACAACGTCGTCGAACAAAAAGGCGTCTCGTGTGCAGCACACGACGAAGAAGCTCGCCGATTGCGTCAACTATTCGCAAAATTTCACATTATTTTCCGTGACGAGAAAATATGAAGTCGCGTCGCGGGAACTTGACAAACTAATAAGTTTCTCCCCGGCGCGCAAATGAATAATAGATGGGCGTTTTCCTTTGCTATACTGCATTTCACCCTGAGGAGGCATTAGGAGAGAAGATAAGCTGGAAAATGTGCAGCCGTAGCGGGTTACGAACCCGGAACCCTGTGATTGCCAGTCAGGTTCTCTCCCATCAGAGCTATTCACTCATTCTCCCGCTTCGTCGGGTGGGATATGGTGACCTCCGAAGGAATTGGATTTACTATGGAAGGAGACCTACCGCTACTAAAGACAAGAGCTAAGAGTTTCTAAACGGTCTAGCCTTTTGTCTACCACATTGCATGGTTTTTAAATTTTGAAACTATTAGCTCGTGTCTATCATGGCAGTGGGTCCTTTATAGAAGTTACATTTAATCAACTTTAAATCTTGGTGTGATATAGAGTGTAGATATTTCGAATTATCGAAGATGCACGAGGAAAATGAAGCTGAACAAGAGTGAGTGTTCTGTCACCGAGCACACCTACACATCGGCAAGGGGATGTGATCCTGAAATATCGCCGCATGAATAAAATATTGTTTTTTATCCGCACTATTAATCCAAATAAATGGAGGAGTCATCCATCCGCGATGTGGTGACACTCTCTCGGCGAAAAGGAATTTGCATCGAAAAATCGTGTAGTTCACAATTCACAATGCGATAGTCAATTTCACAGCTGTAATGGAAATAATGCGGAAATAACAGCGTTTGATTTTGAGAAGCGATCCCGAATATGTTGCCCAATAAACTAAGCCCAGCTGCAAATGACGTAAATCGTTGCGTCGGTGGCGCCGGGCGCACAGTTTTGATATTTTACAGCTTGAGTTATTTCACGATATAAATATGTTCATGCATGATAAAAGGCAAAATGTTGCCGACTTTAAAAACATACAAATTAAAACAGTTTGCAATAACGGACAATGGCAACGGCATACCGGAAAATGGCATATAAAACCCTTTTGGCATCATTAACCTCTCTCTCTCTCTCTCCCTTTCTCTCTCCCTCTCTATGCTCTGTAGTTGAAGAAAAAAGGAATGGCGTGCGTATTTTCATTTCAGTCGGGTACAATGAAAACTCGGCTTGGCGTGTTGTTGGGCACTGGAATGCTAGACCAACATTGCACTTCACTAATGATACAATACATTATTATATCGGCAACAAAGGACTCCCAGAATAGAGCTTCGAAAATATCTCTATTCATGAAGAGAAAAGGCATTGATGGGAAAAATAGATAGTAGAAGAGAGCCTGTTGGACGTCTTTATACATAGCCGCCGGTGCGATTCTTAGTTTTAAGTACTCATACCACACCCATACTTTACGTTTTTATTCAAAGTATTATGTAATTTTTAGTGATTTTAGAAAGGACAATGAGTATGGCACAAGACCCTAACGATAGTTTAAAAAAACTGTGATCTCTTGCAGTAAGAAAGTGCCATATATTAATTCACGAAGGTAACAATGTAAGTTTTAAAAACGTGTTTTTCTAAACTCTTACTTTTCGACCACATATCTTCCTTCTACTAACAAATGTACCTACTATCTACGCAAAGTATATAAAATACCTGCATTTGACGGTAGCTCAATACCAAAGTACATAAGTACGTCAAAGACAAGTGCAGCATTTCTGACCAGTGTGCAGTGCAAGTAATAACGAGATCTCCATTGAGAATCAGTTTAGGATTAGATTTCAAGGTTGCCAAATAATTAAATCTCTACGTATTATTCACAACTCGCTACTCAAGACCAACCAGCCCAAATCCCAAATACCCAAAAAAATCCAAATTCCAAATCCAAATCCAAATCACAGATCCCAAATCTCTAATCACTCCAACGTCCTCATAGTCAATAACTGCGGTAGGTACGTCTCAGCAGTGTCAGGTACGGATTAAAGGGCCCCACTGCCCCTAGACGCTGAGAAAAGAACCTGAGACGCACTATACTGCGTCTCAGGTTCTTTTCACAGCGACCCCTGGCGCTGGGCTTTTTCTACAACATTGTAGAACACCGATTTGCTGCTGACATCTTATTGTGAGACACAGTTTAGACAAAAACACGTCAGCGCCGGTCCCCGACCGATAGTTAGTTCAACAACCGCGGCAAACTATCCAATCTCGTCCGGCGGCGGCGACTGATTGAATTGGCCCCACCAATCAGGATTCAGCTTCGAATCACACTAGCGGTCGTTGCCAACCAACACATACACACACACGCACACACACACAGTAGGTCGATCTAAATAATCTCCTAATCACCAGTTCGTTTCCTTCGACGCGACCCTAATTAACGCTGCTCATATATGGACTGGTGATTACTCATTTGACCCAACTAACTATAAAACAATGTCGACCATCAAACTAAACGGCGACCGTTAATTAAACATTGTAATACTACGTCCAGTCATTAAAAAGAAAATGCACAGTAGGAACATCCAGAGCGAGAGAGACAGTTTCATCGTTTTAAAGTCAAGGAATAATTAAGTTCCAGGAACGTTTAATGAGAAAGTGCACTTGATTAGCCCGTTGCAATGTCCGATGGAACGGCAAATGGGCAAAGGATTACCAATTTACTGGTGTTGGTTTTGCTGTTTTGTTTACTCTGCGCGTCACATAGAGTTGTGTACGTGCACGTAGACAATTATGTGCTTGTCCAAACGTAGATAAGGACAGAGAGAGGTCAACTCTGAAACTGCGACGGGGTTTAATAATCATTAGCTCGCTGGGGGGGTTGAAATGTCGGTTTAGTTTGTACAGTATAACAGCAAACACACGCGTGATCTCCATGTATGTGTTTACACTTTGTCAGTTCCAGTGAAAAACTACCCTCATTTCCCAAGCTTAAGCATCCCTGTTTGCTCCTGGCTTGGTGAGATTGCTGTCTTCTCTAATTTTATGTATGTACGAATTCCGTGAATTTCGTAACTCTTCCGTGAATTTCGTAACTCTTCCGTGATTAAAGCTGTATTTTCTGTTGAGTAACCCGTTCATTAGCAGGTTCAATTTGTGGATTTAGCTATCTCGATGTCCATCCTTAGGGACAAAGGCAAGGACGTGAGCAGGACGCATTCATGGACTGCTCTTTCACAATTTCGCAACACAATTGCGCAATGACGTAATATGTGTGTAGGTAGAGAAATTGCACAAGATTCTGCCGACTTGATCCTTTCCTACCTAAGATGCAGAGTGGATTTGTATCTTCCAAGAGGGCTCTGCCATGCAATGAGCTAAGAGTTTTAACTGCCTTAAATTTGTCCATTTTGTACACCTCAAGGCATGGATTGTAACTTGTAAGTAAGTTATGAAATTCTTAGCTCATGTCTAGCGGCAGTGCGTCGTCTCGGAAGATGCAAATCCACTCTCCTTCAAATAGCCAATACACACTGCGTGCGCTCTAGCTCTAAGGGCTGAGCCCGTTGGATTCTAAAGCGCAGTGTATATTGTGAATCCGTCTCGTTTCGGCCCAGAGGACTCGAAAGCAAGAAAAATAAAGCAATGTGTAACAAAGAGTATGTGTGTAATAAAACCGAGTGTATAGACTGTAATAACTCGGAGTTTAAAACATTAGATACATAAAACCACGTATAAAACTTTCGGCGATAGTGTAGCTGTGCTCTGCCGTCTTGCAAGGGCGGAGGTTCCACTGACAAACATTTTGCAAACTTAGACACCCTTTGGTTACCGAGGTGGACACGAACGGGGCTGCGTGTCATGCGAGAAACTTTTGGTCCGCGCCTAAGGGAAGAAGATGGTCCAAGGGGGGAGGGGGGGGGGGGGGGGTCGTTCGAGCGAGCAGCCCCACGCTTTCACTCGGGATCGAACCGAGTAGATAATGTATACGTCCAGCTGACTGCCGATGTTAAAGGCGATTCTGATTGGCCGGTGTCGAGAAACGATTCTGCAATAACTTTAGCAGAGACGAAATGACTCGGGTTTGCACTCTTGGCTGGGGCTGGCTGCAATTGGCTGGATCTCTCATAGCATGGGCTTGATTGAGACTTGTTAGGTGTCGCTTGATTCCTTATGACCAAAGGCTGTCTATAAAAGCCATTTACAATGGCCATCAAAGATGATTTGGTGTTCTCATGGGGCAATATCTCTTCAGCCAATGTCATCTTTTGATGGTGATTCTTCTTGCCCATCTTTTACGGTTAGGTGCTGACAATTTTCCCGCCATTCTCAGTAAAGAACTCGTTGGCCGGTGAGAACATGGAAAACAGTCGTCAAACCCGGATCTACGAATCAGCGATACAGTGAAAATATTTGTGTCTGAGGACTCAAGCAGAAAATTCTAACTGGAACTGTTTGCACTCTTTTGGCTCAACTGTTGCTATATGTCTTACGCTTTGTTTTGGGATACGAAGCATGAAAACATAGAAATTTGCTAGACTTGTAAAGACAGTAACAAATATTTTCACTGGATGACTACTCGTTCAACTGGTTCAACTGGTCCACTGGCTCACTGGCCCACTGGTTAAACAGCAGGCCAAGGACAGTTACGTCTTTCTATAACAAGCAAACGGACCGTTATTTTCTTAACCAGCCAATAAGTAAAAGAGTCAATATAGTTAAAACAACATATCGTTGAAAGTTAAATCTCTAGTTAAAACCAACTGGAAGTTGTTAGCCGTAAGTTAGCACATTCCCACGTTTTGTTGGGTTACAGTTAGCAGTTAGTAACTAAATTTCCACCTATCATCGCCTCCATGTTGATTGCAGCATAAATCCTTTATGCGATGCCTGTTAGCTCCCTCCAGGTAACGCAATTTCATTCGACTAATTGACACAACGACAGCCTGCCCCCACCGCCGACATAATGTCCCTGATCGACACCGACTACACCGTTCCCTGGTTCGACTCTCCGTCGATTAGCGACCCACATCTGCCCGCTGGCCACAGCGACTAAAGTCGTATCCAACCAGAGCAGACGTGTTTTACCAGCGGGTTGTCTCTCAAATCTATACTTCCAGCACGGCGATAAAAGGCGGTGGGGAGTTACAAAAGTGAGTTGGTGAATTCGAGAGCATTCGAGTGATGCAAATATGTTTGGTGATTTTGATAACAGATGCCCAAAAGACCGTTTAGCGATACGACACCTAACAGCTCTTCTTCTCTGGTGATTTTAGGCAACGATCGCCTGATCGTCTTCAATAGAGCATGTGTTTATTAATGAAAAAAGAAGCTCTTATACAACGTATGGCCAAAATACTCTCTTTCTAATCAATTCAAACAATTCAATTCGGTCAATTCAATTCAATCAATTATGCAATTATCTTTTTTAAATAAAAATTAAAAATAAGGTCATGGGGACCCCAGAAACGAAAGCCTAAATCGATGTCAAATTTCAGTCCATAAAAGTGCCAATAGCTAAAAGAGTCGCCCTAAAAAATCAAGGCCTTTACATAATGTTTCGGGGAAGAGACCCCTAACCACGTGTCGCTGCCGAGGCCTTTGTTTCCCACCCGCCAGCGCACCCCGTGGCCGTTCGTGCCGCCGAGAAACACGAGCAACGTCACACTGCGCACGAGACCCGATCGCCGAACAGCTGGCGTTTTCCCCACCGCCTCTGGGCCAGCGTTTCCTGGCGCCCGATCTCGAGTTTTTCCAGCGCTCGCGGTACGACTCCGTCAACCTCCGAGAGAGCTCTCAGAGAGCTCCCAGAGAGCTCCCAGAGAACTCCCAGAGAGCTCCCAGAGAGCTCTCAGAGAGGTCCGAGAGAGACCAAAAGGACGCCGGCGAACACTTAATTATGCTCCACTGTAATTAACTTTGCGAATCACTCTCGCTGGTTTCTCTGCGAGAGGAGGGGGTGAACGGGGGGGGGGGGGAGCGTTGATTGACAGCCGCTGGGTTCCAAATTGGCAACTCTTTCCCGAGACAGCAGACAGACCGGCCGTTCTTGCTGCTTCATTTTAGGGTCGTGTATTTTTTGTACGTGGTAATTTTTTGCTTTAACTATACGCTTTCAAAATGAAACCGCCGAATCAGCTTTAAATACATAGTAATTACAATAGTAATAAAATAGTAACTATGTTCAGTTTTACGGTTTGATATGGGAGGAACAAGCTTATTGTTTCTTCAGCGCGTTGCTCAGTTTCGAATTACAGTTTGCTACCGTTAGAAAAGCCGTTTGGTTACGCAGTATGATCTGAACGAAACAGCTGACTGTGGCAATAGGTCTGCGGCATTTCATTCTCAATTATGGCATTGGTGAACTTGTTAATCAACTCTTATTTTGCGGTTTGATTCTGCATTGAGGTTGCGGTTTAATTTTATTATGCCATACCGTTAATGCGTAGAACATTGTACTATTGTCACATAAAGAAAATATTCGAAAATATACTGAGAGCCACTTTTAAAATGTATGGTTAAAAATTATCTGGCAGTTAAAATGCAAATAGAGGTATCTTATTGGCCGTGATCTTGGAAATAACAACCGAAACGACTGTTAACATTGTAACAAAACCGGCTCTATTTAATAGATATGTAAATGCCAAAATGCCATATTGCTTCTTTCCATATGGTTCGTCTGAAGAAGGATTGAGAGAGGGGGGGGGGGGAGTATTGAAAGGACCCCTTTTCCAATATTTTATCGTCTCGCAGGTTGCCTCCCCCCCCCCCCCCCCCCCCCCCACCACCAAACCACGACGACGTCGACCCTGTTTCTATGGCACGGGCTTGTCTTGTACGACGTCGCTTCCGGCGAGAGGATCTAGTTGGTATAAAGTGTGTGTAGGAATTTACATAAAAGACTTATACGCAACCTCATAAAAGTATGCGTAAGCTGCTGCTTAAGCTTCAACACGGGCCTTTACTTGCCCTGAGTCCCGACGTTATCGGTCAAACGTGGCGTCCTCGTGTGGAGTGAACTATACTGCCGCTCCCGCGTATTCAGTCAAATTTTATTGGAGCACCACGGCCACATGGGAATTCTGAATGGAATTGTTTCCATGATTGCTCTTATTTATTTCAAATGTTGCCAAAAGACTGCGAGGAAAAGGAAACTCAAAACATCCTAGACGTCGAGTAACCATTAAGAAGAACTATTTGCGTCACCCAGTGTTTAAAATAACATGGCGTCGATTTAAGATTTTTGAAATTTATGCAATACCCCAAACAAACCGCGTTATACCTAAACCAATTAAACGTTACACAGGAAAAGGTGGCCACGCAATTTCGTAATTTTGTGAAAGCCTACGTTTTGAAACGGATAAGACTTTCCCGGAAAAACACTCCCCTGAAACGAAAAGATATTTGTATAACTCGAGACGCACATATTTCACGCAAGGTTAATTTCACAAGCCGCCCCAGCACCAAGCATTCGAACAAGTTTACCTATCGCATTCTTCTTAACATAAGAAGCAACTCGAGTATTACTACCTTGGGCAAATTCCACCCGGCGCACATTTCAAAAAGGGAATTTCAACTCGACGATTCGACTGCAGAAATGAATTTTACTGTACACCGCACGGAAGTTGAGAGTGAGAGAGAGAGAGAGGTAGATTTTTCTTTTCAGTCATTTTCTTTTCTAAAGGAAAATTATCGCAATCCTTTGCGGATCTCTCATCGTCGTCGCCGTCGTCGTCGTCTTTGCCTATAAGCTCCTTCGAAACTCTTCTACATTTTAGACCACTTTGAATCGTCTTCGTCTGTTCTTTTGTTTAGTGTATAGAGCTAGACTTTAACAGCGGCTTATGTACTTGCTTCACTGGTCTCGACTTACAAGACGGCGTTAGCGGTAGGTATAGGTAGGTACGTATGCCGCATTGTCTGTCTTTATTTCGACATTGTCAGCTAAGGTGTACTTGGAAATAAGCGGCAACTTTTTACACTCGTCATAAGCCAGCTGAATTACGTGCCAAAGCGTTTAGTTTGCTGAAAATCGATATTTGTAATAAATAATATTGTGGAATAATATATGATTAAGAAATGACGCAATGCGTAACTTAAAGTTTCAATTCGTGTATAGGTAATTTAACAAGACCCAAGGAAACTCGATAGGGATGTGCAAATCATTGTATTTCCACTGAGGTTGTTTTTAAATGGGAATAAACATTGGGGTTACCTATCAAGTGACCTTCAAGTAAGTCGTATTGCAAATTTCCATTTAAGTGTGGGCTGCCGTCGAAATGTAACAATATCGATTTCAGATAACAATCCTTGGGTTGGCAAGAATGTCAAGGTCACGTGAGGCATTCGAGGACGAGCATACCGAACAGCTTTTGGCTGTAAGCAATGAGCATACCACAGTACTGCCTTAGATTAAATAATGGGATTCCTCTAAGGTACGGTCGTTCTTTCAAAAACCACTTAGTCCACAAATCAGAACTTAAATTTGATAGGAAATCGCTTAAATCTCGAAACGTAACTGCGCGTATCAGCTCAAGCTTAAGATAATTTTTGTCAATTTAAGCGCAGTTTTCGACCGTTATTCAATTTGCGATTGGCAACGCACTATGCGCCGACCTAGAAAGCTACAGATGTGATGAACTTCAGCTGAATTCCAAACATCGTTTGGCACTATTTAGTGCAGTTGTAAACTAGTATCTGTGGTTTGATTCAACCATGGTTTCATGGTTCCGTGTTCATGGTTCCATGGTTCCATGGTTCCATGGTTCCATGGTTCCATGGTTTCATGGTTCCATGGTTCCATGGGTCCATGGTTCCGTGTTCATGGTTCCATGGTTCCATGGTTCCATGGTTCCATGGTTCCATGCCATGGTTCTATGGTTTCATGGTTCCATGGTTCCATGGTTCCATGGTTCCATGGTTCCATGGTTCCATGGTTCCGTGTTCATGGTTCCATGGTTTCATGTCGAGAGTGTACCTAGTACCTACTGAAAATTCTAACTGACAGCAAGAACTTTCTTAGAGACGGCTGTGTCGTTGATGCACTTCTGCTCAACTCAGCCTCCAAGCACAGCACGGGAAGAAAACAGTACTGGATCAACACTCTGTCCCATGAGGGAGAATATTCTTTCCGCTGCAGCGTCAGTGCACTTATGCATACCTTTTGCCCATCCATCTAGAAGACGGCGGCCCTCACTGTGGCAAATGCTTGCAAAAGCGACACAGCACTTCAGCAGAAAGAATTCTCTCTCATGAGACGAAGTGTTACTACTAGGTTTATAACATTTGTCACGTAAAGAACGGAATTATTACTGTTCTGTAGATTCCAGACATTGCACTGTAAATCATTCGATGCTCAGACCATTCAACCCTTTTGCGGATTCTGCGAATGTTGACACCTTTGGCTCTTCTCTGCAGGGGAGCGTCTTTGAGAGTGAAACACCACTCTCGCTCTAAACGTGAAAAATACTACAAGTGTTATAGTCCATTCGCGAATTACTGGTCAAACCCACTTCAGGGCTTCGGACAATGCCATTGTTAATACAGAAATGTATATTGACATGCGTCAAGAATTTTAACCAACTCTGTCCCTTTCTCAGCCCTATGTTGCCAATTTTCAGGGAAACCCCTTCATTGCCAATCATCAGGTAGGTAAGCACTCAAGAGGGACGAAAGTGACAACGCAGCTATTCGCAAGGAGATCCGTCAGTTGTCACTCTCGAAGAGAACACAACAGAGCTTAGCAGGGCTAACAAGGGGTCTTCCTGCCTCAAAATCTCAAGTGGTTTTGACCAGTGTTCGCGAACGTACTACAATACGAAACGGCAAGCAACCTTACCCGGACGTCGTGTGCTGATCAACTTCCGGCCACGACTGTCTTCTCCTGCAGAACATGAGCGGCTGTCTGGCTAGCGGCCGCGAGCCTCCCGGCGTGGTCGCCTGCTGGTTCATCGCCGTCTGCAGCGACGCCTGGTGCTTCTTGCGGAACGAGCCGCGTCGCGGCGGTCCCGCGCCCGGCGGCAGCACGAGGCCGGACGGCGAGGTGCCTTCCAGCGTGCGTCGTCGCGCCGACAACGAGCGGCTGTGCGGCGGAGTGACCGTTCCCGGTGCCGGCACGACGCGCGGGAACCCGTGCACTACCGTCGGCGAGGGCGGCGGTATTATGACGGCGCCCGTCGACGCGCTCCGGCCGGAGGTCGCCGTCGCGGTCGCGTTTCCCGGAGGCGTGGTCACCACTTCGGGCAGATTGACGCCCGACTCGCGACTCAGCGAGAATCGTTTCGGGCTTAGGTTCAAGTTGGCGACACTGCTGGTCACGTACTGGGTTAGCGAGTTGAAGAAACTCATTGTCAACTTTCAGTTGTTTTGCCTTATAATTTAAGAAATTGACTATGTGTAACTAATTAGTTTTTTTGATATTGTCACTCCACATTAAAACACTTTTTTCTATTATTTTATTTTGATACCGGTTTTTTTGAAAATAACTGGCGTTGTTTCGATTGATGACGTCGTGATGCTCGTTGATTGTTTCTTCCGAGTTTGCTTGCGAGTTTCGATTCTGTTGAAAGTTTGATGCGTTCAGGTAAAGGACATTAACAACCACCAAACTACTCCGAAACAATTCCATCCTCTGCACAAACACATGTGACCTCCATTACCTTGTTGTTCTAAGGATAAAATTGTTTGGTGCTGGTAAATCCAATGAGTAATTGAAATCCTAGTCATGGCAATACCTCCTTGAGAGATGATCACGTTACGGGCATGTCATATAGGATTTCGCCCCAAGTTTCAGGTCTTGTTTCAGAGCACTGATTATATTACATGCGACTCGCATCTTTGAATAGCCGAATGCGGCAGCGAGTCTTTAGATTGAATTAGGAATGGGATACGATTGCGAATGTCGTACTAGCTTTGTGTGGTTCTCTTGCAAATTACAATGACCTTTGTACAATGACCTTGGTACAACGCACGCGCGAGCTACGCTACTAACAGCGAGACATACCAAGAGTCATTGTACATGTCCAGGTCACTATTTAGTTTCCCTTCCAGTCCCAATTCTCTTATCAGCCCCCCCCCCCCCTCCCCGGCAAACAAGTCTCCGTAGACACCAAGAGAGAGAGGTTGACAAATGACCTTCTTGCATCTAAGTGACGACCAACTGAAAGACTGCTGTCCCCGTACATGGTACCGTTGACCGTTGAAGCTTTACCCAGGTTCTGTTTGAAATTAAATGTGGAAAGGAATTTATGGGCTAGAGAGAGAATGAAATGTAGTCAATTTCAAAACAAGAGAATAAAACAAAAGTCTCGGCAGTGTCTGTTGTTAGGTTGCTACTATATAATTTAATTTCATGTTTTGTTAAGAAATCACCAATTGATATAAGGCCGTCAGATTAAAATATTAAATGTTACATAATACCGTGAAGATTTCTCATCCCCTATATCTCTAAGTCTAAGAGAACCTAAGGCTCTACAAAAAGTTCCCAAACTCAAGAAAAAATACGCGTGTGTCATTTCAAGAAGCGGTGAATCGTTATAAAATATTCAAATCATACTCTCCCTCTAGAGGTGAATATATTATATGCATTAACGGAAGAGGCTCTATGACTTTGCACGTATACTGAAAAGAAATGCGGACTACATCTGAAATCTATCTAAAATTACATATACAAGTTCCTCTGTTTTTCAATTGGCATCTTAGTCAAATGCAGACTCATATAAAACACAAATCTTGCACATTTGGCAATAAACAACCTAGGAAACCACCATAGTTTGCAGCAGTGTGACAAAAACGAAGCAGGAACTTTTGCGTTTGATTGCAATTACAAGACTTCTCGTTAAATTCACTAGATACAAATATAATTAAGTCTCTCGATATATTCATGTTCTTTTTGTCTAACATTTAAAGAGTAAAATTAAAATCTAACGAGGAGGGGGGATGTAAAGTTTCCCTCCGGCTCATAAAATACCCAGCAATTTTGCTGTCGTATAGATATTGCGAGAATTTATAAATAATTCAAATAAAAACCAAACTCGCTTCGCGGCGCCGGCGGTTTAGTAACGCGAATCAAGTTATTTCAAAGTTTTCAAATCGGGACACGAGTTTGCAAAATTTTGGGAATGAACAGCTGCTGAAAATCCATGTCGTGTTTTCAGAACTCCCTTTTGCTGCCATAACATACCGATCTTGATCACTAACGCACTGTTATCGAATGGTACTACAAAACTTGATTTGGTATTCAAAACCCAGTTTTAAATAGTTCCCCCCCCCAACCAAAGTACTAAAGCTAGGACAAGTAGATATGAGTCCAAAAATTTTACGGTAAAAATTAATTAATTTACATTGCTTTCATATCAAAACTGAAACTATTTGCATTTTGTGACGGATTTTCTTCTGTTTATCGTGCTACGTATATATATATATATGCACCCTAACGAGCGTTAAAGTATTTGCATATTTGAAAGACGTCGTACCTGAAACTTAAAGTATAGTTTGAACTAGTGAATATCAATTGGTGAAGTTGTGCAGCTCAGAGTGTAATACCTTAACATACACACCTGCAAACTACGTCATGTAGACAGTTGAAACGTAAACAACCTTTCGTTTACCTAATAACTCTAGTTTGAATCTCTTTATTAATTGAGAAATGCTCGGTTGTACCAAGTTTTTCAACTCCATATAGTTGAGATGCCAACTAAGGAGTTGCAAATGAATTCGCTGCTTGTGATTGGCTGAATTCAGTTGTAACTCCTAGTTTGGATCTCATATACTCTTCTAGTATAGCACAATCAAATGCAAGGCTGTGCATGAGCATTCCAATTAAGCATATTGTGTGAGATTTTTTTAAGGAAAAATATAAACTATTTCAATTTCAATTTCAATTTCAAAGCTAAATTGACCACTTACTAAACAAACAAATGTTTGAAAATAACCATGCTGTATTATCAATAAACACAAATCGTGGCAACTTTGTCAATTCGAATTACACCCGAATAATAAACACGGATTTATAGATAGGGGCGAACGAAATTTTGTTCACCGTTCCACTGAGCACTGGATCTCGTGAATCTCGAATTCAGCCAGCGAATGTTTATTGAGAAAATTCGCTTTGAAATCAGATTTCCCGAGGTCCCAGAATCCCAAACTCGTCGCTCACGAGTCCGCGCGCAGAGAGATTGTAAAAGTTTGCCGGTTGATCTTACAGAGCTTGCAGGTCGCGAGCCGCTAGGTGAAATGTGAATCTCAAACGTGGAAAACTAGGTCGCATCCACGGCTCGATTGATTTCGTCGCGTTTAACGACGCAATGACAGACATATGCAGTGCTGCACAACAATCTCGTCTGTCTAAGAGAATTTAGCTGCCCAGGGCAGTAAAAAAAAAGCATAAATGCATTGTATCTATCTATATAGTTTCCTAATTTCATTCTAAAAAATTGTATATTGTGTCTTGTGATATCTTTAAGTCTCTTTTATAACGTGATTTTACGATTTAAGATATTCTATTAAATTTGTATACTTGTGGGCTTGACCGCTAAAAATAAATGCGTAAATAAAATAAAACAAATAAATAAATTGTTTGATTGATTGATTGATTGTTAGATTTCTGGTGCTAACACCGCACTGTTTCGACAACTGGCCCTGTGGAACTTGGTCTTACGGCGTAGGTCAACGATATGGTGATGATGAGGAAGAAGAAAAATCTAGCCTAGCCTAGAAGGGACACCCGCTGCCGGCACTTTGCCGCACCCATGGGCCACTGTCCCTTCCGAGGAACGGTACAACTCGAATAGCAGCCCTCCTCACTACTGCAAGGTGTCGAGAGGTTGATATGCAAGGTGGGGATAGCTTTTGCATTAAGTTTGTTCTCTCCAACATCCTTCGCGAACTGAGCAAGTCACCCATCCAATGCCTGACTCAGCGAGGTGTTGCTTAACTTCAAAGAGGTTGGGAAACCGATGTTTCCAGCATGTGTAACCTGTTTGGTGAGAAAATATTGAGGTATAGCTATACTAGGAAACGCTGCCAAAGTGTTCGCGTTGAAGATGATCGTCGTTTTTCGTAGCAGATAAGTTGAGTTCAGAACGTCGTAAACAGCCGGTCGTGGTGTTTCGATGTGGTTTTGATAATTTTCAAGAGCTATATTCGAAATTTGAAAAAATTTGTAAAAATACGCACTGTAAGAAAAATTTCCGTTTTTTTCAAAATTTTCTCAATTTCTTATATTTTTCTTTTTTCTGATATGAAGGCTAGGGGTATGGGAGATTTTCTTGAAAAGCGCAGGGGGTATAAGTTGAGCCCAAAAGTAAACACCCTGAAAATTGCATCGCAATCGATGCAGGCGTTTGGTCTGTAGAGCGCGCACAAACACACATACAACAAAAAACTAACACAAACAAGTGATTTTTTAGCAGTAGTGAAATTGATGATTTCGCTTCGCTCGCTACGGTCATCAACAAATGCATACCTACTTTCAGAGTTGACATCAGCTTCCATAACGATATCAATTTCCATCAGACAGAATGTGAGTAGCTGTGCTGACACGAAGGCTTGGGGAACATTTTCAAACGTATGGAATGCCACGAATGCAGGGTGCAGGCATATATTAGATTTCGCAGCTCTAAGTTATTACTACGTTTAAAAGGGGTGCGATTTCCTAGCGACATCGTGCGATTCGAAAATGCGTATATCTGCTGAATTTTCTACAAAACTTTCTCGTCGTTAAAGTTGAAATTAAAGTTGTAATGAAATCGCCAAGATACTTTGTCAGATTGCTGTTTAGAAAAATGTCATCATATAGGAAAATGAAGAAATATTTTGCAGTCAGTGATAAGTTTATGGCTACCAGACTTCATCCAGTTTGTAACATTCTGGTAGCGTTTATTTCAAATTTGCAATCATGTCAATGTAATTACGTGCACACAGGGGCTTTTCAATTGTGGAAAATGGCCGAATTCTGTCACAGATCACTGTTTTGCATGATTTGCCAACGTCATTGTGAATCCTGCTTCACCAATTGTACCATCCACTTAATTAGAAAATTTGCTTGGAAACGATCAAATTGGAAGCATAGGTCGTTCAGAGAAAAACATCAAAAGGTTCGAACAATATTTTTCCGCTCGACTTGCAAATCAGTTCGTTATTGCTTTCAACTGTGCAGGTGGCTTCGTTAATAACGCGAACAGCACTAGGTAATAGGTATGTGTCTATTCAGTATGAACTTTTAATTGGGTAGCTTTGAGAAATATTTAAACGAATCTCATTATTTCTCAATATAGAAAAAAGTAAAATTTCGATTGATCATCATTGTGTCTGTGTAGACTGTAACTGTAGTACTTATGGTTGACATGATTTGCATTTGCACAACTATAACGATAACATAGACGTTAAGTTAGTAAATTATTCTTTATTTTGAAAATATTTAAACAATATTTAACAACATTTAAACGAATGTCATTATTTCTCGATAGGTATGGAAAAAAGTAAATTTTCGTTTGATCAACAGTGTGTCTGTGTTGACTGTAATTGTAGCACTTATGGTTGGCTTGATTTTCTTTTGCACAACTATAATGATACCATAGACGTTAAGTTAGTAAATGAAACTTTATCTTGAAAATGTAATTTTAATACAGAATCATCTATCAAGGGTGTATTGATAGTTTTTTGATCTGCAATCTGCTAGCACTAAATGCTCAACGCTGTGTTATATTTGAGGGTTGTTTTCATTAAAATGGCCAGTTGCAATGGCCAACCACGCATCCATTTAGTATATCATTACCCCATAACAAAATTACCAAAATCGACGATTATAAGATGGCCATTTTAACAGTGAACATACAGCATGGCTTTCCTGGGGTTTATGCGTGGTTTCTTTAAAACCTCCGATCAAAATCAAAACTTGTTATCTCTAGGAAACTAAAAGAAAACAGAGATTCTACATTTTCTATCTGTAAACGCAACTACTAATAAAAATATTTGACTTAGCAATTAAATGTTTCCTCCGAACATGCGAGGTTGTATTTCCAATCTGACCTCGGCGCTAAAGCAAACACTCCTCTGTGCACTTCAAGACTATATATACATTAAACTTAGATGTGATAGAATAATTAGGTATTGCATCAAGCAAAATGCCTCTTGGGTTTTCGGCTTCGAAACGGTTTGGAAACAAATTCAAATACAAGAGCATGCACGAGGGACTTAAAACTAAAACATACATCACACATTTTCACCGGCATAAATAAATTGGCGTTCGAGAATATAAAATGTACAAAGCACGTGAGCCATTAGTACTTGTTTTCACAGTACCACGGGGCGTTACAAAAGAATCATACATACATTGTGGATTACCACTCAGAAAAAAAATCACACATATGAGTCCAGTGACATATCAAAGGTGTCGGAGATTATATAGTAGCAAATACCTAACTGCTTTGTAACCTTATTTATATATATATATATATGAAAGTTTCAAACGAATGAAGCTACTTTATTATTATTTTCAATTTTATGAGTAAATGTATTTTATATTTATGTTTTATGCCCTTACGAGAGCTCTTATTCAAATTATGTGCTCTTGTCACATACCGTTTTACCATAATTTTCCACATAATTTTTGTTGTTCGAATCAGGTCAGCTCTCTACGCTAAAGCTACCTCACTAAATCTACCTCACTAAAGTTACCTCACTAAATCTACCTCACTAAAGCTACTTTACTAAATCTACCCCACTAAAGCTTCCTCGCTAAATCTACCTCACTAAAGCTCCTCACTAAAGCTACCTCACTAAAGCTACCTCAGTCCTCACTATAGCTATCTCATCTAAATGCTACCTCACTAAAGCTATATAGGTACAATACCTCATGCTTAAGTTATATGTTACAAGCTATTGCTCGCTTGCAAAATGTAGTACATTAATTAATCTTGAACGTAAAGAGCAGTTTGCTGATTGTACATACCTCTATATTAGATTGGAGTTGGGATAATTAATGCATTGTGTTTAACCTTAAGCTTTGTACTGAATGCACTTGTTTGCCCTCCGAGAACTGTGAAGTGTGAATTTGGAACGAATGTGTCCGTTATTTTGAAAAACGCAATCAGTTGTTATTCAATGTCCGTTTCAGACCAGACAAAGCGGGTTCTTCTATTTTATATTCGACACTCCTGTCACTACCAGGTTATAAACTATTTTTACAGTAAAATGCATATGGAATTCATTTTGCGAACGTACCTATGTTATTTGCGGTTGGTCAGTTGAAATTTCCTGACCGTTTTTACTAAATGTTGTCAGCTCCAGTATATTTATGCAAAGCACGCCCGTAAATGTTTCAGGAAAATTACCTCTCATAGAACGAAAGTCACAGAAAATTATTAAATGGAAAAATATGCCATTGGTAAAAATTATAGAAAGATTTTAAATTTAATAAAATACCTATATCACCGAACATTTATATGTCACGTGTATAAACATTCATTTTCCGATTCCGAGAAAATGTCTGAAAACATTGCTGGCATTTTCCAGCTGACAAATTAACTTAAAGAGGGGTGGGGGGGGGGGGGTCGTTTTGGCCAAATCATATCTTCCAAATAATTTTTACAGACAAACCATTAGTGACAGCAAAAAAAATATCTTAGACCTCTGGGAATATAAAAGTCTTTCAAATAAACTAAACTCCATCTTACGACAAAGGGTCCACTGTGGGTGGCTGTGGGTGGTTTTAAGGTTTCAAACCTTAAAACCCAAACCTTGGGGTAAACGAAAGGCTATAAGGACAGTTTGGGAGCTCTAAGCTCGTGTCTAGCAGCAGTGGATCCTTTTGGAAGATGCAAGTTCACTCATCTTCTTGACGTTAACTGTAATTTATTAATAAACAATAAAGTGAGAATCATTTTTACTGATTCATTCATGACCAGATTTGCTGAAGTTGTCCATAACCATAGGCAAAAGTCTTTAAATTACATTATATACAGTACGTGTCAGGTTCTTTTATCAGTACTTCGAAGCATTGAACATACAACTACAACGTTGTAGAATACCGGTTTGCTGCTGATAAAAGAACTTGAGACTTACCACCTATTTTTTGAGGCTGTCACGAATATTTCGCCAGTAAAAAATATGTTTGAAAGATATTTGTATCAATCACTATAAACTATATAAACTATCGGCGGAGTTGAACTCTGTCTTCCACAATGTATTTCCGTAACATTCGGAACTGTTTCGCAGTTCGCTCAACACCCGAATGCTAGGTCAGGTCAGGTTGTAGGCCAGCAGGGCTGCAAATACAACGGGGACTTAACGCTCTCTAGAGATTCACCCTTGACGCTGCGGTGTGCATTATATCCTGTTTGAATTTGCATAAGCATTAATTAACCCAAATTACGCGAGAGCATACCTTCGCATATTATTTAAGGCAAGCAACCCGTCAAGGTGATTTAGTATAGCGGGGAATTGCAACGAACCTAGCCATTGCTATGAAAAGTATGCTATGAGCATTCATTATGTTCCTTTTATAACATAGTGTTAATTTAGTATATTTCTAAGGGGTGGGTATAACATTGTCATAAACTATGCATTTGTTCAGAAAACAAGTCAACAATTAATACCGCTGCACCTACTCTACTTACAATGCACTTGACCTTAATCTGCTTTTACAATCTAGTACCTGCATATGCCCTTTTCAAATATGCTTGTTTACAAAGGGTGGTCAAAGGGATTGGTCCATAATAATGAGTATATCAAGAGTTTTTCTGTAGTTAAAAAAAAAAATTGGAACTGTATTGATTACTTTGGAACTACATTAAAAAACAACGCTTGACCTTTAACTTGTTGAAAACATTATAATATGTGCATCAGCTATCTGCACGTAATTTTCTGTGCTTTGGAAGTTTAGAGTTACTGGCCGTTTAGGGCTGCTCCCATACAAAGACAGAGGTTGCACCGATTAAAAACGTCTCTATTATTATTGACTACACGGAATTTTGAGGAAAGAGGGCTCCTTAATTTGATTCCGTCATTCTCTAGCATGCAAAATAAATAATAGGATATAATATTGGAATGCCATTACCGGCACAATGATATTATATTCATATGCTGCTTATAATATCATTCGCATAGTTCTCTCTACCTTTATATAACTTTTTATTGTTGCGATGGCCGCTGCTTATTGCGATGATTTGGAAAGGCAATATCTATTATGTCAGCCCCACCTGATTTTCTTTTCTCTAAATTCTTCAAAAGAAGTTTTGCATTGTGTAGAAAATAGAATAGAATCAGACTTATAAGTAGTTCATTAGCAGCTCATTTCTCTCGCAATGAGACTACGAGCTTAATATAACCACAATTGAAAATGAAAATTATTTTAAAATATATAATCAGAGCTGTCAGAAAAAGAGAGAGAGCGCGCGCGGTTCGCTTTCATAAACTTCAGCCCCCGCCGCCATGTGGATTGTTTTGTTCGTTATCTGGTCGCCGTCAGCGCCGCTTTGGGGGGGGGGGGGGGGGGGGGGGGTGAAATTTTGACGCGACCCTTCCACGCCGTTGACTTGGACGACGCGGGGGCGTTGTGTGCCATGTGAATTCCGCGCGCAAGATATTCAAGATCTTGCTGATTAGTTCGTTCAAGAGACAGATGCCCGGGCTTTTCCACTGCCACTTTTCCCTCGGAATCAACGAGTGGTGAGTTTTCATTAACTTGTCATTGTGGGTGGGTGGGTGGGTAATCAAGGGGCGCGTCGTGAAAAACGTGTGCGAGTTTTCTTTTAACGAGGGATACGTAAAGGTGAAGCGACGACATGATCTTGTTTGGGAAATTAAAGAAAATGGAATGAGATGAAGGGCACGAGAATTTTTCCGAATGGAATGTGAAAAACGAGCGAGTGTAAGCTTATTAAAGTGAAAGATGAAAAGTGGAAAGATGTATGAAACGGAACGAAATGTGTAAAGGCAAGAAAAAGGGACGTTTTAAAGCAAGTAATTAGTGAATAAAAAGGCGAGAAAAATGATTGGAACCCCATTCATTCCTACAAAGTGCCTTGAAAATTGAGTATCTGTACCTACATGTTTATAACAGCATTCTTTGACAAGATTAATAGACATCCTTCAAGAATGAACCGGTGCAAACTGAAATCGTTTAGTTCGTTTAGTTTAGTTTAGTGGTAATTAAGGCGGCAAACTTTCGCCCTGCCGGCAGGTGGCAGCCTTGTAGTGTAGCTGCGGCTGTCAGTACTCAAAACGGTGTTGCCAATGCGACAGCGGGCTGAACGCGGTTGACATTTATGTGATTGCGCAGTTTCATTTCTAAACAAACGTTCACAAAACACTGAAGCAAATTAGCGTAGCCGAAAATCTCGTAGCTCTTTTAACGCCAGCAAGTTGTCTGGTGCATAGTAAGGTAGAAAATCTCGTGGCTGTTTTAACGCCAGCAAGTTGTCTGGTGCATAGTAAGGTAGAAAATCTCGTCGCCAGCAAGTTGTCTGGTGCATAGTAAGGTAGAAAATCTCGTCGCCAGCAAGTTGTCTTGTGCATAGTAAGGTAGAAAATCTCGTGGCTCTTTTAACGCCAGCAAGTTGTCTTGTGCATAGTAAGGTAGAAAATCTCGTCGCCAGCAAGTTGTCTTGTGCATAGTAAGGTAGAAAATCTCATGGCTCCTTTAACGCCAGCAAGTTGTCTTGTGCATAGTAAGGTAGAAAATCTCGTCGCCAGCAAGTTGTCTTGTGCATAGTAAGGTAGAAAATCTCGTCGCCAGCAAGTTGTCTTGTGCATAGTAAGGTAGAAAATCTCGTCGCCAGCAAGTTGTCTTGTGCATAGTAAGGTAGAAAATCTCGTCGCCAGCAAGTTGTCTGGTGCATAGTAAGGTAGAAAATCTCGTGGCTCTTTTAACGCCAGCAAGTTTTCTTGTGCATAGTAAGGTAGAAAATCTCGTCGCCAGCAAGTTGTCTTGTGCATAGTAAGGTAGAAAATCTCGTCGCCAGCAAGTTGTCTTGTGCATAGTAAGGTAGAAAATCTCGTGGCTCTTTTAACGCCAGCAAGTTGTCTTGTGCATAGTAAGGTAGAAAATCTCGTGGCTCTTTTAACGCCAGCAAGTTGTCTTGTGCATAGTAAGGTAGAAAATCTCGTCGCCAGCAAGTTGTCTTGTGCATAGTAAGGTAGAAAATCTCGTCGCCAGCAAGTTGTCTTTTGCATAGTAAGGTAGAAAATCTCGTGGCTCTTTTAACGCCAGCAAGTTGTCTTGTGCATAGTAAGGTAGAAAATCTCGTCGCCAGCAAGTTGTCTTGTGCATAGTAAGGTAGAAAATCTCGTCGCCAGCAAGTTGTCTTGTGCATAGTAAGGTAGAAAATCTCGTCGCCAGCAAGTTGTCTTGTGCATAGTAAGGTAGAAAATCTCGTGGCTCTTTTAACGCCAGCAAGTTTTCTTGTGCATAGTAAGGTAGAAAATCTCGTCGCCAGCAAGTTGTCTTGTGCATAGTAAGGTAGAAAATCTCGTCGCCAGCAAGTTGTCTGGTGCATAGTAAGGTAGAAAATCTCGTGGCTCTTTTAACGCCAGCAAGTTGTCTTGTGCATAGTAAGGTAGAAAATCTCGTGGCTCTTTTAACGCCAGCAAGTTTTCTTGTGCATAGTAAGGTAGAAAATCTCGTCGCCAGCAAGTTGTCTTGTGCATAGTAAGGTAGAAAATCTCGTCGCCAGCAAGTTGTCTTGTGCATAGTAAGGTAGAAAATCTCGTGGCTCTTTTAACGCCAGCAAGTTTTCTTGTGCATAGTAAGGTAGAAAATCTCGTCGCCAGCAAGTTGTCTTGTGCATAGTAAGGTAGAAAATCTCGTCGCCAGCAAGTTGTCTGGTGCATAGTAAGGTAGAAAATCTCGTCGCCAGCAAGTTGTCTTGTGCATAGTAAGGTAGAAAATCTCGTGGCTCTTTTAACGCCAGTAAGTTGTCTGGTGCACAGTAGGGTTTTTGACGAAAAACTTTATTTTTCTAGGGTTGAAAATTTTAATGAAATTTTAAATATTACAGTAAGTAAATAAATACAAGCGTAACGCATAAGTGGTCAAATACAGTTTAGTTCAAGGTCACCACCCAAAGCGATCTTTAAATGACCACGTAAATGCGGAAGTGTATGAATAGGTTCAAAGATAAGCATTGTTTTGGGTTGCTTCATCTTTAAAGTTGTTAAGATATACTTTGGTGTTCAGCTCGTTGATCTAGCACATGGGAGTAAAAGTAGACAAATAATAGCACACTCCTCCCAGCAAATAGGGTCAAGCCCATGACGGTCAAACTGAAGGATTCCATGCAGGGACGTACACTGGTTTGCAGCCCTTTCGCCCTTGCGGCTTCGTTTATTCGACCGGATCTCTCCACCATGAAATGTGGCAGGGAACCACTACTTGGCGCTCCAATATCTACGAAATATATTTTTACAGGCAAACTATTAGTGACATCTCAAAACAAAATAGCTAGCAATAGCACCGTAGGTAATTAATTCTTCAGGCTGTCGATTTTCAAATGAAGTTAGTCTTTTTTTTTGCCAAGATTAGGCTTGCTGAAAATTATCCAAGGCTCAAAAGGTAACTTTAAAATGTTTTTCATTGTTGAGGATAAATTTCAGCAAGACTTGTCATTACACAAAACATGATATACCTACTTTATTTTCAAACCAGGAAAATTACCTATGGATGTTAGGTATTTCATTTTGGGCTGTCACTACAAACAGTTTGACAGAAAAAAATTTGTTCCGGTTAGGGGTCCCCCCCCCCCCCCTTAACCCGAGTTGAGTGGACCACACCATGCCAGATCGTCAGCGTCCCGAGTGACACTGTCCATTCGCACGTTGTGGGCTCCTTTCGCCGCGGGGGGGGGGGGGGGGCAAGGCCAAGCCGGCAGGGGGGGGGCAGTGACCTGGAAACTGCTATCGATCATCTGACAGGACGGGGGGGGGGGGGGGGGGCGTCGACCACACCCTCCTCGTACATCCCCTTTCCACCCTCACTCAGAAGCCTTCGTGTCGTCGCCTCTGGATATATAGTCAAGTGCAGCAAGGAATTATGATTAATCAAAACCACTTGACGCTTAATGGCGTTTCGGCTTCGGCTATGCTTTCAGGCCGTGGGTTTTCCATAGCGGAAAGTGTGTTGGTTTATTTTTCGGTGATAAAACAAAGCGTCTTAGAAGAATTCGCTTTCGGATTCCATCTAATAGCATGGAAATCTTGGGTTGATGTCGTCTTCGCAAAAGGAATTTTGGGCTTTCATTTAGGGGAATTATGTACATCAAGGACTAAAATACTATAGCAGTTGAGGACTTTCTGTTTAGAAAAGAACTTCAGCCGTTTGAAAGCCTGGTAAAAATGTAATAGTCCATGCTATAATGCAGTTAGTTTGTTACCTTTTTAGTTTGCGATTTTATCATGCAGTTATTTTTCAATGAACACTTTTATTTAGTGGCTCTTAGTTTTTTTGTCTGTTTTTTTTAAAGGAAAGCGGTCTTAATTGGGGAAAAGTGGAAAATGAAAAAATAATAGAATTAAAATGGCAGTAAAAATTCCGAAGTTGACACAAAATAACCGCGCTAAAATTACGCTCATCATTCATTTAAATTGCTTCCTAAATAATAAAGACGACAATGGGAGAGGGATAAATTCATAGAGAAAAATAAAGGGAACATTTTATATGAACTAGCGTGGTCATGCGAGACACTATAGGTCACGCGATTTTCCTTTTTTCGCAAGTTCAGAGCGCGAACATGATGGAAAGTCGAGCGAATTTTCCGAGCGAATTTTCCGAATGGGTCGCGAGCACCGGCACGTGGAAATTCCGTGCAAACTTGCAGCTGTTATATCAAATGAGTCCCGGTGGCCAATGGTGAGTGGGGGGGGGGGGGGGGGGGGGGAACAAAATGCTTCCAATAGAATGAATACTATACACATGCCCAGGTATACGATATTTTGAAACATACATTTTCAGTGGTATAGAGTGCGTTTTACCAATCCAGGCGAATTGTTTTTGGTGTTTTTGCAGTGTAATTTGTGTTCGTAACCATGTTTTTTTTTAAATGATAGGTAATGTTTCCGCTTAAATTCGTAATCGTACATTAAAACCATGTTCATCAATTATGAAAAACAGCTCTCTAGGCACACTAAGTACTTGTACAGTTCATTTGGTCTGTGTTCGTGGCACAGATTTGTCTGCATTTAGAGGATTAAGCTTTACCGGATTGCTGTAAAATCTCCAGCTATTTTATTATCTGCGCTAGAAATGAGGTCCCTGTTGAGCATCCATGAATTGCTTTCGAGTGTTTTGTTTTCAGCTGCTTACAAAATGTTTTGTGGACGAACCCAAACTTCGATTGCGACGCTATAGTTCACTTAAAATTTCACGTAATCAAAATAAGTCTACGCGCATGTACCTGCTGTGTAAATTCGTACGTTGTAAAACGGCGTTTACAAATACTGTTTCTAGAATAGCTTACCTTTCCCAAGAAACTAAACTGCTTACTTTCTGGAAGTTGTAGACATGGACCATTGAATCAATTACTAGGAATCTACGGAAAAAATTGCTTACATGGCAATCAAACCTGACAGATTAACATCATTTTAAAGAACATTATATTTAAAAAAACTCTAAGAAACCAAAATCTCACTGAGATGAACGCAATTGAACTTATGTATCTAGCGGCAATTAGATGAGGATAATGGCTGGAGAAGGGGAAACCAAAATTCTACACCACCTATAGCTGGCACCTTGCTCTTCGTCACTGTCCAAAAAAATATTAATTTTGAGCTAAGGGCTGTGTACTGGAATTATTTTTGTCACCCTCTGCATTTTTTTGGGAAAAATAACATGCTGTATAAACATCACAGGAGAATTTTGATTGCAGCACTAATTGTCAAATGTTCCTGTTAGTAAGTGGTCCAATTTTCTATTGTCTACGAACAGTAGTTTGGGCTACCAAATTGCTGTTGATCAGCTAACACAAAAATGCTCGTAAAACAGAGAGGATTATAGCAGCCGAGAATATTGTTTTGAAAATTACTGAATCATTCTCAGCCTTTTGTTCGTCTCCTATTCTATCTAGAGATGATTCAAGCTGACTTCAGAGCAGTTTTCAGAGAGACACCGATTAGGTTAATGAGAACTTCGAATTCCCAAAAAATACACACTTTTATTATTTGAATGGAGATGTTTACTGTGAAAAAATTTATAGAACTCGTAAAACTCTAATCTCTTACTCATTGGACATTTCCATGACCCACAACAAATCGGATATTTTGCTCGCAATTGTCGTAAGCTTATCACTGCTAGAGAGAGTGAACCTTCTGCTTAAACTGAGAGGCTCTTATGCCTTCTTGTACACAGTGAGAGGGAAGATAACCCTTAACGCTTCAACAGGACTTTTAGCTGAGAGCTGGAATTGAGGAAATACTAAAAGCAAGACAAACGAGAATGGATATCAACAAAAATGAAAACGGAATTTCTGAGCGTAAGAAACTACGTCTTTACGAAAGTATATTGCGTGTTGTGGGAAATAAAGAAAATTACGTTTTCCCCGGGAAAGCGTCGTGACACAGTAAGATGTAAAACTCTGGGCTTTTACCTATGTGCATGTCTCGGAACAGCCTCTTGGGATCCGAATCGAGGGACGCAAGGAGAAGAAAAGTGTACCCCCCCCCCCCCCCCCCCGCCTCCACCCAAAGAAACTAGAGAGCAAACAATACTGCCATGTAATAAGTCGGAAAATATAATGAAATATTGACATGACTTGCAGCCCTCTCTCTCTCTATCTCTCTCCCACTCCTCTCTCTCCCACTCCTCTCTCTCTCTATCTCTCTCTCGCTCTCTCTCTCTCTATCTCGCTCTCTCTAGAGGGAGCCAAGTTTCCTGTTCAAATAGAGGCAAAACAATATGTCAGCTCTGAGATTCGATAAAAATTATCTCAGATTTTTAAAGTTATCGCGTTTATTTTCTTCTCTCTTTGTCGATGTGAGCAAGGAACGTGGTCTCCCGCTGGCTGCTTGGAAACTTGAGGGTTACTTGAAACTACCTCGAGCATATCATATTTGTAACATCATTATAATATGCGTGTGACGTTGTGAGCCATAAATTTTCATTGCTGTTACATGCAAAGACTTATGTAGGTACAGTAATTGGGGTCGTGTTACGAAGAGATTTTCACGGACATGAAATTTCGATCGAACTGATTAATCGGTAGGATTCTGATGTGAAAGCTAAGTTTGACGGGAAAACTTACAAAGTGTGTCTTTTGCTCAGGTACTTCACCAACTTTGTCACGTTAAATCGCATTTTCTTTTAAAATATATTATAAGCTGTAGTATCAACAAGGGAAAACCGTTTACTGTGATAACGTAGAATGATACTTTCTGATGCCAGGTTTTTGTATAAAGATAATCATTGCATAATAAAAACTCTTTGCATAGGTTTTTTTAACACACTTACGTTTAATTCACTGGCACATGTATATATATGTTCGGAGTCTGCATAGTAGAGCAGTACGTTTATGAAGACTATGGCTAAGTTGAAAATACCACCGGGATACGCATATAACAATTTATATATACACTCATTCCACTTTGCAATCGGTATAAAGCAACGATATGCAATACACAATTATGTATTTTTTCGTAATAAAACAACTTTTAAAAGGTCCGTTTAGAAGCAGGGTTACGTTTATTTCTGTTCTGTCATGACTAATATTTTTAAAAAAACATTAGAATTGATAGTCCTGTAATGATAACAAGCCAATAAAATTACCCTTGTTATTTTACATATCCCCTTTGAACTATTTCTGTTTTAACAGAAGCATATGAATAATCGTACACTTTTTTCCCCATTACGAGCTCGCAAATCCGCAAATGCACAAAATTTCAGACCTTCATCTGCAATTGCTTTAGCAATCATTTGCATGCTGAAAACTGTGCATGGTCGTGCACTTCAATGCATTTAAATGTGCATAAATGCACATAATTATTGTATTTCGTTTTGGTTTTAGAGTAGGTATTAGTGCTGCCTCCTCGTGTAGATAAACCGTATAGCACAGCACATGTTGTAACCAATTTGGGTCATGTCAGATATTGGGCAGGTTGCTATTTGCATTGATATCATTGTTTGTAACTCCCAAAAGACAACGCGACAACAAAGTAAAATGAAAGATATAAAAAGGAAGTAAATAAAATATATCAGTTTGATTGGGAGTGGCAATTCACTGCATGAGGTCAATCGGTGATATTTTTATGTTTGCTATATAAAGATACGAGTGACAGTTTTAAACGAAACGAAAAATTAGGTTATGTGCACACTCTGGTATCAAGGTATGTCAATACTGATATTCCCATTGTAAGCATGCCTATAATACGAACGAAGTGGCTTTCGACGTTGGGGAAATGTAAATGTGCATATCCTTCGTAATTGTGAAATTTAAAAGTATATAAACCCGTATTACTTATTGCCATATTATATATAGTGTCAGTACAATATCGTGTATTCATTAAACAAGTAAATGTGTTTAAGGCGCTTTTCCTGTAGGTTCCAAAGTTGATGGTATTGACTAAATATATACACGGCTCTGCAATAACCTTCTGGTTCGACCTTGAAATTAAAAGGAAGTGAAACCATTAAATGCTCTGTTAGTTGTTAATTATTATATACTTCAAGGCTGAGTGTAAAAATAATAATTATTCTTAATTTATTTTATACAAATATTGTAATATATTTTAATTTTTCTAGGACCATCATTCTATTATTATGTAATAAACAACATACATACATTTTGTTAAGTTTAAAATAATTATTGTAGAAACTGGCAAGACGCTGTGAATTGCAAGTCAATTTCGCTCGCAGAATTTCCACCGAATATATTCAGAAAAACTCGAAACGTTCAGCCTGCTTTAATAATTCACGGATCGTTTATGGCACAAATATATTTACAGAACCCAATCGGGCACTTATTAATAAATTTGATAGAACAACGACAAAACGGTGATCAAGCACACAAATAAGTACACAAGGAAGCAATAAGAATTGATGTCATCGTCTGGTTTTTAAGATGTCACATCAATATTTAATCAAATTACAGATCAAGCAGTGCATATTAACGAGGTAATGGAATACTGCAAGGTAATGGAATGCCGGGGAAAGTAGGTACGACCGTACCTACTCTCTAGTGATCATTTCCACAGGGGAATGCGAAAGAATGTCTAATGATGATTTTGGTTTAATGTTTCAAAACTGCAGCTTTTTTATGCCTTCTGCGAAACTGCACTTTGCAATAGCATCTTTATACTGCACTTGTTTTTTTACCTCATGAATAGTTAACAGGAGAATATCTAGAATTCGCTAGCTGAGCTGAAGGAAAGTGCGGAAAGAGTCAGCTCCAGCACTTGATTTATTGGAGGGAAACAAAGGGACAAGACAAGCTAGTATACAAGAGAAGAAAAGCAAAGCCCATCGGTCACAAACTTTAAAACGCAAGATTTGTGAAAGGCCATCACATAACTACTTCAAAACAATTTTGGAATGCTAAAAGGAGGCTAACTAGTTTCCTAACATGTCAGATCCCATACTATTTTCTTTCTCAAGGTAAAGAATATAATTCTTTTGAAAAGAAAACGTTTCCTTTCTACTACAACTTCATTAAGATGTGGTCCATCAGCACAAAATAAGTGTGGGTTCACGGGGTTATTTTGTTGAAAATTCTACCGCAAGATGGTCTCCGAAATTCACAAAGTAACCTCAATGCATGTGGTCTTCTGTGGTCGTCATAGAGTCCAGCGATTTAAATCTCATTGGGATACGCATTAGACATTATACATTATTAGACATTCGACATTCGACATTTGAGAGTCATGTTCAAGCAACGCCGAACTCGGAAGTGATGGCACGCAATGCCTTCTCATCCGGTGTGCCATTACTTTTTCATTTGCGCGCCTTGTCTTGTCGTCGCTTTAACAAGATTTCGCGAAAACAAGATTGAGAACAAAGATTGAGAACATAAAAAGCCGAAAGGAAAAACACGTTCCGTGCCATTAATGACGTATTGTCTTAACTATCATTTCTCATTCGCAGCTAGACGCTGTCAAACCTGGGAAAATAATCAGAATCTCGTATAATAAATCTCAGAGCTTTTTATTTTGTTGGAATTCATTTTCTATTTGCTCGCTGACAAAAGCCTGCTGCAAACTTCCAATAACCACGGTTTATTACTGCTAAAAACGCTGCCGATCTCCGAGACAGGGGGATGATTGGATATCGAAGCAACCCCCGCGGCGCTACTGCTCCATACATTATACGAATACCGTCATCGTTTTGTCTAGACAAAAAAAAATGCAATAACATTTTCGAAAAGAAAGCGCAAAAAAAACCGTCGAGATAGACGCAACCTTCCAGAAATTTTAATAGCACGTTTTAGAAACAAGTTTAATTTAAAATTATCAAAGAAAATTGATGAAAACCCTTTTCTGTATATACGCTCGTCATATGAGCGTGGGAGTACAAGGGTCTGCTTTACCCAATAAACCGATAGTAAATTTATCAATTTCATATGCTCAAGTATTAAAATATTCTAAAAGTTGCGTGTCGGATCCATCGCATATTCCTCCCAAGCCTGACTCGCTATTTTAGAATCTAACCGAGTTTCCATTATACGAGTTCAAACGAATACATTACATTATGGCTTACATTAGAATAGCTTTAGCCACAGCTACAGCGAATTCCCTTTAAAAACTGAAGAGATTGCGATAAGGTCACTAGATGGACACAAGGTACAAGTTTCAAAACTGCCCACCGAGCTTTTTGTGTGACGCAAGCCACGGGTTGGTAAGTTTTTAATCTGAACTTGGCTTTCAAGGTCATCCGATTCCGGAATAAACTACGCCATGTGAATGCACCATGTATGCACCAGTATGCACCATGTGCGCACCACTTTTGTACCAAAGTATCCCCTAAAGAGATGGGGAACCAGCTTGAGTTGAGCTCACAAAAGCGGAAGTCTCTATAGATTGTTTAGCAGCGGCGGGTCTTCTTGAAAGATGCAAAACCATTCTTTCCTTATTATGGTGAATTTGAGTATTATAACGCTTTTTGCATCATCTAAATCAAGTGACGTGAGCTTGAGAGTTTTCAGGGAAAAGTTTAAGTTTCAATGAAATTTGAAACTTAAAAAGAGAATTTTCAAAAGTTTAAAATTTTCAAACGTTTTGTTCTTGATTTCCCCTCTTTTGAATAGATTCTTGCTCTAGGTAATTTCTCTACAAATATAATTCCATAAGCGACCGGCAGATGCTAAAATAACGTTCGTCCATGGCATCCACTAACAAATCATTATGACGAACAAAGCTTTGCAAGGGGTTGAAAAGTTTCGTGAAAAATTTTCATGAAATTTGACATCACTTGCCAGGTTTCACCAAGTTTTTCAACTTCTAGTTGAGATTTCAACTGTAGGACTGACAACCATTGGGTTCATAGTTAGACCGAGTCACAGCGCTAATGCTAGGTTGTCTGCGTAGCCACCAAGGACGCTATCAGAAGTGTCGGTTTCTCTCGCCAGATAGCGCCAGCAGCTCTTCCGGGCGCTTGACTTCGAACGTGGCTGTGGGGGCACCCCCAAGGCAAGATTTCCCCTTTTTAACCCTACAGCGCCACTACGTCATAGCAATCGCCGCTTTCAAGCCACGTTCGAAAACCGGCGCCCGGAAGAGCTGCTGGCGCTATCTGGCGAGAGAAACCGACACTCTGGGTTGCGGCCTCGGTGGCTACGCAGACACCCTAGCATTAGCGCTGTGGCTCTGTCTAACTATAAACCCAGTGTTACAACTGGATTCAGCCAGTTACATGCAGCGATTTCTGATGAAACTCCTAGATGGGATCTCAACTAGGAGTTAAAAACTTTAAAACCTGGAAACTAAAACGCAGATTGCCCAAAAATTAAGCACCTAAGAAAGCAAAATCCAAGCAATTCGTAATTAAAGAAAGCCTACGCAAGGCTTCAACAGCTGTATATACTTCACTTCGTCCCTATTTGAAGAAGTGACAATGTATATTGTATGCAGGTCCATTGGGAGCCCAGTAGCGATGTCAGAGGACAGATTGATTTATGGGACATCTTGAGCCCCTCAGTGACAAAGCAATGTGTAACGGCGATACGCATCTCTGACGCAGCCTCCCCGATCTTGGGTCCAGGAACGCCAGGAGCCCAGGAGACAGGTCCCTTGCCAATCTGAATCGCGCTCGTGATTCATGGGGGCGTTTTACTTAGAGAAAGAGGGGCTACCAGAAGGTTTGGTTGACCACTTGGTGGTCCACTTGGTGAACCACTTGGTGGTTGATGTAATTTGGTTTTCCGCATCTGGGGAACATGACATTTAAAGGGTTATACTGTTTTAGTGTTACTTTGGTATACCGCACTAACAATAGGTGTATCGATAGGCTTAGAATAACTATGGTATAACGTCATGGGCCTAACAAATATGAGCCCATAGTATAACCATAATTGACAATTGAAAAAATGGCGATAAATAATGATAACAATTGAAAAAACTATTTTAAACTGGGGTTAATTGAATGCTATGTCAAAAGTCTCGCTGGTTTCCCGACGTTTCGTAACATATGCTAGTTACTTTATCAAGGACACCAGTGAGACTTTTGATTTAGAATTCAAATCCCAGTTTGAAATAATTTTTTCACAACTAATGCGAACGATGAGTCTAAGAAATTTAATAATGATAACAATGATGATTGAAATTGATGATTGTAATTGAAGTTAACCCAAGTTCTCACTGATTTTGTTCTTTGTAGCTATCATTCCAATTCTTATTCTCGATGGATATTCTTGTTTATCATATTTTCGCACACAAAATTGACGAATATAATAAACGTGGGAATTACACACTCGAAACTAAATTAATTAGGTATCCTGTTTGTTTTCCTTTTTCATTTTTTGAAGGAACAAAACGTATTTCGAGCATTTTATCACTGAACGATTTCCGTCTGAACAGTAAACACACGCGAAAGCTTATTTTTAGGTTTGAATTTAAAATTCGAATGAATTCTACTAAATCAGATCTGAAACTTATATTCTGGATCGTCGCACTCTATTATTTTAGTAGTTAGATTTGTGTTCGATACCCGTGCGGTCGACATAAGTGAAGTGGAGCAATATTTTCATTTTTGCATTATCAGGGTTTGCCTATTAAGTTTTTTTTTTAATGTATTTTAACATGTTTCTCATGTTCAAACAATAATTCATTTATTTACTGCTTGCTGCCGACTGCAAACACGAAAAGTCACTGGAATTGCATTTTGCAGACTGTAAAATAAAAATGTTGCCAATATTAACCCATTTTCTTTTCATGTTTACTGAAACACAAAAAGTTGATACATTGTCGATTCGTAGACAAAGTATTATTGCAGTTCACCATACGTATTCGGCACAAATATCTGCAGAGAATATTATGGGATACCGTAAAACACTGACTCTTATATATACGGTACCAGAAACAAGAAGTACGGCACTGAAAAACCTCATGAAATTCACATTTTTCGTTGACGCGTCAGAAACGCTTGGTTTATTCATGGAATAAAAATGTTATGCATTTTTGTGAGCCGTCACCTGCACTGCGTCACACATTAATAACACAGAAACATTAACATAATTGATAAAAAGGAAATTTGAGATAAAAGCGATGAAGCGTCGAGAAAAGTATATTTCCAGTTTAGCGAAATATGAAAATTTTCTAAAGGAAAATCCAGAGCCCGTGGAATTCTTGTTTACTGCTACAGGGTAACCCGATAAAGATTTCGCCCCTATGCCCTACATTTTCTTCGCCCCCCTAAAACCCGATGTCGAACTCAAACATTACCCCCCCCTCGTCCCCCCGTCCCCCAAACTGACGTCGTTACACCGAGGGAAAATATCTGGAGGACGTATCTGGAAACTCACTCGTCGATTCGATCTGATAGTGCGTGACAATTGATTTTTGTGGGAACGCTTCGGATTCGGAGTCCCCCCGGGCGCGAAAGACCGAACTCGCTTTCAGAGCAGCGCTCTGTTTTATTGAGAAGCAAACGTTGAACGGCAGAAAGAATTTGCCGCATTTCGATCGCTAGAACTAAACTCCATCGTATAAGGAGGTTTTTCTAATAAAGCTTCGGAAAGGAATTCTAGTGGATTTAGCTAAAGAAAAGTCCAGATTACTTTTGGATTTCACTTGTAGATTGGAGTGAAAACATAAGTAACGATAAGTTGGGACTTGAAAGAAATATAAAAATGGTTTTCTGAATCTTATATAAACAAATAAAAGAAAATATGAAATGGAAATGGAAATTCTTCGGTTTTGGGTGGTCCGGAATATGAGTCAGTAATTATGTTTAAAAACGGAGCATTGTTTGTATTTTTATTTAATTTCAGTGGAATTCAATTAGAATTCAGGAGTTCAAAAAGAGTGACGAAGCTCGAGTTTCAGAAATAAATGTGCGCAATTCATCTTTTGCAGTCGATTTTTGCATCTGAAACGTAAATATCGACAGCTAACTCGCTTTTTTATGCAAACGATCAAGAAAATTCACGATGATCATATAACCTTGAGGGAAAGGTAATTAAACCCAAATGCTTTAGGAAATAGGAACAAACATATTTGTTACATCTGCCGAAATGGCTCAGAAGCTACCCATACATACTATGCCGAAATGGCTCAGAAGCTACCCATACATACTATGCCGAAATGGCTCAGAAGCTACCCATACATAATATGCCGAAATGGCTCAGAAGTATTAAAATTAGAGCACATGTCAGAAATTAAAATTGCAGTAAAAATGTATCTGTTAAATAATCTTTAATGGACGTGTTTGTCTTTTTTGTCTTTTTTGTCTTTTGTATTTTGTATTTTTTTTTCTCTGATTTCCAAGCTCTGCTCAATATAAATTTGTTGTTATTCTGCTTATTGTTTAAAACTATTCTGATGACCTAAATAAGAGATACGGAACATCATTATAATTGCGCCATGCTGTCAAGCCGCTTTGTGGCTTAGCAGGCACCATGTACAGGATAATGTCATTTTGTAATAAAAAATAAATAAATAAATAAATAAATATAAATAAAAAATACATACTATGCCGAAATGGCTCAGAAGCTACCCGTACATACTAGGCCAAAATTTCTATAGGGACTCCCTGTCTCACATTTCGTTCTCTTTGAATAGTTATCTACTTGTATCCAAATAATTTTAAAATCCATGAGCTCCCTTGCACAAAGTTCCCTAATCAAAAGCCGGATCAAATAAATTACGCCGCACACCGAATCGTTAATAACAGGGATTAAAATCCCTGAAATCCTTCAAGTTTGGCAAAGCTCGACAATCACTAGGTATAAAGTTCGAGTATTGCAGAGGATAAAGGTGCCAATTTGCTTTGTAGAACTTAGAAGGTGCATTTAATACAACTTCCCATGTGGCTTATGTAAACTTCAACCCCACAAATGGCTTTAAAATCCAGATCCTAAGCTTTACCGGCGCAAATCTTAACTAATAGGACTTCGAAATGTCTAAAAGCAAATTAATTTGTCTGAAAATAACGCCGCGCCCTTGCAAGTACGGTGCGCCGAGTTTATAGGCAACCTAATACCTGGCCTCGCTGCCGAAATGATTAAAATTGCACGACCCTTCACGTGCTGGCAGAGTTGCCGGGTAATTTGTTAATTAGATTATTCTGTGGATAAAACATTTTGATCAAGTTTGCAAATTTTAGTGGCTTAAAATATCACGTGGAGATGGTTAATGTATAAATAGTACAGTTTGCGTGCATGAGCATATTTTGGTGTTATTATAGTTTGTTTTCTAAGTGAAGTATGGGTTCTACTTCACAGCTTAATATGTCAAAGTTGTTCTTCATTTCAGTCATGTAAGGAGCAAAATATACTCGATCTTCAAATAAATGTACTGTATAATGTGTAGTGAAAGTGTACCCGTATAATTTATTTCCCCAAAAGCTGAAAGATTGCCTATCATTTTCTTTGATTGCACCCGTATTAATTTTTTTAGATCATTTCTCGATTCAAATATGTTTCTAGAAGGCTTTCATTTTGGAAACAGAGAGGTTCGTTTGAAAGCTGAAAATCCACACAATTCAATTCATACAAATCGTGAGCAGAATTGAATACCTACATAATAAATGAAATATGAATGATAATGTAACTCCATGAATTAACGGTGAACTGGTATGAATGGGGAACTATATTTTAATTAATTTGAAAGCTCTGTGTCAGAATCAGCAGCTGAACGATTTCAAAATGGAAAACGCCCACTCTGAAATGGCGACAGTAAAAGGTAACGAAATCTCTGAAAACTGGATTAATTAAGCTGAACATAATTTTGATTTTGAGTTAATATGCAATTTTTTTAAATAAAAATGAAAGATAATTGCATTTCTCAGAACAAAGAAATTATCAGGATAAATGAAGAGTAATTGAAAGAAAGCATCCAAAACTAAAACAGATCGCTGATTTGCTATTCAAACACATGTCCTTGAATTTGAAGGTCAGCTCTGAAAAATCCCACCAATCAGAAGATTGAACATTCAATTATATTCTTTTCAATCCTTATATTATAGTCATTATCTATTCAATCCTTTCATTCCATTAGTTTCAATCAGTTTGAATTCAAACATGTGTTAGTGTAACTGTATTTAACCAGCAAAACCCCACAGTTAAATGTAATTAACAGCTGAACTCTCATGCATTTAACAAAATGCTTCCAACAGAAAAAAAGCATCGTGTTTTGATGACATACAGACGACAGGTTCGAGCATGTACTACTCAGGATCGATTTGATGTGAATCGACGTCATATGCACTCACCAAAGCGGTTAATTACCTTTTAGGAGGTACTAGCGAAATAAACTAATCAGCTTTATGTTTTACGCGCTTCACTAGCTTTGCACTTAATGGGGCTATTAGTTGATTGTTAATTGTATTAGCAGCACTAATTACGCGTTCGGCTTTAAATCCTGATTATCGTAATGGCATTTGAGTATTATGTCTTGTAGAAATGAGCTTAAATACTATAGAAATTATAATGCTTGGTGGAATGAAACAAAGATAATGTCCGTCGAGTTTTAAGCTTGTTTGTTCGAGTTTTTATTCTTAAATCAATCACTCATTCTATAATTATTGTATAGCATTTTAAGCTTTGAGATTTTGAGGGAATGAATTGCAATGAAATTTTAACTTCTTTTACAGTATGAAATTCTAGCAAATGGACTGCATTACTTTCCAAACAAGACTCGAACAAAAAAAAGCAATTGGAACATTGAAAAGATTTCCCTCTTTACAATCGACACGGGATTTACATGGTTTTGATTTCCATCTTCATACGTATTTTCTTTTGCAAGTCGGAAAAGTCAAAAGGTCATATGATTAATTTAACAAATTAGTTTCAACCGAGTACCATGAATGAAAATAGTACACATCTAGTATTCCAAAGATATCCTGATGTATACAAGGATGTACAACAATATACTAACTGTTCACAACAAAACGCTATTGACAATCAAAATAACCAACTGGATTAAATTTAACTAAATTGTAATTAGTTAAGTTGAACTGAATGAAATTGTAAACTAAATATTTCCACTGGCAAATTTCCACGTCGCATTAACTAATAATCTTGCACAATGGTGCAGGCAAATCCACTAATTTCTTAGCTGCATCATAAATTCCAGCAAATCCCTCAAGACAGTGTCGCTGGCAGCTACATGCGCACAACAAGCAATGCTACACAATGCGTGGCTGTACGAACCACATTTTCCTACGCGCTTTCCTTCCTCCTGCGTTCGGCTTGGCAACATTGCGGTCGGTCAGCTCCTTGCGGCCGATCCAATTTTCCGACCGGCCTGCACCATACGCGATATACGTCTGCGCTTGTGCCAGCACAAGGTTTTGTGCTTGCATTTGTGCTTGTAAAGCATATATTGTTATCTATTTTCTCGAGACTTCCACATTGTTAACCTTATCAAGGATTATTTTATCAAGGGGTTGTACGTATAGGTGTATATATCGTTTAGTCACGTTTTATATTAATTTTTCCTTTGTTTGTAATTGAAACTTTACGCAAAATTGATAATTTTCCTTTTTATGCGAACCGAAAAAATGGGTATAAAATAGCTCGAGTACACATTGCAAGAAATATAGCTTATATCCTGGTGTTATACACCTCTTGGCTCTTTGCCTTGTTATTTATCATGGAAAAGAGAAATAACGATGTAAAAAAAATTAAAAATAAATATCAGTATTACACTGAAAGTAAGATTGTCAAAGTGTGTTCTTCGAAATGGCTAGGAATGGTTAATGGCTAGGAAAATACTTTGCAGTAAGCTACTGTTTTTCTGAAACTGCTACTGGTCGAAAGTCGCAACTGCTGCTAGTAATGTCTTGTGCAAATGGTTGAAACCGGTTTTTATCACTTCGTTGATCGAAATAAACGGTAGAAATTAATTTAAATCGGTCAGTGGATATCTTTGTCATTGAAATGATGACAAAGAACGTTTACAAATTGAATGCATAGTTATAGTTTCCATTTGGTATGCAAAATAGGCGATAAGAAAATCAGTTATAACTTCTAAACTATGCAAGTACAAAAATCGTGTTTTTGAAAATCAGTTTTGAAGATTTGTGTGAAATGATATGATAAGGTCAGATAGTACAGACGGTTTCAGTAAAAGTATTGAAAAATATGTGACTGTTTACCTAGATATGTGAAAGCATACTATGTATAGAAGCACTATCAGTACTTAATATGAGGGAATCTTTTCATTCACATCGATGACATCAACTACCCGGTCAAAAGCGAAGTCAATTCTCCGTTTTTGAAGATTGACGTTCCGTTTCACAGATATTAGAGCTTGTACTTTCGAATAGCATGGTACAATCATTGTTCGATTTTTTATTAGAGAACAGCTCAAACAAAACTTACAGTCAGCTCAATTTGTCAAAATCTTTTTTGATTTTACAATGCCTTAACCTATAGTTGTAAAGGAGTTCAGAAATGTGTCGTGACCACCGCCAATAGGAATTCATCTGTTTCTGATGGTTAAGGCCATATTCCACTAGGGTTGCAACCTGCTGATCCTAGGCCTTCTTACCGCACATTTACTATCACCACCAATGGAACAAAACCATTTTGAGGACCATGGAACGGCAGGTTGCAATCCTTGTGGAATATGGCCTCTATAGAAGCTGGACCCAGAGCTAAAAAATATTGCAAAGCCGGCGCTTACAAACTTCAGGCGGTGTAAAATCCGTCCTGACTTGTACCTTTCGGCCGTACAACGCCTCCTCATCACCGGGCCGGTCGACCGACAATGCCGGGGCTCCAGATTCGATCTGTCCCGACGCGCGGAGGCTGTGTAGTCCCGTCGCGCCCCTCGAGCTCCGTCCGCGCGTTTCCCGATCAATGCCGTCTAGCCCGACTGCTAAGTGAGGTTCATCCCTTGATGTGCAAGTAACAACCCGGTGCGACCTGTCGTGATCCTCTGCGACGAGACGCGAGAGTTCTGGACGGGTGCGGAGTGGCAAACGGGATCGACTAATCTGTCCACATGGTTGGTTCTCTTGAAGCGAAACCGCGTAATCGGAACGAAATACACTAGGATTCATCTGGGTTCCTTCTAGATGAGCTTTTATATTCATTGGCTCTTACTTCTTCTGCCCATTATTTTGCAAGAAATTTGTGGGAAAGGTAAACCATACAAAAGTAGAATGTTAACAGCTAATTTAGGGTCGTAGGCACAAGCTTATTAGAGGCACATGCACAGGTTTTCCGTATATAGGCGAAAGACAGGATCCATTGCGCTGTAAATTCTGCTCCAGAACGGGCCTAGTATAACGTCCAATGAACCGGCGTAACGGGGTGGTTTTGCAACGCTTAAACATACCAGTCGAGTGATTCTTTTCGAGATTCGAAAACATACATTTTTTGCTTTGCTATTTACATGTTTCGTCGCGATCGGACAAAAGGTGTGGCGCAATTGACAAGATCCAGTCCGCGGTTAATTCTGCGCGGGAAGCGACGCGAGTGCATCGCCCTCTCCCTACCAGCCCATTCCTCTCCCTCGGCGACCGCAGTCGACGGAGCGGCGAGGTGATCGAGGGTGTACAGCCCTCGGGCGTTCGCCGTGATGCACACGGGTAACACTCTTTTATTGATGAACACTTTTATGAAATCGGACGGTGCGATTTCCGAACGGTTAAACGGAGTAAATGGATCGCGAACGACGACGACGAAGCTGGTTCGCCGCGCACAGCGGCACCTATACACAGCTGTTGCAATTTGCGTCGGTGGCGACACTGACGTTCGTTGGTGATTGAAGTGTCCAAGACTTGGAGCCTTGTCGGGGTTCGAAAGCTCTATGGTAATCTTGGTCACTTCTAGGTTTTGGCTCTCTTTTCAAATTGAATCTCATTTGGTTTGAGGTCTGGTATATCAAATACTGTGCCATCTCTCGATTGCTCAGGTTGACGTCTAGGTCGTGGATTTGAATTCTAATTGAAATTAAAATGAAAGGACTTGGTAAATCACATACGACAAATTTTGGAAGTATATACGATATCTCTTATGGAGTTTACTCGACAATAAAATGAGATAAGTAAGTTATCTAAAAAATCCTATTCAACGTCTTCCCCTTTCCGACCCGGATATGCTCTAGTTTTAAACGAATTAAATTGCTGTTTAGTCAATGCTAAATTCATTCGTTTTTCTAACGTTTCGTAAAGCCTCCTATACTTATATAGTGACTGTATCAATGACCGACGTTTGAATGACTACACTTTTCAGTTTAAATCATATAGCGAAGTCTTGATGGCAATAAGCTCCAATTGATACTCTTTAAGGTAGGTACTAGTTTTTGGTGAAGCGAATGGAAATCTTTAGGAAAAAACATCGACAACATATCCATGTCCTAGCCAGATTTAGACCTAGCAGATTTCGCACACAGCCTTCCTTATAATCTGCAACATCTGCGGCTCCTTTGAAACGGCATCCATACGGCACACTAAGCTGGCGTTTTTAAAGGTGTAGGCTCACTTTGGATTTGTGGGCTTTTCGACTGGGTCGAGAGGGGAGGGGGGGAAGGTAGGGTCACTGGTGACGGAAAATTACTGTCTGCATACACGTCGATAAAAAGAAACACGAGGAAACATATTTCTGATCTAGGTATCTTCAAACGTAAAAGACTTTATGCTCATACCTACATAGGTATGCAGTTATATAGGTATATATATTATGCAGTTAACGCTTTTAAGTTCAAGATTCCCGTTATTTTCCGTGTTATGTCGCATAAAACTTTTAATCTGCCCAAACATTTTCCGAACTAAAATTTATCCCTTTCGCGTACACAATCCACCGGGCCTTGTATACGCAGTCCGTCACTACTAAGAGGGCTCCCATGAAGTTATGATAACGACCTCCGTGTGTCATATTGGTAATTCCCAATGATATGTGAATGCATTTCATTTGGAAAATTAATGGCGTCCTAAACAGTTTCTAGGACGGCCGTTCTCAGCTAAAAGAAGACTCTCTAGACCCCACCACATCCGTCACCATGCACCGCTTTTAATGATAATCACAAAACGACAACCTCTTTATGCAACTTAATTCCACTCTACGCACGTCCTCCCTCCTCTACTATAAATAGGTTAATTAAAAACGATTTTTCCACCGCCGCGAAAGCCCTTCAAAAAGGACGAATAAGTGACCGCCCTCACGCCAGCCATGCACGAAATCACCCCCCCCCCCCCCCCCCCCCCCCCACCGCCAGAGCGTTCGCAAAGTTACACCAGCGCTTCATGTGGCAGTCCGCGAACGTGCGCTTTAAAGGGGGCTACTTTTGACCCTTTTTTCATGCTGGGTTTAGGGGACGCGAAGGGGCTGAAAGTGAACTCATGTCAACAGCGCACATGACGGTCGGTGAGCGACTCTTTTGGTCGAGGGCCCTCGAGAATTTGCCCCGAACACATCAAGCACTCATTTACTAGTCACTGTGTTGGTACCTATAGCTTGGTAATAGCATAGATATAAGGTTACCCAGATGTTCCACTCCCATACTGAAGCAACTATAAGCGAAAGGCATCCACCCGCTATTATAGTTTCGCCGGTAGTCAAGGGATGGAGCCACTGTTTGTGGTTATTTAATCTGTAACCAAGGTAAATGTAACTACCTGGGGAACATCATGGGTCCTTTGATTTTAATTGACCTTGTGCCATGGCCTGGCAGATGATGTTAAAACAGGTAGCCAATTCGCACCTTAAGAGATTTTCGGCCTAACTACTAGCATCAATTTTTTTGCCGTAGCCATAGCTAGGTGTGATAAAATATATCTGGGTAATCTTAAAATCTATGGTAATAGTCTGTAGCATTACCGCAGATGCATTTACATGGATCGTCCTTGCCAAGGTCAATAATGGCAAAGGGTGATCTTTTCGGAAATGCCCAGCGATTAAATATTGGCTTTCCCTGTATAACGTATACAAGCCATGTGCAAAATAATTAATATTTTGATGGTTTCACTCGCTCTGGCGATCTTCGCTGTATATATTAGTGGCTGTATACAGTTCTCTCTTCCATGGCATAACAAACAATACTAGAGTCCAGCCAGAAAACATGAATTTTCAGTTATCTCTAACAGCTCGTTTGGACCAGTTAACAGATTCTTCAACCAAGTTTGCTAATATCCATTCGCATGTCAGCCCTTGAATCATCACAGAACTCTCGGCCTTCCGGCTGCTCGCTGAGAGGAAATATTCGAGGGGCAACCCGGGAAAAACTCGTTTTCTCTGTTGTGACCCGACTATGGCATTCATTTTTTATCATTACGCCGTAGCACCGTATCTGGCGTTAGGCAACCAACGGCCCGCCGTCCTTCGGTGAGACTCCGGTCCGCGTTTGCAAGCAATACATCGTCCCAAATCATCAACTAGGACAAAATATTTTCCTAAAATATTTTCTTCGTCCCACAAAGGACCTAGGAAGAGCAAAATTATCGACTGAGTTTTGGAAACTTAAAATCAGTGAAACCACATCCTGCCTCCAAATCACCCCCTCATTTTGTGGGTTTTTCTAACTGTTTGTCCCACGCCCTCAGCCCCACTGATACAGTTCTAAAAATGCATGGCCCGCATTGACACGTTATCCGGCCAATTTAACCGCAGCCCCAAGCTCCATAAGATGAACTATCTGAGTAGTAGATCTGTGGCATCACCTCATTACATACAAATCTCTACCACAAAACCCTTCATGCAGATTTCGCGCTCTCCCCACCCGCGGCCAACTCAACTACGTGGCAAACATTTCAACGAAAACTTCAAAATAATCGTTTTGTAAACAGCGGTGTACTACATGGGTTGGAATGGGGGGGGGGAGGGGGTATGACAGCGGGGAGGCTAAACCGCGGCTGATTTTGCTCGACGCCTAATTAGAGGACAAGTACGTACGCCCGCGGTTGCCGCGCTTCGAAAGTTTCCCGACAGTTTTCCGAGGAGACTCGATGTAGCGTCACGTTATTGTCATGCGCATGTGCCCAATTTTATTGTTTGTCTCTCACTTCGCTCGAGACTCTGGAGTGATTTGCACCTGACTGCGTTCGCCTTCTAAATTTAAATGTTTCTCATTGCTCTTATCTCAAACGGCGAAAACAATAAAGGGGTATTAGGTTTAATCAGTGGTTTAATGTTTGAGATTTGAGATTTGAGATTTTAGGTTATGGTTTTAGGTTTTAGGTTTCTAAGGTTGTAGGTTTTTTAGGTTAAAGGTTACCTATACGCAATGGTAAAATTAACTAAATCTCTAGTTGAACTTCCCTCATCCCCTAGTAAAATGCATGCTAATAACGTTTATGTTAACTGGTGTTTCAAATCAAAACTGACATCATACAAGACTGACATCGAATATCTATACATATCCGTTTCTCCTTACTAGTTAAAGAAAATACAACAATGTATACCTATATAGCGACAGTCGCCGCATATAATATACAAGGAAAATGTAGAAGATGGAAGGTAGACGTATAAGATAATTGCTTAGCAGGACCACAGAGCTTTTTGCGTCAGTTTATGTCTTCTCCAGTGTAAGTTTTGACAATTTTTGCTCAAAACCGCAGCATATCTATGTGAGCTCTTTTTAAAAAGATTCAACTCCCCCTCGCATCGACCAAAGTGTCCAAGTGGCCATGCCCAACAAGAAATAGTAACCCCGACGCTACGCCACTGCTAAATCACCATATTCGACGCCGACTCCGACGCCATGCGATATTCGCGGCCGGCGTTTACCAAAGTCAATGATTTTGATCGCATGTAGCACCTCCTGGCTGGAATATATTATCAGTCGATTCAACAAGTTTTAATTGCATCTCGCAAGTTGGTGGTGGGGGAGGGGGGGTGTTGTTAGAACGATTTCACGACGTACTACGCTGTGCAGCCCTCGCATAGTTATTTACCCCTAAAACGATAATCGATTATGGCAGTGCATGTAATTTATAAATAACTTCTAACGAATAATTTAGACTTTTTCTAATTTCTAGTGCTTCGTGTGCAATTTAACCGGGGAACCTTCTGAGCGAATGACATGAAATTGCTTGTACGATAAACACACTGTGTACAATTGATGTTAATTAAACACAATACGTATGTGATTCTAGTAAATTGGGTGAATAGTGTCAATACAATACGTTATATAATTTGACGTTAATTGCACTTCCATGGTATATGTATTATGCCATTTGCTTTTACATTGTCGTACATAAACGTAAAACCATTTTTTGAGTAATATGCAGCAACGGTTTTGCATAAAACATTGGCTGGCCGGTAAAATGTCAGAAATTACTCGACCATACGTATATATAGATATCACAGCTAACATGTATACAGAAAAAAGGATTTCATACTTTAAAATGTGGAATTTAACAGCGCTATCTCTTCCCTTTCAGTTCATCAGCGAGCACCGCGAGTTTAAAGCAAGGCGAAATTATATCGGAGGACTTCTTTGTTTGCGTTTTAGAGCGAAAGCCTTTTGTTCGGGATTCGCAGTTGAGTGACGAATAAATTAGCCCCCCCTCCCCCCCACCACCACCGATGACGATGATGTGTGCTTACCTACGCGAACTCGCACATAGATAAGAGAGAAAAAATGTTTTCCCTACAGTTCAACAGATTTTCTCGTAATGGCTCGTCCCCCAGTCCCAGTATATTTAATCCCTAGGATTTCGATTCGACGGGATACTTCATAAAATGAATGCTATCGCTTCTAATTATCGAAAACTCTATTTACTTTCATATATTTATCTGTATACCTTTACACCAGAATTAATTTGAGTTAGCCACTTACTGGGGATCTCACATTCCATAGAGTACCATAGCAAAGAGTTGAATTATTAAGAGAGAAGTAAACGGTTGTCGTTTTGGTTGATTTTCGCTTAAATTTCACATTCATAGGGAACGTCTCCTGGCTACAAATTATTTACAAAAATTTTGAAAAAAAACGTGTTCTGAAAGAGCTGCTGAATGGCGGATACTATTTTTTTTCGTCGTTTTTCTAAAATTTGCAGCTGGGGAAATTTCTAAAAGTGCCTAAAATGGCACTAAAATGGCACTTTTTGAAAATTCCCCCAGCTGCAAGATTTAAAAAAACGACGAAAAAAATAGTATCCGCCATTCAGCAGCTCTTTAACAACACGTATATTTTTTTTCAACATTTTTGTAAATAATTTGTAGCCAGGAGACGTTCCCTATGAATGTGAAATTTATGCGATAATCGACCAAAGCGACAACCGTTTACTTCTCTCTTAAGCTTTTATCATTACCATCAGAAATGGTATTCATTTTTACCATTATTTACCATTTTACTCTTTACAATAGGTAAAGAGTCAAATGATACTTTACTTTGAAGTCCACCAGGCTGTGGTAATCTCAGGCTAACACGACTGTACTGTGTGTGTACTGTTTTCATTTAAAAATAACGAACTCTACAATCTCGGTTTTTTTTCCACCATGCATGACACACTCGCGGGAGACAACAACCTACATACCGTAATTTAAAACACAGCCATTTACATTTTTTTCGAGTACCAATTTTCCAGACAAGCACGGAACCCGTTTATGGATACCACGCGGAGCCACAGAAAAAAAATACATGCCACAATTACTTCAATTCTCAAAACATAAAATACTTAACCGATTTTCACTGCGAGCTATTCCCATTCTTTATCATAAAACAGAACCGGGGCTTTCCCTTCTGCAACGTCCATCCGCTCCATCATAATTATTTCATGAAGTCTAACACGCTTGTAGAGTGTAGACGAGCACCATCGCAGTCAGGGACAGAGAAATCCCAGGGTGGATGCACGGTTTTAAAGCACATGCACTTCTCTGTGTATAGGAAGCGATAATACTTGTTGCTCCTTTTCATCTCTGGCATGGAACTGCCCCATCAAAACACCGTCTGGCAACTTGCCAGACGGTTTGCAACGCGCGGAAAACAAATGCGTTTCCCTCGCGAACGATCTAAAAAGCCGTCACTTTCGAATGGAACCACACGTAGCTGTATACGTACATTTTCAAATTTATCAGGAAGAAGAAACTTAATATTAAATTCACAGAAATATACTTACAAATTCGTCAATTCTACCCGAATATCCACTAAAATCGAAGTGTATCTATATAGAGACGAACCACCTAATAGCGTTACAACGACCGTTTCGTAATAGTTACAATAAACTTTACGATATATAGACACTGAAAAAAACAACGAGTATATCCTCTAGAACTAACAATTTAATAATTTCTGTTTCTCGGTTATTTAATGTTAACAATCGTGTAAGTTGTCCTGCACACTTGCCTACCGACTACGTTCGCGACTTGTCGCTACTGCTCTACAGGTGAAACTAAACAACGACGCCTCGCCGCCCCGTCAGGACGCTGAATGGCCTGCCCCCCCTTCCCACAAAAATGGGGGGGGGGGGGCGCTAGGGCGCCGGCGCCCGCGCGACGCGAAGCGATATCGAGTGCGCGCAGTACGCTTGGAATGTGCACGCACTTTGTGCGTTGCCCGACGCGACCCGACGCACTATTGGGGCTCGGAACACGGGTATGTTTGTGTTGTGGTGCGTGTGCTTATGGAGGTCTACTCGGTCATAAAGACCTGCGCGTTTGTTGGAACTAATAACCAGTACACAGTAACACGCTTTTGAGCCCGCATGGGCTGAGCCCGTCGGATTCTAAAGCGAATGTAATATTCGCAATGTTGCGAATCCGTCTCGTTCTCGGCCTCTCAGGGCTTCTGTAACATTTTCCATGGGTGAGATGACAAGAAATGAGAGTGACAACTCCAAGGTCGTCTTTGTTTTCATATGGAACAAATGAAGGTTATCACTCTCATTTCATTTCATCTCACATCTGAACAGTTACAGAATAGGGGTCCAGACTCCAGAGGGTTTCGTGCTCTGACGGGCTCGACATCGTGGAAAAAGCGTAATGTCAACTGGCTATAAGGGTGAGAAAATTAAAGGACCATGCCGGCTTTGATGAGAAACCCGAACATTAACTTCACATTCTTTAAGTTTAAACCATGGAATCATGTACCTATTTCTCCCATAAGTTCGGAGAGAAGATTTCCATCTCTCAAAAGAATCCACTGCTGCTAGACATGAGCTAAGAGTTTCAAAACTTACAATACAAGTCTTGAGGTTGACAAAAGGCTCTATGGTCAGTTTTGACACTGTCACCTGATGTCTATTAGCAGATGGGTCCTCTTGGAAGAAGCAAATAAATACAATACAGCTAATTTTTAGGGTGAAACGCACTGTAGTTTCATGAACAGCAATGCTACATATTTTGTTCGTGCAGCAAGGAAAATCGGTTTTCCAAAAGGTATAATGCGCGTATTGTTCTGGCTGTCATATTATATTATTCCGACAGCGGCGGCAAATCTATTTGCGTGCGCAGCAGATACAATTGTTATACAGTCGTCGGGGGACTTTGCGGTTGCCGAATTGTTTGGCAACTCTCGCTCCCTCTGAAACTATTCGGCATTTTATCGTTATACACAAACTGATGTTTTCCCAGACAGATATTCAGATGAGACTGTGTGTGTGTGTGCTCGTGTGTGCGAGCAGATTTGTTTGATGCTTCTAAAATGCGAAATCTGCCTCTGAAAAGTGTAATTAAATTTGAATTTCAAGTATTTCTCGTAGAGCGCCGAGGACGTTTGGAAAATGATGGAAGTTTTCTATGCGTTGAATGCAATCACTGCAATATATTTTTATTTAGAATCCAATTAAAAGTATATTACCAATTTATACAACTTTGCCAATCGCACTGGATTCGTTAACCACTTGCTTGACGACTTTTGAAACGTTTTTTAAAAATTGCCAAATGTACAGAAAATAAAAAGAATATAACTGTATACCATAAACATGCAAAAAAGCATGTAAATTAAAAAAAATGCGCCATTTATAATTGATGCGTATATAGGTTCATCTGAATAGGGTAAACCAATATAGCAATAAGGCCAAGGGCAGTTATGCCATCATAACATATCCCAATATATGCTTTCATGTTTCTTTACATCCGAAATAAAAGCGCGCGACTGGCACGTCCGAAGAAACTTAATTTAAAAAACCCACTGCGTTATAATATACCTACCTCCGATCCATTTCATTTCTAGCTACCTGTCACATTGTGCTAAGCCTGAGATAAAATGTTACGTGTTCTACCTGCGCCAGCGCCAGCGGTGCACTATACGCGAACTCAGGTGATGAATAAATGTCAAAATTGGGGTGATGGGGGCAGGGAGAAGGGGAAGGCCAAAATGGCGGCTGTCACATTAGGGTGTCACCTCACAGTGGCGTACTGGAGTCGCATGCACAAATAAAATGTAATGTATAACATACAATCACTATAAATAAAAACATACTCGCTTATAGGTTGGCTTAAGATCGATAGGTTAGGTTAGGCTAGGATATATTAGGTTAGGTTAGGTTATACTTATTTGGTTATGTTTGGTAAGGTCAAGTTATGCTAGTTACATTATTTTAAGTAATACTAGACTAGGTTAGGTTATGACCCGGTTAGGTTAGACAAATATTAATCCTACTACCATGACCCATCCTACATTTGATCTTGCTAGATATATGGGTGGGAAGGACTGCTCTCCACTGAACCACCCCCTCCCCCCCCCCCCCATCATATCTGCAATGAAGGTGTACCAACGTGATAAATGAAGAGGGATGTGTGGCTGAGTTTGTTTCAGATGGATGTGCCATTAATTCGCACTCGAGCGCCAATTGTCAACTGCGGAACGGAAGATACCGGAACTGGCGAACCGGCTCGGCCGGCCCTGCCGAATTTAATCGGTATTACGGTATTACGTGCTGGGAATACATAATCCCGCTTGCACTGATGATATGTAGTTTTAACGGGACAAGGTAATACAATTTTTCTGAATTCTGATGAATGTCACGTTGTAAAATATCTCATTTACATTGTAAATTCGCATATGCTAACAAAATTAACCTCATGTCCACATGTGAATATCATATGCCTTGCTTTTAACATTATTTTTGAAATCACATCTAATAAAAAATATTACATTGTCGTCATTATTTGTGTTTTTCCTGCAACACGCATTTCCCCAAACCACCATTTCCACAGCGCTTTCCCGCGACATAAAAACACTTTTCCAGTTCGGTTCATTTCCCCGCCAAGGGTCATTTCACCTTTAAAAACACGTCGAAAACGACTTCTCGGCACCGCGACGAACACACCAACGAATGGCCGATGCACAGTTTCACGGCCAACTTGACGCCAACGCGCAAGTGACGCACCGGATTACCGCGATCGGGCAGTGAACGCATTTCCAATTTGTATGACCGTGCGAACGGTTGACCTGTGGCGGCAATGTCACGTGACGATGTGTTAATTTTGCGTGTTAAATTGCGTCTGACTCGTTCATTTATACGACTTCGATAACAAAGCGAACACTGACCAATCAAAATTCCCGTTGATTTTGATGGGCTCGTATTGGAATAACAGTTCAACTTTGAAAGCACATGCATCTATAAAACCGTATTTCGTATACAGCAGATTTGTGTGATATTTTAACCGCAAATCTACTCAGGGAATTGGAGTAGACAATCGCTTCGATTATCCAGGTACCTATAGCTGGTCAAACTGCCGACATCTTGTTTAAGTAGAGTAAAGCTTTTGTTCTAGTTAATGATGGTGGTGGTTCGGCTACGTCGTAACTATTCATTCCTCTTATTGCCATTTGTTTCGTGTATGGTCGATTGTTCGATTACACAAAAATTGGGTTTACAGCTAGAAATGTCAATGACACGATTGCATGAGTAATTGGCTCTGGACCAATCGGAGATTCTGAAGGTGCATGACGTCATGTTCGCGACTCTAGAATCCGGTTTTCGACATCGTGTAACTGACATCGCTAGCTGCAAATGCAATGCAGGAAAAGGCGTCTTGAAAATGCCCATGCTACTCGAAATCCATTCTTCAGACCTTCGCGTTTCTGTCCAAAACGCGTCGTTAAACACCACAAATCAAACGAAGCATTGCTTTCTCCACGTCGCATGACATGTCGACAAATAAAACGATAAAAATCTTTTCGCCGAAGTAACGATTGCAGTAGTAACATCCAATTTATCAACCCTGCAACGCAACAGCCTTTCTATTGGCAGCGATAAAAAAATATCGCGCACATAAAATTGATATTGAAATACGTCGAGAGGGCCGAAAACGGCGAAAACCACCGCCCTATAGAGCTGCGAACAGGTGGCGCAGAAAAAAGTTACCCTTTCGAGGGCTGAGTGTGACGTCACGTGGGGAACGGCAAAGGCGCCGTGTGCCGTGAGCTGGGCGACGGTGGAAAAGATTGATTGATTTCGTTTCGAGGCTGCGAGGGATGGGAGTGTATAATACGCTCAACTCGCCGCATAATCACGTGTGTAGGGGGAGTGATTGGTCCTTATGGCGCGCAGTGGCGTTACGAGCATGAAATGTAACAACTAACAAGTTTCTGCAATTGCTTTGTGAATTATGGGACACTAGAATGGGCAAAACGTGACTGGCTGGAAAATTGCCTGTGCCTAACCTATACAAGGACGGACAAGGGTTGATATAGGATAAGAAGGGGACATTATACTGTGAGTGTTTTTCGTAAAAAAAAACTCCAAACACGATGAGGGATAAATATGACTTCATAAGTTTTGCCATCTGTGGTTTTACTGTTGTTATGAGAATCGTCCAGACACGGTGACCGGTATACTGCATAATAGCAATTCAACATCTTCAAGACATCAATTAATTTCCATCAGAATCCTTGCCACTGGCCAGCGCCCTCTGAATGGATTTGTTTCGATTTACTCATATGCCAAAAAGTATCCAAGTGGCTTTGACCTTGAGCGAGATTCAACCAAGGATTTATTGACTCTACCATTTTCCACAGCCTCCTAGCAACATTCACGCCGTAAGGCCAATGGGAAACATTTTCATGGAGAAGGCCCTGGTTGTGTGCTCGGATAGAAATGCAATGTGTGCTGTCGATGGCTGCCATGCCTTGTCACAACACTTGCTTTCGCGGTCACGGGCATAGAAAACGGTTCACGTTTTGCGACATCATTTTGGTCCATCCCGTGCTGAGCCGTAACTAACCATTTTATCCTGCGCAAGCGTAAAGGGAGGTAGATAGAGGGGGGGGGGGGGGGTATATTACCCAATATCCGCGAACGGGCCCGCGAAACTTAGTTCCGCCACTGTTGGATAGAGAGTATATCCTTACCTTGAGCACACACAACGGATTATTTTCGCCGACGCCGAGTTCGCTAATGTGTCCGTCTATCACTGGAATTTCAATGAACAGACAGCGCCCCCCCCCCCCCCCTCCCGTTATCGGGTATCGATTGTGCGTGTGTAACCACGTATCGGCGTGGATTCTCTTCGCACTTCCCACTTTCTCGGCCAAGATCAGTGTATAGATACTCCACAGCGCAGCTTTGATTTATAAACAAGGCAACTCCCTTTTTGTTTGGAGGTTTCAAAGAAACTTTGAGCTGTGCAGAAAATGATGTTGGGTGCACCAAAGAGTCTCTAAATGGCAGCACGACCTAGTTGAGATCACAACTATGACGATACAACTGAATTCAGCCGATCACATGTGCAGAGAATTCAGTTGTAACTCCAGGTGGGATCTCAACTACCTAGGAGTTAAAATATTTGTTAAAACCGGGCATTAAAGACATAGATGTGCACAGGGGGCGGGGACGAGCGTAGACCGTTGCCCTTGTGAATTTGAGTGACGACTTTTTTTGGGATTGGACATTTGGAAAAGCGGATGACGTTTTTTTTTTTAGGGACTGGGTGTTTGGAAAAAGGCGGATGACGTTTTTTGAGAGAATGGATTTTCTGTGTCGGTCGATTATCCCCACCTGATCTGGGACCCTGCAGCGCACGTGGTGCCCATTATTAAAGTTGTATGCAGTGAGGTTGAGCTGGGTTGTTATAGGTATTACCGTTTTGTGTTTTGGGTATTTTACTCGATGCCCCTTCCAGCTTGACGCAAAGTGTGCTCCACTGAAAGACGTTTACCTTTTATAACCCACGACAGTAGCTTACACTTTTGAAGTAATTACACATCCGTCCCCCACCGTTCCAGATTCGCCAGCCGCCAATTTATAAAATATGACTCCCAAAATCGCAGGCCTCGCATTTAAAATAAATTCCGATCTGTGCCAAAGTGACACTGAGCCCTGTACCCCCCCCCCCCCCCCCCCCCCAACCAATTTGCACGGAAGCCATGTTTTAAACGCCATTAATTCTTGGCATCCCCTCGAAAGCCCCCAAAGGGGGGGGGGGCGAGGGGGGCGGCATGGGAGAGGGGGGCGGAAGAGCCGTCACACTCCTTCAGAGATTTACTGTTTACTCACGGGTTTAATTACGCGTCTTGGCTGCCGTCAAATAGTTCACATTGCCGACAGGGTGTATACCTATATATGGCATGGTATACCTATATATATAGCTAGCCGGAAAACTCGCTTTTCCGCCGGCGGGAAATCTACTCGGGAAACCTCTCCGAGTGATCGAGGCTTCCAGGTTATGTTCAGCGGGGTTTCTGTGTCATAACATCGAGTGTTAAATGTGGTAGGAAGTAACTGAAGTTGAAAGCTTTGCATCGTTTTTTTATGTAAGTGGAAAACAGAATCCGTCATCATGTAGCCACTGTCATGAGTTGTGTATTAGATGAAGATGTTCGTAAATATCCGGTAACTTGTTTCCTTCGGAACAATGTTACTTCCTCAAAATGTTCGTTGAAAAATAATGTACAACAAAAATTATGTAAAAGTTTCGTCAATCCATTACAATTAATCCTGTAACAAAGCTTACGCAATCTCTAGATTATGTTTCAGAACCAGAAATAGGTACAAACCATAGGGCCCACGGAACAAAGACTATCAACTTCCTTAAAAATGTATCTTGAACATATAATTTTTTGGAACGTATATTGCCAACAAAAGCGTGCAAAAGCGTGCTCTCTTTTCCACCTCATCAGTTCCAAGAATCACATTTCCTATCTACGTGATCTCTTGTACATCTAAAAAAAGAGTATTAACCTTTAAAAAATAATATCATTTAGGTAATCTTCGATACGGTAGAAAGGCCATACACGTATACTATACCCATCTCTCTACCCCTTCAAAAGAAAACGTATAGGTATAACCTGCCACGAAAAGATAACGAGATCTGTCAGAATATGAACAATGTGTTGTCTTCTGAGTGTGTGTGTGTATAGGTCCTGATATTAGATTTTATCCGAGCCGCAATATTGTTACCGATATGATGTAGTGTATTTTTGTCATGGGAAACGCAAGGCACATATGGACAAAGGCAAGAAAAGATATACAACAAAGGAAAGTTACTTTGCGAATGGTACGAGACTGGAGAATGAAATGAAGACTTCTTTGGTATTAAGAGAGTGATAATAAAAGAAATTGGAGCCAGGGGGGGCATGTGATGGTACTAGATTATTTTTTGGGATTGCACTATGATTATTAAGATGTTGTTAGGGGGTGCTTTTAGTTTATATAGGTAGTATGTGCTCTTTTTGGTAATGATGAGACGAAAACTTTGCATTGTAAATATACATTCTGCATTTACGTTAAAAAATAAAATTTAGTTTAGAATAGCATTTATACGAATTCAGAAACAAAACGGAGATATAAATTGGTACAAAGGAGCATTGGGAAATGCTGGTTTTAATTTCATCGACATTGAAGTTTTGATTGAAGTGATTAGTTCTTCCGTATGAAAAGCAACGGATATTATGATACTTACTATATTACTTTTTTTGTTGTAAAAAACTTCAATCAAAACTTTTCAATTTTCCACGCTTGATAAAGATCAATCGTTTCTTTGCACCCCGAAAAGCGTGTCCAATTATTTTCTTTAAAATGTTTCATTTCCAGGAAAAAAACACTTCTGAAATTTCGAATCCATCCAATCGAAATGGAGTTCATGCTTGTGAAAAAAAAAGCTAATCACCGAAAAACTTCAAAAGTTCGATATCGGAAAAAAGTAAACGCCACATTATTATTGTTACCCGTTTAATACGATTCTTCGGCCAGCGAGGTACAATACGCACACAGCGTGCGAGGATTGCGAAAAGATGCGTTTTCCGTTGGAGAAATCAATTTTCCATGCGAATTGAATTTCCACCTTCATTTTCCACATTTTCCACCACTCGAATCTCCGCCGCGCTAACACCTTCTTTTGACAGTCACGCTACGCCGACGTTGGATGTAAGGACTTCAATGAGATTGAAATCTTCTTAAAATTAGCGCTACGGCTGTACCTATTATATATTATATGTAGGCATCATTATAAACCAAGACGCAAGCGACCTCTCCGAGTTTTAATTGAAATTTAACAATGTATGGAACAATGTATTTATGAGTGGAATGTGTGGAATGTGTGGAAGTGTGGTAACTATAATTTTATGTTATGTGAGACATGGCCGTTATATATAAACAAATATACAAATGGCTCATAGAAAAGTGCGTGTATTTTCAATTAAAACGCGCAAAGAACCATATTATAATGAACCCAGAAAAGTCAATATTACTTACATGCTTTTATTTCAACTCAATTTTGGAAGTCAAGTAAAACAGAGACCACAAAACTAACTCTAATGTTGCATTGTGGCTAGTGGTTAGTGGGTAGTGGTTCGTGGGCGTCTATCCACAACTGGACAATAACATCTCCATACCAGACCAAAGCTCCCTAGAAAGGGGGTTTATCTCCTGCACAGAGCATTGAAATAGAAAACAATCATCACTTACCACCACTTTCAACCACAGCACGAAACCAGTCGTTAAAAATTTAAAATTTAAAAACTATGAACTTGTCCATGGTATAAGAAGGAGTATAGGAGCCAACTCTTCTAGGTACTTGTATACCGTGGAACCAAAGCTACTATTATATAGCAGGACACCGATTAAATTAACCCGAATAAAGCCGGTGGCCTTGGACGAATGGTTGCTGTTTGCATACCTCCTGCTACGAACTGACGAACTTGGCTAGATAAACAGCGGGGGTAAGAACAACATATACCGGGCAGCAATCTATAAGGTAATTAAAGTACAATATTGTGCTGTGTGGCTTTGGTCCACTGTTTACGTTAGTAACGTTGTTGATTTGCGGGATATGTTACTGTTTGGCCAAGAAAATAACACAATACATAATGATATATATTAAATGCCTGCTGGAATGTGACGAGCACATAAAAGTTCACAATATGTACGAGTAGACCATAAAAAACACCTATTTTGATGACAAATAATTTACCATATTAGAGATGGACCTTTACCATACCTCGAAGCACAGTTATATGTACATGAAATAATTGGGCTATGTAGATGCAGAGCAATCAGTGAGACTTCACAATTGTTAGTATTAATACCATGAGTTGTTTGTTTTTAAATAAATGCGGGCATGGGGTGTAACATTAATGTGATATATCTAACTCTATTTGTTCTTCCATCCAGTTTCAGGTCTTGGCTTTAATATTATACAGATACATTTAATAATATACGCCCCTGGTGATACGATAGCAATATATTGAACTAGTCTGTATCTTGCATCAGATATATAATTATCATTGTCCCCCCCCCCCCCCTCCCCCATTCAAGCGATGTAAACAAATAATTAAGTACTTGGCATATAATGTTTCCAGCAACTGGTTATTTTCTTGTCAATCTTGGTAGCTCGATGATTTTGAAGATATCTGCCCATTTCCTCGATAGATCCAACATACGTCTTTTCAATCCAGCCTTGCGTAGCAAGGTGCAAGGATGGAAATACTTATTTTGAGTAGTTATCTAGAGGTCCCGAGACATTTTTTAGCATCTATACCTGAATATTCAGGGTTTAAGATATTCAGTTATTCAGATCATCATGCATAATTATTTTCCATCAATGCATATCAACATTTGCACCAATTCAATAAAAAATACAGTGTTTTTCCTCAGGAAAAATCCCTGTACGCGCCTATAAAGTTTCTAGTGTAAACCACATAATTCGTATTTGCTTCTGATATGACTATCTACAGATATATCACCTAGGAATTGGGACATAACCAACAGGATTGTTCGATAATTAATTTAAAGCGCTGTGCTCACAAAGCGGCTCACTTCCAGATAATGCTATCAATCCCGTAAACGCGCACAGGGATTGTTTAGATTATTATCACGACGGCAGCACGAAAGGTTTCAAATGGAGAGGGTGATCAAATCGACTATGTCCGTCGTCGAATACGATCTGCGGCCAGATTGCGGCTTGTGCGATTCCACGCAATTTGACGCGAGATGAAAGCGAAGACGTCGAGAGGTTCGAGTCAAAGGGGGCTAAAATGAGTCTTGCCCGAACCGATCGTCTGTCGCATCGTTATTGAGTGTTTACCCACACCATTCACCCCAATCGACACGACCACTGCATCGCAGAAAATGTCACCGCGTATCGCGTATTGAGCGTGCTAAGTTTCTGATGACTAATGAGAAACTTTACCGCAAGCCGAAAGGAAATTGAATTCATTCGGCTTGAATTCGCAGAGATGTGATTTCGTAAATTAAAAGCGTTACGTGCAGTGTCAAAGTTTGAATTTTGTCATGAATTTCGATCGATTTTGCGAGGACACCTTTGGAAGTTACCTTTCCAAACAAAGTGATAAAATGGTTCGCAATCGCACTTGGCAAGTTTATTCGGATGGTTGACCATAGGTCTGTCAGAGTTGAGTTATAACGTTCTATTGTGGAGCAGCGCGAAAAATGCATCTATTGCATGTATTTCACTTATGAAATATGAGTATAAGAATCAGTTCATATACATACGTTCCAGTATACGTAAATGCCTGCATTATATACATGCCTGAATGCCTGTACAGTATTGAAAATTCTACTCAGCAGTACCATAGATACCTTTGAAAAGATCTCGGCAACATTTTGCCAAATCTTGTTCAGTGCGTTTTGATTAGATAACTGTTTGACAGGTACCCTTAAAAAAATTAATGTGCTATTTTCCAACCATATTTGGCTATGTATTGCTGATTATTGACCAAGGTGTGCATGGCTTCTAAAGCTATAGAGCCACCACTCTATAGCCATGCAATCGTAGCATCTTCATGGTGCGGCAGTCCGCACTTAGGTTCATACATAGGCACCTGCACATATCTAATCAAACAATTAGGCTTTTAGAGCACTGAAGGTACGCTCAATACGCGAAAGCACCACTTGAAGAACACAAGCACAACATACTGTTATGATATACCTATAATATTTAATATTCCCGTAGCAAGCACTAAGGGTATAGTGCTAGCAGCGGCTGCATCGTCTCTAAAGCAAAGGAGATCAGACGGAAATGCATGCAGCCATGCGGTAGCATGAAGTGCATTTCCTGTAAACACTGCTGCGCATATTATGCAACAAGTGGCGTATAACGTGTGCATTTGTGTGCTTCACGTTGGCTTCACATGAGCAATGCGGGTTTTATTGGACTTTGATGGGGGGGGGGGGGGGGGGCAATTTGTGATGTGGGTCGGGCGCAATTATACCACATTTCCTGATGGTGCATTTATAATAGCTGGGTGGGGTGCATCTCAATTATTCATTTTGTAAACACCGAAGGTGTGCTGGCATATTGCCGGTCTCATTGGCGAAACGATATGTAGGTATTTGATACAATGGAAGTTTGAAGTTTTATTTTTGGGATATATTATTTACATATTATAATTGGGTTGTGCAAATTTTCCTGGACGGGAAACTGTTGCAGACGGATTTTGATATGCGGGCACAAACCATACAAACCTAGGGTAGCTTCGATGGCCTTATAAATGGAATGGTTTTTCATATTACCTATGCTGTTATATGGCCTAAGAATAATGCAACGCTGTGGGATATACGGTACACTGAAAATCCGTAAAAGCTATTTAATAATTGGTGAACGAAAACAAATAAAAGATTCGCATAGTTTTTGATTAAAAACGAGTGAGCACTCAAGGGGGTTGGGTTGGGTTTTAACCTAACTCAACCAGTAATTAATACATTAACTCTTTACAGTTTACAATATAACATACATCAGTGAGTCGGTGTCGGTAGGTAAACATATAGGTAGGTATACACACGTAATGTTGCCTTATCTGATGTTATTGCAGTCGTATCTGGGTAGGTTTGCGCTAGGGGGAGTGTAAATCTCTTCTTTTCCGTGATGAAATCGAAACATTGATTTTTATAACGTTATAGGAAAGGCGCTAAAATGAAACCTATGGGACGGTATTTATTGCCGTATCTTACTAACTTTTAGGTAATTAGGTATATGTGGCAGGAATATGACCTTTTCACGACTATTGCGTCTTTGAATGATACGGCCATCAAATAAAATAATGCTTCTCGTGACATATGGCGCCAAAAATATAATATCCAAGTCCTAAAGAGCGAAGGTGGGAAGGAAAGCACGTTTTTCCTCATACACACCAGAGATGAGGCACTAATTACATATCACCGAAAAGATTTCCAATTCCTAAAAGATTCAAGAGAAAAAAGCGATCCAAACACGCGGGAAAAAGCGAAGAAAAATCTCGTTATAAAAACTTACCAGTTGCCTTTCAGCTTTTGAAACTGCCGTGTCAGCAAGTCGACATCCGACAGCCGCGTCTCGATCGACAGTTTTTTCACGAGCGTTCCGTGCGAACGCCGCCTGTCCGTGGTGGACATTTCGATGAATACGTTTCCACTTTCCACGGACTTTTCCTAGCTTTGAGGCGCCAACCACCACGAGATAAGCACGTAACAGCTGTCGACGTCCACGCGAACAGAGAGAGAGGGTCCTTTGGTTTTATTTGAAGCGCCACGGCGACGTACACCCTAAAACCGCTGCCGCCGTCTCTATCTAGCGGCGATAACGCGAAGTGAGCGCTGGGGCGAAAAGTGTACACTTTTTATTTGAATCGTGATAATTTTAATTTATTTTGGTTTGTGATGCGAAATGGTGATTGTTGTTTTGTAGAAGACTGGTGCTCGGCTGACCATGAGGCCAAATGTTGCCTCAGTTTAACTGTAGTAGTATATTTTGTGACCTGTTAAATTTCCTTCTTGCTTTAGAAAACATATTTCTCCAAAGACTTTCGCACAATGTGGGAACATGACATTGATTTTGGAATAAATTCATTCAACATTTTTATCTAGGGGCAAAAGATGACTAATAAATAAACTAAATGTATGGAAAAATGTTTGTTGAATAAAAATATTCTCAAAAAGCTGTGGGAAATGGTATTGTCATAAAATAATAACCTATTTACTTACTGTTTTTTAGGGAAAGTAAGTAGTAGTATATATAGGAGGTGCCTTATTATATTGTAAAGGAAAATTTAAAAAATAAGTATGTTTGCAAGGATAAAGGTAGTGTTTATTCTTTATAATTTAATATAATATCATAATATATTTACAAAGGACACATAATTTACAACTTGTACAAAGGAAGATAAACAAATTGAAAAATGCTAAACAAAAAGCATAGGATTAAATAGTAATTAGACTTATTTTGTTGTTGTTGATGTTGTATAGAATAAAGCATTTTCAAATCCAATGCAAATAGAAGCATGCATTCCGATGATATTTGATTTAATAAAATTATATTTCTATCTTTTTTTTTCTAAGATAATAAAGCATTGAGTTATCAATATCTATCAACTTTTCAAACATGGCTATAATTAATTATTATCATCCCTCATTATTAATTTTTTTAATTGTTTTTGTATTATTTCATTTCATACTCCTTTCCCTCTCTCTCTCTCTCTATAGTTGTTGAAACGTGTAAATGGTCCCGAGCCTATGTGGTCGTGGGAAGTTGGGTTAATCGACTGATTATACACCAGTCTCCTGAACGAAGAAGACCGGAATCGATCGAACAAAACAATGAAAGAGCTCTTTCACGGAGACAGCGCCCCTGAACTTGCACTCTATAATTCATAATAATTATTATGATAACGGCTACAACGAAAACAAACGACACAAACGAATAGTAATGGTTATCGCCTAGAGCTACAACTTGAGGGATATCATGGGGATCCATTAAATAAAGCGAGAGGAAATTTCGACACCTCGAATGATAATTTGCTTTCAAAGGAATTTGCTTTTTTTTATGCAACACATTTTTTGTGGACAGTCTGATGACCTAATTAGGTAATGTTTGTAAACAAAAAATTGACTACGCCACCACAGCCCACCGTTGTATATATGTTATTACCTGGCCGCTCTAATTGACTTTGGATTTGCTTATTTTGTTTCGTTGACCGCATGCCCGAAGCAAAACAAATGCCAGGAAACTTCAAAATTCGGTTCGTATTGCTTGTTTTCGAAGAATTACGCCAAGATGTAGAAAATTGTTTGCTGAAAAATGTGTACATATAACCAGGTAGGAGATTTATACTCCGGTAAATTGTGCAGGTAACGATTATCGTAAAGAAAATCTACATTCAAATATTTGTCACGGTAAAGTTGTCATTTTACCAGCACGTAAGAAAAGGTAGGCGCATTCCAGCAATGAGGGTAATTTCAGGTTTCATTATTCCATACTTAGGTATAGCACTTTCGGTAGATTAGTTTTGGGCCTAGATAATTTTATTCACTTTTTCTTGGCATTTATCTGCAACATTGTACACAATTTAGAATTTTGACAGCAATAATTTTAAATATTGACATTTGTTGGCTTCTGTTTTGTCTGTAAGAGCGGCGGCAGCCAACTCTTGGTTCTGTGCGCCCTAGTGGGGAAATACTCTAATCGAAATTTGATTCGAGCGGCCTAGTATCGACGTTTATAACAGAGGGCCCTGATGCTACTTTCGAGGATGCTGTTCGTTTTGTTTTTAATTACCTACATACGCAAAGAGTTCTCATTTTTTTCTTTTGGCAAAAACGAATGTTTTAAGTAGAGAGGGCAAGAAAAAAAGCATAAAACTAAAAATATATGTATGAATATTATCATATCCAAAAGAGTCATTTGTAAAATTAAACTAGCGAAAGATTTTTTGTTTTGCGGAAACTCGGAAAGATGTGTGGTTTTTTGGTTTCAATCGCTTTTTGGAATGTATATATTGCACAAAGGTTGCATGTAGAGATAAGACTGTGAATATAAAATATGTGTGTTTTTTCTATTTCGAGGTAATTCGAACAAATTTATCTGCGTTTTCTTGTCGTAACAATATCTGACGTGTGTCGGCCGTATGAAAAAGCATCCTAGATAAAATCATTTCAACTTTTTGTTTGTTGGAAAAGTGTGCTTGCACGTAGGCAAAGCACGAAAGGACTAGATGAGTGGACCTAGGTCATCAAACTGTCCGGACAGGGGGTACTACAACGACTAACAAGCAATCATACATGGAATGTCACTAAAAGACGCAGAGAAAAACCGATAGAAAGCGAGAAGAATGGCCTCGTCTGATGGCATCCCGCTTTCAACCGGTTACGAAAAAATTGGCCGGAACACGAAATCAAAAAAGTACAACATAAACGATAGGGGCACATGTGACGAGTCGTCTCGGCCGAATCTTCGAGGCCGCTTGCGCCATTTCGAGACGGCGACATGCCAAGAGACGACTCGTCAGAACAAATCGAAGCGGAATCATTTCGACTAACGTAAAAAAAAAGGAGACGAAAAAATATATAATTAATCGGGGGAGCATGGTCGATCCTAGCTCTTGACGATTTCACGTTTTCGCAAAAACTGTTACGTATATTTACGATAAAAAGGGAATATTTTTTTCCTAGTACGGTATTACAAAGTTTCGGCAAGGAACAAAGCGGCGATAGTATTTTAACGCGGAAGCACAGGAATTATTAAAAACCTACTCGCAAAAACCATGTATTATATTTTTCGTTAATATTTACTTGGAAAAGTAAAAATCTAAACCTATGTGATAAGAGAGAGATGAATAGTTTTAAGTACGGTGGCTTTTTATCAACGTTGACGTCTGTCCATAATATCGTGGTGGGAATTTCTTTCCTCTCCGAAGGATCGAACACATCTGCCAATGCGAATTAACCACACTCTTCGATGGTCCTCCGTTCAATCTTGTCTTTAGCTGGTCATTTGTTAACAAAACGTTATCGTTTCGTCAGTACGAGACGAAAACTACGCTTTACCGTTTTCTTTTATATATATTTAAGGCACATTTCAGTTATTGGATCTCAGAGTCACAAATCCACTGTTCGATCCGGATAAAAAAAAGCGATCCAGCACCTTTCATTCAAAATCAGTTTCACGTCAAACTAAAGTCGTGTCCTAAGCTTCTCTATCGCGTCACTCGGTATAACACGCTGATTACGTCTAGAATCAATTATCACAAGAAAACTCTTCCGTTTTTTTTCCCATATATATATTCAATCGAAGGCTAAAACACGAAAGTTTTTTGGCAAGGTTATTAGCACATTTTTCAAAAGAAAAAAAAAAGAAACGTAAACACAGTCATTCGGCTGCCGGCGTGCAAAGTTCTGCTAAGTCGCAAAGTCCACCTTGTCCCAGCCGAGCGCCGAGTTCAAATCGCCCGCCATTTTGAACTCCGAGTCCTCGATGTTGAACAAGTCGAACGGATCCTGACTGTTGGACAGCAACGGGTCGTACGTGTCGATGTCGCCGCCGCTCGGGAAGTGGAAGCCGCCGGAGCCGCTCATCGTCGGCAAGTACGAGACCTGGTGCGGCGGCGTCATCGCCGACAGCAACGGTCCCGTGCCCGGCCCGTCCGACGGCATCAACGACTCCAGCCAGTCCGAGTCGTCCATGTCCATCGGCATCTCGATGTCCATAAGTTCGCACGGCTGCTGATTGATCAGCTGGTCGTGCAGCGATTCCTCGCGTTTCTCCGTCTCCATCTCGTTGGCCGACTCCATTTTGACCGTGACCCCGGCGAGATCTCCGCAGTCCAGCTGGCCAAAGTCCATCGTGTCGAGCGTCTCGAGGTCGAGACCGAGCTCCTTGAGGTCCATGCCGGGCGCGGACGACATCTCGTCGGCGGCCCCGCGACCGCCGAGCATGAAGTCGAGCGAGTCGGCCGCGGAGAACGCGAACGCGGGCGTGGTCAGCGCGATCGCCGTCGGCAACGTCACGGCGAAGGTCGTGTGCGGCAGCGGGGGCGGGGGCGGGGGCGGCGGCGTGGGGGGCGTGGCCGTATCGGCGCGCGCGAACACGAGGCCCGCGGGCAACGAACGGCCGGGCGTCGTGGGCGTGGCCGGGTCCTGCGCGGCCGACGCCGGCAGCTCGCCGTTCTTGATCAGGATCTCGAGGACGTCGTCGACGATCTGGCTCTTGACGTTCTTCTGCTTCGGCTTCGGCTCGGCCGGCGACGGCGCCTCCAGCTTGACCTTGAGCTGCTTGGTCGCCTCCTCGTACTGCGGCGGCGGCGGCTTGGCCGCGAACGTCGGCTCGGTCGCGGTCCGCGCGAGCGCCGGCTTCGCGTCCTCCGACGGCGGCGTCGGCTGCGGCGCCGGCGGCGTTTGCGGCGCGAACGAGCCGAAGAAGTTGGGCAGCGACGCCGCCCGTTGGTGGCCGGCGGCCGCGCCGTTAAGCAGCGTCGCCTTCTGCTGCGAGTTGAGATGGTTCAGGACCAACGCCGCCTGCTGCTGGCCGAGCACTACGTTCTTGACGACGCCGTTCTTCTTGTTGTTCGCAGCCGCGTTGTTGTTGTTCTTGTTGTTGGCCGCGGCGGCCGCCTGCTGCTGGATCAGCGCGCTGAGTTGCTGCTGCTGACTCTGACTCTGCAGGAACGCGGCCAGACTCGCCTTGGCGTTGATGCCCTGCTGGATCTGCTTCTGCTGCTGCTGAAACGCCACGTGCTGCTGCTGCCGCTGTTGCTGTTGCGCCTGTTGTTGCTGCTGCAACGTCTGCAACTGTTGCAGCTGCTGCAACTGCATCTGCAACTGTTGCTGTTGGATCTTATTCTGCAAATGCTGCTGCAACATCAACTTCTGGTGCTGTTTCGTGTCGATGACGATGCCGTTGGGCAGCGTCGACATCGTCGCGGCCTGCTTGAGCCGCGGCTGCGTGCCGTTGCCGTCTTTGTTGTGTCGGATCTGCTGCAGTTGCAGCTGCGACCGATGCAGCTCGCGTTGCAGCTCCTTGATCCGTCGCTGCTGCTCGCGGATGATGTCCTCGCCGACGAGGGGCGAGGCGGGGGGCGACGGGCCGCCGGCCATCGTCGAGCTCTCGCTGGTGTCCATGTCGAGGTCCACGCCTTCGGGCGACATGCTCTGGGAGGCGGGCGACAGTTGGTGCTGGGAGGCGGGCGACAGGTTGGCCACGCTCTCGTTGTCGTCGTGGATCGAGCCTTCGACGGCGTGGTTCACGTGGTGGCCGGCAGGGGAGCTGGGATGGTCCATCGAAGACATGCCTGCGGAGTGGGGGAGGGGGTTAGTGTCTTGTCTTGGGACATGGTGTCTCGAAAGCAGCCGAAACATAATGTTAGGGTACCGTTTCGGTTCCAATAGGTGTTTTAAAATATTTTTTCCATGCACCTACACTATTTTTAAAGGATTAAACTTCAAATAGTTTGAAATGTATAAATAAAAATCTTATTTTGGACGCTTTCGTCATGTTTGGCCCAAGTGCCAGTCGAAGTACCCTGCAAAATCTCTTAGAGTAGTCTCCTCCCTAAACTGCAGATGCCAGCACTCCCTAACATCACTCTTAGGGTTTGCTGTTATCAGTTTTTTTATTTACTAAATTAACTGCAAATTGTACACTTGTACAGGTGGCATTTTATTTACTAAATTAACTGCAAATTGTACACTTGTACAGGTGGCATTTTATTTACTAAATTAACTGCAAATTGTACACTTGTACAGGTGGCATTTTATTTACTAAATTAACTGCAAATTGTACACTTGTACAGGTGGCATTTTATTTACTAAATTAACTGCAAATTGTACACTTGTACAGGTGGCATTTTATTTACTAAATTAACTGCAAATTGTACACTTGTACAGGTGGCATTTTATTTACTAAATTAACTGCAAATTGTACACTTGTACAGGTGGCATTTTATTTACTAAATTAACTGCAAATTGTACACTTGTACAGGTGGCATTTTATTTACTAAATTAACTGCAAATTGTACACTTGTACAGGTGGCATTTTATTTACTAAATTAACTGCAAATTGTACACTTGTACAGGTGGCATTTTATTTACTAAATTAACTGCAAATTGTACACTTGTACAGGTGGCATTTTATTTACTAAATTAACTGCAAATTGTACACTTGTACAGGTGGCATTTTATTTACTAAATTAACTGCAAATTGTACACTTGTACAGGTGGCATTTTATTTACTAAATTAACTGCAAATTGTACACTTGTACAGGTGGCACACTTTTTCCCTTCTTTCTTCTGATATTGGTTCATTTGATAGGTAATATATACAAACAATTTTAATTATATGTTTTTTAACTATCTAAACTTAATCTAAAACTGTTTACATCAAAATTGTCCCCTTACGATTGATAATGTACTTAAATTGTTGCCCATAATCTTGTTAACTTTGAAATACAGAACAGCAAAATCAGAGTCGCATAAACGCAGTGCTTGGCAAGTCTTGCGGCCACTCAAATTCACCACAACGAAAACACCGCAAAGACGGAACCGTATAGAGAAAGTTTCCAATCCAATCCCTGATTTAAATCAATTTTTACCAACCACAAACCTGTGAAGCCTTCCTTTAAAGCTCAACTTTAGTTAGATCCAAAAAAGCCCCAAACAGCAGGAAACTGAAATGGTAACCCCCCAAAGAGCCATCCCAATGTTTATTACATTTCTAAGACTCATATCTACTACGTCCTATATTTAGCACTAGTTATGAAAAAAACTAAATAAAAGTATCACTGGTTTCCAGACGTTCCGTAACATATGCTAGTTACTTTTTCAACGGGCTCGACTAGTCAATAGTGACCGACGATACTCCACTGTCGACAGGGTCAATGGTGACAGTCAAGCTATCACCCTTGAAAACGTAACTAGCATATGTTACGAAACGTCAGGAAACCAGTGTTTAAAACTTTCATTTAGCATTCAAATCCCAGTTTGAAATGGTTTCTTTCGAGGCCGTCCCAATGCCAACTCTTGCCGCCACTCACCGGAGAGGGACTCCTCGCTCATGACGGAGCCGGGGATGTCCATGATGATGTGTCCCATGTGCGAGACCGGGATCGACGGCTGCTCGGTCGAGGTCTCGGTGAACGGCTTCAGTCGCTCGATGAGCTGCGGCTTCGAGCCCGACACCGGCAGGTTTCGCCGCTTCAGCTCCGCCTTCAGGTCGCTCACTGCAACGAGTAGCGGACGGGACCGTCAGAACGAGTCTCGCAGAGCGGCATATCGTCGCTAGGGCCTCGTTGCTTTTATTATTGCCATTCAATTCATTAATAAAAAAGTGTGCGCTAGTTTATCACCTAGTTTATATTAAACCATGGATTTAAGAAATTTTTTACAGTTTTTGGCAGGATAGTACTAGGGGAATTTCATGACCACGTTCTGATGGTAAAAACAACTTTAAGAAACTCATGAAACCAAGGAGTTGCAGTCTATTGAATGGAGGTGCTTCGTAGTTTAATTGCAAGAACTTCATAAAAACACTTCCTAAAATTATTGCATTTCTTGGACTCAGATCTACTATGTCCTATCGTTAGCACTAGTTTTTAACGTCAGTCGAGCTAACACCATTGAAAAAGTAACAAGTGCATGTTACAAAACGTCGGGACACCAGTGAGACTTTTTTTAGCATTCTAATCCCAATTGGAAACAGCTTTTTTACTTCTTAAAATTAATTGACTATTCAATACAAATACAAAATCCTTGGTACCTCAACATATCTAAACCATCAAGTAATACACAACCCAAATGGCCCTATTATGCCCAGATTTACCAAGTTATTTCATATCCTAGTTGGGACCCATATACTAGAAGTAACAAGTTAGCAGGCTGAATACAGGTGAACCACCTAATTGAGATACTGGAATGAAAAAGTCTTAGGACGTATGTCAATAATAGGGGGTTTCCTGTGGAATTGCTTACTTACACAGCGCCCTTAGAGCTGGGTTACTGACTTCAAATATGCAAGACGATGCTTCATAAATGGTAGTGCATACTCGACTTTCGTACTTGAAGTCCGTAACCCAGCTACGGGGGAAGCCGCGGAAGTACACAAGTCCACACGAAACCTCCAATTGAGACACGTCCTTACTAAACAAATAAAGTCTTAGGCCGTGTCTGAATTGGCTGTTTCATGCGGTCTCGCGTACTCGTCCTTGACAAATGACGTCACAAGTCCTGTCCGAATTGCAAAACCACCAAGACCAAGACCGCATAGCAGAGCGAGTACGCGAGTCTTCGACGGTGCAGTCTTGCAGACTTGGTCTCGGTGACTTGCCTGTTACCAAATGGCGGTCGTAACCATAATTATGTCAGGTAGCAGAAGTTATCTGTACAAATATGAAACAAGCAAAGTCACCGAGACCAAGTACGTTACCAAGACCAAAACCAAATCGCGAGACCGAAACAATTCAGACACGTCCTTAGCAAACGAATATCCCCCGCGAGCGCCACCGAACCAAAGCACGCTCACCTTTCATGTCCTCCAGCTTGGACAGCGTCCGCCCGCCGCCCGATTGGTCCGACGCCATCACCGTCACCTGCTGCGGCGTCAGCGGCGCCATCATGGCGGGCGACGACGCGACCGCGCCGCCCGGCGACGGCGACGGCGCCGCCACCGCCATGGCGTGCTGCGACGTCGGCGCCGGCGCCTGCACGAAGCTCATCGAGCCCGAGACCGCGCCGTCCGCCGCGCCGATCGACAGCGGCTTCTGCGCCGCCGGCAGGATTATCTGCGGGTACTTGTGCTGCCACTCGAGCTGCCACTGCAGGAACAGCTGCTGCTGATGCAACAGGATCTCGTACGAGGTCTCGACGGAGCTGGCGCTGAGGGGCGTCGCCTTGTGCGCGTTCGGCGGCCCCTTGTACTCGTGGAACTTGATCGTCCGCGTCTTCGGCTGGTTCTTGCTCTTCGACTTCTTGCGGTTCTTGTCCTTGCCGGGCGCGTCGCGGTGCGGCACGGGCGACGGCAGCGGCCGCGGCGTTATCGTCACCGTGGGCGACGGCGTGGGCGACGCCGCCGACACCGAGCTCAGCGGCGAGAGACTCGACGTCGTCGAGCCCAACGACATCGGGCTCGGCGCCGGCGCGAGCGTCGTCGGCTGCGTCGGCGGCGAGATGCTCCGCGCCACGCTGTTGCACAGGTCGGCGAAGGTCATGGCCGTGCGCGGCTGGAAGGGCTGCGCAGTCACGACGACCGCGGTCGGCACGGCGACCGCGGCGGTGACGATGCCGGCGGCGGTGGCGGCCGTCTCGATGGGGTCCGCGTGCGGGGAGGGCAGCGAGGGGAGGGGGCCGCCTTGGAGGGGGGAGCCGGCGCCCTCGGAGCTTTGCGAGTCGTCGTCGTAGGTGACGTAGTGGTCGGGGTGTTGCGGCTTCGTCAGTTGGCCTTCGCAGGTGGCCTTGAACGGGATGACGCCCTCTGCGGATTGCAAGGCGGTGGTTAGCTCCTTATGGCGATAATGGTTTTGTAGATTTATGTTGTCAATTATGATGAATTTAAGTTAGCGCATGGTCGAAACTCTGATTTACAAATTTATAAAGTCAATTATGGAATAAACCTAGGAGTGTCATTGAAACCTGTTTTAAAACAGAAATTAAAATTTAAGGCATTTTTAATATCTTCGATATAGGTACTTGAGTCTACTCAAGATGTACTCGAGATTTACTCGATATTTAATTGTGGTTAGGGCATTGTGGAAATGTTACGGTAGCCTTTCATGAACCGACAGTGAACGTAATTGTGAACCGTACGTAAATGGTAATATCTGGCTACAGAAAATTTGGTTTGAAGATAATGAAAAATTTATAATGAATAATTGCTAGTTGATATGAGTTACTCCAAGTAGACTCTGAGGCAAGAGTCTTTATTAATTTAAAACTCTGAAGTCTTTTACGTAACAAAAAAATAAATTGAAACTTTAAAGTATCTAGATAAGTATACTAAATTTGAAGCCGATTGCCGAACACTGTTGCAACGGTTGAAACTTGTTGGCGGGTAGAAATCAACGGAACGAAACGATGGCCGTCGGTCAGCGAAGCGTACCTTTGACGGCGCGCTCGATGGGCTCGTCGGTGTGCAAGATGTTCTTCTTGATGAGCTCCAAGGGGCCGGGCCTGTGCGACAGCTGGTCGTTGAGGGCGTCCACCAGGCGCGCCTTCTTCAGCATCCGCTGGCGCTCGGCCAGCGACGGGTCGATGTGGCTCATGTCGGCTGCAAACGGGAGTCGCGGTTAGTTTGCGAGGCCACGAAGTCGGCAAAGAGACGATTACTTTTTGTGGGACAGTTTGCGAGGTTTTGTTGAGGGAATCTTTTCGGCAACCTAATTGTTAATGCGCCTCGTGGCTTTTGAAACATTTCTTTCTCAGGACACCACCTTTACTATCTAGTTAGTTGCGTTCTTACCAGCTTTATTCCTTCCCCATTCAATTTAGTGGCAATTTGGTTACGGAAGCTGGAATCGGCAAAATGAATCGGCAAGAGGCCAACGGCAAACGGATGTTGCAGAAGTGACGCCAATATAGTTTTACCAATTTGATATGAAAGACTGTTTATCGATAGAAATCAAGCCGATATAATAATTCCAATACATGAGCGGCCATGTCTGCAAGTTGCGATTCCTTGCTCCTTACCTTCGAGGATGTGCTGCCTGACCAGCTCCTGCCGGTCCGGCCTCTGTTGTATCTTTGCTTTGAGGAGGTCGCCCATCTTGGCGCGCTCCAGCTTCTGTCGCTGCTCGTGGAACGCTGGCGACGTCTTCAGAGCTACACGCAACAACGAAAATTGGCGATTAGCATTACTGGAGGCTAGATGCGTTAGATTGGTTTGTGGCAAATTTAACCTCGTTTTTCTCATTGAAATTAGAAAATCATACACAACAAAATTATGTGGGAATAATGATCTTTACATGTGTTGTCTTCGCTTTGGCGTTCACGGAAGCTTGTAGAGCAAATGGCTGTAAGATTAGTGGTACTTATTGTAGGAAGTAACTCAAAATGAAAATGCTACACTGCTTTTCTAACGGTCCATTGTTGCATTTGACTTATATCGCCTGTGGATAATAATGAACCAAATCTAGCTCATCAAACAACAATCTAAACCGGTGCCCGCGCCTATAGATCCTTTTCCCTCCCCGTAGAATCACAGATAGAATGATGTTATTTTATGATCTTGACAGGTTTGTAACGGATCAATTGTTTTAGGTTCTTGTGATTTGAAAACATTCTGCAGGAAACCGTTCGTTTGTCGAAACATTTCATGTAAAGCAAATCAATTGTTGGCGCGAATTGCGCCATTAGAATTCCTCACCAGCGAACGTCCAATCTCGTTTGTAAACCATCAACAATCACAGAGAAGATTGCAGCTGCGAGCGCGGTGAGTCTGCACCGAGTTTTCGCACGCATATGCCCGTCATACATGTTTACATTCTACGCCAGGCAACGCGACGTACGGCACTAATTCGGTGAGTTGGTTTACTGCATTGCGGAGTTGCGAATTCCTCGCGAGTTTCGGGTTCGAAGCCAGGCGTTACAGGATTTCCTGGCCGTGGTGTACCGCGACCACATTTCGATATCAGACGAGGAAAACTAGCGAATTTTGTCGAATATCATACGTCTTGCATGTCGAGTGACGATGTGGTTGGTGTGGTATCTATTTTTGGGGTCTGACGGTGTCAAAGGACTACCTAACTACCTACGCAACACTAGGACCAAATAGCATCTATACAGATTGTATTGTCAAATGAAGATATACTTATTTGGAAGTTAAGCCCCAAAATGAGGGATTGCACATTGCTGGTTCCTTCATAATATATTAAATAAAGGTAAAAGTGCTACATATATACATGTAGGTTTGGACGTAGTCGTATAGGACCCTTCATTTGCATGGCTTTCTTCCATTGGGCTTCCGAATACGCTCATTTTTCTTTAACTTTCAAGTAGGTATACTCGAGGGACTGACAAGTAATATATTAAGGAGTGGATGAAGATTGCAATGAAGCTGATGAAGCTGATGAAGCTGGTGAAGCTGGTGAAGCTGGTGAAACTGTTGCAGGACTTACGTGGCATGATTCCTTGAGCGACCAGCTGGTTGATGGGACGCCGAAGCATCAACTTCACCTTCAACGCTGCAACGGAAAGAAAAATACTAATTAAATTTCACTTCAGTGTCGTGTCTCCCGAGTCTAATTGGCGGAATTTCACCACAAAAATTCGTCTAACGTTACGATTCAGTGAGAACTGCAAGACATAGTCGGTGAAAAACCCTTTGGATATATGCACGTTTGTAACTTCCATTATTTTGCAGAAACTTGTTGATATATGTTTTGTTTCCCACCATATCGGTTGTATTAATTACTCGGATGAAATCACTTTGTCGTCCGATTATTTTATCGCTCTTCTCTACCCGAAAGATCGTCCAAAGATCCAACTGACCATCGAGGAAATGTCTCCGAGGCGCGTACACGGATCGATGCCATCGGTGCCAGCATTTTCCGCACATAGTTTCCCTTTCGCTGCCGAAGAAAAGTCCGCTCTACTCGCACTTGACACTTTCAAAGCTTTTTAATTCCTACAATCCACGTAGGCACGCGGCAGCCATTTTTCGATTCTCGCAACTGAAGATTGTAGGCTGCTTCCGCCGAAGAAGGGTCAACACGCTTAAATTGTCAGGGTTTTACTGTTGGGGTTGCACATTTCGTAATTGCCACTTGGATTCTTAATTGAATTAGACCTATAAACTTTCATTGCTTTCGTCAAAGAGGATTATACAAGATTGCGGGCAACCCCCCTCACTCATTGGAACGTTTTATTTTTACAAGCATTTCCTCATTTCCATTCGGCCATTCGCAACTAAGTTTAAGTGAGTTTTTATTAGAACACTCAAGCAAAAAAATAATGAAAGCCCAAGAAAATCTTCTGCCTACTTTTATACATATTTTAACTATATAATTAGATTGACATCACACTTCATCAGGTCATGAAAGTCCAAAAGTTCGGCAATATCACTGAAAAATATTCGGCACACTTTTCTTTGACTAACATCGCACCCCACAATAAATCAATGAAAGTCCAAAAAACCGGACACTGAAAACTCTTCCGCACATATCCTTGGATCGGGACCGTAGTCCACAACAAATCAAGACAAATCAACCGCAGACAATTATTAGGAAATTCACGATTTTCCACGCTTTCCACACCGACAAGAAACCAATAAAGGTATTTAAAAACCCGAAACAAAACCACCCGAAGCACCCGTCGACCAAATCGCCTAGCACCTGCCAGTCCAGCCACCGCAGAACTGGCGTTGCGTGGGTGGACGGTCTTTCACCGACACCGGCAAATCGCCCGGCGACACTCAGCACTAACTGACGATGGCGGGCCGATCACACTCATCGACACGCCCGGCACGATCCCTAACGCGACAGGACACCAGCAGTGCACTTCCTACAACAATGGCGTACTTTAAAACTACACGCGTGGTCTATTGTTGTGCTGGGTAAGCTGCATGTGGATGCAGTCAGGATATGCAGTGCATCGCACGTGTTGGACAGCCGGTGGCTGTGACAATTTTGTTTATGGAGGAGTATATTTTTATCGATACCTTAAGACTGTGTTGGTTTTCATATTTATATGTAAATTACCTTAATTGTTTGACAAGGGAAGGTTGAGACGTACAATGTAACAGTATAATTGCAGTATTTGGTTTTTCTGGAAGTATCAGGATGAATGCTTAAACCAGGAAGCGATGGATGGAAGCTGGAAAAAGCACACGATCGGTGATCGGGAGTCCCGGGTTCATATACACCGGGTTCGGTAGCATTTTTTTCCAGCTTCGTCTTCTTTCCAACCGCGCAATCGGATTGTGTTGTAGTTGTCGGTTGTGCACCAAAGTGAATGTTTCAATTACCTAGTACACATTTCTTTTGTACCAGAAAGTCAATTGAAAATGGTGCATACCCATGATTTTGCACGAAACTTTCAGAACGAGAGATAGAGATTGTCCGCGGGAATTCACTCAACAAACTAAGTGGTAGCAAAACAGAAACATCCATGCGTTTGAATTTTGAATTACTTTCAACTTGATTAAACACGAGCTCAGTTGGCGAAGTCGCCCGCTTGATTTACACCAGTCAGATGTTTGAGCATGCGATGCGACAGAAATACAAGTCCAACACTTTCCAAGACCGCTTCAATGTTGCCCAAGTGATTAAGAGTCTAATTTTATCTGAAACACATTCGATAAAAGCCTACACATTTTGACGGTACATTAGATGAGCCACGGACGGGAGTGTCCAAACGACATAAACACATTGAAATATATACTGGCTCGCTCGGACAATTCGCAGGGGAGTATTTAGTGTAGATGCTTCAAGCACTAAGAAGCAAATTCCCAGACGAAAATAAATTCGCACTAGCAAATTCTTGAAATGGGCTAGCTGGCAATCTTGGGATTCTCTACTTAACCCGCGGAAAAAATCCTTTATCTCCGAGTTAAATGGCGATCTTTGCATGGATGTGTGCAGTGAATATAGGATATATAGTAGGTGGGCCGATTCCGGAACCTATATAGTCCGGTGCAGCCAGAGAGATGCTGCGGCCATGCCGTGATAATGTTGGCTCGAAGCGACGCTGGCGACATCTGCTTGCGTCTAATCTACATTTCCTCTCGAGAAGGAGTGCATTTTGAATCGAAAAACACCCAAGACATGAGTTCAAGGGTTTGGCGTGAGAATACGTGTCCAGTCATAGGCATATTTGTATATTTGTAGGGGTAGCCAGCAAAATCATAGTGGAAAATTCTTTCTCATCTTCAGTCTATTAATTGACGCCGCGAATTCACGAGTTCGTGACCATGGTTAGTTGCGATATTCATTTAGTTAGGTATATCACAATTTTACTTTAAGCTTGGCCAAAATTGTGGTGAAAATACTGAGATTTATAACATTTTACTTGCATCACATTAGAAAATTGCGCTCGCCAGTCTAAAATTTGAAAACTTGGGCACTCTGCTGACAGAATGCTCAATGGGAAATTAGAACATTTTTGACACGTACACTAATGTAATAAAACCAGGAGCCCAAACCCATAATGCTTAACAGCAGAGGACCTCCTTCGAGCAAGCCAAGCTTACATCTCAAGCTGATATGCGGTCTGTGATATGTGCCTGTGCCACAAACGAATTAGCCGGCGCGTGCTATTTCCGTCGCATGCAGTCTCGTGTGCACGAGTTAAGGGCTCGCCTATTCATGTTCAAGTTCTCGTACTCGCACATTTTAATGGTCCAGCAAGCGAAATGCGGCAGCAGGGATGAATTACGGGCATCGCCAGGCAGTGCATAAAATGCAGCTGCATTTTCGGCAGGGAACTGCATGCCAAATCATGAATGGTTGTTTTATTTATGTTTCGGTGCAGTCTTGCGACATGACCGAACATTCCTGAATGCAGCTTGAAGCATCGCGGCTTGATTGTGGAGGGTCTACGCATGGGAAATACACCTACTTTTATTGTCGTTTTCTTGCGAAATTGTGCAATTGGGTTAACGATGATTTATTTCAAATCATTTATTTAGTTTACTAATTGGCATGGTCAATCAAAGATTTAAAAGATATATAAAGAAGTGTGTTCTTTAGGGATTTAAGTTAAATTCGGACTAATCCATGTGGTTGGTCCATTAACAACATCTTGATGCGAACTCTCAATTCTTTTTAGGCTCGCGACTTAAAAATCAGGTTATATGCATGAGGTGAAGTAACAGTGCTAGCTTCTAGAAAATATTATTCTAGTGCATGTATTTTTAATGCGTTAACCCAAATATGTGTGACACCTGCCGGCACAGCGCTGGTTGCAGATTTATCTCCTTTTTAAAGTAAGCTATTTCGGGTTGAAATGGCCGCCCATTTACCCATGTGAAACATTACACACAGCGACTCTATTGTGGATTTTTTGGGACAAGCGCCAAATGGGAAAAGGTAAAAGGAATCGAAAGGGAACACACCAGTAATATCATTAAAAAAAAGGCTCCTAGTTATTTTGACACTGTTTAAAAATTCCAAAGGGCACCATGAGATTTTATCGGAAAACCCATTGCTAGACATTTTTCCGAGTAAATTAACATTCTTTTAGAGACCATACGTCATTCACATTCCAATTGCTTCTGAATTTCCAATGATAAATACTTAACCGCGCAGTTCGTTTAGCAATAGACGTCAAAGTGGAAAAGTATGCGCTATAAATATACTCTAGCCACGACAGTAGGCTAACCAATACGCATAATCAGCGTACCGCGACCGAACGCGCAAATCGTGTACGTGTAATGTGATAGTATATAGTGTAGTCGGTATACAAAACATAGTAAAATTGGTCACGTCTCTCCGTGTGCGACTGCAAAAGACAAGCAGTCCTGACCAAACGCGGGTGCAAAGTAGCTGGCGGTGTAAACGATGGCTGCACAAGCTGTTTTGTGGCATGGAGCCCCGACGGGCATTCTGCGATCGCAGCGACGTCTGCACAGTGGCGTCTCGTGCGTTGGTGCCAAGGGCATCGGGGAGATTTTCTGTACGCCCCCTTAATAATAATGCGATGCATAAATCGTGCTAATTTTCATCGATGCCATCGAAGTAGGTTGATTTCCAGCTCCGACCAATCCGAAAACAAATACATACACGCGACATTTCGGCCGGCATGCATTAAACAGAAAATCAGCGTTCGTAGATCTTTCAAAATTATAATATATGAGAGGAAAGAATTATATCTTTCTCCATTCTTTATACAACGATTCCCTGAAAGGAATATAGGAAAAGTAAGGAATAACTCACATGAATTAAGTTTATAATTACTGGCATGTAATATAAAAATAAGCAATAGTTAGTAACATTTCCAGCAAATAAAAAGTATATAGGGAAAATCGAAGTAGTTGAAAATCGAAACGAATGTGTGATTCTGCAATGACATTATGCAATTTTGCAGTGTCCCAAACCCCCTCGTCGATGTTTGGGCCCCCTAGCTACACCACTGCCAATTGAATTGTCACCGTGCACCGCTACGCACCGCAGCCAAGACGAAGGAGAGCAGCTTCCTAGTGCGATCGCGCCATCTTCAAGTTGCCGACACGGATCACGACCATCATGTGCAGCAATCACCACTGGCACATATTCGGACGTCGAGCGAAGATGGACAAGGTTTCGACATTTTTAGAAAACCTCTCAATATGCGTCACCTATTGTGTGTGCCCCGTGTGAGTTATCGACGATTTTGTGAAAGCAGTTTTTGTACGCTCGATAATAAGTAGTCTATATGAAAAGTTGCGATAGCGCAAAGTTCTACACGTTGTTATAATTATGATTTCGCTGAGCAGATGGTCGCTAGACACGGCACCTCCACGCAATGATTTGCGCCGAGTTCAGAAGGTTGAACTATTTCGTAAGGAGCTTGTACAGAAATTAAATAAAAGAAAGGACTTGAGAAAGTTTAGGTCAAATTTCTGTTACTCAATTTGTCGTTTGAATATACAGTAGCGGAATTCGTTTGTTTCGTGGAAGATTTCGCAAGAAAATGCACTTGAAGACTTGATGTAAATGCGTCTCCGACCGGTGATCCATTGCTCTATGATCCAATGAAATTTGCAATTAATTAGCCGGCCTGATAGAATTTAGAAAACACCGCCACATGACATTAGATCTCGTTCAGGAAATGCCGATGCCTTGGACCCGTTTCACGTCAAATGCAGCGAGTGGAGTGGCATTGTCATTAGGCTAGTTCGAATATCATGTCAACTGCAGCTATCTGCTGCTACTTGCGGCTTGTGGCTGCCACTTTATGACACTACAAAGGGGCGCGGGACGAAACGAAAGACATGGCAAGTTGAAGAAGGTTGTAGCAGGTTGTGGCAGCTATTTGTAGATTGTGGCTACCACTTTCTGCCACTAAAAACGTGCACGGTAAAAAACGAACCACATTTGGTGGCCTGTGGAAGTTTGTGACTGCCACTTTTCATGTTTTCTTTTCAATTAATTTGCTAATAAATTCAAAGTGTTATCAAAATGTAACCAGAAAAAGTACGGCGTCTTCGATTTGGCTTAGGAGTTAAGAGTCATTTTATTTCAGGAATTGACAGAAAATGGGCGCGTCGAAACAATGCCTAGGTACTTTTGCTGTCAGTCAGAATTTGAGCAACAACAATTTGATTTAATAACTGCATTTCGCTTTTATAAGCCATAGAAACGGGATTGTTTTACGGTCTCGAACAAGTTTCCGATTTCCAACTGCTGGAACTCCCCGACGAAATGTTGGCGGAGATTTTTCACAAGGTCGGGGCTGTGGTTATCTCACCATGGTAATAACAAATTAACCTCCGGGGTTATGATAACCGTGCTTCGTGAATCCAGGCTATGGAGAGTTGTAGAGGCGTCACTTGCAGCGACGCCTGGAAGACGGCGATAGGTCTCGGGTTATTGTGCGATTCACGATGCACAAAAGCTGGTTTGAGTACTTGAAGTCTAGATCTGAACCACTTACTTGGGACACCGAGCAACCAGAGGAGCTAAATATTGACAAGGTTTTCATAAATATGAAACTGACGGTGTTCACCATGAACCGCCGGCACTGGAGACCGAATGTAGCGAGCGTTACAGAAAGGTGACCGGTCTTGGATATCCAGAGTTTGAGAGAAATGTGCATCACGCGGTGGGGGTTTTCTACGGGAACGGGGGACGTATTTCTTGGGGCTTCATGCACCCAAACCCACTGGGAACCGAATTCCCGAGAAAACATTCTGAGATACAGATTGACATTGATGCTACTTGCGTAAACAAATATTTCCCCGAAAGCCTGATCGCGAAATGCAGGCCGGACATCTCGATGGAAGTTGACGAGGACTGTTCGTATCGGGTTTTCTATACGAAGGCTCCAAACCAGAGTCGGAGCCCTGCATCGGATTATGTTATGGATTTTGATCACTGCCGCGTGCTATCGCCCAATTGCACTGTCAGGTCCGGCACACGCCGAAGAAAGACGATAATACGGAGGACAATGGTCCCAGGACCAACGCACAGGTGCATGAATCTAGCTGCTCGCCCAAGGACGACGACCTTGAGAGGAACATGGACTCGGTTGGCGGAGAAGCGGAGATGACGGAGTCCAGGAACAGAGCGAACTGGTGCTAGCTAAGAGTAAGGAATTATTGTCAAGGGAATGATTTGAATGTGTGCGTAGTTATGCGTTGATGACAATCCTTACATTCAGTGAATAAAATGGCTACGCGCTTTTGTCCGCTGGCGAGTTTGAAAGTAACGTTGCAAACGTGTCGAACATTGCAAATAATACAAATATGAACATTTAATATCACAAAAAAATTGTATTATTTGATTTTTACAAAGCCATAGCAACGAAATCTGCTAAAGTACGCAGAACTATAAAATTGACTGCATCATGGATGCGGAATCAGTTGGCGGTCGCGAACATGCTGCCCAGATCGGGCTCATGAACTTGCCCAACGAAATGTTGTCGGCGATATTTCGCCGGGTTGGACACCGCCACAGGGAACCTCTTAGAGGAATTTGTCCTCGCTTCGAACAAGTCTGTCTCGGCATACTCAGAAGAGCCTACCTAAAATTTCAGGTAAGATATTATAGTTCTAGGACGTGAATCACTTGGCAATACTTTCGGGAGTCTCCAAACTAGATTCTACTGACTGGCAAACCTAGAGAAAGCTGGGAAAGAGAGAGAGAGAGCTATGAAAGCACCGGATGTCTGGCTCACCCTTGGGTATCACGAGAACGTCCGTCGATATTATTCCCAAACCAACTGACTGCGTTGACCAACAGAGGGATTTGAACGCTGCCGTAGCCAACGCAAATCGAAACTACGAGCGGGCCTCGTCAGAAAGCAATTCGACCACCATCCTGAACCTCATCCTCCGTATGCACGTCTTCAAGGCGATTGCGTCCACGTTCGCAGTGATCAAAGCGTACGCACGGAACGGTAAACTGCTCACGCTGCCGACAACGCTGTGCAGACATGCCGGCTTCGAGATTCTAGAATCATTCGAGCAGGCCTTCAGAGAGGTACGAGACTTCACTGCACCGAGTGCGACACAAATCGATGACTTTCGGTGCGTGTTGGATCGGTTACATGAAAGCACTTTGCGTCAAGGAAGAGCCATAGGACGTACAATTCAAAAATCTTTTCGTCGGTTGCGTGTTCCCTGCCACTTATCCGGGACTCCAGCTGCAGTGCGGGACATGCTTGCCGGGAATACCATTATTAAGCTTCTGGATCTGTGCCAGTACGTTTCTTGCCACGAAGCCTGGATCAACGAAGACGGCAACAGGTCCAGGATTGTCGTTAAATACACTACGGACAGATTCTATTTCAAAGCCCACGAAACGACTCCCTCATTTTACTCTCGTCCAGTTGCTCGCGAACGTGAACATCTCGCAGAATTTGTCAGAGATTTGGCGCTGACTACAATCTTCGAACCACTGCAGGATGGATACAGTAGGCTATATAACAGAAACCCCGAACTGCAAGCACAACGAACTTTCGTCAACGCGCACAGAGTACTCTACTTCCAGTCCAACCGTGTTAAGGATTACTCGTGCGAGTGGCAGGATGGGACGGATGCGGAATCTAACCAAGACTGGATAGACTTCACCATCGACACCACGTGCTTCACCCGGGACTTGCCCATAAGTTTGATCGCCAAATGCAGGTCCGACCGCACCGAGGAAAAAGTTAACAAGCGCTGTTCGTTCACGTTGTCGATGTCTACCAGACAATTATATTACTCGACGGCACATCCCTCGTCGTCCGATGTCCGGAAACTGGCGAACCTAAAAACGATGGCCGAAGAAAGAAAACATCTACTAAGAGAAGAATTGCTGATATCTATGACGAACAGACTTCGGCCGGAAGTCTCCAAGATCCGATCCGAGGACCAAGGTCCGGTTTTGGCTTGCTCACACTGCACAGGAACTCCGAGACGTATACTTCCGATACCTACGTATATTAGCTCCGGTTACCTAGAAGTTTAGACGGGCGAGCTCAGGATCTCCAAGGCAGCCAACCCTTGAATTCACGCCGTCATTTTCTAACCTTGGACGTTTGATTCCTTAAGTGCCGTTTCAAAATTAGTGATCTATATATATTTAAATGTATGTGAAACATTTGTGTGCAATAAAAATATTTCTTGTGGTCCTTCTATGAAATTGCAAGACAGTTATACCTTAGAACACATTACTTTATCTCAGTTTTTACCACCTTTAGTTTTCACCTGCGAAATTTTGCCTTAGATCGGGTCGCGAAACGCAGAGCTTGATGATTTTTGCTGGCTGCTGCGTCCTAAGTTAAATCTTTGCTGTACCACAGATTATATTAAAGTCGTGGAAAAAATGTAATTTGTTTGAAACAATAATTGACCGTGCTCATTATCGCAACACTGGCACTACCTCCTATGGTTACATGGGCATTTTGGCACATCAATTGCATCAAAGTTTTCTTGCTCAGTTATATCCGGGGTCCTAACGTCCAAACCACAAACCCCGCGACAAAACCTCGTGCGAAATGTCAGCAGACCAGCCCGAGACGAGCAGAAAACACCGCGTACACAACTGCAAAAGCGACCCGGGATCCGGAAACCGCCGGGCCAAGAAACCCAGCGACGTAGCAGACAGACAGTTGGACAGTGGCGGCGTCACACTCGCCGACATGCCCGTCGACGCTCTGGCGAAGATCTTCCGAGGATATTGTCCGTTCTCGCAGCTGCAGCAGGTGGCCGAATTCGGGGAAAACTTTGGAAAAGCCTGCGGGAAATTGCTGCATGAAGCGTACCTTCAGCTCGAGGTATACCAAATAGAGACTATTTATTTGTGTAACCGGTATTTATATTTTTCAACTCTAGGTCAATTAGCCCTAAGAAACTTGAATTCCACGGTATTCTATTCGGTTTCCAGGACAAATAACTTAACTCGTATATTAACTCTGGGTTGAGGCACTGTTATACTGGCCTTCACTATAAACAAGTGGTATGCAAAAGTGGCATCTTATACCTACATACCCTTACACTCAAATGTATAGCCTTTATATACGTTCTACTACAGAAATAAATTGGGTTTCAATTCAACTAGAAGGAGTAAATGTCCGATTGCAGACAAAGCTCCAAAAATATACATCCTTCAACAGAGCGACTTCAATGAAGACATAGCCAATACCAGGCAACTACTAGCCGACACGTTACCAGTCGAAAACAACAACAACGACACGTCCATCCTCAAGAAGACCATTCTCTGCAAAAGCATCCTCAATCTAGCGACCCTGTCCTCCACATTCGCACACGTGAAGGCCACCGTCTGGAGCTACGCCACCGCCGGGACTTGTACGCACTACGACGGACAGCTGCTGGACAAGTTCCGTCACGCACGGACCGCGATCATGGACGCCGTGAGTAGCGACCCAGCGACGAAAGCAGCGGCGGACAGGGTGGTCGGGCTGTGCAGGGTGTCGGCAGCCGCCAGCATCTGGAACTACCTGCTCGAGGTCGACGAAAAGACGCTGTCCGATGGAGACAGGAAGAGTGTGGACATCCTGGGGGCTGTGTCACTGCTTGACACGCTGGTTTGCGGCAAGGACGCGTCCGTTTCGACGCCGGTACTGACTAGGTATCCAGGAGCGGAGACGAAACTGGTCACTTTGACCGTAGACATCTCTCTTCCCTATTGCTGGATGGGGGTTCACGCGTCGAAGGAATACATGAAGCATCCGGCCGAGATACGAGTGATCGACGCCATGCACGTCCTTCGGCAACTCGTGTGGGTGAGCAACAACGAGCACCATCTGAAAGAGTGGCAAGAGGCGTTGAAACGGATGGAAGTGCCCAAGCCCAAGGTGCCGAAGTGCATGAGCGTCTTGCTCGGGGGCGGTGCGTACCGGAACGACGGCAAAACGGGACGTTGGTTCGATTGCGTCGAGTCCGACGGGGAACGGGTGTTCTACTTCGGCCTCCACTCGCCGGCCACGTACAGGGCGAGCACGACTGGGACGTACCGACACAGTACTGAAGAGCGAATACGTCTGGTGGACCGAGTGGTGACGATCCCGAAGGATTTCAGCGATGCAGTGACGGATGTGAACGTGGAGGTCACTTGTGAGGAGAATTTGTTGCCGGAGGCTTTGTGCCGATTGGCGGTTTGTGAAGAGCGGACGTTGTCTAAGGGTTTGGCGTCGTCGTTTGCGTTGAGGATCGCGTCGTACGAGGACGGGAGACGGGTTAAGGGCCGGGTTTGCGAATACGCTTGCTACTCGAAGGGGAGGCGTTGGGACAAGAGGGTCGTGATCGGGGACCACGGCTGGAGGATGATGCAGATCGGGGATTGCGTCGACAGGCACAGGATTTATGAAACGCAGGGCAAAATCGCGTTGAAGTCATCGCCGAATTTGTACACGTTCAAATAAGTGAACGTTTTGGACATTCGATCCCTTAATTCTCGCTTGGGGTTTACTTTCTTAATAAGTTATGGCGTTCACGACGATCAGCAAAGTTTAAGGAACAGTTCATGGAACTGGTACTAACATTTGTAAAAACTACAATTTTTTAAATAAACTATAGTACAGTGAATGCTGTCAACATTTATATTTGCGAAGAAAGTTGAAAAAGAAACATTTCATAAAAATCTTAACGCGAACTTTCGTCCGATATGAGTCACAGTAAAATAATAGTCTGCAAAACCGCCCATTCATGAAAACGATCCATCCTTGACTCATGTAGTACAGAGAATTAGACAGTAACAAACTCTTCCGTACGCACCGCCAATATCGCACGCACGCACGCAGAATTCGCACGCGTCACGCACCACACGTGTGCAGAGGCGTGAGACCACGTGCGACTAAACGTTTGTCGCTCTGCGCGGGGCAAAGGAAGCCCCCCCCCCCCCCCACACGCAGAGGCATCGTGTCCGGGGCAAAGATCCGTTTCGAGTACGCTCAACAGGTCGCCGAGGGGCGATCAGCTGGCAGGAAGTCGGCGAGGCATGTGCAGGTGAGTTCCGGTCTCTAGACACTCCGCCAGGCGGCAACAGTGGCGGCCACAGTGGCGGCAACAGTGGCGGGAACAGTGGCGGGCAAGGGCCGAGGCTTGTTTGGTGTAATTGGTTCAGGAATGCCACACAAGCTCCTATCAGTGGCTGGATTCGCTTTTCAAGGAGACACCGTAAACTACGTTATTGTAAAGCCACGGGAATTTTTAGTATGGCGAACCAAGATGTTAAAGCCCACGTAAAATACCTGGTATTTAAGAATTGCTCGAAAAGAGAGACATTGAATGAGAGAAAAAACACGGACCATTCTGACAAACTAGCAGAATGTTAACAAAATATCATGCCATACAGCAGCGTAAGCCAATATGAAAATGAATTCCCTGAAAAGCAATATCATGAACGGACCTCATACATCCCAGTGCAATTGCCAACATTATAAGAAACTTGAACTTTTTTGTGAAGGCAATGCGGTCTTACCCTTGACAGAAATGTTCTATATTTCATTGAGCTATCAAATCGCCCTCTGGTGACATTGTCCCAACTAGCCGAACACCTCTGGCCAGACCGTCGGGTCCTATCGCCACTAGTCGCGACCGTTAGGAAATGTTTTAACCATGATCAACCTATCGTCCAGTGGCGGCTTTGAATCACAGTACCCCTACGTTCACCAAGCAACGCCAAAAGATTATCGGAATACACTCACAATACTTTTGCACCGGCTGATTAATCCAGATTCTGCGAAAATGTCTGGGTCACTCGCGTGCACGGATGCTTTTATTTAGAAATGATGGATATTTACATGAATGAAACGCAACTACGCCCAACAGGGAGGGGCAGCAATCGATTTCACAGCTCGCAGCGGCCTACGCACAAAACGGCTGTTCCACACGCACTTGCCGATCGTTCGATGGCGATGCCCGTTTGGATTTTTAATTCCAAGGTCCCCCAAAGACGCCAGCAGCCCATTATAACAAGCAATTCGCACTGACTTTATGCCCTTTAAAAGACAGCTTCGTCCTAAGCAGCAGCGCGAGTGGATTTGCATCTTCCAAGAGGACCCGCTGCTGCTCAAAGACTTTAGACATGAGCAAGAGTTTTGACACTGACCATAGAGCCCTTTCTGTCCGTTAAGGCATTTCAACTGTTCAAATACGCTGAATAATCTAGTCCATAGACGAATTTTCCTCCCATTTCAAACCAATCACATCGATCAAACATCTAAATCGATCGGACATTTTACACTTCGGTATTTTTAAGAGCGGCATTCGCCTTTTTGAAACAATTTTATAGTTACAAATAAAGAATAGTATAAACATTTAAAATATAAACATACTTTGTGCAAGTCGCTTTGACTTGGTGAGAGTGTTTCATTAATGCAGCTTCATATATTCTATTTTTCACGTTTAGAAGGAGAGCGGTGTTTCGCTCTCAAAGAGGCTCCCCTTCTGTTAGAAGAGCCAAAGGTGTCAACATTCGCAGGCCGTCCCATTGTTCCGCTAAAGGGTTTAATGGTCTGAGCATCGAATGATTGACAGCGCAATGTCTCAGGTCTACAGAACGATACTTTCCCTCTTATAACGTGAAAAACACTGCAGAGCATGCATTTCCCCGATGCAGAAGAAAATAGCGTCTTATGTACTCACATTCCTTGTTCTTGTCCATGACCTTGAGCAGTGCCGGGGGTTGGCTGGCCTGCTGAGGGTCGGACTCGACCTTGGGCTGCGCTAGACTGTGGCTGGACTGCGCTGTGCGCGCCGGCGCATCGGCGTGGTTGGGCAGGTTGCCACCATCGGCCATACCAGGCACCCGGGCAACGTTGTAGTCCTGAGACGGGGGGCAAAACAAGGACGTTAGTGATTCGAGCTCATCTAAGGCCAAGTACATTATTTCTATTTTGAACATTGACGTTCTTTCCGACATTACAGATAATCGAATTTGTATATTACGTGCTGTGTTGCAAGCCATAGTTCGATTGTTGAACTTCATTTCACGTTAGGAATGGGAGTGGATTTGCATCTTCCTCGAGAACCCACTGTAACTAGAAATTAATTAAGAGTCCCAAAGCTGCCCAGATAGCTGATTGTCCTGCTCCAAGATATGACTTCAAAGTTTTGAAACCCTTATCTCGTGTCGAGCAGCAGTGGGCCCTCGAGGAAGATGCAAATCCACTGCCCTTCTTAGTTATTAGAGAACAGCTCAAACTTACAGACATCTGAAAATCTGCTAAGCAAGGACGCAAGTGATTCGTGATCCTCTTTTTAGTCAAGTGGTTCTTTCAACACAACAGTAAATTCTCTCGTTTTGGGGTGCTTTTGTCACTGGGTGCATGGTTGTATTAGTGAGAATTCTGTTTACGGGGAAAAACTAGCGTTCAGGAAGGTTCATGGATCCAATTTCAGGGCTGAACTTGTGCTCATTCCGACATTACAGATAATCGATTTAAAACACAGATTCACGGTTTTAATGTCTGTCGAGCTATCACCCTTGAAACAGTTACTAGGTATTATGTTACGAAACGTCGGAAAACCAGTGAGACTTTTATTCAGCATTCAAATCCCCGTTTGAAATAGTTTATTTTCAAAACTAGTGCTAAAGATGGACATTAGTAAACATGAGTTTAAGAGATGTAATAATCGAACTTGTAAAATACGCACTGTGGTGCAAGCCATAGTTCGATTGCTAGCTATTAGATAGCAGCTGAAACTTATTTTCTTTTGCAAAATAGTGGAATCGTCAATGTTAAACTAACAAACATCACTACGTGTATGTAATCTGCCTTGCCTCGGCATTCAACGGCTCCATTGCCATGGTTGCCACGAATCACACTGGTCTTATGGCGTCGGTGAATGACATGGTGGTGAACGTAACCTAGCCTTAAAGGGAGGTGCAGACGCCGGCTCGAAGCCTACTCCAATCGAAGAGCATGTACGCGACAACTCCGGCAAAAGGGTCCCGTCACTAATCAATGGTGTTGAGCGGACAACTGACACTGGTGGATCGGTGTTATCGCCTCTGTTCATGATAAATTATGTTGGTGGAACTAGCCAAGAAGGGGCGGCAAGGTACCCCAATAGCAACACGTAGCCTGCTATACTCTGTTCAGCCCACCACGATTCTTCCACTAATCATTGCACTTGAGCTAAGATAAGGGAACCGGGAAAGCAAGGTCATTGACGCTCTCGGAATGACAAGGATGCCTTCGGCACCGGAATTCATCGTATCCTCCCTCCGAGGCTAGGTTAGAACTTGTCGCGACGGTAAACCATCGAGTAACAATCGGACGGCCAGATCAACGGGGTAAAAAAGAGACTAGTTTACAAGACAACCACAACCAGTAGTTATATCGTGGAGCAGATGATACAATTCATTTTGCCTGTTTTCCAGCAGAAACAGAACCTCAGAATCGGCCAGCCAGCGAGTCGACATCGGCAACAAGACTCTGGACTCGATGCGATCAGCTAGGACAACAAAGTATCACGCAGATTGACCTTAAACCAGAGCCTGCAATTCGATGTGGGGGAGACGTTTTAATGAGTGAAATCGAGCATCGGATGCTGATCGCCTCCGGGCCCAGTCGTGATCCTGGTGGGTGCACCCATGGCGCTCTGCTCGCAGTAGGTACCTATGGGAGCGCGTTGGGTGCATCGATGTCTTGGATGCACCGGTCAGTCAGTCGACGAGCACACAGGTCATTATCGAGGGGAGGAGGGGGGGGGGGGGGGTCCGTGACCCCACGACACGGATCGGAGGGGGGCGTTCGCAAAGGCGTCTTAGACTTGGGGGTGATCGGACGAGTGAGTGACACGTCAGAAAGTACGTCAATTCAAAAACTAAGAATTGAATTGGACCACTTGAAGAATCGGATTGTTTCCAAGGGGGGAAAAACTGCAAAGAATTTGACAAGTAAACTATTTTAAATTGAACTAAGTTTAGCGTTTGTCATCTTTGCGAAAGCACCGCATTTCAAACTCTTGCACGGTACCTATTGATTGGATTTTCGGTGTATTTCGAATGGAATCGAGATTTGATGGACGGTAATTGGTACATTATTAAAATTTTTTATGGGGTGCTTTTGTCCGCGGGTCCGCATGGTTTTATCAATGAATTTAGTTCTGGAAAATCTCGCAATCAGGAAGGTTCATTGCTCCAATTTCAGGGCTAAACTTGTGTGTACTGCACGAGGAGTGCAGAAGATGTTTGAGGACGATGGCTTACTTTGAACCACTCGGGATAGATGGCGACTATCGTGTCGAGGAGGTCCTGGTCCAGCTGGATCCTCCAGAAAAGGTTCCCGCTGTCCACGCGGTGTCCAGACTCTGCAACGAAACAAGCGCAAAACGTCAGCACAAATCGATCGACGAGTGCAGACATCAGTCCACAATATCAGCTCGTTCAGCACCGATATTAGCTCGGTCAGCACCGATATTAGCTCGGTCAGCACCGATATTAGCTCGGTAAACACCAAAATCAGCTCGGTCAGCACAATATTAGCTCGGTCAGCACCGATATTAGCTCGGTCAGCACAAAATTAGCTCGGTCAGCGCCGATATTAGCTCGGTCAGCACAATATTAGCTCGGTCAGCACAATATTAGCTCGGTCAGCACAATATTAGCTCGGTCAGCACAAAACGAGGGGCCGAGATGCAGGGGCGTGGGACAGCTGTTACCATGGGGGTAATATTGGGAAATCTATGGTAATATGTGACCCTTCTCTGTGGTAATATGGGTAATAATATGATAGGAGGGAGGGAAGGGACAGGAGATAGTATGTAATAATATTATCATCATATTATTGGAGATTTTTGTGTGCCTTACAAGCCCGCTTTGAGCATGTTTTTCAACTCGTCTGTTGGAGATGCCATGGCTTGGAGCTACAACTGAATTGAGCCTAACACATGCAACGAAAACAGTTGTTACTCCTATAGTTGGGATTTTAACTGGGAGTTGAACAGCTTGGTTAAACCGGGCACAAGTATGTGTGTAGTGACATGATCAAGAACGAGATTCCAGCTCACATGATCCAAATCATACCATAGTAAACCGAATTGTAGCACCTAATTATAGGTAAGCAAATAGAACATAAATCGTACACATATATGCGAAAACCTATGAGCTCATCTAGAGGAGTCTCGCCGATTCGCTAAATTGGTATATGAATGAGCAATGTACGTCGCTATCCGGCGCACGGGTTGTATACTATATAGTATTATTGATGGACGGCGGCCAAGACGACGCCGACGCCGACGCCGGTGACGGCATCCGTGGCGTCGCGCCAGTGCGCGGTGCAGAGACGTCGTTACGTCACACGCCACCAGGCGTCTGTAGTATGATGGACGCGGGTTGTGGAGACGAGACACAAGGGCCTGCCAAGTTGGCTGTCGTAATTGGTGCTCCGGACATTCCGAAACTTTGTGCACAACATGGTTAAGTCTTTTTTTTTTGTAAGTTGATTAATAATATTGACGAGAGGTGGATGAGAAAAAACAGACTGTCCGAATTTAAAATTAACTTTCGATGCTTTTTTTCTCTTTCGTTCAATGGACCAACACAACATTCCATTGCTGTATATCCTGCAATGAACCGAGATGCACATGTTTTCAGTCTGACATGACGTTTGAAACTTCCCAAAAAAAGGGGTAATATAAGATTCTCGTTAGCATTACAGCATGAAAAGCATTAAGATGAAATCATTATAACCCAAGTAATGATTCTCAGCTAAGCACGGTCGTGATTTTGCAGAATTGCACTCGCATGCACAAAGTCATCTTGCATAGCGAGGCGAGCAAAGTCCAGTGCCAAATCTTTTCGCCATCATTCATTGTCTGTTATAGCAGATCCTACTGCCTCATGTACACCAAAGTAGAAGAACCGAAACGCAATTAGTCTAAACATGTATATAGGTAGGTGGATTGAAATGTGCGCGAAGGTCGGCGCATGCGTTATTTCTGTTCATCTCGGACCGCCGTAGACCATTGTCTGTCTTCCTTCTTGTCCGCGCCATTCGTCGATTATGTAAAATCTTGAGCGTGGTTAGACGTATGCATTTTTGTGACTAGAATCCGTAATGGCGATACGATAAACAAGGGTGACGCCGACGCAAATCGTATCAAACCAGAGCGACGTATTTATGATTTACTTACTGACGCGTTCCGAGGTCTTGTAGCTGTTTTTACTTTTAAGTCGTTTATTATAATTGGCTGTATCGATCGCAAATATACAGATACTCAATCATCTAATCGAAGTAATTAGACTGTCATGCGATTGATTGTTAGGTGCATATCAAGTACTATTAAAGATAGCACCGATTTTCCTGCTTGGCTCAAGGTGATTAGAAATCGCGACAAAGATGCGATACGCAACAAAGCAATGCATCGAATGACTTGAAAGAAATGCTAATACCTGAGCGCATTTAATCTACTTTTATACCTACAATACAATCGCATTCACTTTTCTGTGCTATGTATGAGGGAATTATTTCACAGATCAAGACAGCGCTTTTGTTAGAGATAAACAAGATGTTATGGAAATGCATTAATTAATTGATTAATTATTCCGAGTGGGCAGCGGAACACTATACAGTGGCATTGCCAGCCAGCAACGTATAACAGAAACAGGATCGGCCCTTCAGGATTAGAAGCATGAGGAAAGAAAGTGTGGTAAGTGGTAACGATCCTCCTTTATGAATAGAGATTTTTGAGTAATCCGTTATTAGGAAATCTTTGACTCTATTCTCTATTGCAATGTAAAGAGAGTGGGTTGGCATCTTACGACCAAATTGCTGATAAAGGAGAGCTTCAACACTTGCAACCCAAGCCATGAGGTAGACCAAAGGCTCCATGGGCAGTTTTGAATTTAGCTCATTCAGCAGAGGGATCTCTTGGAAGATCAAAATCCACGCATAAGGGTGCAAATGAAGTATGGATAACTATTGTTTTAGGGCTCATTAAATAAAGGTGAAGACTCGAATCCATCATAAAAGAAGGAATGCATAGTTTTCTTTCAACGAAATGCTTGTTTCTTTAGCGAAAAAATTACGTGCATAGCTCGAGCATATTTTTTGTATGGAAAACTCTTAGGTGAAAAGTGACACGCTTTTCCAGGCTGCACTCCGACCGTCGGCCTGCCCGTTCGGTTTTGACGGTAATGCGATGAAATATTTGTTTGCTCAGTAGACGTATGTGACACCGCGCAGATGGGAGCTACTGGTTTTGAGGACATCACTTGGCAAACAGAGGTTTGATGTATATGCGACATGATGAAGTACCCTCAGTCAAACAGCCCGGAAAAATCTGTACAGCTGTTTATTTTTTTCCAATGTAAATCTTCCTTCCAGTAGCATTGACGTTGTGTAGACCAAAACTCCTGGTCTCAAACAAAAGGACGGTTGGTCATTTAAGGGTGAGAGAACGAAATTCAATGAGTTTCAAAGAAAATCAATAAACAATTTCAAAGCCAAAAGTTTCAAATTGCTAGAGCATTAGATAAAAGCCGGCAATTTTGGATAGCAAGATTTTAAACTTGCTCACGTCTAACATCTCTAGGTTCTCTCAGAATATAAGTCCTGCCTTCTTTTTTCAGTGAATTGAACCTTTAGGTCTGCGATGCCGAAGTTGTGATTGCCACTGTACCCCACCCGTCATCGAATCATCACTAATAATAATAATGATCATGATGATAGTAATGGCATTTGATCATTGGCCACGTTACTGACAGTTGCCCATTTCACAAAATTACAGTGAAAGTACATTGGAACAATGCCTTTTTTTTATGACCGAGTTCTAAATTTTGGTATTCTGATGCACGAGATTATTCAGCATGAATACACGAATCAGAAGTCCAACTCCTGAGTTCCACAATCTCGCCACGAGTCATCTCGCCTCGCGTGGTCCATCGCAGGAAGCCAAACCAGTCAGCTGTTCGTCGCCGCGTGGGTTTCGAGGCGCCAAGCGAGTGGCGTCTGCCCGTGCGCAGGGCGTACTGCGCAGCGCCCTCAAGGCACGGGCGAGTGGCGTCTGCCCGTGCGCAGGGCGTACTGCGCAGCGCCCTCAAGGCACGGGCGAGTGGCGTCTGCCCGTGCGCAGGGCGTACTGCGCAGCGCCCTCAAGGCACGGGCGAGTGGCGTCTGCCCGTGCGCAGGGCGTACTGCGCAGCGCTCTCAGGGCACGGGCGAGTGGCGTCTGCCCGTGCGCAGGGCGTACTGCGCAGCGCCCTCAAGGCACGGGCGAGTGGCGTCTGCCCGTGCGCAGGGCGTACTGCGCAGCGCTCTCAGGGCACTGGCGAGTGGCGTCTGCCCATGCGCAGGGCGTACTGCGCAGCGCTCTCAGGGCACGGGCGAGTGGCGTCTGCCCGTGCGCAGGGCGTACTGCGCAGCGCTCTCAGGGCACTGGCGAGTGGCGTCTGCCCGTGCGCAGGGCGTACTGCGCAGCGCTCTCAGGGCACGGGCGAGTGGCGTCTGCCCGTGCGCAGGGCGTACTGCGCAGCGCACTCAAGGCACGGGCGAGTGGCGTCTGCCCGTGCGCAGGGCGTACTGCGCAGCGCTCACAAGACACGGGCGGGTGGCGGGAGACCGAGATGCGGGGAAGACCGCTAGATGAGTGATTGAGCCGTCGGTGGTTTCACGGTGGTTTCACGGGGTTGTTATAGTCTGTAGAGGGGGGGGGGGGGAGATGAGCTAAGGGCTGGCTTGGAGATAGCAAGGTTAAGAATTTTATCAGCCAGTTAGAGCTATCGTGTCATGTAGTGCTATATAGCCTAGTGCTAAAGATAGCACATAGTAGACATGAGTCTAAGAAATGTACTATCATCTTATGATAGTTGAGATCGCCTGTTAGAACGTACACTGAAATCACTGCGAGATTTTGTGAGACTTTTAAAAAGCATTCAAAACCCAGTTTGAAACATATATTTTTTGAAAACGAGTATCATAGATAGGAAAGCAAACATGCGAGTCTTAGATATTCAATTTTAGAATGATATTTGAAAGTTAAAACCATCGTCATGGTATAGAAGCATAGATTTTCATTCACCTATGGCAGTAGGTATACCTACAGAAATGTTACTGTTTTAACTTTGACAAATGGACACTGAAAAAAGGTAGGTATACCCAGAAAATTCATTTTATGATTTTGCCCCAATTTCATTATCTGCATATATATAATGAGTAGAAAACAATTAGTAAAAGAGTGAGTTTGGAGACTTTCCGTTGGTTCGACGTGCCAACAACTTTGGCTGCGCGTCTAAAACACGTGTTGCTGACGAAGACTTGAAGCTCAATCACATGACACAATCTCAAACGTTTGGTGAAATAGCAGCAGCCCTGGCGCATCGAATTACAGGCTATCTCGCGCAAGATCGCCTCCCGCCCAGCATTGCTCAGTAATGGAGCCTTTCCGTTTTGGAACGCTTGAAAACAAGAGTCGTGTGCAGCAGGCATGGGCAGCTGCGCTAGTGCATTTTCATCAATCTTTTTAAAGTGAAAAGTGGAAAATCAGGGTCGTTATGTATCCAAAATTTCCGCAGAAGTTTATTAGTCACGATTCAAATTACAGTAGCCTTTTTTCCTTGTAAAGATCATGGAAAATATAAAGTGTGTTCAGAAAGAAAAGATCTTTGAGATTCCTGTGGTAGAGTAGGGGAAAATCCTCACCTATCAACTATATACGAACTATATAGGTACTTGAAAATAAAATAAAAATTTATGGCAAGATTGTCATTTTTGAACTACGATCAAAATTAAAAAGAAACGAAAAAAGTTATTAATTTAAAACAAACAAGCACAAACTAGCACAGCATATTTAAAGATGATTTGATATTCTACTGGAACATGATGCACCGCTCCCATATTTCCATCACACACATATGAAGGTAGCACTCGAAAGAGAAAGTGAAAAATCAGGGTGTAGATACACAACACACACAAACCACATCCGAACCAGGACGTTTCATTACGTTAATTAGCCAACGTTATCCGAGTCGTTCGTCGATTTCCTCTCTCTCTCAGCCAGTGCCCCGAGTGCGGAGGTGTTTGTGTGTGTGGAGGTGTGTGGGCGTCGCGCGGGGCAGCCACGGGCGCACCGACAAGGTCAAAACTGCCCCCCGAGAGTGTGGGAAGCGGTCTTTGCGCCAGCCAGTGTGCAGTGCCCTTCCTCCTCTCTCTCTCTCTCTCTCTCTCTCTCTCTCTCTCTCTCTCTGCCGCGAGATCTCGTTCGGTACGCGCGTAGGTGGCACACTTGGCACCGGCTTGCGACCAGGCAGGAAGAAATGGCTGGGGTTTTTTATTAAAAAATGTGACATAATGGTTTATTGGTAAAATTCAATATGCAAACGAACTTTTTGTGATTATTATGTTAAGTTGGATTGAAATGAATGGTTATTGCCTTGGTTGAAAAACAACTTTGTGGAAGTAATGAAACAATGTTTTTTGTTAATCGTTCACCATTTTTTACAGCCTTGCAACATTTTTGCTAATAAGGGTAATGAGAAACAAGTCCATTTAGAAGGCTTTTTAGCCATTTCAAGTCCGTTTACCCATTGCAGCGGGCCATTTAGTAATATTTTCTATTCAGTATAGGTACAATTTTGGAAATTAACCTTTTTCTCTTTCACTTCAACGTGGCTCCAATAAAATTTAAGTTCGCGCACAACTAGAGCATTTTCAACGGCAAACACCGAACCAAATTAACAGCCTTATGATTCTTGCATTTACATAAATAATGTTAACTCACTTCTCCGATGTTCGCTAATTAGTTATCGTGCAACTGTGCAAACAGGCGTGCACTGCATCGCGCGAAAAAGGAGCTGCACACTTCGCAAACGCGTTCCGAAATTCGCGACCGGCTCGCGTTTAGCGAAAAAAAACCAGTCCAATAAAAAAAAAACAGTTCAAATCCGTATACGAAATAAATTGGACCGAGCGGGGAGCTATAAAAATTTCGTACCACGCATTCTGACATAAATGGAAAAGCACCAAATGCGTTGCCTAAAATCACACCTGCTGTAAAAATCGACGACTTTATTATTGTCATTAAGTTTAATTGCACGCATTATTGTGCGTACAATACGAAAAACACCAAACAGTGGAATGTGTGACATGTTTAACGGGCCACGACCGATTAACAATAACAAATGACTGGGCCAACGTACCCTAGTAATCAAATGGCCAATGACGAACAATCACTTTGTTGCAAGTTGAGTGATGAAATCGAAACCACGAGTGGGCCTAAAAGGTTCCGAGAACAAATGGGAGAGAGAGTTGCTCCTGAAGGTACAAGCGGATGGAGTGGACGCATTTCCTAGATCTGCAGTCGCGGGATTGGAGGAATTGGAGGGACCACGATCTCCCATACCATCATCTCTTTGTTATGATGTTGCAATTCTCGTTGTTTACTTCTGAGTTTGTTCCTTGGTCACAAGTGGGGATAATTGAGCTAGTGACGAAACTTATAATCAAATAATCATGTTCTCACTTGCCATGTAAATAGGTATTATAGCAATGCAATGTACCTAATGAACACACAAATTGAATAACCGAATAATTGTGTTATTTTGCACTGAGCGAAATGTATATTCAACAATTTTCAATCGGATTTGAAATCAAGCAGACATCTGGACAAACAGACCTAAAACCAGGTGTGATTTTCAAGAGGTGCCTAAATTGCATTACAAGCCACATACAAAATGTCATCGTTTTCGCTGACTCATACTCGACACCTTTAGGTCACAAACCTATCGGGCAGAAAAAAGCGAATTGCGCGTCCACCTTAACGCCTAGTTATCCGTGACCCTGCGAGTTCGAAAACCACTTCGAAGTGACCCGACTAGCCGTGCCGTGCCGAGCCCGGCAGACCTGTAGCTGTTCGAAAACTAGTGCTAGTCACTCTGGGATCAAGCTGATCCAACGGACCTGCTGGGCTAAAAGGTCCAACGGATCACATAATATAAAATATTATCTCCTATAAATAATATATACTAAACTCGACGCGGTACATGATTGGTATCAGATCGAACTGTTTACGGACACAATGAAAGATCATTGATGGTAAATCCGGGAATGGGAAAATCCTGAACGCTCTGCATATGGGAGTTCGAAAACTATCGTTACGCTATTTTGGGGTAATCGTTCCAGTTTTCCTTTGCTGTCAGAGATCCATGCATACGGCCGATGGCCATACGGCATATGGCTACGGCATACGTCTAATCCAGATCAAATGGACCCGATATTGAACGTGAATGTCCCACTTTATCATTCAAAAAGTGATACATTTATCAGTGATAAAGTGGTCAGTGATGGTTTGCCATAAGATTAGTTGTATAAACAGGGAATTTAGGACCAAGAATAAGAAATTTCTAAGACTCCATGTCTGCTTGTCCTAACTTAAGCACTTGTTAAAAAAAACTATTTCAAACTGGGCTTTGAATGCTAAACCAAGTCTATTCACTTATCTTATCAGTAGGACGTCATTTAGCAAATTCAAAACGCAGTTTGAAATAGTTTTTAGGGACCAACGATCTAGATGAATACAGAGATCAGCGACTAAAGTACAAATTCACATAGCTAAATCTCCGAGCATCCAGCATTGGGAACAACAACAACAACAGAGGACGGCGCAGCAAAGGTCCACTGCAGCAGCCAGTGAGACGAAAGCCAGCCAGGTGTAGCATCAGAGCCGCACCTAGGCCTGTCCGCCACACCCAGTCGACGCCCACCGACGCCCACCGTCGGTCGACGTCGTCATTGCGCCACTGGGACGCCGTCGACGCCGGGACGCCGCCGGCGAGGGCCGTGAATTCGAATTTCACGAACAGATTGTCGCGCGGTTTTGACATCGCGCACGTTGTGACACCGGGCGGCGCCGCGAGCCGGCGGAGAAAGCGGAAGTTTTGAAAATGTAGTGCCTATATTATAGTGGCTATTGAGTGTGTTGCATGGCTCGGTTCATGATCGTTGCGGGTACGAATATGTATATCATTATTACTTCAGGGAGCCATGCCAAAAACTTTCATTTGATTAATCTGAACGCGCGGCGCGATGTGCAAGGTATAATTTTGTAACGCGACGGCTGGATGTGTGAGTCACATGTTGACAAGTTTAACAAGAGTTGAGGTAAAAATAGAGTTGGTGTACGCTTTTTTTTCACGAGTTTCTTATTTGTGGCTTCGCGAAAGACGCAATGTAATGTGCGAAAATTTGACAGCTCGATCGGGTGTTGATGCGTGTACGCACGCGATAATTTGGTGGTAAGAAGTGTAGCGTAGTTGAGCTTTGCTTCGCATATGGTTGAGATGTGAATGTGTGGAGGGCGCAAAAAGTATTTGCGTGGTTTTTCAAGATGCGCATGAGGACGCATTTGCTGTACCAGGAAATTCGATTGGCTGTTTGCGCGGAAATGGGTTACATACGACCCAATCCGACGAGGATATGTGCTCACTGCTCAAACATTATGAGACGTGGTTTCGGGAGGAGGGGGAGCCTGTAAGTGCGTTCTCGCGAACAGAAAATAAAGTAAAAAACTAACCCCGTGAAAACCCAAGTTTTTCGTAGAAAATATATGTAAAATGTGTATTAATGTGTCAAATAGTACACAGTAAAATGTCCGAAAAGCAATGTTTAACGGACTGTTGATTCTTTAACGCGAGCCGTTCTGCAATTGCGGGAATGTTAAGAGAATATCCCGCCATGTTGTCTCGATCCCCCATTCCCCCCCAAAAAAAAGGAACAAAACTGTCCAGTGCATTTCTTTATATATATATCGATCTCTTCCAGGAAAGTGTGCGACCGCAGATTCCATGGCCTGGAACGGTTCCCGCTGGCACGCGGCACACAGCCCGGTGCTGCACAAGGCTCCTCACACGCTAACGACTGTTATCGGTAACAGAACGCGACATCAAATCGCGTGGGGTTCCAGAAAATGCATTAGAAGTTCAACCATGAGGCGGAAGCTGCGCTCTGAGAACTTCAAACGCTACAGGATCGTCTTTGAGTCTTTCGAGCTGCTGCATTGTTATCGCTATTATTACATATACAGTGCGCTTATAAGTGGCGTTAACGAATTTAATAAGCTTAATTATCTCTCATACTTTTAACTCGGCAAATAAATAGTAATTACACGCCGAAGTTAATTAGTGAGAGAACTGTCGACAAAGCAGGCAATTATGACATGATATCCATGGATCAAAAGCGCGGATTGTTATTAATATGTTAAAATTGCATTCAAGACGTTTAATTGACCGTTTTCAATCAGCAATTATTTGTGTAATTATTCGGGAAATCAAGTAACAATTTGTCGGACGTCGACAACAAATGATCCAAGTTCAGGCGATTGAATAGTCACTTTATTTACCACCGTGGACATCGCTGTGTCAAAAGAAGCAAAAAAGTGCTGGGTTGCATTGCATATTATCTATAGCAATGAGCAAAGTGATTTTACTGGCGTGTCTATTCAGTGATTGGCCAAAGAGCACGATCGACTTCAATTGTATACGAATGATGCAGAATATGTTTTAAAGGTCGTTCTCGGAAAAACGTTTTCTTATATTTTTACCACAATGCTCGCGCTGGTCGGGGTAACAGCTGATTTTAATGAAATGAAATTGTTCTCAAATCTTGACAGATAATTGGGGTAAAAAATGTTGGCCGGAACAAGATCGCTAATTCAGAGCTTCGAAAGACATAAACAAATAACTAACTTGTTAAAAAAATGTTGTTTCAATTGCAACGAATGACGTCAATTACTGCAATGTCATGAATTATAAATCGCAAATTTTTCGGCCAATTAGTTTTTATGTATACCGAGGAACTCGCTTGATCAAATTACACGAGCGTTTTTGTGGCAAATTACTCTGTGGTCCATCTCTTAATAGCACTGCTCTTTGCTCCCAAAGTCAACCACCTTTTACATCCGCGGATACCCTGGCATTCCTGCAGATAATTTTGTGAATTGCATAACTTATTATGCACATTGCAATAAAGTGCAGTGCAGAACGGCAACTGCGAGTCGCTGCACTGATTTAAACGCGAATTGAGCACTGCATTTGTTATGCAACTGGATTCGCGAGAGCGCTGACTTCGAACTGACGCTTTTCTACTCGGGTTTTGCGCTATATTTGCAATATTTTCGTAGAATTGAACGCATTGAAAAGACAATTGGACCACTATGTAGATATGCTAGATTTCAATCGGAGAAACCAGAAGGTTTTGCATTTGTACTACAAGTAGTGATCGAAAAGTTTTAAAATTTTTCTACCAATAATGTTTTTTTTTCCAGAAGAAATGGATATAGTTTTGAAACTTTTTATCCATAAGGTGAGTGGATTTGCATCTTCTAAGAGGTTCTATTTCTGCTAGATTTGGGCGAAGAGTTTCAAAACTTACATCCTATGCCTCGAGATAGACAAAAGGCTTTATGGGCAGTTATGGGCTTTATGGGCAGTTTATGGGCTAATTTGTGTACATAATAATAAAATGAATAGCCAATTACGAGCTTTCGTAATTTAAATAAGATTAAAAGAGTTTTGAAACTCTTTATAGCTTGAGTCTTAGCCGTGCGTCCTTGAGGCAAATTGAATCTAAATCCACCCAGCGAAATAGATTGTAGAGCCATGATGATATTCCCAATCACGAGAGCATGTTGTAAAAAGCTGGTGTTTAAATAAATCGGCACATGCTTTTTCGCCGCCATTTTCGCCAATTACAAGCGAAAATAGCCAGGGATGGAGTTCAGATGCGAATTCGCTTTATTTACACAAAAACGCAGGCTGCGATGTTATGACTTAGACCCGAGTTGTGTAAACGTGCGGAAGCTGGACGAAGCTGTGTAGTGCGCTTTGCACGCGAGATGTATGGACGTCTCAAAAGAAATACAGAAAAAATCCTATATATAAAACTGCATTTTTACAGACCAAACAGAACAGTTGAAACGTACGAAGACATAAATTTCAAGAAACCAGAGTTGAAAGATTTCTTTGAATTTGTATGCTCGTTCGATGTATATACGTTCTTTCAAATAAATCGTTTGAAAGTTAAAATACATTCCCTCTGTGGTTTGGGAGTCACATTTTCACGATTTGCTTGATCATTTTCCTCATACCAACGACATTCCATAGACCGATCGGAGTGTCCCTTTTTGACAACCGAAAGACAATGCGGTTACAGGATTGTCGTCCTTTCTTACAATGTCATACACGGAAATTTCGAAATATTTGGACTTTTGTCCATTAACTGCACCATAAAATATTAACACCTGACGCTGTACTAGAGCGTGACAAACAATTTTCATTTCAATATTAGTTTACCAAAACGATTAGCAAGCAGTGTGCTTTCGTATTTTTCCAAGTTCTGCATTGATAAATGGCAATATTTGAGCCATCAGAACAATGGGAAAACACGAACCATTTATATCAAGTCCTGCATGTGTCCTCAAATAATTTTGACAATGTGGAATATATCCAAAGCCAGCAAATGAGCGAGCGTAACAAGTACTACGGAAATTCCTGTCAAGCCCAGAAGTGAAGCTGTCACCGCCTCGGCCAAATCGTCTCTAGCTGCCATGTGCTCGGTGGCTCCTGGCGAAGACGTTAAGATGCTGTGCAGGATTCCTCCGTGGTCTTCGCTCGATGTCGCAGACTGGACAGCCTTGGCAGCATGGTGACAGGACAGCGACCGTCCCGGCGGATCGCACGACCACACGGTCGGGACCGCCACGCCGCTGGATTAGCAGTGGCGTTCACCGATGTGTGGTCAGACGTCAGACGATGGCGATTTAGCGGACGGTTTTGAGGTGCACCGTGAAATGTTGGAAAGCGGCGATTTATTCATAATAGATGTGAAACAGTATTGCATGAAAATAGTTATTGATGACAGAACTGTTATAACGTCTAATTGTATATAATTTTCTAAAAATAGTTTGGTGCTCATAATGTTTAAGTATGAGTTTTGGGCCTGTATGAATCGAACTAATCCGCGGGTAGTTTATGTATCATTAGCTGATTCAGTCGGAAGATGATTAAGGTCGAAACTTCTTTGCCGACGCCCTAGTGCCAGTCACGACCTAAACTCCATTGAAAACAAAACAAAGCCCGTGCTTTAACACCCTTCACCTTGGCATTGAACATATTTTAGGGCAGTCTGTCGTGAATTTTTATCCGAGCACATGACCAAGTCGTTCTAAACATTTTTCTCCATTGATGTTAGAATCTTAATTTTATAATGAGGCACTTCTATCCAAGATAGAAGGCACAATTCGAACAAAAATACCGACTTTTGAAACTTTGGGCTATACGGACGGATGTTGGTTAATTTAGACGATGCCACACCAGAAGCGGCCACCAAAACTAACTTCAGCTGTTGTCATATTGACATTCAGTACGAAACACTGCGTCGGGTGATATCCGAGGTCTGTATGTATGCATTGTAAATTGCACAAACAGGTTTTCCTCATCAAACACGTTTGAAGAAGTGCAACCACGCATTTACCAACGCTAAGACATAACTCAACTTGAGAACCATCCGGCTGGAACCAGATTAGCTCACAGAATCACACTCCCACGGAACCGTTCCCCCAAATCCGCTGACGGACCGCGGACGGGTCACCGCCGCGCTCTTCTTGCAGAACAATCGGAAAGAATGCTGCAAATCTCTTGGAGAGCACTGTCCCATGTTCGATTTCAAAATGACGTCGCCACGCGGAATTTCTAGCTAGCCTCGTATTTACTAGCTCTTTAGCAGATAAACAAACCACAACGAACCATGAGGTAATGTTCTTGTTTTAAAGAATACACTCAGGTGGTGCCTGGTGCTGGCTCTAGCCATGAATCTATCAGCCGGTTAACTCCATCGTGATGAACGGAACCTTGTGGGTATAAGAAGACACTTTCGATTAGCATAAAAAGATGACTCGCCGATCTTTGGTTTGCTTTGCAATAATTGGCGGGAATTTGCGGAACTGTACGGATTTACATCCAATATGGCTCCGTTAATCAAAGTCAAAGTTTATGTTATGAATTTAACAATGTGTTTGTAATGAAGCGAGGACGAATTCTACGATAATTTTGCAATATAAACGGTTGTTGTTGTTGTTGTTGTCAATAAAAATTTGCGCCATGCCAATACGTAATTATGCAATAATAGCGCGTTGTAGCAGAGTTAATTCATTTTCGCCTTACATGGATAAACTCTGATGGATTTCGACCTGATTCAAATCGTGAGAAGATTTCGATCAGAACCATGCTATCTGGAAATGATTTGTGTGACGATGTACCATAAAAAATATCACTGGGTACCCTAAACCAGATGGATCACATTAGGTCAGCATCTGTGCTAAAACAGTGTCCTGTGTCCCAATGAATTTGACAGCCTTTATACTGAAAGGGGTTTGTTTATACATCTACCCTTTGAAAATTAAACTTTGTCAACTATAAACACGGCCGCCCACGCTTCTGGCATGTTCATTAGGCCCATGCGGTAATGAAACCAAATTGACGTTTGATAGGTACACTGTTTGCCTCTCAGTGACGTCACTCAGCCGCAGATTTTATGAGGCACGCACATGTGCTGCTGTTAGCGCATGGAAGCTGCCGTGGACCGATCTCACATAAAACACGCACTCCCTACGAAAGCTCGACACATAAACAAAACTATTCGACGAACGTTCCCTCTCTAAATGTTCAATTAAAATAGAGATCACAGGTAATGAGTGTAGCCCGTACCGAATTAGCATTAGCAAACGCAATCGTAATTAGAAATCTCGCCACGAGTGGATGCACTATAGTGTGCGGTAATGAATTTAATTGGCAGAGCAGTGTGTTATTTCGATGGAGATTCCCCTCGTGCGATAAGCGCAGAGTAGCGGCGTAAAACGGAAATATTCTTCAAATTTGATGAGAAAATTTACATTTTCTGTAATGTTAGCATGGTCAAGGCAATCTGAGGTCAAATATCCCTGCAGCGTTTCAGATCTATGCGTTTGAAATCTAGACGATTCTACAGGTAAAGTATTGATAAGAGTGCATGTAAATATTACAGATAAGAACTGTTGTAATCTTAATGGTGGTACCCTATCTCAGTAGCAAAACATACTTTGCAAAAACGCATATAGGTAGGACCTATCTATAAACATCTATACAGAGTATCCATTGATAGATCAATAATATTTTATGACATTGGCAGTATTTTCCATGTGCAAATAACATCGCTCTCTGTAATAACATGGAAAATAAGAAAATGATTCAAATGAAGAAGAAGCACATTCAATCATAGTTCATCACAGATGTTCCTGTTCTATACGATTAGTTTATAAACAAATCAACGCCAATGACATTGGCCATGATATATACCCAGCAAATCAACGAGTCAAACATAATTAAATAAGCGAACAGCAACGAAATTTACCTTATTGATCCTATTCCAATTCGCAAGGCACACACTCACGGTTGGACGCACAAAAACACACGAATGCACATTGCACTCGCGACAACTGACGTGCACTTTCGACGCTCGTGCCCGCGTCGCTGCCGCCTCCGTTCGCTAACACGTCCACCTAGCGTCACCGAGCACGACGATCTGACATCGCATTCTGCCCCCTGTTACTCAGCACGCCAAAACAATCGCTGGATTCCGACCAACGCACACGTGTTCGCACATAACTAGATTCACTACACACTGGCTGCACTCGCGCTGATGATTCGATCACAAAAATACAAATGTCCGCTGCGTTAAGTTTGTTTTAGATGTATTGTCTTAAGCGGGTAAAACTTTGAAAGTCAGCGTGCGGTGTTTTTCTGAGCGAGACTGGTGCACCGCCTTCGTGATCGGCTCGGATGAGACTGATCTCGGCAAGGCGAAACTTGTTCGTGTTCAGTGAACAACATCAGCTGTGAGAGGCAGAGAGTGATACGGCGGCGGCGATATGAGAGAGTGAGATGGCGATATAGAGTTTGTGCTGATCAGGTGCGCGTTTTCGTTATTAATCGGATTTGAAGCGAGTGAAGTGAGCGGGATTGTGACTAGGGAGTCGACGGGTGGTGGGGTTGGGGTTGGGGTTGGAAATGGCAAGGGGTGCAAGGTGCTTTCAAGCATAAGGAACGAAGTTTTGTAATAACGGTTGCCTTAAAATTGTGTGTTCTTTTTTTTGGAACGCAGTCAATGAAGAGATTTGGAGTTGTGAATTATGAATGCTGTGATGGTGATGGGGGGGGGGGGGGGGGTTGGCGCCGAGACGAAAATTGGAAAGTGTTTTGAATTATGTCGTGGGGTAGAATTTGATGGCATGGAAAGACGGGAAGAGAGGGTAGAATATTCGACTTTTCAATTTAGATAACTCGAGATTTAATAGAGCATTGTTGGATGCGTCTATTTGTGGAGATTTTGATATCAAGTTATAGCTGATTAATGAGATTACATGGCGACGCTAGAAATTGAAGTAGATTGTTCGTATTTTAATGAGATCCCAAGCGATAAGAGGATAAGGCGATTCTTTTGACGGAAAAGCGGTTATCAGCAATCGCAATGGTTTAGGTGCATCACGAAGATTACAACAGCAATGTGACCTGAAAAAACTCGGCTCTTTGCGCTATGGCAAAGGGAAATTATAATTCTGTGATTAATCTTGTTCCGTTTTAACATAAACCTATCGTATCCTTCATTTGGGTCAAGGAGGCTGAATTGAAACTTATTCACTATTTGAATGAATGGGCAGTTTTCATTCATTCGCGTAAGAAGCACTTCGAACAATGTTTTCTAGCAAACTTTGCGTGTGCATCATCAGAGTGTCAATTACATCACCGTTTAGGATAAGGTGCATTACACTGACGTAATTTAGCATTGCACTCGAAGATCTGCATTGATATGCACTTTGAAACGCATTTCGCTGCGTTTGATTCAATTTTAGAGCAATCACATCTGCAGATTATAACAAGACTGAACGGTAATATTTCCCAGCGAAAAGAAGGCTCGATCTGTGGTTTACCCTTTGGTAAAACCACCTCTTTGGGAGTATTTCGCATAACATTTTATAATAAGGCGACTCTCTTTAAAAACGCCTAATTAAAATTGGTTCAATCAATATTACGACACCGTAATGAGAGCTATAAGCAAAACCTTTCTTTTTAATAGATAATTTAAAAGAAAAGAAGACAAAAAACATGTTAGCCATTTAAGTTTTTGGTCGGTATATGACCGGTCAAATGCAATTAGTGGTGATTACTTGAATGCCCAAAGGAACAAATGGCATTGTGTAACACCAGCAAGTCGGTCGAATAAACGGCCTCCGAACGCATTACGCCACACATTTGCTCGGGATAATTCGTAATTGATCAGCGCCAGTTAGAAACGGAATAAAACGAGCCGAGACGAAGAAATCTTATACTCGGAAACGACCAGAAAACCAATCAATGTCAAGCGCGTGCAGGTTGCAAAGAAGTTCTCCGCCTACGGTCTACCTGCGGCGCGTGGGCTGTTTGTCACATGTGCATTGTAGGCAGAAAGGATCTGCATTTTTTACAATAATATTTCAATATATTAGCTAACCTCAACCTCAATTTCATTCCCAGATTGTCTATCTCTTGAAACATGGTTCTTATGATGCATATCCTCACTCGTGAATGAATATAGAAGTCGAGGGTTAAATTCAGAAGGTGACAGAGTGTGGGTTCACAGGGAGGTTCCCAACCTGTCAATCAAATCTTTTGGCACAAAAAAAAGTACTCTGGCAAAAATGGGCCACGTCTGTTCAGACAAGATGTGTTATAATGGTGTTGACGTGTTGTCTTATCTTATTGCATCTTCTGCAAAAGAATTGATGAACTTTCAATTGTATCAAATCTATAGCGCAATGAACGCTCGGATTTTTGGCTGGACAACGCTTTAACAAAAATTACGCGACGATGGTTCATTCTTTTCTTTTGTTCTACTCACGAAATTTCATCGATCGACAAAATATTGTTAACAAACTTACATAATTTCGCGTGGTATAATATATGTTTACTCGAAAATCTATTGTTCTTGAAAACAATAAGAAATACGAATTAGCAAAAAGGTACAATAATGCTTTTGTATTGTCATCTAATTCATTAACAATAGAGAAATATTTCGTGCGCTTGCAAACGTATTGTTCCGAGTTTTGTCTTGTCCGAGGTTTTTTTCTGTTTCTCGCAATGGGAAGTTGTCGGCTCGCGATTCGAAATGGGGAAGCGTTTGACCGCCCTATGCACAAAAGTGCATGTGCAAGTGCATGGCATGCGCTGTCTTGCACTTCGGCCACTATAGCCACGTCTTCTGCGCAGATGCAGCGAGCTTGTTCGTTTCGTCAAAGCACACAGGAGGCCAGCATCTTTCAGGGGTAAGCTGATTACACGACCGTATCGCAAAATTTACATTAGAACCATATGATACGCCTAGTACACATAAATCTAGAATTATGGGGTTATTGGTTGACAAAAAGTGTCCACAGATAGAGCTAAGCTGTGTACATTACTGGGGAGGTTTGGGTTGGCCAGCTCCACGTAAATTATATTTCCAAAAAATGATTTGTATGTATACCGTGTCATATTAAAAATAAAAAAAGTATCGCGAATATTGCTCTTTATTGCCAAGAAATACTAAATAAAATAAGGTCTGAAACTGAGCCGATCAGACTTATATATCTCGAGTAAAATATATCGTCAAGGGTTAATTTGCGGGGGTTTGTCACATTTGAGAGGAAATTGATTTTCGTCCTGCCGAGAGTTTCGTACATTCTCGGTAGCATTTCCACTTCCGCGATCATCATGAAAACTAACCTATGGCGACATGTTGCCAAAACACTTCTCAGCACACGACGCTCTGAAGAAAATCGTTAATTTAATAGTTCTTTTGACTTCCGTCCCAATTGTTGCTGTTCGCCAATAAGTTGTGAAATCATCTTCCCGCGTTAATTATCAGCTGCTCGGGACCGCCAGATCCCAGCCAATCACAGCACAGCACCAAAACTCTGCGTCTTCACACCAACCAAAAAGATCCGATTCAAATTCAATTCGCAATTGCAATTCAATTTGCTTTGCAATTTTCGTACTGCTAAGCCCCAAAACACTAACGCTTGAAAACCCTTGATATCGAATCTAAAACCACAGCCCTTGAAATCAAAGGCATGTGAGGTGGAAAGCTTTCGGTAACATATAGTGCACCGAGTAAATCCGTGTAGTTCGTTTCAAATACATCCCTTAAGAATGCTGAAAATCTAGCTATTTACATGTAGTAATTTACTCTCAAACCCCAATTTATAAAACAGGTGGGAAATGTTAATTATCGGCCACCACACATTAACTTGAATACCGAAAAATCTTTAAATTGCTTCAAATTATCTCTTAAAAATCAAAAAATTCTTTCAATTTTCATGTAGTAACGACCTGCAAAATCCCATGTATGTATCTTACATCATGTATCATGATGTATCATGTATACGTATATCTTTAAATGTCTTAAATACCCCTGACAATTCCTTAAATCCCAGCGATTTGCATGGAGTAACGCCCCCGCACAATCCCATTCCACCACGCGCCACGCATCACTACGCATCGAAACTGCAGTTGCACTTGCATCCCACTGCAGCACAGCACACAATCCCCGACTGCGAGAGAGACCCGACCAAGGTGACTAACCAAGCCTCCTCTCTCCCGAACACTCGACGCCGCCTGCCAACACAAGCGTCGACTCTCGCAAACAAAGACGGACGCCGGGCAAAACAGACAAGAGCGACCGCGAGAGAGCGCACAATGTTTGTAAGTAGGTGGGCAAAGCGTCACATTAACACTGTGACGTCATAGATGGCCGGCGCCCAACATATCACTCCCGTTGCTATGGAGACATGTGTTTACGAACAGCTGTGATAGGTAGACGTAATTTTACGTCACAAATCCTGTGTTTCCTTGATGATTCGCGAGTCACACGAAAGGTGAATACGTGAATGAGTTAATTGGACGAGTGGCGTATGTTTTTGGTGGATGTTTCCGATGGGGGAGGCTGTGGAAATGGTCCATCTGGTGGCCGGTGTGCAGAGTGCGTTCAACGGTGTGCCCCCACCACCGCTGGGTCGGTAGATCGCGGACTTTCTTGTCGCGGTTGCTACATCTTTGTGTGTTTGAGATTCAATGTTGGCCGCGGGATCGAATGCGAATTGCTTGTTAGGGATCGGGTATTATGTTCGGAGAGAAAGTGGTATTGGATGGATACGTCCGAGACCTGCACGGAGTTTTATGTGAATTGGTTTGCTTTTTTGGGATTTTTATCGATAGGGTGATTAATTTGTACCCGGTTTTAATTAGTAGTTGGCTGGTTTTGCTCCAGCGACTATGGAAATAAGAAGAAACCGATATTTTCGAACAAGTATGCCTGTACCGATTCCAAAAGTTAATAGCTATGAGTTTCTGGGGTCCTGTTATTAAGACGTTTCAGTGATTCAAAAATGTCATCAATATTGCATAGGCACAATTTCGACTCGGATCCTTCCATACAATACGTGGTTAATGAACTGAGTTCGTTGCTATGTGCCTCGATGGCCTTCATGGTCTAATCAGCTCGTTAAATTCTTAATCACCAGTCGAAAATCTGTCGCGAAAATGACAACCAATCACTGGCCTAGCTGCGCTAAGTTCATGCCTTCTGTGTTATCGTGTCGGAACGAAAGTAAGGCCACAAAAAACCGTTTTTAGATGAAACGGCGCTATTTAAACTTGGTGCTATTTATTTGTCTAGCTAATGACGATAGTTCCCAGTCGCCGATTTAGCTTTTTAAATAATCGTCGATAATTAAATAGTTCCGTTCTTTAAATAAATAAATTCGCTTGCGGTTTTGGCTTTCGGCTAAGTAAAAAGATTTCCCCGCGGATCATAAGTCAAAATAAATCACCCGACATCGTTACACTCTCTTTTGGCAAACTTTTTAAATACTCGATTCGTTTTTTTATTCCCTTCGGCATTCCCAATGCGTTTTTGTGTATAAGAAAGACAAAACAAAAGTTACACTCCAATAATATATGAAGACGGCCACATGGGAGCAGCACCGCTCTCTCTCTCTAACGCGTTCCATCTCAGCTTCAATTCAAAATAGAAAATCTTTTTTAGAAGTGTCTCCCGATTCTGAAATGCGCCCGGCCGGCAATTTATCACTCGCTCTGTGCCCACCACCCAGCCGCCCACGCCGGCCGATCCCGACCAGCTCTTAGCCGCGGTATTAATTCGAATCGTTCGGATAGATGCGAGCCGTAATCTCGTCGAATTTATTTCATCTGCTTTCAGTGGAGTCCACTCGCGCGGTAACGACACACGAAACGAACTGTTTTCCAGACGCCAATTGCGACTTGGGTGCGTGAAGTATATAGGTGGAGGGATCTAATTCCTGTGCGCGCAAAAGCACATAACGTCTCGGTCGGGTGATGTGTTTATTGGGATGCTTGTGTGCCCGATGTCTTGGGAGGTTTCGAGGAAATTTCCATTGGTATACTTGCGCTGGCAGCGGAGCCGCGGTCAAATCTGGGTGATTAGTACGTCGCCGTTTTATCGGTGTGATTAAAGAGAGATTTTGCGTGCAAGAGGAACTCGATTTTCGCTAGGACCTTTTTGGCTCAGATAAACTTTAAGAGTGACGAAACCCCTACTCTGGATTATAGATTATACGCTGGACCTACCTAACAGGTATTGGTCCATGAGTCCCAAAATGACATCGCATCGAGAAACGGTAGACGCAAACGTTTATGCTTTATATCTGGCAAATTCTTAAGAATTGCCCACGAAAATTTTTGACATGCATTTTATTAACATTGCAACATGACAATTACTGGAACTTTCGAACAATGGTATGAAGAACATAAAATTGAATTCCAAGCAAGAATGTTGCAATCCTCATTACATTTTGTACTTGTTTGCATATTCCGCTGATCGTCATATTTGACTGTCAAGATCAAATACCAAATCTCTCATGTATTTAATGTAATTTGAACGACAAACATAAAATGAGAGCTGTCAAAATCCGCCCCCCCCCCCCCGCGATGAGCAGGGATCAAAATAACACCACGCGGCCGCCAAACCACCCAGAATTAAAAAAAGCCTCGAGATTTAATTCGAAGAGAATTATGCGCCAACGTTTTTAAATTGCTTCACCTGAGACACGTATAAAGTGCTAAAGGATCGATGCAGCCTGAATGGAAGGTCACGCGAATTTCCTTCTGCCAATTTTTTTTGTTGCAGGAGTTATGTCTAGGTTAAATAAAACGGGGCTCGCCAAGACATCTACATCGACAAACAGCTGCCATCCCGCGGTAAATGACTTCGCGAAGCTTCGGGCTTACGGGAGAAAGCTGCAAACTGGCACCAGACAAGCTTATCTTACAGATGGCACAAAGTATAGGTTTGAAGGTGCAGCACAAAATAAGCTTGTAATTGTGACCCAGCTAAGCTTATCTTACAGACGGCACAAAGTAGGCTTGGAGGTGGCACAAAATAAGCTTGTAAAGGTGACCCAGCTAAGCTTATCTTATAGATGGCACAAAGTAGGCTAGGAGGTGGCACAAAATAAGCTTGTTAAGGTGACCCAGCTAAGCTTATCTTACAGACGGCACAAAGTAGGCTTGGAGGTGGCACAAAATAAGCTTGTTAAGGTGACCCAGCTAAGCTTATCTTATAGCTGGCACAAAGTATAGGCTTGGAGGTGGCACAAAATAAGCTTGTAATCTAATCTTGTTAAGCTAATCTTACCTTTAGATGGCAAAAAGAAGGTTTGAAGGTGCAGCACAACATAAGCTTGTATAGGTGACCCAACTAAACTAATCTCATGTAGATGGCACAGAATAAGCTTGTAGGTAGCGCGAAATAAGCCTCTAGGTATATTAGTGACACAACCTAAGCTTATCACAGATGGCACAAAGTAGGCTTGAAGGCATTCATTAGCAGCAAGGTAATTTAATTAGAGCTACATTGCATCACGGATTCCTTTTTCACGAAGACGCAATTTCCTGCTCGCCCCTTTTCACTCACTCTCATTCTGTGCAGAGGGCACGACGTAGGAAAGTAGTTTCGGCGGAGGATTCATGAAAATGTTAGGATTGATCGTGGCAATTCATCGCGGTTTCATCCATCGTCATTTTAACAGTTGGTGGAAAGAATGGAAAACCTCGACGCATGATGTCCGGGTTGAGCAGCAGATTCGGGCGTTGCTCGGATCTCATGAGGACTCCAGGGGCACTCGTCGTCTTTAGATTGCAATGATTTTTTACAGAAAGATGTCTAGGTACAGGTTTAGTGGCGGGTGCAGAGTGTGGTCAAGGTACCATCCGCCAGGGAAGTGTGCAGGACACATAATAAAATGAACGAATATGGTTTCAACATTAACCTGAAATTAATTGGAATATAGTTATGTTGTTATTATATTAGTCACAGTGAAATATATTTGTAAAATATGTCCTTTAAATCCTAAATCCTATCCTACAGCCAACTAGAACAGAAGATCAATCCATATGCATATTGAATTTCAATAAAAATAACAGGTAATCGAAGCTATTATTACTACTGCAATATGTTGAATCCTTGCTTCCTCATTACAACCTCAGCTCAGTACATTCGCAGCGACCCAAGTGGCCAAGTCCATTGGAGGCAGCCTAAAGGAAGACATGCCGACACATAGTCCCAATATTAATGAAGTGGTTAACAAGGACCAATGTCCGGACTTCGGTCTCCCTCTAAGGTGGCTAGACCGCCTTTCGTTTCGGTCCACGCAGAGGTTTTCGATCGCTCCCAGGGTAGCCAAGGCAGATGTTAATAAAATATTAATTTAAACGCACAATGGAGCGATTTGTTAGGAAAGAGCAGTATATTTGAAAAGCACAAGGAATCCCATTTTCGAGAGAGAAGAAAGATCTTGGGCCATATGCATCACGGTGGCTGTCTGTGTAATCTTGTGGCAGGAAACAAATGAATTGGCACAAAATTGGAGTGAGCAACTCAGAACTGTCATTCCCGATTGTTTTCCTTTCGGCCATAAATTGTGAAAGCCGTTGTTTACAAAGTCCAGTCAACAAAAAGAATGCAGATAAAGTTAAAAATAACCCATTTTGGTTGCTAACTTGGGGTCGGTTTTACTATTGCCAGTGTTAACTACCAGTTAAGTTTGTTATCTCCAAGGTCACAGCCACTCAGAGACCTCCATTTTTCACTTTCACTGACAGGTAACACGTTAACTAGACATTGTAGAATGGCAAAGAAATTCGTTATTTGCCAATTTCAAATTGTTGCCACGAAGGTTACGCCACAAGATTATGGTTGCCAATTGACTGACTGAAAATCTTAGTTTTTAGGTGGTTATTATTTGTCCCGATACACTCTCAGATTTATTCACATGGCCTGTATGTGAATGCATTATCTTGAACGACTCTATGTGATCTTTAGTAATTGGCATGTTAATCAATCCATTTTAAAATCGCCATCCACGCCGCCATGGCAATGATTCCCATGAGCGCATGCCATGTGGCCCATTGAACACGAATGTTTAGGGTATATAGGCACTAGGCTGCGAGACGTATCGGGCAGTGATATCGGTAACTATAGCAATCCAGTGGAAACTCTACATAATCGGCTCCCAAACTTGCTAACCATCCCAATGAAAGGTCTAAAACCTCCTCGGGGCATCCTAACCTCAAATTCCCGTAGGTGGCAGGCTCCTGCAATGGCAGCCGAGAACCATGAGAATCATTCCCATGAAGCCATGGGAAGCTACCACGACATATTTGATTACAATCATTGCCATTATTTCATGTCACTATCACATAGGTCCATGTGAAGTTTTTTGAGAGTGTAGAGTAACCACCTTTAGAAGACGGATAATGACGAGGCCTAGGTGTCTTAGTCCCCTCCCCCCGTCCTACGATCCTTGTACTGTGACCGAAGCTCCTTCCTGCTTCCTAATCGGTATGACTGGCAGACAGGCGAATGCACGCACATCGGAAACGCCGCTCGACGCGAGTGTTAACCCGTGGTTAGCCGAGTGTTAACCCGTGGTTAACCGATTGTTAACTCGCACACACGCCGCTCTTCCTGACGACGTGACGGACGCATGCGCAGTCGCGCAGTACGCAAGTCACGTGGGCCGGTGATTAGTCGATTGCCAATCGGTGGGCGTGACCATTCATCAAGAGCTGGCATCAATGAATCGGTGGGCGTGACCATTCATCAAGAGCTGGCATCAATGAATCGGTGGGCGTGACCATTCATCAAGAGCTGGCATCAATGAATCGGTGGGCGTGACCATTCATCAAGAGCTGGCATCAATGAATCGGTGTCCACTGGTCAAAATATCATTCACTTTACGTATTGACGACTTAACGGTCAAATTTGGGCGCTCTTTGCCTCAATACAGGGTCTCACATTCTGCTGATGTTCACAGCTCACCGGTGTTCTACAATGTTCAATTCAATTTGAATGCAATTTATTGCATTTCATCATCAAAACCATGTACATAATGGCATCGAAAAGTCAATTCTAAAAGCTAATCTATGTTATATCATTTTTTAACTTAATTTTTTTTTTAAACTCTTTGAATAAGAAGCATTTTTTTACAGAAAAAATGTAAATCATGTTAATACTGTATAGGTATGCCCCAGGGTATGCCCCAGGGTCCATAGGCGCTGACAAAAGAACCTGACACACAGTATAGGGGGTAACTTTGGCTGATGCTCAAATAAAATGGTGTATAAAGTGTCCCAATCTAATCTATGGCGAACCTAACCCATCTTGGCTATCTTTGAGTTTACCATTGATGGAAAAATACATGCACACTGATTTGTGAAGATATTCTGAACAGTAGACAAAGTAAAATAAGTGTGTTGTGGCTTTAAAACCCAGTCACTACAGTACTGCACATCAGCTGTTGTCAGTTGGACATATTTTATTATGTTTCAGCCCCGAAATTCATTCGCCCCGAAAATCGCCGATAATCCAGTGAAATCACAGAATCAGAGTGATCAGAAATCAGTGAAATCAGTGAAACTTTATCTAGCATCCAAATCCCAGTGTGAAACAGTTTGTTTCAAAACATCGGCGCTGTCTTGGCTCTAGGATTTAGATGGCAAGCGAGTGGGAGTTCCACGAGCAACGCTGCCCCTGGCTGCTGTCGAGATAGACAGGCCGCAACGCAAGACTGCTCTGTATGCGTCGACGCGGGCTTCGAGTCGAAAGCGGAGGAAGACCGTCGCTGCCCGGCAAATCACACGCACAACGGCCAAGGGGGCACGTAGGATTGTCAGCTCCGGCTACTTGTTAGCCAGCAAATGCCTTTTCGTGTAGGTCGACTTCTAACTGTTGTGCGTTAATTACTTTGTTTGTTTTATGTTCGATTGTGATACAAAGTAAACAACATATTTTGAAGGATGGGTTAGCGCACAAGAATTACATCTATTCTTTACTTCCTGCTAAACGATGTGGAAGAATATGTTAACAATTTATATTTCCTGTTAATATTCCATGTTCAAACTCGAGAAGAAACAATTCAAAGATTCTTAAAATTTGATACAATGGTCTGTTTCATGCAACAAAGTTTTCCACAAAGCATGTGTTCATGTCATTTTCCGCTTGAACTACGCTTTTCCTATCCCGGAAAAGCAATCCACGAAGAATAAAGATAATCCCTACGCCAATCAAAACGTCAAATCCTTATCTGTCATGTCATGCTACTTTCATAGAGCACACAACTAAATACAAAGAGCAATTATTCGAGTATCAAACGTCAAAAGAAAATCAAAACTCGAATCACATATGAACGAAACAAAGATCTTCGTGTAAAATCAAGTAAGCCGTGTCAGAAAATGTTCCGCTTTGTTGATTGAACTGTCACTTTGACATTTACGAATTTATTTCTACTTATTTAATCCTATACAACTTGACTAAAATACAGCCAACATTGGGATAGAAAAGTACGAAAATAACTGTAACTCGGCCCCTGGATCTCATGCGATGAGTTTATATAAAAACTTTACACAGGTTGAAAAAAACGACACATGCTGTTTGCAAAAATGTCTATAAATTTTCTTTTCGCCCTCGCTGCGTCCGTGGAGGCCTAGCCAACCAAGGTCGACATCAATTGCAGGCAATAGCCAATCACGAACTTCGCGAAATATATCGTGGACAACTGTGCTAGCAAAGCCACCGATCTTACGAGGATCATTTTCTTAGCGTAATGAGCCGAGCCCCCCAATCAAAATTTTCTTACACTTCTAGGTGGTCAATTTCATCTTTTGTAGGTATAGTTTCTCTTATTAGGTGTACATTTATTACATTTATTTATTTATTAGGTTCATTAGGAGAAACATTTTCCTATCTACATTACCAAGCTTCCTGTTGAAAATTCTTTACAAATCTAGTATTTTAGTATACAATACATTTTAATTTTTCGTACCTATGTAGTTTTTCTTATAATAAAGAAGGGAAAAAGGTAAGATTTTTAGTATTAGGCCACGTAATTTGTTACGTATTTTGGAAGTAATCATACTCTCACAAAACGTTTCAACTGAATAAATTTCTTGGACCTAATTAATTGAACAATAATTAGCGCTAAATAATCCCAGACATCCGATGAACAATCAATCTCAACGAGAAAGCCGCACCAAAACGACCGATCAACACACGAATGTCAGCCCCCCCCCCCCCCCCTCCCAAAATCCATTAATCCCAGCGTCATAGACAAATCGCCAACGACATGACACACTCAGAAATACCTTCTTCGCAGGACAAACGCACCCCCCCCCCCCCCTTTTGGCACCGTCACGCCCGCCTGCTATCTAGATGGGCTTCACTTGGCAGGGAGCGGCCAATAAATCGCATGGACGCCATTTGTTGTCCAAACTCACATGGCTTTCACCGGGCAACTATAGGCTAAACTGGGCTAAATATTAGCTAAATGTATAGGCTAAAAAGGCAGAATTGAAGTTAAGATACTGATATTCTTGTGTCACATGGTTAAATCGCCATGACATGCGATTTAATTTCATTTGGACGATTAATGGCGTCGAAAACGGTTTCAGGCATAAGAAGACCTCTCCGCGCTAACAAACACATACCCTTGGCATTGGCGCGTTTCCTCCATACCGTTTGATCGACGAGCATTGCCATGGGAACGAAAGGTATGCCAGGTTTATTGTCTGGATGCGTCTAGACTTTAGACTCTAGAGGTTGCGATTGGAGGACAATGCCAGCTCGAGGAGAAGGAACACATCTCGCCACATCTTGACAATCGGCGCGGCGAGCTTTTAACTCGAAAGGCTAATTGGCCCGAGTTGAAGCCGAGCATTTTAAACGAAACAAACTAATTAGCTTCGTATTGGATTGGATTCCTTTTTAATGCCCACAGATTATTTTACATGACATGGACATTGTCCATACATTGTCCTTTACAGGGGTAACAATCTTTGAGTTTCTTTATTATTTTCAGTCCGTTTTTTTCATTTATTTACCGGTAAAAAAAAGTAATATGACTTTAATATTTTAAAATGCAAGGAAATAAACAACGAAGAACGGTAAGACATTATGCCTAGATTTGAAAGGTTAGGCTACAATGCGCCGAGTCAAGTATTGGATGGGTGGCCATCGCACATGCCTATGCATTTTCACTACAAGTAGAGGAGAGCGGTGTCCCGCTCTCAAAGAGGCTCCCCTAGTGCTAGAAGAGCCAAAGGTGTCAACATTCGCAGGCCGTCCAATTGTTCCACGAAAGGGTTGAATGGTCTGAGCATGGAATGATTGACAGCGCGGAGCAGTGGGTGGGAATGGGGACAATACGTTTCGTACCGTCTTGTTCATCAACCTCGCGCGACAGCATGGGTTAGTGGAGGAGTCAGTACCGTTCGAATTGTACCGTCCCTCCGAAGGGGCTTTTACGACAGGAGCACGTTAAGCTGTGCTTACAGCTGGCAATGCTAGTAACACGATGTCGTCAACATTGGCTCTGGATCAATCAGAGACTCCATGACAGGGTCGCAAACATAACGTCATGCACATCCATAATCGCTGATTGGTGGCAGAGACAATGTTGAAGACATCTTGTTCATAACATTGCCAGCTGTTAACCCAGCTTTAGATGCTGGCACCGGCTACACACCCCTACCTTCTAGGCTAGATTAGGTTTATCAGGACCAGATCAAGTTGCAACAAGGCCCTAATTAAAGATTGAGTCGTAAAACACCAGAAATCAGGAGGAGACAGTTTCATCGAAACTTTCGAGTGGCAAACACTGAGCTATTATGCAAACCATTGGGACCGAATACAGTAACACCGATGTAAAGAACACAGTCTGCCAGCTATTGACACACTGCAGTCAACAAAAATAATCCTTAACAAGGCATAAATGCAACGGCTTGAAATATTGTAAACTACACCGATGAATTAATAACCTTTAATTAAATTGTTATTATACAACCGTCGCCATATAAGACAATAGAGATATAGCAAGACAGCCTGTCATTATTTTATCAATTTATAAACAAATGCAATTCAGAGCATATAATGTGCTATTGTTGCCTTTATTTTTATATGCCATAAATGGACATCGAAATCTAGCTTATCTGATTTAAATTCATTATTTCAGAATTCTTCCTAAGCATTTTTAACGACGGCATGTATCTTGCTGTTTTTTCAGCCCTCTGTGCGCAGCGAGCTAAGAAAACAATGATTAAAATATGGTATTTATAACTGTGTGAGAAGGAACACATGGCAATTAAGAAGAATCCCCGAGACGTTTCAGGCTATTAAGAGGGGTGGCAATTTTTTTCCCGGTTCAACGGTCTTAATTAAGAGAGGATTTAATAACGACACCCTAAAGCCACCTGGCTCTAAAGTTTTGATTGTTTTGTGCTGTTTAACGCCATTTGGCGTTTGAAGATGAGATTATGAGAATGGCAGAGAACTCATTCTAGCCTAGAAGGGAGATTGGGGATGTCCGGTGTCGGAAAGAAGCCCAATCATGCCGAAAAGCACACAGGGTCAACGACCCTTCCGTAAAACAGTACAACCCGTACACAAGGATTTGTCCACTAATACATTACGGAGAGAGATTGTTAAAGCAAGGTCGTTGCAGTTGTTCAACTTATTCGGTTTAACCCCTACAAAATGTATCCCAAACAGAGTTGACCATGTGGTTGGTCACCCGTCCAACAACCTGACTCCACGTATTGTTACAAGGATGTCACAAACAGGGCATCGAACCCGAACCCGAAAAACCCCTAATTCTGAATGAACCCGAACCCGAACCCCAAACGGAAACCGGAAAATTTGAAAACCCTGACCCAAAACCGAACCCGTATTCTAGTTTGGAAAAAACACGAACCCGAACCGGAACCGGTATAATTTTTCGGGTTTTTTCAGGTTTTTTAACACCCTGCGTTTTATTCAATTGTGCAGTCTCTTTTCGGGAGTTTTGAATGGATTTTTGGATGAATGGCGTGTTGAATGAATAGCGATTACGCTTTTTAGGGAATGAATTATTTTTGAAAGTTTGTATAGGTCATCGAACCCGAACCCGTAACCCGATCAAACCGTAATTTTGTGTTGAACCCGAACCCGAACCCGAACCCGAACCGAAATAAGTGTGGAATAAGTAAAATAATAAAACCCGAACCCGAACTGAAATTACAAATGTACGGAACCTGAACCTGAACCCGGACCAATATTAATTTCGGTTCGATGTCCTGGTCACAAAACCAATAGATGTTTCCAACACGCCAAACCGTTCGGTCTCTGTCAAAAGATTCTGGGCCAACGGTTGAACGTCCCTTGAAGTCGTTACAGCCAATCAGCACTCGGGTCATTTCGACACGGATTCACGGACCGCCACAAGACCAGTGTTGCAATTTGAATTCACAACATGGCACCGGTATCAACAAAATAAACAAATACAGAGAAACGTATTTTGAAAAGTAACATCTTGATCGATGTAGGTGTACGGTGGTGCCACCTACACATCCCGATGGAACTAGCTAGGACAGCACGAGAAAGCGGTTTGAATTCAGACCTTAAACTTCAAAGTGCTAATCGAAGGCAATTAATCGCAAGACCAGAAGTAACGTGTAGCTGAGCGTTGAGATAGAACCGAGATGACCCGTGTCGGTAGCCACGCCCTCAGCAGTGCTCCAGGAAATCTTCGCGGTACGGATTGCAACCAGTGGCGAGCCGACGTGGTGCGTGCTCGAGTAGCAGCTGTCTTGCGCCAAGTGCCAGCTTGGTAACATGACAAATCAATGAAGAAGTATCATAATATTGACGTGGTCATCGATCGCTAGGTGTCTAATTGGTGGCTAGGTAGCTAATTGAAAGGTGGCGTTGTTCGATAGACGTTCTTCAGATCCATCGTTCGCGATAATCTGACACAAACTGATTGGACTCCAGTGAGGCGAGATTGAATTATGGACAAGCAAGGACCGAACCCATTGACTTCCAGAGGCGCTAGCTTGCTTTCACAATCAACTGCGAAGTTAGATAAGTTATTGGGATCGATTATTTAGGGGAACGATGTCAAAGAGACTTTATAAATCGCGAATATGGCCTTGAAATTGTTAACATGTTTGCAGGCATTCATTATAAAATTAGAATTCAATCAATTGATCAAACACTTTATAGCTGAAACGCACATGGAAGAGTTTTCAAAAACACACCTCGCCCTTGTTCACAAACGCATTAAAAATTAAAGCTCGGGGTGACCATGAGAATCCTTAGGAAAAGCTCAAGCAAAGATACGCTCATCTACGTCTACCATCGTTTGATAACAAACAAGCTCTAAAAACAACCCTAGAAACATTTCCCCTAAAATATCTTAGCCAACGACGTATCGAAAGCTGTTTATTACCAACTCCAAAAATCTAATAGCCAATACACACTACGTGTTTTCGAGCCCGTGGGCTGACCCCCTCGGATTCCAAAGCGCAGTGTGTATTGCGAATCCGTCTCGTTCTCGGCCTCTCAGAGCGTTTCGGGCTCCGACGGGCCCAGCCCTGAGGGCTCCAAAGCGCAGTGTGTATTGCGAATCCGTCTCGTTCTCGGCCTCTCAGAGCGTTTCGGGCTTCGACGGGCCCAGCCCTGAGGGCTCCAAAGCGCAGGGTGTATTGCGAAACCGTCTCGTTCTCGGCCTCTCAGATCGTTTCGGGCTCCGACGGGCCCAGCCCTGAGGGCTCCAAAGCGCAGTGTGTATTGCGAATCCGTCTCGTTCTCGGCCTCTCAGAGCGTATCGGGCTCCGACGGGCTCAGCCCTGAGGGCTCCAAAGCGCAGTGTGTATTGCGAATCCGTCTCGTTCTCGGCCTCTCAGAGCGCTTCGGGCTCCGACGGGCCCAGCCCTGAGGGCTCCAAAGCGCAGTGTGTATTGCGAATCCGTCTCGTTCTCGGCCTCTCAGAGCGTTTCGGGCTCCGACGGGCCCAGCCCTGAGGGCTCCAAAGCGCAGTGTGTATTGCGAATCCGTCTCGTTCTCGGCCTCTCAGAGCGTTTCGGGCTTCGACGGGCCCAGCCCTGAGGGCTCCAAAGCGCAGGGTGTATTGCGAAACCGTCTCGTTCTCGGCCTCTCAGATCGTTTCGGGCTCCGACGGGCCCAGCCCTGAGGGCTCCAAAGCGCAGTGTGTATTGCGAATCCGTCTCGTTCTCGGCCTCTCAGAGCGTTTTGGGCTCCGACGGGCCCAGCCCTAAGGGCCCCAAAGCGCAGTGTGTATTGCGAATCCGTCTCGTTCTCGGCCTCTCAGAGCGTTTCGGGCTTGGACGGGCCCAGCCCTAAGGGCTCCGAAGCGCAATGTGTGTTGCGCATCCGTCTCGTTCTCGGCCTCTCAGATCGTTTCGGGCTCCGGCGGGCCCAGCCCTGAGGGCTCCAAAGCGTGGAAAAGCGTAATGTGTACTGACCACAAGCCCAACGTACGCCTCGTATGTCCACCACTGGCCAGTCGTGCATGCCTCATGTATGACGCGTGAGTAAGTCGATGCAGACGGCTCGCATAGTCTGGCACGACGCCAACGACGCCGCCTCGTACAGTTCTCGACGTGCGGCGTCGAGCGTCGGATTCCGCTAGCAGTCGACGGCGTCGAACGCGTTCCGTGATTTACTAGCGGCGTCGGCGTCTCGTTGAAAACTGGCAGGCCAGTGTGTGCTTTCCAATGTCAGATCGCTGCTGGTCGCCGAAGTCAAGTGAACGGCACAGCTGATGCGGTCCAATTGTGTACAATTCAGAGAACACGAGTTTTATTCTTGCAGTCATGTGAATGCCATCGTCGAACTGAGCACTTTTGGTTGATTCAATTTTGGTTGATTAAGGTTGATCAGCATATTCTTGAGATCCTTATAATGGGAAGGGTTGACTATAACTCTTAATTTTATCAAAAGACGAAACTTAGGTGAGGATTTTAAAAGAGTCTGCACAGGTCTGTTGGTCAAGAACAAACAGCTGCAGAGCATCCATTCCTTCAGGTAGTTGACTTGACGTGCTATTTGGGTTGTTTTGTAACTATATAATATGAAAATGTATAATGTAAATATATGAAAATATAATATATTATAATGTAAATATATGAAATCATGGAACCAGAAATATGGTAACTGTAACATGTACACCTTTAAGAGAAGCACACTCCAGCCCTACAATCATTCTGTTAACACAACAGCAACGCAAGAGCCGGCCTGATGCACAGCCGCTATCCCTGCTATTTCCGATTCGACTCGTCTGAATATATTTTGCACATTAGTCGAATCACAATTCATAAACACGACCGGTCGATTGCGGCCATATTTTTCCAAACCCGCCTGGATAAACATGGCCGTGCGGTGATTGGGACTCATCTGAACAAATACATCCTGCAGCGCTGAAAAGCGCAAGCGAGATAGCGGCAAGCACGCAAGATACGTGCATAGAAGCGAGATGGGGACGAGCTAGGGCCAGAGCGATTGCATCTCGGGGCCAGTGTATAGTGGGTTTGGCCGAAAGCTGTGTGGACCAATGTGTGTGTTGAGCTTTGCTATGTCTGTGCGAGTTCCTCGGATATATTTATAGGAGCGACCAAATTTAGAGAGTTAACTTCAGCTCCATGTTGCTGCTGTGCGTGGAAACGTGTGAAGTCGACGGGCAATCTGGATTCCCTGCTCGATGCTAATGTGGACTGGACAGTGGGCAATTTTTCAACGAGATCTGTTTGATTGCATATTAATAAGTTTTAGATTTGATACACAAATTCGGGGATATGTATCGTCAATGAGTGTAAAAGTGCCTAGCAGTTCTACAGCAAATGGGTAAAAACGAAATCCTGGTTCAGCTTTAATACATCACTATAATGATAATTTAGTGAGGAGGGGGAGGGGGGGGGGAGAACAAACTCAGAAAATCTTACTGCAGAATTATTATTCACTCGTTCAAAATCCCAAAATTACCGGAAACTCCAAAATTCGCACAAAAACACTGCATTATCTTTTTGGGGTAAGAATTCAAGCACCATGTTGCAGTTTCTTAAATCACGGCATGCTAGCGATGATCAAATTATTATTTTAATCATTCCCAAACTAAATCATATTTCTTACGGTAAGCATCATAAAACTGTCAGCCCCCCACCCACCTACACACATTTTTCCACAGCCAGAATTGACACAATCAATTACTATCAAGCCGAGTGGCACATCAACCAACTAAGATCTTTAAAAATCGGGCGAAAACTCAAATTTAGAAATCACATCATCAACGCGAACGAACCGCTTCCGGTTAAGCAAACACTTCCGGCGCAAAGAATGGGAACACACACACACTAAAATGATTAGCAGTTGCAACTCGCGCTCACATTTATAATTAGAAACATCGACAAAAGTGCATTACCCATTACTTGTAATCAAAACTGGATGTATGACTGGACTGGCACGTTGGTATTTAAGCCGTGGTTTTAGTGCAGCTAGTAACTGCCGCCTTTGACTGTCCAGATTCAAGTAGTGCACTGGTCCAGTGAAAGCAGCTCATGCTTCTTCCGAAGACGTCAAACTGCAAGACATGCTCGTGTCTGTATTTCAGAAGCATCTATCGAATCAAGTGGCCCAAATGAAAGGAAATCATCGGAGAGATAAAATCACATGGAATTTCTGTTAAAATAACCCTTTGTTGGTTCAATACACGATTTCGTGAGTTGAATAAACACGCGAGTGTGTGTATAGTTTTTCTCGTTTGGTTTTCTCGTGAAAAAAATATGCTTTGAAGTTTTCTTTTTTGTTGCGTAGGAAAAGGCGATGCATCTGGCGAGTTCCCTGCTCTGGATGTTACACGGCACAACTGACGCAGCACTTGTAAACACAAGTGCGTTCAGAAAGGGATTTACAATTCTGCTACTGAGTTCTTCTAGCGAAAACGATTCACTTATACTTTATTAGCTGTACCTGCAATATTGCAGCTCTGCCTATACATATACATGTATATATATATTTGGAAAAGTTTAATAAGCTCCGGGTTAAGGAACTAACTGTCCGTTAACTGGCAGCCAAGGCATCTGATTAGCTTCGAACGACTTAACGAACTGTTAAGTATTTAACCAACTATAGAGCAAGCGGGCTAAGTATATAAATAGATTTGGCCATGGCAGTAGGGAACCACACTGTCGGTACAGTTAGATCCAGTCAGATAAGTGCGACTTCACCCGACCATACCCTGAAATATTTCATCCCACCGGGCAGCCAACAGGCCAAGGGTTCGGTCGGTGATGAACCCAGGACAGACATGCGAATGGAGATAGGCTTGATTATAGAATATGATACGAAATGCTTAAAATATCTGTTAGCGATAATCTCTCTTTTCATGTGGGATCGGAGTACAGCGGTGGAGGAGCCAGGTCCGTGCGTTGCGGGCTGCGTCGCTGAGCGCTGCAGGCGCGGGCAGAGTCGATGGACGCCGCTGTGTGACCTTGGGGCTCCGGTCGGCCGGGAAAACACTGCGTTGCAAGGTCAAGGCTTCCCGGGAAATTAGTCTGCTGGCTTTTGGAAGATGATATCCTACTGAATGCCTGTTTTTCAGTGGCCCGTTAAGATTTAACGGTCCGTTAGCAAGAAAATAACAGGCTATGATTGGACGTTGCTAAGCAAGTCACAAGTTAACAGACCGTTAGATATTTAACGTGCCACTGAAAAACCAGGTCTTAACTTAGTGTCAGAGATTGCTATGTTGTGATGGGTTTAGCGTGATATTTCTACCTAATTTATTTGTTCAGTCTTTTTTGATTCCCACAAAGTCATGGAGTAAAGCCGGTTAAACCATTTTGTTATTCCGTTGCATTGTATCACAGAATGAAAACAGACTTTCAGCCATACCAACGAATTTTGTTTTCTTTGCTTCTTACAGAAAACGCGATCAAATATGATGATTTACACTCTAAAATCTCCAATAAAAATCCTGGAAATCATATCCCGTGTTCATTGATAAATACAAATGACTGCCTTCAGCCCAGCACTACCCAGTCAACTTTAATGTCAACACTTGGGACCAACTTGACTAAACGTTTTGCGAGATGAAAACACAGTGTCGAAAACCGCGCAATAAATAAACTACTCTTCCACGCTTCGTTTGACAAACCAATTCCGGCAATCACGAAGGCGGTGAAAAAGACGACTGGAATTCGCAAAACAAAATTGAAAAGTCAAATCCGTTCTCGAGATGACAGACGATGACGAAGCCAGACGTCAAAAAAATTCCGCTTTTTTGCTGCTTTTTTTTTTTTTTTTGCAGGGGGGTCAGATATTGTCAATGAGGGATGACGCGTTCGCGGTTGGAAATCTGGGGCCGCTTTTGTGACAAGCGAAATAGATTTTAAATTTAACCTGCCGCGAGCATTGTTCCCGCAAAAAGTTGGCACAAGAAGGTTTATTTTCACAAGTTTTTTACCTGCAGACGTCTGAAGACAACTGCCGCCGCTGATGCATCCTCGCACTAGCTTGGAATAGAAAAACGCGTCCCAAAAAATACACCTCCCGATTGCGATATTACCTTTGGAGTATTGTCAAAAAAGTATTTCCAATTGCGTTTGAACTATTTTAACTGTGTGTTTTTCCAACGCGAACGAGGCATGACTTTTCTTATCTGCGCTAAATCGATGCGCAAAGGAAATTTGTATTGATATTGGGGGAGTGTCAAACGGCCATGCGCAGAATGCAAATGCTGCTCATTTCAAGAATCGTTACTTAGTTTATCAGTTTTGAAATGAAGATTGGGTTTGAAAATATTCCAACAGTTCTGAAACAAGTCATGTGACAAAAATCCTGAGACCACGTTTTCTGTAAGAGCTGATGATAACCATTCATCCTGATCCATTTGGTTTCATGGCCCATTCATCCTGATCCATTTGGTTATAGGGCCCATTCATCCTGATCCATTTGGTTATAGGGCCCATTCATCCTGATCCATTTGATAATAAGGCCCATTCCTCCCGGACCATTTGGTTATAGGGCACATTAATCCTCATCCATTTGGTTATAGGGCCCATTAATCCTGATCCATTTGGTTATAGGGCCCATTCATCCTGATCCATTTGGTTATAAGGCCCATTCATCCTGATCCATTTGGTTATAGGGCCCATTCATCCTGATCCATTTGATAATAAGGCCCATTCCTCCCGGACCATTTGGTTATAGGGCACATTAATCCTGATCCATTTGGTTATAGGGCCTAAATGATATTTCAGGTGAAGTTTCGTATGACGATGGGGAATAGATTCGTATGGTGATATATCTGTGGTGATATCCACTTATAAATTTCTTTCAATCGAAAATTCAAAGCCACGGACGTTAAGTCTGAAAGTACAATGAAAATATAATTCAATGCATTTAATGCGGACTCTGAAAGCTCTGGCGTTATTTCGCAATGCAGCTAATAAACTCCCCCGGGGCAGCCACATAACTCGGTACCTGGGCGCACCGAGCTATAATAAAAACAAGCTCAAAATTTTCATCTGGCACCGAGCAAAGATTTTTAACGACAGAAAAGCAAAAAAAAATCAACTATATATGCCATCGCGGGGCTAGGTACATTTTTACACCCAGAGATCATCGCACCTTAAAACAATTAGACTGGAAAAAGACTTGCTATTTTCAATCTATTTAAATCTAGCCAAGGAAGTTAATCATCAGGCGGCCCCTGCTCTGCTACGGTGCTGCGGCTGCGGTTGATGGATGCACCAACCGTTCGGCCACCCACGAAATTAAGTGATCAACGCAGTGGACGAATCGAGATGCAAGCTTTTAATAAGTTCCGACGAGAGCCGGTCCAAAGATTAATCGAATGTCGTTGAAAGTTGAAACCACTTGATTTGTTGCAACTTTGTTACTTTTGGTGGGATGAAACTTTGCATGAGAGTTTCGACCAAAGATTTTGCTCTGTATGTATACCATGCTTGACAAGATTTTGCTCTGTGTACCATGCTTGACAAGATTTTGCTCTGTGTACCATGCTTGACAAGATTTTGCTCTGTATACCATGCTTGACAAGATTTTGCTCTGTATACCATGCTTGACAAGATTTTGCTCTGTATACCATGCTTGACAAGATTTTGCTCTGTATACCATGTGCTTGATATTAGTTGTCATTTGAAATGTGTCCTATGACCACAAACTAATCCGTTTTTCAATATGTGAATTTAAGAAAACGGATGAGTTAGTGGTTTGACGATTTAATTGGTATTTTGAGTTTGGTCGGGAAAGCAAAGAGCAGCTTGTGGTTTTATGGGTCTGTTCCTGTTGCGAAAATACATTTTGGGAAAGCTATCTAGTATGGTTGGTTGAAAATACATTTTGGGAACGCTATCTAGTATGGTTGGTTGAAAATACATTTTGGGAAAGCTATCTAGTATGGTTGGTTGAAAATACATTTTGGGAAAGCTATCTAGTATGGTTGGTTGAAAATACATTTTGGGAAAGCTATCTAGTATGGTTGGTTGAAAATACATTTCGGGAAAGCTATCTAGTATGGTAGGCTGAAAATACATTTTGGGAAAGCTATCTAGTATGGTTGGTTGAAAATACATTTTGGGAAAGCTATCTAGTATGGTTGGTTGAAAATACATTTTGGGAAAGCTATCTAGTATGGTTGGTTGAAAATACATTTTGGGAAAGCTATCTAGTATGGTTGGTTGAAAATACATTTTGGGAAAGCTATCTAGTATGGTTGGTTGAAAATACATTTCGGGAAAGCTATCTAGTATGGTAGGCTGAAAATACATTTTGGGAAAGCTATCTAGTATGGTTGGTTGAAAATACATTTTGGGAAAGCTATCTAGTATGGTTGGTTGAAAATACATTTTGGGAAAGCTATCTAGTATGGTTGGTTGAAAATACATTTTGGGAAAGCTATCTAGTATGGTTGGTTGAAAATACATTTTGGGAAAGCTATCTAGTATGGTTGGTTGAAAATAAATTTTGGGAAAGCTATCTAGTATGGTTGGTTGAAAATACATTTTGGGAAAGCTATCTAGTATGGTTGGTTGAAAATACATTTTGGGAAAGCTATCTAGTATGGTTGGTTGAAAATACATTTTGGGAAAGCTATCTAGTATGGTTGGTTGAAAATACATTTTGGGAAAGCTATCTAGTATGGTTGGTTGAAAATACATTTTGGGAAAGCTATCTAGTATGGTTGGTTGAAAATACATTTTGGGAAAACTATCTAGTATGGTTGGTTGAAAATACATTTTGGGAAAGCTATCTAGTATGGTTGGTTGCAAATACATTTTGGGAAAGCTATCTAGTATGGTTGGTTGCAAATACATTTTGGGAAAGCTATATAGTATGGTTGGTTGAAAATACATTTTGGGAAAGCTATCTAGTATGGTTGGTTGAAAATACATTTTGGGAAAGCTATCTAGTATGGTTGGTTGTAAATACACACGTTCCTGACGGTTTTTATCTGGAGAGTAAATGTATTTTTGCTTGTATGATAAATTACGATCTAATTAGTGAAATGTTTAAAACAAATTTAAAATGGAGTTTGCTTGCTAAATTAAGACTACCTGGTTGCCCCGACGTTTAGTACAAAGTATAAACATACCTATATATACTATGAACTTTATGCACTTTTTGAAAGCTAGTACTAATATTGGGACAATCAAACGGAGTCTTACAAAATTGGTAAAGTGTATTTCTTAACAACACCATTAAATACATAAAAGTGAGTATGACATATTATTATGTTGATGTAGGTTTTGTAGGCTGCAGACGACTGCACCATCTCCTGGGAGCAAGTCACTTGATAAAAACAACTTTCCGTACGATAATTGGCCTACAGTATTCCCAAAGGGACACGCAAAAATATCCACACTTTAATCATCAACAATTAATCAAATCTCATCTAATTGAACAAAATCCTCATTAGAAGCATACATTCCCAGCGACCCAGCAACTCATCAAAATGCCTCAGTGTCAAAACATCTGCTCGCGAACAGTCAAACAGCCAAGAAACTTGCTATTTTCAAGAGAGAGAGAGACGCCAGTTCTCATCAGCAACTTAAACGCCAGCCAAACCTTCATGATACACCTTTGTGCTCTAAGGCATCACAGGAATGGGGTCGAGGTGAGCTAAGCAGCAGTCCAGATGACCTACATCGAGAGTCAGGTAGGTGTATAGGTAGCCGACGGGCAAGCGTTGACAGATTCATTACGCCGGAATACTTTCTGGAGCACGCAGGTGCGTCAAATGCTGTCACATGGCATGGGTGGAAAGTTGGGACGAGGTCGTGGCAATCAGTTGGGTCTGACTGATTGCCGATCTGTCGGTTGGGATGAGTTCTCGAGCGATATGCGAGTGGGAAAACGCATTTGGCAAGGGCTGCCTAATTAATTCAAGGACGCAAGATCGTTGGAATCGGTCTACGCAGACGGGAAGACGTTGAGCGTTTGTAACATCGGATTGGGATCGCTCGATTGGGATAATTAGTTGGTTTTGATGATGACGAAAGTTTTTTTGAATCGCCTTGTTAAGATTTTCAGGGTGGCCATGGATTTGGAAGGAGGCATGAGTGAACAAATTTCCCACGCTTTCTGAACCTTGCTTCTTAATATTTGTTGAAGGAAAATATAAAAAGTGTCAATGCCTATAGGCTATGTTGCATTGCTTGTCCAATAAACTTGCAGCACTGACTGTTTGGTGTCAACTATAGGTATACTTATGTACTGTTTAAATCGTATTGCCAATACGTTTGTAAGTGAGTATGTAAGTATTGTAAGTAAGTAGTAAGCAAGTAAGTACCTAAGTCAGTAAGATCAGTGAAGCAGCAACGTGCATGGCTGAGACGTGAGCACAACATCATCAATTGAGTCCGAATGATGTGCAGAAATAACGTTAAAATTGTGCAAAGTACATCCGCTATTAAAATTGCAAAGAAACCCACACGGCACGAGTCTTAATGGTATACATGCGTGCACCTTGCTGAAAAATGTTTACACTTTTCATAATGGGAGAGTGAGGCTATATAAAATCATTTAGAATGGCTAGTTATCATGGCTGTCTTCCAGTTTTTGCCTTCTCGCCGTTGTGATTTCATGAACACTGATATAGTGTGTATTGGGTGCCGCAACGCCTAAAAGATGGCAGCACCGGCGCCCGAGTTTCGGTGTCGAAACTTGAACTCGACTGATTTGAGTCCAATATTTCCCCAATCAGTGACATTGACAGCCGGCCTTGATCGACACCGAAACTGCAGTTCCTCGTTTTGCCGCTAGGGGCGTCTGGAGGGCTGCGGGTCCCAATAGTGTGAGACGTCATCGACATACGTATATGTACGTCATTTTATAGCAATATGTCCTGAGAAATAATTCTCCACTTAAATGTGTTCTTTCCAATCAAGAAGCAATTCCTCATGTAAGGGGTTTTGACTTTTCAAAACCCCGGGATATCTTGGGCCCCCAATGACGGATGATTGCAAAATACACACACACACACACACCGTGGGTTACGCAACTACGACTACGCACTCTAAACGCACGTTTGTTTATTTTCGTGTGCCTCAGCTGGCCCAAACAGCGGGCGAAAACGTGCGTGTCCGTGGCTAGGAATGCGTACACGACAGTGACGTAGCCATTGCATTCGGGTTAAAACATTGTATACACTTGGTGAGGAGGGAGAGACGGCTGGCCGCCAATTGTTATGTACCTATAGTTACTGGCTAGACACTACAATAAAAGGACGTCTTGGAGGTAACAGGCAAAATACAACAAAAGTGACTGCTACCGCTGCAGCGGGAAAAGTGGGAACTATTTTGAGGTTTTAAAAATATGTTTTGGTGTATTTTGATGTCTTGCGCAGCTCAGTTTGCTCTTTCATGGCATCTGATTTAGGGACATTTATGGAGGTATGCTTGGAGTCAAATTGTAATGCCACAAGTGATTATTCTCATTGAAAGAATTACATTACGACATGGTTGTGGTTATATAATTGACCCCAGAAGGTTTGGTCACAGAGATTTGTACGCCAGTGGCTCAAGACATGGTGTCTGAGTTTTGAAACTCTTAGCTCGTATCTAGCAGCAGTGGTTCCTTGAGGAAGATGCAAATCCACTCTTCTTCTTAACGTGAAATGGAGTTAAGAGTCACTGAAGATCACCACGCTGCTGCAAGCGATGGATTTGTCAAGATGGCAGACAGGGTACAGAAAAAAAAATTTTTCGCCCAAATGTTTCGAATCTTAAAATGCATCAGTCGTGCTAATTGGCGGCACGAGTTGTGAAAATAAGTTTGGAAAAATGAGACCAGGAAACGGAGAAAGAAATGGTGGCATTTTTTTCCCACCCGCGCCGCCTTGCTGACACGAAAAACGTAAGAGCCAAAATAATCTAAATTGGCAAGTACGTTCTCTCTTTTAGCGCTGGGCGCTGGGCGCAAAAAAAGAGGTTCTTTGAACTTTAAATATAGACAGGAATCGGAGGATAATCTGAAGTTTTACTCGCTGCATGACACTAGCCCACAATCTGTGTTTCGCTTTTTTCTGCTTTTTAAAACTGTGTCTATTTGAATGTTGGCCGAGGAGGAAACGGTGTTGTGGACTGGTAATTATTTGTGACACGGAAAGACAACATTTGGACGTGAAATGTGTTGAAACGGGGGGCGCACGGATTTCCACACTTCGGCAGTTCATCACGGTTGTTGAATTTTCATTCAAATCTGCGATTTTTTCCAACAGATGGTCATAATGAAATGAAACTTATTGTTTGTCGTGCTTAAAAAGATGCCAGTAAACCTAATATTTTAGGTATTCAATCGATAACTTATTAAATAATTTAATTGTTCATTCATGAGCCTTTGAATGGTTGATTATTGGACGCAAAAGTTGCGAAGGAAAATAATGTTTAGATACATTCAAAAATATTAAGTACCATTATACGTTTCAGCAATTTAACAAAAAACATGTTGAGTTACTGAAGTCTCCAAATGACGCTCTAAATCGAACCATATCATCAGCAAAATGTAACAAATCAATCAAACCAACCGCTCGATGCATGTGTACTGCACCATACATAGTTCATTTCAACCCTAAAAAACAACATAAAATACTAACTAGATTGCCGAGCCGAATCATGAAGTGCTAAAGCAAACAGACGACCGAAAGCAAAGGGTTCGACGAACCAAAGTGGAGGAACGAAATGACGCGACGCTGCTGCCTTCGGCGACGTCGAGCCAGGCGGGAGAAAAACGAACCGTATCCAACGCGTAACGCACAAAGGAAGTGTTTTTTTCTCTTTAGCTAGACCCAATAGTGTCGCATTGTTTTCGGGAGCGGGAGGCATTTTTTACCCCACTCCCCCGCGGCTTCGTCTCTAGTATCTAACTAAGACACTCGCTGGAACTATTTGTAAGAGAGCAAGAGAAAAAACTGTGCGATGCTAACTTGGGAAGATGTATGCTACTGGAACGCTACAGCTACGAGGGGTGAGATGTTTGCCCTCTGGATTCGAAGGAGCGACTCGACGCATGAGAAAAAGGGATGACGGTTATTTATTTCAAAATGAGCTAGCTCATTCATAATTTAGTTGTGAAGGCGCTTATGAATTCCGGTGCTCGCACCTGTTAAAGTCAGTCAATGATATCCGTTTTATGTTCGATTTACTCGCAAAAGAAAATGCAGACTACGTTCAGGTCACGTTTAGTAAATCCAACCCATTCAACTTAGTCACCTAAAACGTAGTCTTTTTTTCTTGAAAATTTGTTCTACCTCCGGTTCTACATCTGTCAAATACAATTGAATGAATAATTTTCTTTTAAAAAACATTCATTTTTCCATTGCGAATTGATTCGATATACCAATCCAAACCTAAGGTTATAGGAACACCATTGCAAAACAATTATAGGTTCTGAAATCCATGCAAAAGAAATCACATTGCTTGGGCATGCATTTTTCAGTTGGATAAATGTAGTGCCGTGAAAACGCATCTTCACTCCGCAATATGTTCCTCTGAGCCAATCTCAAACGCGCAAACGTTAAAAAAACATGCTTCATTGCCGAATCAAAATTGTCCACTTCAGCTGTCAAACATACCCCGTTCGTGCGCACATTCACATAACAGACAAAATAAACCGCACGACACTATTTTCGGCCGCATCCACGCCACTGCAGCCGAGACAGCAATGAGCAAGTGCATTTCACGTTCGATTTAATTAGCGCCTAAATGCAGTTGAAGCGTCGTTGTCGATCAAACATACACCGGCCGCACGCTAGAAGTGAATTCGACAAAGCAAAGGTCGCCCAGCCAACATTGGCAGTCTTATTCTATCCATAAGGGTAATCTATTTGAAGGTGGACCGAGTATGTGGACGTAGGCGCATGCCATGTGTGCTGCTCGGGCGATTACAAAACGAGTACGACTTTGTAGCGCGGAAAAAGATCTCTGTACTGCACGACACTATTTAATATGGGCTCGAGACGAGTCAGTGACATGTCGTTACACTTATGACGAATGCGATTAGTGACCTGCCATTGTGATCATGAGAGAGATTTGATTGCACTTTGAAATGCGTTTCAACTTTAGGCCCACTGTTGCTTTTAATAAATAAGCTATATAACAAGGGGCGTAAATAGAAGGTAGCAGGCATACCAGTACTCTGGGGCCTCAGGCTCAGGGCGTAACTAGAGGGGAGCAGGCATACCAGTGCTCTGGGGCCTCGGGCTCAATGCGTAACTAGAGGGGAGCAGGCAAACCAGTGCTCTGGGAACTCGGGCTCAGTACTTAACTAGAGGGGAGCAGGCATACCAGTGATCTGGGGCCTCAGGCTCAGTAGGTACTTAACTAGAGGGGAGCAGGCATACCAGTGCTATGGGGACTCGGGATCAGTACCTAACTAGAGGGGAACAGGCATACCAGTGCTTTGGGGCCTCAGGCTCAGTAGGTACCTAACTAGAGGGGAGCAGGCATACCAGTGCTATGGGGACTCGGGATCAGTACCTAACTAGAGGGGAACAGGCATACCAGTGCTTTGGGGCCTCAGGCTCAGTAGGTACCTAACTAGAGGGGAGCAGGCATACCAGTGCTCTGGGGCCTCAGTCTCAGTGCGTTACTAGAGGGGAGCAGGGCACCTTTTTTTAAGGAATGGACTTTTAAAATCTGGTACGTTTTCCCAGTACAAGCTTTAAAAAAATCCATTTCCTAAAAAATCGTCATCGGCCTTCAATTTTTGGTTCAACGTGTACAAAATTGGCAACACAGGAGGGGGTAGGGGGGTCACCTTTTTGCTTTGGGGTCTCCGATTTGAAGTTACGCCACTTGTCTACAACGCACGGTTTTACCAACTATTTAACCCCTAGTTGATATCCTAACTAAGAATTACCATTGTGAAAAATGTATGTACATAGTTAAACTAAAAATTTAGAAAGTATACCTATCATTGAAGGCACATATTTTGCCCTCAAAATGGTACGTTTTTTACTTTTGATTCTTGTCATTCAATGTTACGGGTTCTCTGAGCGATGCGAGCTCACTTATTCATTGGGTGTAGCAGAGTTTAGTGAGCAGAAAGTTTTAAAATGAAAGATACAGATAAAACTTATTTTGCATTTGGGCCCCTTCCATATTTTCAAACCTCACTTTCATGCAGTAAGTAATCAGATGTAGGTACCACATATCCAGCGGTTGGTATGGATTTGTGCATGTTGCACTACATATTTCAAGTCCAGAGATACGATAGACTTTTCGGTTTACACACAGTTAAAAGTTTTAAGTAGGTTAAATAAATATTTGGAATGCAAGGGAAAGGAAAATGCTTTGTGGTTCGTTTCTACGTGGTTTATGACAGAGAATTGGAAATATTTAGATAACGAGGAAGACTGCTATAGTTGATGACCTGAGGGTCAAGAATCATGGCAACTGGTTTTCAGAAGACCGATTTTGACAGTTGAAAACTTAACAACATACAAAGCTGATTGCCAGAAGCCTATTTTGCAATTTCTTGACTAAATGGAAAAGCCATAACAGACTTTCCAGTTAACCCGTTTAAATATTATGGTGTTTCAACATTGTTTCCGATATTTTTACGCCGTCACTGTTGTTGATAGAAAGGATCGAACACAGCTGATGAAATAAAATACATTTTCCGACACAATCAAAGTCTAACCGATAGAAACGGCTTGGTCCCTGAAAACGTCCATCGGCCAGGATCGAACCATCTCTACAGCTCGCTAACAGGAAAGCCTTCATTCAACGGGAACAGTCAACATACGCGTAAAAAAACGTTCAACCTTGGTACTATTTTCGCCGACATTTCGGTCTACACAAAATTCCAGACTTTGCAGAGAAACTGTCAAATGCTCTGGGCGCTCGCCTAGCGCTTGCGTACCGTTGCGAGCATTTAATGCAAGTTAAGGACTTTTGGCTTTTTGGCCTGGCCAATGACTTGCTTTATCAATTGTTTATAATTCTAGGTTTCAAAATTTTGCGCGATGTACCCTGATATATGACGTTACGGGAAAACTAGCCGCGGGTTTCATTCTTCATTTTAGTTGTTCCATTCAGGGTATATTAAATTTTTGTCGGTTGCCTGTTTTAAGAGTTCACGACAATATTAATTTGAAATTGTGCAAGTCTTACCTTCTTTTAAATCATGAACCTAATTGTGAGTTTACTACACATGGAATCGATTAACATACAGGAAAATTATTTCCATAGTTTCAAGCCTCTTAAATATAGCAACAGGTATTTAAAACAGGTAATTTCATACCTTCCATTGTCCCGTTTTGCCATTTTCCCAAAGCTCAGAACGACAGTTACATCTAATTCCTCAAGACAACAACCAACAACAGACAGTGAAACTTTAAATTAGGGTTGGAAAAACTGGTTCAACTGACCAAACAAACAGATAAAAGCTATAAGAAACTAAACCCAAGTACGTGCGACGAACGAAAACGGTGTACAGGTGTGTGTAGGTACCCATAACACCCTTAGCACCCAGAGCACTCAGGGGCACTCAAACGCAGTACAGGTGTAAGTACCCACAGCACCCTTAGCATCCAGAGAACGGTAAGCAGCACCCATAGCACTCAGGGGCACTCTTAGCACCCATAGCACTTAGGGGCACTCTTAGCACCCTTAGCACCCACAGCACTCTTAGCACCCACAGCACCCACAGCGCTCAAGGGCACTCAGGGGCACTCTAACGGGGTACAGTGTATGTACCCTTAGCACCCATAGCACTTAGGGGCACTCTTAGCACCCTTAACACCCACAGCACTCTTAGCACCCACAGCACCCTTAGCACCCAGAGCACTCTCAGCACCCACAGCACTGAGTCGGGCACCCTTCGCACGCGAAACCCAAGCCCGCAGCACGGTCACACACTCACCTTCGCAGTGCTTGCAGCGTTTCGAGCGGTTCGCATTGGCAGTCTCCGAGGCGCCTGTGCTCACTGGCATATTGTCGGCGAGTCGGGCCGCGCACCTGACATCGAGATCTCGAAATCGCAACGCCGCACGTCGCCGAACTAGAAGCCACTCAGGGTCCACACGCCGGCAATCAGGACGACGCACGCGACGAAAGCCAGCAGCGTGAAGCCGCTGCGCCGCGAGAAGAACCAAGACTGGTCGCCGGTGGCCGGGGTGTCGACGTTGGCTGGCGAACTGTCCGCTGCGAGACCCTCCGGCATCTTCGTTCTCTAGGAAGCTTGTTACATTTCACTTACACAGTTCAATTTTTGTCGTTGTGATTGTCTGATTTTGATTGTTGTTATTGGTGAATCACGTTAAGTTCGTTGCAAGTCCATTGTTGTGTGTGTGGCATTGTTGGTTTCGTTCGGTTAAAGGTGGATTCTGATTGGTGTGTGTCGTTTGCCGATTCGGACCATGATGATTCAGTTGACAGTTGAGACGTCTGGTCGGTTGTCGTCCATGCGTTTCTGTTGTTTTTCCGGTGTTTGGCAATGGCAGTCTTTGATCGAGGACACACCCTTCGCTGCAGTGCGCGCGTGATCCCCGAGATGTGTCAAACGACGTCGCTGTCGCCCAGCGGTCGGATTTATTCGCCCAGCTGAGGCCGTCCACGTCGCCGCGCGGCACAGTTCCACACTTTCGAATTAAACTCGTAAAAAAACAACACTGTATAACTTCTAAAAATAATTTCTTCGATGCGGCCCCCCTTGCGTTACGATTACGACTTAGTATATACAAAAATGGTACAAATTCGCTTTGCCAAACGATTTTTTCAAACGCAGAACACACGGAAATCGCAAAACGGTCGTTATTTAAAAATTTTAAAAAAATATGGAGCTTTCGTTTGTCGAAATACTAATCTAAAAAAGGCACACCGGTTCCAAATCGAATAGCGCGATGATCCTAGTCGTCGGGCATTGCCAACTGACGCGTGACTGACTTCCCGTAAACTTTCTTCGAATCCCGAGAGTGTCGGTGCCGGGGGCCGAACTCTCGATCGCGCTCGACGTCGACACACAGCCTCCCATCCAGCCAGCCAGCCATCTTCCTGGACCGAACCCGGCATCGGCTATTTCCGTGTGTTTGGCACGCGACTTCGGCGCCCGCGCTTGGCCGCGTGCCATCGCGACGCTAGCGGGCGTCGCGACGCTCGCGTATATGTGAGCTAGACGTCTTGGCCGAGGCGGCGGTCTTTGGTGGGAGACGGGGAGAGGACGAGGACACGCGGTGTGGCGGTCTTTGGTGGGAGACGGGGAGAGGACGAGGACATGCGGTGTCTTTGGTGGGAGACGGGGAGAGGACGAGGACACGCGGTGTGGCGGTCTTTGGTGGGAGACGGGGAGAGGACGAGGACACGCGGTGTGGCGGTCTTTGGTGGGAGACGGGGAGAGGACGAGGACATGCGGTGTCTTTGGTGGGAGACGGGGAGAGGACGAAGACATGCGGTGTGGCGGTCTTTGGTGGGAGACGGGGAGAGGACGAGGACACGCGGTGTGGCGGTCTTTGGTGGGAGACGGGGAGAGGACGAGGACATGCGGTGTGGCGGTCTTTGGTGGGAGACGGGGAGAGGACGAGGACATGCGGTGTCTTTGGTGGGAGACGGGGAGAGGACGAGGACATGCGGTGTGGCGGTCTTTGGTGGGAGACGGGGAGAGGACGAGGACATGCGGTGTCTTTGGTGGGAGACGGGGAGAGGACGAGGACACGCGGTGTGGCGGTCTTTGGTGGGAGACGGGGAGAGGACGAGGACACGCGGTGTCTTTGGTGGGAGACGGGGAGAGGACGAGGACATGCGGTGTGGCGGTCTTTGGTGGGAGACGGGGAGAGGACGAGGACATGCGGTGTGGCGGTCTTTGGTGGGAGACGGGGAGAGGACGAGGACATGCGGTGTGGCGGTCTTTGGTGGGAGACGGGGAGAGGACGAGGACACGCGGTGTGGCGGTCTTTGGTGGGAGACGGGGAGAGGACGAGGACACGCGGTGTGGCGGTCTTTGGTGGGAGACGGGGAGAGGACGAGGACACGCGGTGTGGCGGTCTTTGGTGGGAGACGGGGAGAGGACGAGGACACGCGGTGTGGCGGTCGGGGCTCTTGCAGCGATGGGGACGCGAATTTGTGATGTTCGTTTTGGAGTTTAGAATTTGTTTTGGTTTGGTTTGGCGTAGTCCAATAATGTTTGGTATTGCCCTCCGCAAGCCCCAAGTTTAAGTGGGAGTTATTTGTCGAAGCGAACGTCAATATCATGCAAGGAAATTAATTCTTTTCTCCGAGTCAGAAGAAGTCGTAACCAATAGTTGGTTAAAACGGGTATAAAACTGCATCCCATAAGAAACGCAAGGGGCCCAAATTATATTCAGCGAGTATTTAGCAAAATGTCAATGAATGCAGATAAATGTAATAGTGTAAAACATGAAGTTCAATTAGTTGATGCCAGTAGCAGGTTTATTCCCTTGGCACATTCGGAGCACACAACGACCAATTTACTGACACACCTGACATTCTTGGGGGAGAATTAAATGTGTGCATGACCTTCCCATTGTGATCTCACGATCTTATGATCCTTCACCATTTCCCAAATTCCTGATTCACTTTTTGACCTACATTCTTTTCCCATTCCATATTTCCTATTGGCCGTACATTGATTGTCCTGCACGATAGCACTGTGATACTACAGCTTAAAAATGAAAAATTTTCAACTTTCGACAAAGATTTGAGAAATATTTTATTGAAAATCTAGGCCCCCGACCATGTCGTCCGATCGTTTCAGCTTTAGCATTCGAGCAATGCATTTCAGAACCCCGATTTCTGTCAGCCATTGTTCTTTCACATTTTCCAACCAACACAATGGCCAATTCATACGGCAGTGTCCTGAGAGTCTGTTTTATTTCGGGAATTTTTATGTTACCTACCTACATATAACGCAGACAATATAATATATACGTTTCGTAGATTTTTCGCGATCCGAAGGGAATTTATGTCGGCCATTTTCGAGTCCTTAAAGTCCTGCAAAAACTTAATTGGTTCGTTGACACATTTTTTCTGTAAATTCAGTTCCGTAGCTGTTGCCAATTACGCGAAAAAATAAGAGAAGCATAAAGTTTGGGACGTCAGCTGCGGTGGTGTGAAATGTGTCCAACTTATTCGCGGAGATTTTTACGAAGCGTCGCTCACTTGGTTTTCCTGCGTAAAGAAGTAATTTGTCCGAGCCAAAGTCGGTTTTAGTGCCCCAATTTACTGTTTCGGAGTTCGGGTTTTTGACCCCTGAACTGGGATCGGAATTCTGGGCCCTGACTGTTACATGCACTAAGGAACAATAACTTTATGTAAGTACTAACCAATTTGTAACTAGTCTTGTTACTGTATTGGCCAAGTAAACTTTCATCATAACAGACGCTTTTACACCTGTTGATATTTGACTGACAAGATAAAAGTACACCTTCTGAGGGTACGAAGCTGGAAACTCGTGGCCAAAATCAAGAGAAATCTCGTCAAGAGACTTCAAGACGTTGATAAGATAATGTGATATGATTGAAGGAGATACTTAAGGTTTCATCCGGTTGGCATTGGTTGCTGTTATCATTGGTTATTATTGATTATATATCAAAATTCGTATAAGAAAGTTGAAGACCCCAAAGCTTTGTATGTTCGCCTCAAAATCCTCGATGAATTCCCACATGCTCAATTTAAAGGAGACGCATTTTTCTTCTGTGTTGTCAGTTGGCACCGGCCACCATACGGCATACTTGTATATAAAGTGGTAATCATTACTTTTATTTCCCTTGTTGCCAATGTCACGAGAAGGCCGGAGGGCCGACATTTTAATTGCATCTTTTACCAGCTTCGAACGCCCAAAAAACACACATTCGCATTTCTTTTCACCCAAGTCAACAGCGCTGGAGACCAACACACGGCGATGTCACCACAGATATGTCAGAAGACGTCAAAATTCGACCAAGACAGAACGCGACACTAAAATAGCCCCCCAACAAAACCACGAGAGACAGAGCAAAGCGCGAGGCGTCGCGGCGTTGTCAACCACGACGGCGGCGTCCCGTGCACACGATTGTATAACGAGGTCAGGTCACGTGACCGGCGTCGGCGTCGGTTTTGCCGTTGTTTCTCCGTCCGATCGCGAGCGGCGTCCGCGGGCCGTCAAAGCGACGGTGGGCTAACTGTCTTGGCAGCCGGTGCCTTTTGCTCCGATTCGAAATAACATAAATAAGGTGGACAAAAGTCTTGCGACCCAGCCACCGAGCGGTGCAGACTTATTTTGTTCTACTACACTCCATTTCACATCAAGAGAAGGAGAGGATTTGAATCTTCCTCGAGGACCCACTGCTGCTAGACACGAGTTAAGAGTTTCAAAACTTAAAATGCCATGTCTTGAGCCGGACATAAACGCTCTATGGGCAGTTTTGAAACTCTACGCTCGTGTCTAGCAGTAGTGGGTCCTCGAGGAAGATGCAAATCCACTCTCCTTCTTAACGTGAAATGGAGTTCAGGGAAATAAAATAAATGTTCGGCAGACGATCCGCCCACTAGAGAATTAGAGTGCTCTGTGTGGAGATGAGGTTGAGCGTTCGCTCACGCGGTTTTACGACCGTGTTTAGGACGAATTGGGTCAGATTTACAAGAGACTGGTCGCGTTTGTATTGCAACGAGATGCTTAAGGTGGAATGATCACCTTGGCCCAAACCAAACAATTATTACAGGCTAACTATAAGTGACAACTCCACCAAAATAGCTCACCTCCTAGGTACCTACTATTGAAGGCTGTCAAATTAAGTGAGAATAATTTTCGTGTTATGATTGGTATGGATATTTAACGTCCGTATCTAGGAAAATTATAGTTACCATAGAAACTAATACTTCCCATAGTTACGGACGTTATTTAGCCAAACCAATCATATCACACAAATTTATTATCTCGTAATTTAAAAGCCTTATACAATATCTATAGGTGAGCTAATTTTGCGGGGCCACCAGTAATAGTTTGCCTGTCATTAATTGTTTGGTAGATATTCGTTGGGCAGGTGATCATCCCACCTTTAAAAGGTTTGTTTTCGGTATAAAAATGCCATTCAAGAGCTTAAGTTTTCTCTTCAATTCTATGCATATAGTGTATCACTTTTTAACGTTGAAATATACCTTTCTAACTATCTTCATTTAAATGGACAATCACATCTTACTAAAGAGAAATAATTTAAATGGGTAAATAGGCGGAGACAGGCGTGATAATTTTATCTGGTGGTTCACAAAATTGAAACTTTTAAATATTCCCATAGCATAAACTAAATCTTGTGACAGATTTTCCCCCAAAAGGGAACTACCTTAACGGTAATTGGTAATTCTGCCCAATGAGTCAGAGTCACATGCGGCATCACACAATTGTGGTCACCCTGACATTTTCGGACTATTCTCGGCGCCGTCAATTAACAATGTCAAGCGCCGTGACGTGGTTCTTACCTGTCAGCACCCACTAGCGCAGGCGCCAGGTACGGCAAAGTGCACCGACTGCCTGGAAAAAAACCAGCGAAAAGCAATACAACATTAGTTACAGACAATATACAGTTGGACATCGCTAAAATGAACCACTGCCACTTCACGTTCATTAAACATCTATGTTAATTAAAATTTAATTTAAAAAATGTTAGAATAGCCAAGCAGCAGGAAGAGTCGGGCGGTAGAACTGCACGCAGCAGAGGTTCGAACAGAAATAGCCATAAACCCTAGGGCTTAGTATATAGGTGTATTTGTATTATTTTGGCAAAGGAGACTTCTTAAAGAAAAAATCTAGACGTTTCGGAAGTTTTTTTCCGTAAAGAAAATAATTAACCTAAATAAATGGTCCAAGTCTCGATTATTCTTTCTCCCTAACTGTAACAAATTGGTTTACCCTTTGACGCATAAATAACAACATGTTACATGTATACAGCAAATTTATCCTTGCAATGAGACCAGCGTTTAATGCGACTGTTTAAAAGCGTGTTTTAAACAATCTTTTCGCAAGTACATTACTTAAAAGTGAAAATGTAAAAGTGCACGCCATTGTACAAGGTCGCGATAGCTTTCAATCAGTTTGAAATAGCTTTCGGAGTCTTGAGGACCACCCAATTCCACTGGCAATTATCTCTGGATACTTATAAACGTTTCAAAAGACAGTAGGGATCATTTCGTATGTTAAGGAAGCGCCATAAACAATCTGAATCGAAATAGCAACGATATAAACGAATTGCGTTTGGAAAGTGGCATGCTTCACTATACCTAACTCCACGATATATTCTGTTGCTTTCTATTCATTTGCCTTGCGCTTTATAATTTTAAAATAGATATAGCAAATAGATAATAGATATAGATATAGATAATAGATAATAGATATAAATAGATAATAGATATTATAGCATAATAGATATAGAAATAGATATAATCAAATATGGGTCAAAAAGGTCAAAAAGGGGACCAACATTTCCCGAATTTTCAACCAAGCCTTCGGACACAAGCTACACGCAAGAAGGCCATTGGTTCAAGGTCAACACAAAACTGTCCTCCATAGCTCGTGAACTATCGACGGTTGAGGAAAATATTCATTTTCAACGGAAAGAATCCTTCTGAATGCCAGCAATAGTAATTCCTAAGAGGGTTTATTAGTCCAAAAATGTAAAACGGTCGTGGCCTGCAATATGTTGTTGGTTGGCCGGTACAACTTAAAACTCAAAGTTGTTATTGGTCTACACAAACACCCCTTGGAAGCCGCAAACTCATTTGTTTCAGAGATTCAGATGCCTAAACTAAAACTGGTGAACTGGCCATAAAAGTACATAGGATTTTTTTTTTATGTAGTCTCCTGCCAAATGTAGTCTCCTTATTTACTCCTGTTTCGCAGAATATTCTTGTTACTTCCTCAGGGTGATTGGTGGGGTGACTATTGCATACAAAACCTATAGGTAATATCAGCGAATTGAAGACGTTGATCGAAATCTTTTCAAAAGGCCATGTTGAAAAAAGCCAGGAGACGCGAGGGAAAGTGCATACGACATCCAAACTCGAACACTCGACAGACACAAAGACGAAGACATCGCCATGGTCCAGCATCGCCAATCAGATGAAAGTGACAAGTGCAAGCCATGAAAGATGTCATGGCTACACCGAGTTCCGAACCTAGGGCGATAAATGTGCCATCTCCAGTGATTTGCAAGGCGGACTCACGTCGCGTAATGTGCGAGCGCAATTGGCGACATGTGTGCGATTCGCACATTCGACGAGCTAATTGCGTTTGCGACGCACGCACGAAGACGCCAGGTCCGGGTGGAGTGGGAGGCGAATAAATTGGGATGCGAATTCAGTAACAGCCCGGCGGTCCCGAGTTATTGACTATAAGTATAAGGCATGGTTTGTCCGCTATTTCAACATATGTTTGATGCAATGTTGGCTACAGTGCTTTATATATAAAGAGTGACCTGCAGACGCTGGGGAAAGTGAAAAATTTCAAACATGCGCCGTGAAGTTGGAAAATGACTGTAGTTTTAGTTGAATTTGTGGCTATACTGCAACATGCTAGAAACATGAATTATTTCTTATATTACATTTCTAATAGGTAATATATGTACAAAGCAGCTCGCTTGAAAAGCCCTCTCAATTTTTACCTTCAATATTTAAACCTTACCTTAACCTAACCTTTAAAGATCTGGCTTTGAAAAACGACATGCATGAAGTTGCTTTAATTTTCATACTATCCATCAGTGTAAAGAAATCATAAATCCGCTAACAGATGTCGGTACCAATCAGATATTTCATCCAGACATTGCATCCGATGTCAGACTGCTTCAGGATGTGAGTGTAGGTAGGTATTGGCAACTTCTGCACAAACTTCTGTACAACTTTTGCACAAACTTCTATACAACTTCTGTACAAACCACTGTTTGAAAAGTCCTCTCAAATTTTGAAGATCCGACTTTGAAAAGATATACGTATAAAGTCGCTTTAATTTTTATTCTATCCTTCAGAGTTCAGACATCTTATCCGATATCACATACATCAGGATGTAAGGATGTGTGTATTGGCAACTTGTGCGCGTCCGTTCGTTCCTCATCTCCACGTGACACACGCTTTGGAAGTGAGGGCCCGCAGCAAATATCGAGCTCCAGACAAGTGAAACGGAAATAAACGTGGCTGGCCGGCGCTAATGCGTTGCATGTAAATAATTATCCATATAGAAGAAAACAGCGACCGACGCCACGCAGCGGTCGTCGCCCCGGAATCATTTCGAAGTAGGGACAACTGCACTGAACAACAACTCATGCGAAATTATTGGTACACACATAGCGAAATGCATGTATCATTTCTGATACTGTGGAATTGTATGAACTAGGGCTTCGCGAACGCAATTTCTATTGCGTTTATGATGAACAAAACGCTTTGTACACACACAAATGTCACACAAAACAAAAGTCACAATAAATGTTTGTGAAGATTTGTAAAAAATACGCACTTTTAGGTAAATTTCCGTATTTTTTCAAATTTTCCCAATTTCGAATTGCTCTATTTACTGATTTGAAGGTAAGGGGTACGGAGAATATTCTTGAAAAACGCAGGAGGTCTAAGTTGGGAAGAAAAGTAGACACTCGGAAAATTTCATCGCAATCGAAGCAGGAGTTTGGTCTGTAGACGCGCACAAACAAACATACAAACAAACAAACAAACAAACACACACACAAGTGCTTTTTTTACAGCTAGTGAAATAGAAGATTTCGCTTCGCTCACTTCGCTCGCTACGCTCATCAATAATTTATATGTTAAGTTTGACCGTTTTGGCTTAAAGAATAAGTTGCTGCATACATTCGAACGCTATATTATGTTAATTTGAATGCTGTGGTTTTTCGGAAACCCGGCACCTCCACCACATGGTTGTTGTAATGTACCATAGCGTATAAAGCTATCTAAAATGAAATAACTCGAGGGGAATTAACTTTTCTTTAATTTAACCACAATTGCAAGCACTTGTGATTATCCACCCTTCACTTTAAACGTGAAGGTAATTTGATTTTACTAAAAATGAAATGAGAACTGAGCGTGGCAGAAATTGAATCGGAACCCCAGTGTAATGAACGAAATTATTATATTTCTCAGGCAAAATAATTGAATAATTTGCAGCCTTTCTTTCTAGAGAACGACAAATACAAAACAAGGGAGCAGAACAACCTCAGTCGGAAGTCGTATCGCGGCTCAGTTAAAACATTTTTTTCGGCGTCGCTTTCCTTAAAACTGTAACAAAATTTGTTTGGAACCACCAAGTTAACAAGAGCATTCAGCTTACAAACATCAGTTAAAAACATCTATAACCATACACGAAAATTTAGCAAATTGACCTATATCACAGACAATCATAAGAAACGCAGTAAATCTCAAAATGGTTCACATTCAAGTTCGCGACTGTGAAAACTAACTCTTGTGCGCTAACGTTTCTCCTGTTAATCAGTTTTCCGCGACGGAAAATGGAAACATTAAACGAAGCTTTCACTGCATTTTCAACTGGTATTTCGAAATTTGAAGATGGACAATTTGTTGCCAAGAGTGTGTGGATTCCGTAGACATAGGTCTCGTCGCGATCGGACAAAAGGTGTGACTAAAGAACTAGGATCCCGTACGAGGTTAAGAGTGCTCCTCACAGTTAATCCTTTGATCCCCTCCCCCACATAAACGTTGAATGCAAATGTCCTATCGACCACTGAAATTAACCCCTAAAAGTATTCCATGTATTGCATTCCATGTATTGTCATTTGACATCACCACAATTTGATATTTTCAAAAATGTGTACGGTGCAAACTTCCAAAGATCGTCTAAATGAGCTCATAAAGCCGACTTTTGAAAGTTTGCACCATACACATTTTTGAAATATCAAATTGTGGTGATGTCCCATGACTAGATACTCTTCCATCATCTACTGGTATGTTCAAATTAAAGTTTGTAATACATTTAGGGGTTCTTCTCTGTGTTCGATTGGACCTCTGCATTCACCGTTCGACGGGGCATTTCAACGGAGTTGATTAAAGAATTAACTGTGGGGAACACTCTTAATTCAGCGCGGGAAGCGACCCAAGTACATGCTTACTACACCACGCTCCGTTACAGTGTTGTGCTAACCTTTGCCGCTAGCAGCAAACAGAAGCGCCTAATGGAAGCTATATTCGGAATCTAAGTAAACAATGTCTAAATCATTGAAATTTGAAAATATTGCTCGCGCAGATTGAGTTCGCAGAGCTCCAGCGAGTTTATTTAGCAGTTTAACGAGGTTTAACGAAGCATTTGAGAAGTAAATAACATCGGATGAAGACATCTTAGTATAGAAGGTAAAAATTTCAAACTTGCTCAACAGTCATGAACTTTAATTCAGACATTTGGGACAAGAAACGTGGCCAGAATATGATATTTCTAGAGTACTACGTTTAAACATTGTACTACCAATAGACTTTCAGCACAGAAAATAAGCATACACTAATTCATTTTTCCGGCGAGTGACAAACCATAATAAAATCTGATTCAAATAACTTTGCGCAAGCGTGAAAATGCAGATGCACACAGCATCGCGAAATTCTTTTACCACGTAACAATTACGCTATACGTGCAAACTCAACCGTCTGCTACACCGTCAGAGATATTTCCGCTTTAATATTTGCACAAGCGTTTGCGAATTTTATTTGTTTTATATCTGATTCTCTTTACGATCCGTTAAAGACCCCGTCTGTCTTCGGCGCTCGTAAAAAGCGTCTATATCCACGCACGAATTCGCCGCGCGCACGAAACCCGCTCCCGGCACACCTTGCTCCTGAAATTCGGAAATGAGCATCGCCCCAAACAGATGTGCAAAACCAAAAGTATCTTTCCATAACACAAAAAAAAGAAGCGATACGTCAGACGCCAAACTCTTGTTATAAAACTGTCAAAACGTACACACCTCAATAAGCTAAAAATGGATTTACGACTCTCAAGCAAGCAGCAGTATAATTTGATAGCCAACCGCAAAAACTAACCCCAGCTGGTGTCCGTCGTTTACATAAGCGTCTCGCGGTTGTTCCATTATTCCAGTAAGATTGCCTCGGCCAAGCCAGAACAAAAGGGGAGCCTTTGATTTCGATAGGTCTGACCCACAGGGCCTTGGCTTGGGTTGATGATCTGTTCAGGCAAAGAAGCGGACTCTTTGTTGGACATTCTGTGAAAATGTGCTGATTTCGCTGTCCGCAAAGGAGCGGACTCTCGCCGTCGCCTCTGTGCAGGAAATTCCGTGACATGGTAATTGTTTCGCTCCCTTTCGTAGCTCTGTTGTAAAATTTGGTATCAGGATTTTTACTGTAATGTTCGCTTCCTTAAAAAATACGGATTTTGACATATGCATGGACAGCGTGTTTGCCCAAGAGTATCAAACCTCAACCTTGATATAATCGATTTTACACAATTAGAAATGTTTGAACCATAAATTTGGAAAAAAATTGCCGTGTATAATTTTGCGTACTTGCCCGCTAGTATTCCATATATTATGCCCAATACTATAACTTACCCTATACCGTAACTTACCCATCATTCCCCTCTGCCCTTACACCCTATACCCTATATGCCTTATACCGTTACTTTAACCTTTATGCCTTCCCCTTACACACTATACATAAACATACCCTGTATGCCCAACTGTAACTCTGATGACATAAGAGAGTGACAACTCCAAGACCTACAGTAAAGGAGCCTACACACACCAAATCAACAATGTCTTTATGTCTTAATGTGTTTAAACTTTGATGGCATATGAGAGTGACAACTCCAAGACCTATATGCTATCCTACGGAACAAACGAAGGCTCTCACTCCCATTCCATCGAGTTACAGTAAAGGAGCCTACACACACCAGATCAACAATGTCTTTAGGCCCCTCTGACCGCATCGCTCGTCAGTCACGCGCCGGGTAAACGACTCTCACACCACCGCGGCGATGCTAGTCTAGCAAGATAAACATTGCTCGTTAAGTGTTAAAAATCGCGTCGGGGTCTTAGCAAAATATCCAACATGGCCGCCGCGCGACGTCTGTACACAGCTGTGCGCGCGTTCGACGCATCATCGGAGATAGAGATCACACGTAAATGGCGTAATCTTTTTCAGAGAAGCGTTTCAGGGCTCGACGACCTATTCACGTGCGTCGCGGAACCGGAACGCGACGCGACCGTCTCTCGATTTCGGTCCGCGGCGTCGTTAAATCACCTAGACGCGTTGCGAAAGGAGAGCGTCGTGCGGTGGTGTGCGCGAGCGCGTATTACTTGATTCATTGCTGGCGATTCCTAATTAGTTCTTGGATTGCACGTTTGAAAAATCCGTTTTACAGCTCTCGGAAATATGGGTGTTCGCGATGCGCAGTGGTGTTGTCCACGGGTATAATTGGGTGTTAGGCGTATAATACGGCGTACACTTGTTTTTTTTCTACCCCATTTTCTGCTCACTTCACTCACTACAGCACTCACTATAGCTAGGTCCTTTTATTTACTAGAAAATACTATGTGAAGACGGCAAGCGATATTGTATCTACCAATGTCGTTTCGGTCCTGTTTTGGCGTGCCGGTACCCCCGTGCATCCCTAGGGAGATGGCGCGCACGACTGCACGACGGCTAATACTGAGATGGAGTTTGTTGGGATGTTGATGTGGACCGGGAGTATCGTCAGCGAGCGGCAAGTGTCTGAACACCGCAGTGAGGAGGACCACTTCCGCCAGCACGGCTCAAGTCGACGCCGACCAGAGAATTTCCGTCGGCTTGTTTCTTCGTGTATTCCCTCCCAGCACGCAGTCAGTCGAAAGGCTGAGGGGTCGGTGCTGATTCGAGGACTGACATTCGAATGGGCATTGGCTGAGCTCGTTAAATGAACCGATGAAAAAACGGCCAGAAGTCACTTGGCATAGTTGCAATTGACAATCAAGAAAAGTTTTAGGGATAGTTCTTATACATTTTAAATGCGAAGTCAATCGTATAACTCAAAGGTTTCATGAGATTTAAAGGTTGTTTTGGAGTTTTTTCAGCCTAAAACTCAAATTGTAAAAAAAAAGTGGACTTGGGTTGTTTTAAAATTAACGTTCAAATAATCTGATAGCCGATGTCCAAACGGCGTGTTTGCTTTAGTGTTCTCTGGCTGGGATGCTTGCGAGAGAGCGAGCAGCTGAATGAAATTAACCCTGAGATGTTTTAGTGTGTTGTGGATATTTGGGCGATAAAATTAATTGTCAATGTGCAATTTTGACGGTCACACACGCTACGTGTGGATGTTTAGGGCACTTGTTTGCCAATTTAAACAGAATGGGATTTATTTATTTTTCTCGCTATATATGCAGATGCCAGAGAGTATCACAGCTTGTTCCCTAAAATGTTATTATTTAGATCTAGGTTATTTGTGTATATAGATATATACAAATACATAAACATAGATATATATTTCAGGTTGTAATGAGCAGTCCATACGTAATTCAAGAAAACTCTTTTATGTTTGAGATATTTGTCAATTGCATTTAAAGAGCATGACAAGAAAAATAAATCTGCAAACTTTGAACATTTTTCCAGTATAAGTATAGAGTTTATTCAAGCATGAAATAATGAAATCAGCAAAAATCTAACATTTTGTAAAATGCTACAAAGAAGTATTTTGAGTGTAGATTCATTTGTACAGCATATATAAGCCACATAGAGTGGCATACGAGCCATGGGAAACAATTCCATACACTAGAAGGCATCTGATTGTTTATGTCAATAGTTCAAAATTTGACTGGATAAATTCCATGATTACCATACATATTCATTCCATCCATACCTGTGTGTATATGTCAACAGTTAAACATTTGATTGGAAACAATTCCATTTAGAAAGCATACGATTGTTTATGTCAACAGTTAAAAATTTGATTGGAAACAATTCCATATAGAAGGCATCAGTCTAATTGTATTCATAAAAATTTAAAAATTTGAAGAGATTCCCCTAAAATCTCATCGCATCAATTCCCCAAAACTTCATGCACCCAATCGCACACCGTTCATTTGGTACATGTTATTAACACCAGCGCTGTGTGCATAATGATGATAAATCGGCACCAAATAAATAACCATTAGCGTTCGCTCTTCCTTCGAGTCGGCCGATCCCACGCGAGATTGATTGATAAAGTGGGGGGGGGGGGGGGGGGCGGGGGGCGCTAGCGAGCGTAGCACGTGATACGTGCCGGCACGTACGCAGGCCGCTATAGTCATAGGTGGTGTGCAGTAGAGAGTCTCTATTTGGCACGGAGCAGCCATGCTTGAACCCGTTTTGGACGCCATTAATTGTCCAAATGAAATGAATTCATATTTCATGGCGATTTAACAATGTGGCACCAGAAAATCATTTTCATAACTTCAATTCTGCCATTTTAGCCTATATTTTTAGACCAGTATAGCCTATAGTTGCCCGGAGACAACCAGGTATTTTGACGATAAATGGCGTCCATGCGATTTATTGGCCGCTCTATGCCACATGAAGCCTCTCTAGTGTGAAGATGCTGGCAAGCCAGCGGCTCACAGATCGCGTCTTAGATCGCGTTAGTCACACAGACGAGAATAGCGAGATATATTATTATCTATGGTGGATCGGGTGGGGCGGGGGCGGGGGTGGGGGTGGGAGGGGGTGGGAGGGGGGCAGGTTTGGTGATGAAACTTTGGCGATACGTTTAGTTTGTAAAGCTGTCAGCTTGTTGGTCAAGCTGGAAAATGGTATTTGAAAAAAGGCTGGTGTTTGGAAGGCAAGGGGAACCGAAAGCAATTGACGCCCAAATTTGAGAGATGAATCTCTCTGCTTTTCCTCCCAAATATTATAGCGATGTACAGGTAATTCGCAGGGAAAATTTGAACACTTTGTGGCTAGATAATATTATACTGCATTACTTTAGCAAATAGTAATGAACATGCCGAGCCTAAAAGGAAGAAGGGGATATTTTTTGTCGTCACATAGTCTACTCCCCTTTCGACCACCGGCTCGACTAAATCACCTTCCGATGGACCGTACAAATCGTAGAGTTGGGAATCCTCCACTAATCCACGATGTCGAGAGGTTGATAATTGCGAACTGAGTAAAGTTTTCTTATAATGTTCATTTTACTTGTATAAATCTCGTAAATCTTTTAAATGTTTATAACTCTTATAAATCTTGTCCATTGACCTAGAATATGTTTAGCCTAACTTTGGTGGTGCCATTTAGTACGAGACCAGATTTTAAATATTTCACTTTTCGTAAATAAAGTGAATGTGCATTTAAATTAAATGTGTATACCTTTTTATAAATTGCGTCTCCATGGGTCTAGAAGTATAATATAAATCGTGGGATATGTGCGTGATTAATTTTTCACTAATAGATACACCTTGTTTATTTTTGTGTGCCAAGTAGCCCAAGAAAAGCCATCAAACTTGATAATTACGGCAATTAATTTCCAAACGGGCCGACGAGAAATGGGATTTTTGTCGAAACGGTCTATATACGAAAGAGGCGGGAAACGCAATCGGCGGAAACTGAAGACATTTTTTAATCTTGTCGGCTCCAAGAGACGCTGGCCTGGCATGGCCTCCTTTCCTGCAACTAAACGGCCTGGCATGGCCTCCTTTCCTGCAACTCAATGGCCTGGCATGGCCTCCTATTCTGCAACTCAATGGCCTGGCATCGCCTCCTTTCCTGCAACTAAACGGCCTGGCATGGCCTCCTTTCCTGCAACTCAATGGCCTGGCATGGCCTCCTTTCCTGCAACTCAATGGCCTGGCATGGCCTCCTTTCCTGCAACTCAATGGCCTGGCATGGCCTCCTTTCCTGCAACTCAATGGCCTGGCATGGCCTCCATTCCTGCAACTCAGTGGCCTGGCATGGCCTCCTTTCCTGCAATGAAATGGCCTGGCATGGCCTCCTTTCCTGCAACTCAACGGCCTGGCATGGCCTCCTTTCCTGCAATGAAATGGCCAGGCATGGCCTCCTTTCCTGCAACTCAATGGCCTGGCATGGCCTCCTTTCCTGCAACTCAATGGCCTGGCATGGCCTCCTTTCCTGCAATGAAATTATTCGCTGGGAGCAAAAAGTCCACGCGTGCCCATCCAAAAACACGCATGATTTCGGCAACCGAATTTATGGACGGGCACGACTTTTCAACATGATTAATGTCGTAGCTTGCCTCACGATTTGGTCTCATAAAATGCCTTGCTATACTTGCATCTCTTCCACGAAAATGATTTTAGTACAAAGCGAAAGTTGGGATTTTAAATTCTCTGCATTACAGAGCATAGCCGAAAAACGTATATACTGCTCAATTCTTGCCAAATAAGAACTGAACAATTAATTAGTGACACTACCCAGATATTCCACTCCCATACTAGAGCATATACGCGGAAGCCCTCCGCCCGCAATAATAGTTTCGCCGGCAGTCAAGGGATGGAGCCAGTGGCGTAGCGGAGGCTCAAGCCGCCCCCGCAAGGAACCCCCCCTCCCCCCGGACACAAGCCCAAACAGAGTGTTTGTATTTGTAATGCAATATAATTTCAAGAATGACTTCAAGCCTCTCCTTGACTTTCTAAAAAAATTGTTATTGCATCTGCGACACCGAATGTTGCTGTAATGAGTCATACCTCTTACCAACACGAGAACAACCACCAACTTGGCAGAACTTTGACTTCAGTTTCGATTACTCTAAAGTGTACAAGTATCGGTGCACCGCACAAGACTAAAGGTGGCGTTCTTGGCTTCGAAGTGAACATAATTTTTCTTGAAACTTCACTACTCGATCCAATAGGAAAATTCCTATTACGTCCAAATAAGCTGCAACCCTCGGGGACGTGGTCCTAAAGGCCATATTCCACTATAGGGTTGCAATCTGCTGATCCTAGGCCTTCTTACCGCAAATTTACTATCACCACCAATGGAACAAAACCATTTGGGGGGCCATGGATCGGCAGGTTGCAACCCTAGTGGAATATGGCCCTAAGACCAAGAAAATATGATTCCTGCGACGACACGTAACGAATGCAATAAGAATTATGGATTTTTAGCTAAAGAAACCATATTTAGGAATCCAATTTCTGGAACAAAATGCGTTTACGCACCACAAACAAACCCCTCCGATTCGCCCCACTCGCCCGTGGTTTGCGACTGCCCCCCCCCCCCCCTGTAGTCACAATCCCTGTCACTAACAGTGACAGTTATCACGCAGACAGCGCGCTGTTCGGCCGACATTGCACAAGTGCACGTGCACTCGCGTCTCGTGACGTGCCGGGAATGTCTACGCCGAGCCAATGCTTCCGGTCTACACGGACCGACCCATCAATCAATTCGATTTCACCACGATCGGGGCTCTTCATATATAGTCGCGGCGCTGCCAAGATGAGTGTACATTCATACAATTAATACTAGACGCTAGACGAGGGTGTTGGTCAACAGGGCACTCGGGACAGAGATGGCTTCACCCATGAAGTACCAAATTAATTTCTTCCGGGAAAAAATAGAGATACAAATTTTTTTCGATTTTTTAGAGTAGAAAAAAGTCAGTTACTGCTAAGCTTGTTGTATACCAGCCTTAAACGTATTTATGTGAGGGATATTTCTTTGACGTGATAACTTGTACAGTAGGTAGTAAGATTGTTTGAATGTAATACAGGTAATACAGGTAATTACCAAGATGCCTGCACATGCACCTGTTCTAGTGACTTCTCCTGCGAAGGGATATAAAAGTAGTGCCAATCTTGCCATCTTATTCAACACCTGACCAGATTTGTATTTCTAGAATGGGTATGTCCACACCGGTTCGGTCCATAGTAAACTCAGGATTGTTTAGTTTCTGGTCCGCTGGGTCCCTATGGCAACTGTACAAACATTTAAACACACTTGCAGCGAATGTAATTCGCTCGTGCAACATTCTAGCATAAAGAGTGTCAATAAAACGCAATGAAACCTGCGGGCGATAATTAAAGAGAGTAACGGAGCTAAATTTGATTATGGCAAGGGCACAATTTGTTAATTAAGCATCTCTCTCAAGAGAGAGAGAGCGAGAGAGAGCGAGAACTGTGCAGGGGTGTCAAAAAGATTCCACCAGTGACATCATAGGGCTCGCGACTAAACATGTATAGAGCCAGGCTTTTTGGCATGAATCAGGAATAAAATTCATATGAAAACCGATGCATTAAGCGTGGCTGGGTGGTGAATTACTCTAGAATTAATGTCTCACATTTTGGGCCGTTGCCCTTTTAAAATTGTTAACATCCGAAAATTGACCAAAAATTGTTGATTTATTGCCGCGTGAAAGTAATTACGATCTAAAAGCTTTGAAAGTGTAAATGGAGTGATTTACACGTTCAATATTAGGGAGTGAAAAAAGTTCCGAGGTTCTTTTTTACCGTGTATATAAATGTGTCAAAGTTTACACAGTTTAATAATGCAATATTTCTATGAGAAATTGTCGTCACACTGCGCGATAAATAAAATAGCTGGATGTTCCAGCGGTTAATTTCGACTGCATGACAGAATAACACACTTTAGCAACAGATGCATCGCTTAGAACAGCGCCCGTGGGAGCGTCCCGCTTCCGAATGTGTAAGTACGAAATTAAGTTATCGAAATTTGTTACGTAGTAACATATTTGCAGCTGCAGGCAAAAAAGATATAACTTTTTAACCGTCTAAGACTGAAACCATCTTAAACATTTGATGTGTGAAAATTTGATGCTCACAGTTTTACAACGGTTGTGTGTGGCATTCGTAGATTCTTATAAAATCTGGAGTTGCAGGCTAGGAAACGAAACTAACGTGAAGCAATTAATATGTTGTTTACCTCCACAAATTGCATGCCTGTATACATTCTGAAACTTTGAAGACAATTGACTGACTGGGTTTTTGTATTTAACTGCCAGTGATGCTTGCTATCTCTCAAGTTACAGGCTATATAATATCTGGTATTTTAACGGGCATTGTAAAACTGGCCTCTGAGCCAGTGCCTATTCAACAAGTTCCAATACTCCTAGATTCAACAATTACGGAAAGGTGAAATGAGTCCAAAAAGTTCAGAGGTGTTAACACAATTTTCTTCCACGCCTTTTCAGTTAAGAATTTTCATTCCCATAATAGTTTCCACAGAAAAGAGTCTCTCCCATTATTAAGCCAATACCACGCAGAAAGAAATAATTCATCCGAATGATATTTTATCGATACTGTAACCACGTTTCCAGCAATTCCAGTCGAAGCAGTTCCGTAGCACGTGCTTCCCGTGACGAACTGGAACATGGACATCAACTCAGCCATCGGTGGCATATCGCGCCCCAGGGGATTACCAATAGATTTATCGCTGTTGTTGTGGGGAAATAGGGAATTAAAGCCTGACATCAGCTTGGCATCGCGCTTCCTCGACCCGTCGCCTAGATGGCTCTGGGGAAGCCAGCGGAAGTCCGGCAGAGTCGATAGATCATGTGGCGCGGGCGGCGGGGGCGGAAACCAGAAGGCCTCGAGCTCGACGACGTGCAGGCAGACCGTTTGGTGCGATTCGTTGCCGCCAGCTCGCGCTGGGTGCCATGCGCTCTGGCGGCGAACGGGGAGCACTTTGTGTCGTGGTGGTGCCGGGTTTGAATTAAGCTTAATGGTGGTGGTGCCGGGTTTGCATTAAGCTTAATGGTGGAGGTGCCAGTTTAAAAAAAGCTTTAATCATGGAGGTGCCACTCTCACATCAATATTCACAGGCATGGAGTCGCCAGTTTGAGTTGAAGCTTAGATCATGGAGTTGCCAGAATAAAAATGTTATTATTAAATTATGGTTTAATATCAATTTTTTCGTAATTCGGTGGAGGTTCATAGTTCAGCTACAGATAATTTTGCAGGCCCCGTAGTTTTGAGCTTTAATTTTAGCATTGAAATCGAAATTTTGTTCCCAGTTTGTTGGTGGAGGTGCCGAGTTTAGCTAAAAATGCTTTATTTCTGCATAACCTAGAGTTTTCGAATGTTTTGAGTCAAAATCAAATTTTGTTCTTAGTTTTAAAAGTGACATTACGAAATGTGCTGGAAATTAATGTCGCCGTGGGCTCGGAGCAAATAAAAGACGACCGCTGCCGCGCCCAGCCAAGTGGATAAGTGTGCTTAATAATAGGCGGCCACAAATCACTCTTCTTGCTTTCATTTCGAGCAATTCTTTGGGAATTATCTCGGAAAAAAGGGATTGGGCGTCTAAAAAGATAATGTATTTTCAAGCTGACAGCTTTGTTTAAATAAATTATTTTAATTAAATTGTTAAGTGTGAAGACAAAAAATAGAAAATAATATGAAGAGTTGAAAAGTTTAAAAACAGAGTAATTGGAATGGGACTGGCGAGAGGAAATTTTGAAGATTCGATGAAAAATTAAAAGTTGAAAAAATAGGCAAATATATTTAAGTTCAACTTTAACTTCTACTGATACATAGGTATATTTTGCCAATTTTTAGCTTCTATTCTTAGCATGCTTCATATTCTAAGCAATAGTATGTCGAATCAAAACTAATGTAAATGAAAAAGATTGTGTAAACAATTCGCCAGGCATACATTTAAAATGATTTCCAAAGGAACTGACAAATGGCAATAAAGTAAAAGTATGCCCAAAATAACAGCAGCACAAAATGCCGAACCCCTTCCTCTTGAATCCAACGAATCGCAGACACACTGTGAAGAATGTATTTCCATAGTTAACTATAAATCCAAACCAACCCAATTAGTTTTATCTCCGGAATGTTATATTGCCGAATCCTGTTGTCTTTCCGTTTTTTGTATCTCGTGTCAGAATGGGGGGAAGGAGGCTAAGTTTTTGGGCAGGCACCCATCCTCTGCCAAAAGCACTATAGTAACACACCTACTCGCTGTAGCAGCATCAGCGCTGTGTGTCACAACACCGAGCTAACTTTAGCGTGGTCGCGCAGTTGTTAGGATGCATCACAGACAATATCAAACAGAAATAAAATGCCATCGAACAAGAACTGTTTTTCGTTGGCTTTGTCGGTTGAGCAATCCGACGAATTAAAATGTATCCGCGTGTAAATATGCTGTGAAAAATGGTCACGTCTTATTGACAATATATACCAACTTGGCGACCCAATTTTTAGGGAGAGCAACGGCAAAACAAATAACTTTTGTTGATACACGCTGTCAAATTCACTCAAGTCAAACCCAACTAAAGTCGGATCCTGTTAGAGAAGATGCGTTCTGCGCGGCTTGCCTCTCAAATACTGCCTCTCAGCACGCAGTCAAAAGGCCGTGGGTTCAGTGGTGATTCCTGCCAAGCGACTTTGTGACTTTTACTTGATGCTTCTCATGCTTTACGTGATGCGTTATCGGTTCTGATGGATAAAATCCCTGTTGGTGTCCATGTTAATTTTTTAACTTTCTTACCGAGAACGGTGAAATCAGAGATAAGTAATCGCTCCTTGCAGGACTGACATACGAACGGAAATCAGCACAAATCTGATCATTCCGATGCCTAAACGACCTGCTAGTGACAACTGATAACTTGTCTTCTCCGGTTGGAGCCCACTATACACACAAGTTGAAAAAACATCGGGAAATCAATAAATATTGGGGTACACAAACCATGTGGCATTTTTACCAGGATCTTGCAAGATCTTTCAAGTTCTTGTGTCAAGATCTTGCAAGATCTAGATATCAGTTTTTGCCCGGTTTTACCAAGATTTTTCAAATTTCAACTCCAAATTGAGATCCCAACAAGGTGTTAAAACTGATTTTGCTGCATGTGGTTTGCTGAGTTCAGTTGCAATGGGATTTGTAGATTTGTATATTTTGCATTGCCATTTGCACTCCTTGTTTCAACATGGATACTTGGCATATATGACGTACACATGAAGTACCTATAGACACATGAAATTCGTAGACGGTGCATTTTCGCATTTTTCAGTGCATTTTCCCTCGTATTTACTGCGCAAACAGAACGATTGCTATAGTTTGCTGTTATACGTAGCAGTAGCTACGTTTGTTAGCGTCGGCTACTCCAAATATTTCTGTACATGTGGTGTTTATGGTTACTGATCGACCCATTTGGAGTGGAGATACGGTGGCAATGGAAAGATGAGAAAAATTCAGTAAGAAAATGAGTCTAATTTAAAAACCACAAAAATGCACATACGGAGCCGAATGCAGAGTCGGCACTGAGTGCGCACTCACACTGAGTCCGCACTCAGTGCACACTTAGGGGGCATTTATTGAAGCAAGTCCCTCAGTGCGCATTGAGTGCGGACTCAGTGAGAGTGCGCACTCTGCATTCGGGTCACGGTGTTTTTCCTAAGCATGGCAGTACTATAGTGTGCGGGTTTTGTACACGCTTTTCATTCCCGTGATATTTTGTTCAACGAAATTAGTTCATCCATAAAGCCCCACGAGGATAGCTAAAAACACCGAGATAACATTCCGACTCATTATGTTGTGCAGCAAGAAATGTTAGGGGTAGTAGGAGACGCGCAAATACATTGAAAGATGGGGGAAATAACATCTGTTTAGTATGCATGCACTGTGGTGTAGAGATAACAACGGTCTTCTGTATTATTCATCTTGAAATATCTTGACGAAGTATCTTGTGTTTCTTTCGACTGTTTTCACTGAATATATACAGAGGAAAACCACGAGCGAGGAAAATATTTTCCTGTCGATGAAATTAAAAACTTTAGACACAAAACTCTCGAAACAAAACGAATCTATTGGAGCAATGTAATTCTTCATTACAGCCGTTTCAAACTTAATGCGCTGTTCAAAGATGTTTCGACAGATTTATTGAAGCAAAGTTGAAAAGGAAGCCGACATGGTGGCCATTTTAGGTAGGTACGATCGCTTTTTCATTCTAACAATTTGAACTCTCCATGTTGACACGTACGTGCGAATGGACGCAATCAATTGTCGCACGTGTCGTTGATACGTGCGTGTGTTGAATTGCAGAGTTTGTTTTCATCGAGAGGACTGGGAAGTTGTCAGCCCGCTGGTGTCACATTTCTAGACTCGAAAAGTTGGCTATAGGACATCTCCACACCATCGTGAGGAGAGGAGAGAGTTGAAAGTTCAATGAAGCCCCTCGCAATTGCTGGATTGTGGGCCAATGATTTCAAAACTCATATATGGTTATCCGGTTCTATAGTATTACCCCCGTTTAGGAGAGCGGTGTTTCAATGTCAAAGAGTGAAGAAGAGCCAAAGGTGTCAACATTCGCAGGCCGTCCCGTTGTTCCTCTAAAGGGTTGAATGGCCTGAGCATCGAATGATTGACAGCGCAATGTCTGGAGTCTACAGAATAATATTTTTCTTCTTAACGTGAAAAATGTCATAGATAAAAATTATGACAATTCAAAATTCAAATTTTGGCCATCTTGCACAGTTTGGCTTCTTTTAGGAAATTCGAAAGTTTATTTCACTTCTCAAAATGAAACGAGGTTTTGTTTAATACCATGGGATCCTCCGAATCTCCTGGTAGTTTATCAAAAGTCGAGACCAGAGCCGAGTTATAACAGTCAGTTGAGTCGTATTTTTGTTGTTGTCTCTGCGACGGCCAATCAATTTGATGCTTGTATACCAGTGCATGGGGGTCTAATTTCCTCACGGGACAAATGGTACAGAACAGGCATGTCTACCTCTTCCTAATTCTTGCAATATAAAAGTTTAAAAATGTGTTTCAAATTAGTGCTATCTAGTTTTAAAATGTTTTTCAAACTAGGTGCTGCCAGCATGCCATTGGAGTCCCTGTTTCCCGATGTTTCGCAACCATGTAGTCTAGACAGTACCTACCTGTTTTACCTGGTTGTACCTGGGTATCTGGTTTAAACTGGTTGTACCTGGTTAAATCTGTGGTACCTGAACTTCCCCCTTAAAGAAGAGGTTCCAAGTTAGTACTTAACGCCAAAACGGACCAAGTATGATTGCCGGACACAGTTTTAAGTTGGAATAGTAAATTAACTACAAAGGTATATAATTTATATTTAAAAAAATAACGTCATATTGTAAGGAATTTGGGAATTTCGGGTCAAATAGATGCTAGTAAGCTATATTATCAACAAAGTAACACTAGTCAATGTGCAATATCTCATTTAATTAACAAATATTCGTCACTTGCAACCAAATAAAATATCTCTCAGTAGGTACTTTATCGGCGCGACATTTTCGCGCAGTCTTTCGACAAAAATATGTATATATCACTGCATGACGAAGAGGAAGTGGGCCACCATTAATTTCAACAGCTCATTTTGACAATTTCGCACACATGTTTTATTGGAGAGTGAGAGGGGAAAAAGATGGACTCGCGAAGACTGTCGCCCCAACCGCAGACAGCTGATCAAATGGGCAAAATCCGAACGCGCCCACGCGCTGTACCACTATTTTTACACGAAGTTATATACCTACCTAGAAGTGGTCCTCGACCAGGGCCAGAACGAGACCGTCTTACAGCGCAATTCAAGTAAAATTTGGCTACCAATACAAAGTATTTAGTATATAGATAGGTGTACGTTTGAGATGTATACCTAGTCTTTTTTCTCAGGTACTCTCAATGCTTTTCATGCTTTTTGTGCAACGCCGAAAGTGTCAAAAACAAGATTGATAGCAAATGGAGTGTAACAAAAATACACGCTTGAGTGTTTTTGCGCATCGAAAATTCGAAGTGTCAAATAGTTGTGCACTTTTCAGAATGTTTTTTTCCAAAAAAAAAAAGTCTAAACGGCTGCCAGTTTATAATTACGCGGTCAAACATTGCGTGGGTGTCTCGATTCGAAAATAATTTTTATATTTTTAAAGTAAAACGGTAGGAAAAAGCCAGTTAGATAACCTTCAGCGCCGGGGCAAAAAAATGACGACTCCATTGCATTTCTTGGCAGATGTACCTGTTTTATTTGACCTATAGGTTAAATATGTTTACGGTTTTTTGGTGCCGGAAATTGGTTAAATTTGAAACTAAGTGCACGTAGGTAATTGTTGCTTTAGCGTACAATCGGCCTAATTGAAACTATCATAAAGAACATTGCATCTCTTTATATATATAATATACATGTGAGATAGAGCGCATATATACGAAAGACGAGGGTGGTGACGGTAAAAATTTGGCACCAATACAAAGAAAACAACACATTATAAAAAGGTCTAAATATAATCTAATTACAGGCCAGAAGCTAAAGAATGTAAACGGTGTTTAACGCGTTGTACGCATCCCACGTTCGTGTGTAAATGATAAACGCAATTTGCTTACTTTAGTGTTACAAAAAGAAAAAAATAACACGGTAAACCATGGTTACAGCGTTAAAAACTATCGGATTAAATGGCTGACTTCACAGTTCGCTGACAGCATTCAAGCTTGGTTTACAAATACAATCAAATTGACATAATCAATGTATAAATGAACACAACTTCACTGATAAACTGCCTAATCCACCGTTAAGCTGCCTGCTATGTAGGTGTATTACGTTGCTTAACTTCTGACGATACGTATATTATGATATTATGACATGTATTATGATCTATTGACAATAAACGTATATTATTATATTTTCCTGCTAAATAGTGAAGTTTCTGTTAAACTGCTAACAAAACGTTAAGTTTACAGCTAGATAAAATGTACTCCTAGATGGCGACCTTACTGCTAACTGCTAGCAAAACGTAAAGTTAACTGCTAATTTGGTTGTAATCCTCCCAATAGGGAAGTCAGCCAGTTTAGCTCATTAAGCTGACAATGTACGCTCTGTACACAATATTCGAAAGAGCAGTTCAAAGCCATTTCGCGCACGATTTTCCCCAGGAATACCTGGCAAAAAGCCGCCAGCGGGCTCTGGTTTGACCTCGCACGCCGCATCACCCCGCGGATGTTTTAACTGATTTTCATGCTCCAGTTAGCGTCGCGACGGCTGAGACGACGTCGCGACGGCGTCGTCAGCTGACTCACCTGTCTTTCTCTAGCGCGCGCTCTCTCGCTGTTTTCCAGTGACGTAATCCCAGTGCTAATTGGTCGGTTCGTAAAAGTAGCTGCTTTATGGTTTGGGGCACCCTTAGGGGAAAGCGAGTACGTTTTAGACATCCCTTGTATAAGCAGAGCTTATCAGGAGCCGAGACTATAAACTAGCTCTCAGCATTGTCGAAATAAACAAGCTCTCGCCGGCAAAAATGTTTTAAAATTTTGGATTTCGTAACTTTTTGGAGGCGTATACGGAATATGGTGCAATCGCAATTTGTAAAAAGAACATGAGATAAAAATCACAAGCTTATGTTTATGAAAGCTTGGTAAGCTCCTCAGAATTTTATTGAGTTTTGAGTCTCTATATACCTATTTTATAGTTTAGCTGTGTTAATTAAAATAATGGACAAATAAGACTAGTTTTCCGTAAGGCATCTTCTCAGCCTTAAAGTCTGAACATGATGGTCACAAGCGTGCAGCGCGTTCAGCTAGACAATGATGGGCTGCTGCTCTACTAATGCACCTTCACTGCGAATGCACAACTCCTAATGTCGCTGAATTAGTGCGAGCATGTATACACAAGAAATTGAGATGGCGCCACTGTGGGAAGACATCTACTTTTCCGGGATTTCACAGCTCTGATGTCGATAAGGAACTTTTGTGTATAACTACACCAGCAAATGTCCTAAACACCGCTATTAGAACCTATTATCAAAGGTACCTGAGCTCTGTTTTTGACAGCGATTAGATTGTAGGTAGCATATAGTTAAACAGAACACTAACTTACATTAAAAGACAATAGATTTTAATGAGACGGTCTAGACATAGACACCGATTGATATAAAAGAAAACATTATATACTGACTCAGTTCTTTGATTTTTTCACCTCCACATCAAAGGATTCGAATTTCGTCCCGAGCAAATCAAAGCGCCTTTTGATGACATCAGACCGGAATGGCCATCAGGAATGCACAGCTCTACAAATGAGCAGCATCTTTGAACTTCGACTTAAAACCATCCTCCTAAACGTGCCGTGTCGATAAACTACCTCCACTCCTCGCAACACTATCCAAACTATATAAAAACAACATGTACGAAAAAAAAGTTATGCCTTATGTGTAACAGGAAGCTAAATATAAGTAAATGTCTACGATATAATATTCCACTAAACGCATGTAGAAGTTAAAACTGCAATATTTTAATATAAAATCTTACAAAATAGGGTTTATTTGCATATCAAGACATGAGCTCAAGCGAGTTTCAAAACTTGCAGCCAAAAGGCTGTATGGGTAGTTTTGAAACTCTTTTGATCGATTTTAAATTCTTTCAGCTCCAAGGTGAAGCAGCAAATATTTATTTTTCGTAACAACAACCCATAGCATGCAGTGAAAAATGTTCGTTTTTTAATTGAGTTGCCTAAACCAGAGTTCGAAAAATATGTGAAACTGTCCATAAGCACTCTTTGGCAGCAATGAGTCCTCTTGGAAGCTTCAAATTCCACTCTTCTATACATAATATTCTTCTAGGATGAAATAGTGCGTATAGCTACAGACTTTACAGAACCATATAAAAAAAATAAAACAGTGCAAAACTCGTGTAGCCAGGAAATTCTTCGCTACGTTCGCGTCGGACCATCTTTTTGAAGTCGACATCGTGGCTGCATTTCGGTCCTTTCGCTTTCTTCGCGGTCGAATTTAATTGAATCGATCTTGGCACCGGCTCCTTTCGGGGGGGGGGGTGGGGGGGGGGGAGCGGCGTCTTCAGCCCGTGTCAAGTATGAATTTTTATAGTAATGAGCGGATAAAACAGGTGCTGGCTGCTCGCGGATTGCGCTCAGTTCAGACCGAGAAACAACGGGCGTGTTATGAAATGTGTAAAAACTAACGGTAAACGCGCAATGCTGCGTAAGTGATAAACGAAATGCCGACGCATAAATTTCAGTGCTAACGTGTAATTGAACTTATTTGCATCTCAAGTAATAACTGGTGATATATATGATATGCTATTTTTATGAAGGGTTGTGGGGCTATTTTTGTGATTTGCGCTGTGTAAGTTGTCGCTGGTGATCGTGTAAAATAATATTTATGGTCGAGAGAGGGGGTCTGTACTCTGTATTATGTCTCCAGCTTGAATACTGCGTTTGAGATTTGTTTTTTGGCAAGACATTTCACTTGAAGAAGCTGGCTGATTGTATGTGAGAATTATAAAAATCCTATCAAGACGTAGCCGTGATCTTATATACAAGTCACCGTCTCCCAAGATATTGAAGTCAATTACATCTCCGTACTGGTTTCTATACATTGAACTTAAATGTCGAAAGCAATAATTCTATACACCTATAAATAGGTTAGGTATATATTTTTTAGTCCATATTTATTGGTCTTAGCTCTCAACTGAGCTACCAACTGAGCTATACTAACTGAGCTACAACAATATAACGACTTGGCTAAAGATTTGGTCGCATTATGGTGAGGTAGTTCAGAAAAAGGTATATCGCCCTTGATCATCCAACATATTATCGGTCTCTGTGCGCAGCATTTCGGAGGGTGAAATACCTGTTGCGACGCTCGGCAGAGGCGTTATAGTCTCCTGCGCCGCTGGGAGGATGAGCACTCGCGATACGAAGACATTTGCTGGAACCAACGAAAGACACCGTTAGACAAGACCAAGAAAATTGTGCACATTGGAACGGGTTCACATTGGAACAAGGTTAACATTGGAGCAGGGTTAACATTGGAACAGGGTTAACATTGGAACAGGGTTAACATTGGAACAAGGTTAACAATGGAGCAGGGTTAACATTGGAACAGGGTTAACATTGGAACAGGGTTAACATTGGAACAGGGTTAACATTGGAACAGGGTTAACAATGGAACAGGGTTAACATTGCAACAGGGTTAACATTGGAACAGGGTTAACAATGGAACAGGGTTAACATTGGAACAGGGTTAACAATGGAACAGGGTTAACATTGGAACAGGGTTAACATTGGAACAAGGTTAACAATGGAACAGGGTTAACAATGGAACAGGGTTAACAATGGAACAGGGTTAACAATGGAACAGGGTTAACATTGGAACAGGGTTAACAATGGAACAGGGTTAACAATGGAACAGGGTTAACATTGGAACAGGGTTAACAATGGAACAGGGTTAACATTGGAACAGGGTTAACATTGGAACAGGGTTAACATTGGAACAGGGTTAACATTGGAACAGGGTTAACATTCATTTCGGCCAGCGAGAGAGTTCCCATTCATTTGATCAAGGTCGACTTGTCAAGGTCGAATTGTCAAGGCCGCAAGAGGAATATCTTGCCCAGGTGTACGCTTTCCGAATGATAAGGAAGCAAAGCGTCAATGAACACCGCCATAATTGTTTGGTCCATGTAAAGGAAATCGCTCGAAAATATTACCATTTATTGTGGGATTTTCTGGGATTTGGGGAGAACGGGGGGGGGGGGGGGGGAAGGGGAGAGGTGGTAAGTTTAGACATGTAAAATGCCGTTTACTTTTACATCAACGCAGGATTTTATGAAGGCCTTTCAAGAACAGTTACGATTATTTTAATATTAAACAAACAACACGTAAAAACCAGCTTAAGGAACCTTTCTTCCATGAAAGAGGGCCACGAACTTTGAAGGTTATGAAAAGCTGAAACATTATTACTTATTTTCAAAGTTTGAAGTGCAGGAAAGCAAAAACTTCGTGATATTGTTCCAAAACTGATATAAGTCCTTTATAGATCCTTTTTAGGACTATCGCCATTCCATAAGTAACTAAGTACAAACAAATTATTGATCCCTACAACTGAAGTAACAAAATATAATATATAATTTAATATATAAACCTGTCTTGAATCGATGGAAAATCCGCGGCGGTAAATTATGGCCTGCAAAGAGGACTTCGAGTATATCTATAGTTGACACGCGCCTTCAAGCCCAACTATTCTACCTTGAAGAAACCAGCAAAGTTAAGCTTCTAGCTATCGATAATGATCGTGCCATCAACACCTCCTCAGCAGCTAGGGCCAGGGGAGCGGTTCTGGATGAGCGTCCTAACGACGCACCCGTGCTCGAGGCAAGCGAACCACGGCGGATGCGGGTAACACCCCGTTCACACTGGGGAAGTTAATCACTGTTAGCGGCTTAACTATGATCAAGAGGCCAGTGTGAACGGAACGCTGTTAGCGTTAACTCGGATTTGGCGTTAACAACGTTTCCAGAACGTGATTAAGAGCTAACTCAGTTAGTTTGCTCACCGCCCACCGGAACTGCGCGGCAGGAACGTTTTGTAGGATTGGAGAAGGCTGTGCAGTGTTGATTTTGTTTTTTTAAATGGCGTCAACGAGGGATATTGTGTGCGAAGCAAAAGATGGGAAAAGAAAGGACAATTGACGGACCACGAGGTGTTATTATTGATTCACGTGTGGGAGTCGCACGTGAACAGGCTCCTGGCCAACAAAAGAAACGGCCCGATTTATAATGATATGGAGCTCGAATTATAAATCTAACTAAATACATATTATGCATTAGATCAAGACGCCTTTTACTTCTCCTACGCTTCAAAATGTACTGGCTAATCAGAGTAACAAAACTCGCAGCACATCTTCATTTTCCATGATTGAAACGGTCGAAATCGGAGTTTTAGAAGCTTATGTATGTGGACGTACAGATTTGGAAAAAGATGGCCACTATGGCGTTAACCCCGTTTCAGTGTGAACGCTCAATTCAAACTCGAACACAGTTAGCCCACAATGCACTTCGCATAGCTGATCATAGTTAAACCTAACAGTGATTAACTTCCCCAGTGTGAACGGGGTTTAAGAGAGACTGATGGCCGGGCAATAAGTCCGCTCGTCGCCGCCATCCGTCAACATGGCGCTCACGTCAAGTCGGAGATGTGCGTGGCAAAACGCACGCATATTTTTAGAGGGGACACTGCCACATAGATTGCCACTGATTGTAGATTGCTGAGGATTGCTGTTGATGGCAACAGATTGTAGATTGCTGAGGATTGCTGTTGATGGCAACAGATTGTAGATTGCTGAGGATTGCTGTTGATGGCAACAGATTGTAGATTGCTGAGGATTGCTGTTGATGGCAACAGATTGTAGATTGCCACATATTGTAGATTGCTGAGGATTGCTGTTGATGGCAACAGATTGTATATTGCCACATATTGTAGATTGCTGAGGATTGCTGTTGATGGCAACAGATTGTATATTGCCACATATTGTAGATTGCTGAGGATTGCTGTTGATGGCAACAGATTGTATATTGCCACATATTGTAGATTGCTGAGGATTGCTGAGGATTGCTGTTGATGGCCACAGATTGTATATTGCCACATATTGTAGATTGCTGAGGATTGCTGTTGATGGCAACAGATTGTATATTGCCACATATTGTAGATTGCTGAGGATTGCTGAGGATTGCTGTTGATGGCAACAGATTGTATATTGCCACATATTATTGCTGAGGATTGCTGAGGATTGCTGTTGATGGCCACAGATTGTAGATTTCTGAGGATTGCTGAGGATTGCTGTTGGTGGCAACAGATTGTAGATTGCTGTAGATTTCCATATAGAATACCACGCAGATCAAGGTACTCAATCGTTCAAGTATGTACGAAAATGAAGTGCAAAATCGGATGTGTTGTTGAACACAAGAAAATAAATGCAATTTGGATCAAAACAGAAATTACTCTGCTCAGCACGTCAATGTTGATCGAGCTACAATGCAGTTTCTATTTTAATATTTTGGTGAAGATGCTTATTTATATTTTATATTTATTTCACACTGCAAATTATACAAGTATAGGTGGCAGGTTCCTTAATAATAGTTTTAGCTTTCACTAAACAAAATTAAATATATACAAATCAAAATACAACATTCCAATCATAACCAACATTCTAATAATTTTTTTTTGAAACTCTTCACGCTCTTGTAATCTTCTTCAACTATTCCCTTTTCTAATCCATTCCATTCTCTTCCAGCTCTGTTCAGAAACGAATACTTTCCTATATCTTTCTTGGCAGTCTTCAACACTATTTTCCATTCATGATCCGTTCTACATCTATTTCTCCGGTCAACCATCTTTACTTTTTTGCTTAACTCTTCCCAACCTCCATTTCCTCTCAGTACTCTGTAAAAACTGCTGAGTGTATCTATTTTCCTTCGTTTTTCCAAGGGTTCCCAACCCAATTCTTTAATCATGTCCGATGGTTTTTCAAAAATATTCTCCGTTCTTCCCTTTGAATTTTAATTAAAGTCGTAGATTTGACGACGTTTGACTAACCATTAAGTAGAGAAATAAAAAATAAACTTGTTGTCAGAATCTTAGCCAAGTTGTCTAATATCCATTCGCATGCCAGTCCTGGAATCACCATCGAACCCTCAGCCTTTTGGCTGCGTGCTGGGAGGAAATATTTGCGGGGCAAAAAGGGTGAAACTCGTCCCCTCATGTCGGGACCGACTTAAGAGGTGAAGGCGACACGCATTGAGAGGCGTTTCGAGGGAACGGAAGGGTTCGCTCGCTGATGCCGCGAAGATGGACGGCTCCGGGGGCTCACAGGAGCACAGCCTCTCGCCGCCGAGTCTCGAGAGGAACGTTTTTAATGGCGCCCAATAACAACTTCCGCTCGGTGCGATGCTTGCGGCGAAGAGCGACGGGAAACTGTGCGTAAAATAATTATAAGGCGGTTTGGTGTAGCGGTGCGTTTGAGCGCGCTTTTGCAGCGAGATGAATGGAATTTCTTTGAGTGTGAAGGGATGAGTAAGTGCTAAGGAACTTAGTGGTTGCGAGGGTCCTTAACTCGTTGCGAGGCAGAAGATGTAGTTAATTGCAGGAGTGACAGAAAGATAGGTATACAGAAAAAAAACATTAAAGGAATTGTGAGTTGAGTACCTATTGTCGAGTATATAATTAGTATAAGCATACTGTTTTCAGACATCGGAATCGCACAAATATTGAATTACACCCTGGTTTGGGGGGTTCGTATCCTTAGCCACACATTGCTGGAACAGAACTCCACACCGATTTGCGAGGGCTTTTTAAACACTATTTTCATAGCAAGCATTGTTTGACCCTTGCTTCGAAGCGTTGACAGCAAGGTGACTGAACTGTGTCACCATGCAATAAGCTCCAATACGAACTGGTCACCAACAGTGATGGTCAGCACTCCAAAACTATTCCCTGCAAATGGCTTGTCAGACCTTGGCACAACTCATGCCCAGTTGCACCAACGTCCTGATCAGAGATTACCACTTGATTGATGATTACAATTGGGTATGCTGTTTTATAATTGAAATCGTCAAATTAAATTAATCGAACCAATTATTAACATACTAATTAAAATAGTATGTAATTAACAGAAATTAAATTTCAGATTAAGCCCAATTCAATTTGACGATTTCAATGGTAAAACAGCATACCAAATTATAATCAACGATCAAGGAGGTAATCAGTGATTAGGACGTTGGTACAACTTTACTGGCCACGACACAACAAACTCACTCAACTAACTGCACTGATACAGTTTTATCCTTTGCAGCCGTCGATCCGTGTGATAAACACCAGTAAAAACTACATCGGCGGTAACACGACATCCTCGAACACCCACTGCTGATAGAAAACTGCCATAGAGCCTTTTGTCCGGCCAAAGACATGGCTTGTGAGTTTTGAAACTATAGCTCGTGTATAACAGCAGTGGGTCCTCGATCAAGGACTCCTTGATGAAGATGCAAATCTACACCCCTCCTAAACGTGATATGACGATTATAACGATTATAACGATTATAACGATTATAACGTGGTATTGAGTGGGAACACTGGATGCCAGTGCCAATGCCCCAAGGCCAATTGAAGGACGAAGGGTCGTGAACAGCGATCGCTGAACTCTCGCCGCCGGCTGGCGTGGCAGATGTGCGAGCTCCGATTTCCCGGGAACGTGGAAAACCACGAGCGCGCACTCATTAACACGGTGCGGCACAACATGCCACCACCAACAGGCTCGACCACGCGAACACGTTGCTTTGTTTTAGATGGCCGAGGGTCTTGCCATCAGATGATGAGAGGCGCTGATGATTTTACACAGATGGTCCACGGCCATGGTGATATTAACCACTCGAAATCTTGAGGTTAAGTCTAGCCCGTGAGAGAAGATGCCTCCGGCAAAGACTGCCCTCTTTAGTGCTACCAACTCATGCTACAGTCCAGCCCGTGAGAGAAGATGCCACAGCAGGGACTGCCCTCTTTAGTGCTACCAACTCATGCTACAGTCCAGCCCGTGAGAGAAGATGCCACAGCAGGGACTGCCCTCTTTAGTGCTACCAACTCATGCTACAGTCCAGCCCGTGAGAGAAGATGCCACAGCAGGGACTGCCCTCTTTAGTGCTACCAACTCATGCTACAGTCCAGCCCGTGAGAGAAGATGCCTCCAGCAAGGACTGCCCTCTTTAGTGCTACCAACTCATGCTACAGTCCAGCCCGTGAGAGAAGATGCCACCAGCAAGGATTGCCCTCTTTAGTGCTACCAACTCATGCTACAGTCCAGCCCGTGAGAGAAGATGCCACAGCAGGGACTGCCCTCTTTAGTGCTACCAACTCATGCTACAGTCCAGCCCGTGAGAGAAGATGCCACCAGCAAGGACTGCCCTCTTTAGTGCTACCAACTCATGCTACAGTCCAGCCCGTGAGAGAAGATGCCACAGCAGGGACTGCCCTCTTTAGTGCTACCAACTCATGCTACAGTCCAGCCCGTGAGAGAAGATGCCACCAGCAAGGACTGCCCTCTTTAGTGCTACCATCTAATGGAACTAAATTTAAATGGCGGGAAAACAAAATACTAATTTGGTTACAAACAAAAAATTGCACCATGAATCTGTTTCATGAATATGATATCACAATATAAAGAAATAAAATAAAAATACAAGCTTTGGCAATATTAAAAGGAGTTAGAAACCAATATGGCGGAGTAAAGAAGATGACAGGATTTAAGTAGTTTCAGGTTGGCGCTCATGTAAGCTACAGTGACAACTAGCGCTCCCAGCGGAAAGGTATCTTCTTAAATTAAAGAAACTATAAGGGACCCCCTGCAATTGGCTCCTGTTAGAGCCTTTCTATAGTTTGGGTAGATCACATCGCCTTCGGTTGATACATGGGTGGCTATCATGCGTCTTTTGTCTACTCGATTTCACTCAAAATCACTCAATTTCAAATCACTGCCCAGGGTTCAACCATAGGCTGGGAAATTGAAATCACTACCTTACGATGATCATACCCCTGAACAATGTGTGAGAAATCCGGGAACGAAACAACACGAAACGAAACATTTTGTTGCTCGGAGTTACTACTTGTTTTCCCAATTTTACGGATCCAATCATGAAAGCAGTGCAGAAGACGTGGACTTTGCGAATCCTGGTATATTTCTACATCGCTCGTGGATATAATAGGCACATAGACCGAAACCCAGGCAGAAACACCCAATTTGCAGCGACAAACAAAAATAGCATGGCAGCTCGCAGTGGATTAACAGCATCTTCGATTTATAAAACACAGGTGCTCAATAGACCAAAAGTGAACAACAAAAATTAAACGTTTTTCCAAAGAGACTCTCCGTCTCTTTCTTCACTTAATTTTGGCATCCCAATGCGTCTGTCCGACAAAAGGAAAAGCAGCAGGGGAAAAAAATCACCGCCCGAAGAGAATGAGCAAAGATGTAAAAATAATGTTGATATTTTTAATAATTCAACCGAATAGTCGACTGTTCTGTCACGTGTAATAAATCTGCAGGCGTCGTCGCGGGCGTCGCGGGCGTCGCCTTGGGTGAAAAGCGTCGGGCCAGAGAGTCACAATTGAGCTCTTTGCTGTCGTCACGATCTGAGCCGACGCCTACTGGATCACGTCTCCACTTCTCTTGCTTACGATGAACTCAGCACAGCTAAGGCTAATGCTGGGTTTACAGCTGGCAATGTTAGTGACACGAACATTGGCCCTGCCACCAATCAGAGACTCCATGGCAGAGTCGCGAACATGATGTCATGCACATCCAGAGTCTCTGATTGGTGAAGAGCCAATGTTGACGACTTTGTGTCATTGACATTGCTGGCTGTATAAACCCAGCTTGAATCACAGCCCAGGCCGTACTTAAGATTTTATCAGACTTCAGTTTCACAACATTTTTCTAGAACCTATCTCGTATCGTTATTCCAACATGTTGATGCAATGCACATATAAATTATAGTTATCCAGAATTCGAGCTGTACACCTACTTTTTAGGGGTTGCAACGACGAGCACTGATTTTTTTGCATTCGTTTGCCATTTTGACATTTTCAAGAACACGTTCACAAGAAGGAACCTTGCCACTTGACAGCGCCCTCTGAATGTTATTGTTTCCATTTGCTCGTACGGCAAAAATGGCTCTAGGTGGCTTTGACCTTGAACGTGTTGTTACCGCTAAAGGCCATATTCCACCAGGATTGCAACCTGCCGATCCATGGCCCTCTGAATGGTTCTGTTCCATTGGTGGTGATAGTGAAATTGCGATAAGGTGGACTAGGATCAGCAGGTTGCAACCCTAGTGGAATATGACCGTAATAATTTAGTATAGCAACGCTCGCGTCACAAGAGCAACAGGAATAATTTTCATCCAGAAGGCCTTGGTTGTGTGCTCGGATATAAATTCAATGTGTGCTGTCGATGGCTGCCATGCTTTGTCACACACTTTACTCCGAGTTGAGATCCCCCAACTGGGAGTTACAACTGAATTCAGCCAATCACATTTGTAAAACTTTGTACAACTTGACATTTACTTTTTTTGAAAAGTGGTAGGCAATACCTTTACGTCCTGATCTGACAAACTCTTTTTACTCTGCAGCTCAATTTGGTTTGTATTGTAATGAGATTTTTATACATGCAAAATAGAGAAGAATAGAATAGAATAGAATAGAACCGACGAACGAGAGAAACAGGCTCGATCAAGTAGGCCTTGATCCTACTAGATACGAAACAGCCAGATGGATGCTTAGTTCCGAGGGGGTGGGAGGGGAGGGGCGGGGAGGGGAGGGGAGGGGAGGGGGGGGGGGACCGACGCCTCTAGGCGCTGCGCCGCGACGTCTGAAAAATCGACGCCTACATTCCTGTCTTGGGAATAGTTGTGTCTCGCATCCAAGCGAACACGGCTCGCTGGATTACATTTGATTAGATTTCCAAGACTGTCGCTAAGGCTACGTTACAGCAATGAATGGTATGGAAGATATTATTGTGACAGTTGCTAAAGCTGCATGATGTTAATATATAATGTTGCATTATGTATACGAGCACCGCCCGAAGCAGGAATTTTCCACGAAAAGTGCATTATTCTGGATTAGCGTATTTGAATTACCAGGCTTGTCGTGAATTCTCTTGGTGGATGGTTGAAATTTATACCACCAGAAACTTTTAAGTAGGTATAGTAGACCAACTACAGAGCGTCTATTTACGAAAATCTGTTTTTTTCTTCTTCTTTCAAACATATACATAACCGAATTCAGTGGTCTGCGCATACACTCATATTTTCCTCTCTGGTTGGCACTACGCAAAAAAAAATGTTATGAGGAAAAAAAGAAAACCTATTCCTCTTAATTTTGAGGTTCTTCCAAACAGCTATATGGGATTTTCGTTAATCTATTTTAAGGTAAGCCATACACTTACCCTCCTACACTGGGTAACCTTCAAAATAATCGTCCTGAGTAGAGGTCACGCACAAAATAAACCTAGACCAAGCTTTTGCACAAAAAAAGGGGCTAAAACAGCGTAGTTTCGCATCCATAACGCATTATTATACAACGTTCGAACATCTTGAAGTCGTAAAGTTGAAGCGTCTTGGCTGGAATATAATTAAAAGTCCATGTCTTGTCGACGGTAAAATGTTAATTAGCCATAATGTTCTCGGCTATTCGTGCCGTAATTGCCCCATATGCGTGTTTAGCTAATTTTACGGCTCGCAGTTTATGATAGACGCGGGCGCTGCACTATTTAGGCACCCAAAGATGCATGAGATTAGGTACCAACAGAAGCATATGATTAGACAACAACAGTTATATGGGATTAGGCACTAACAGTTGCATGGGATTAGGCAATAACAGATCCCACCCCTGGGCGCCAATTGTAGTGCGAATATTTGAAAATATCCCACCCCTCGGCACCAATTGTAGTGCGAATATTTCAAGATCTCATCCCTGGCTACTACATGAATTGCCAGTAATTTCCTGCTTTAGTAAAACGGAGTTTATTTGTTAGGAAAATTATTACAGAATGTAGTATCTATTTGTGATTTTATCACTTCAACCACAAAATATTGAAGGAAAGTAGATTTTCAGTCCCTTTAAAGCGTAAATCAGCGTGTTTCTGAAGGGTTGTAAGACAATTGAAATTTTAAGAAGACGCCAGCCGTCTTGGATGAAACAAACCGTAGCAGACAGAAAAACAAACCCCGCCAAACCGTTCGCCACTGACGTCACTGTCAAAAACAACTGGCCATACGTCACGGAGCAAATGTTTAAATAAGATTCTCTCCAGTTTCGACTTTGACGCATCGCGGAAACATTCAAATTTGCATCTAAAATGGTATAAAAATAGTCGACTTCGGTGACGTCACTAGGCCCCTATGTTGGCGTTGGGAGGGGGGAGCCACTCATTCATGAGGATGGCTCACAGGTTGATAAATCTGTCACAGCTTCCTCGCTGAATCAACCCTTCGCAAGCAGCTTGGCATCTTAAGGGTGAGGGGGAACCCCTGTTCAAATAAGAATGTATATGAAATATTTTTAACATACAAACCTATTAGTGACAGCCCAAAAAAAACTAGCACCATACGTAATTAATCAGGCTTTTAAATTAAGTAAGATTTCTCTTCGTGGTGACTTGAGGATTGACGAAAATTATATCTGCAACTGTCAAAAGTAATTTAAAGGGTTTTTCCTAAACGTTACGTTGACTATACTATGCTTATTGTCCACACCGAAGTACCTGTATTGGTTCGTTGAGTTTAGTTGAGTTGATGAGTTAAGTAGACCTACATTGAAAAAAATGATAGTATTGCGAAGTGAGTTAAGCTGATGTGATTCCTCACTCCGTCAACTGCCAACTCTCCCAAACATTACTAAAGTCTTGCGTTTTACGGTCACCCATTCAAATCCCGGCGGCGCGCACTGTTGCTTAACTTCGATGAATGTACAAAAACACCGTAGTGGCGCACGGACTTCGTTGCGAAATATGACAATTGACAGTCATTGTCGATCAAGGCGTATTGGCATCGCTATCCGTATTCGATTCGCCAGTTGGCGATGGGCATTTAGACCCACGGTCACGGACAACGAATCGGGTTTTCAGAAATATCCGAAGCGTCTCAACGAATCAAATAGTTAACATAGAGGTATCTTAACGAATCGCTTAAAACTAAAGTGCATGCTATTTTTGTAGCTTACAAAGAGTAACTTTGGGCGATTCCTTGTTGCTATAGCTACAGATGGTAAACAGATCGTGGGCGGAACACGAGATCATCTTGTGTACCTACGAGTCGGTAGGGAGGTCTGTTTTCTTTTCCTCGGCTCTGATATCGGTTAGTATCGTTTTAGAGTGTGTTTCCGTTTCGTCATCTTTGGCTGCGGCCAGCAAAATAAGTGTGTCGTCAGCGAGTAATTTGGCGCGAATAAATCGACTGATTTGTTAGCACAACAATGGTTTTATTAAGGTGTATAAATTTGGTTGCCAATGTTGGTTTTAAAACGTGTAGAGATTGATTGAAAAGGATGAATCAGATTGTTGCCCAATGGGAAAAAAAGATACGAAAATAAACTGATGTAGGCAGATAATGTGCACTTGGATATTTTGGTGAAAGTCAAATGTGAGACCGACTGATTACATTGAATAAATAACGAAACTGATACGAAAGTTCTGAATGCACTAAGCCTCCAGTAAAAGTATAGCTATACTCCATTTCACGTTAAGAAGGAGAGTTGATTTGCATCTTCCTCAAGGATCCACTGCTGCTAGAGATTAGTTACAGACCCAAAACTTCCCCAACAGCTATTTGTCCAGCTCAAGACAAGGCTTGTGAGTTTTGAAACTCTACGCTCGTGTCTAGCAGTAGTGGGTCCGCGAGGAAGATTCAAATCCACTCTCCTTCTTAACGTGAAACGGAGTTTAGGTAAATGACGCCTAACAGGTCAACGCAATAGACAAAAGTACGGAACAAAATGTACTATCCACACTCTAAACTCCATTTCACGTTAAGGAGAGTGGAGAAAAGCATAATCCATTGTCTGTCATCACTTCACACAGATCCTAAAAGAATAAATATTTGAAGTTCCGTTTGCTGAATGAATTACAAAAAAAAAACGCGAAATGCCGCTCTGAGAGTGGGCCCATCTTTTTTGTCTGATGTTACTTGCTAGTCACGAAAGTACAGCAAGTGTACAGAGCTTCCATTGAGCTTTAAAAAGTTTAAAACTGCCGGACGCACTGATTTTCAAAGGGTATAAACAACGCATTTCCAACACATAGTAGTGACTTTGAAAAAGCAATACACACACAACAGACTACGAAATGCTATGGTCGAGCGCAGCCCGCGAAATCGTAAATATGAAACATTATGTGCGAATTGTGAGCTAAATTTAAAAATATATCGCAGCAAAGACAGACACGTTCTCGACGTTTCATAAACGTCAGCTTTTTTGTGAAATGCTTGTTTCGATTTTGATTGATTTCTTTGATAAACATACAAATCACCACGGTGAAGCAGCTTGTGAAATATAATTACAAAACATGTACATAATATTTCTTAGAATTTATGAGAGCGCAATTGTACAAATAAAAGTTCCTTCATCATGAGAGAATGAATTATGTTTTTAAACCTGTTGGTTGTGTGCTTTTCCTTGTCAGAGAAAATGATTTACAATTCTATTTCCTACGCACGAAAAAAAACACAACCAAAATATAATTTTCCTATCCTTCCTGGTTTTGTAAAAAAAGTTAATGCCTTAGGTATATTAGGCATCCACAAATTGATACTATTCCTAAACTCAATTAAACCTACTTAAAAACACAAAATTGCTTGTCTTGCTTGGATTGCCATACAGATTTATAAACAATGCACAATTAATTATGGTCATCACAAAACAAATCCTTTCGCGATTTAAACCAATCATAAAAAGTCGTACGATTCCAACAATTAAACTGTGACTGATCACACACAAATAATCACGTGAAGTGGCGAGGTTTAGACTTTTCTTTGGTTGAGGAAATCACAGTTCACCAGTTCACCATATTTACCAGACGTTTGTAGTTCCAAATTTGTGTTTAAATATCAGTTTAAGGTGGAATGATCACCTTGGACAACGAATTTCAACCAAACAATTGTTTACAGGCAAACTATTAGTGACAGCCCCACCAAAACAGCTCACCTCCTAGGTTATATATGAGGCTTTAAAATTACGTAAGTCAAATTTGTGGGCTATGATTAGTTTGGCTAATTAACGTCCGTAACTAGGACAAATTGTGGTTACTATGGAAACTAAAGCTTCCCACAGTTACGGACGTTATTCATCCTAAAAAATCATAGCACAAAAATTATTCTCATTTAATTTGAAAGCCGCATAGTACATTTCCTAGGAGGTGAGCTATTTTTGCAGGGCTGTCACTATAATAGTTTGCCAGTAAACAATAATGTCCGGTATAAATTCGTGGGCCAATTGGTGACTATCCCACATTAAAATCGGTTGTATCTCCGCAAAAAGCCGGCAGTGGGCGCGGCGGGAAAGGTCAGTGTTGCGACGCAACGCGAACGCATTACGCAACGCTTTGTGGACGTGCGTGCCGAGGAAGTGAATGGGTTGCGGGGGCGAGGACGAGGATGAGTCGAGCGACGTCGGACGGCGCTAAAAGGCGTCGCCGAGCGCCGTTTCCTCGTGACTCGGCGTTTTCAGGCTTGGGAAATGTCGACGTTGTTTCGAAGGTGATTCAGATTATTTAGGGGGCACTTTAATCTTCGACCTTTGCTATCCCGTACCGGAGCAGTTATCGAAGCTTTAATAGACAAGTCCAGGCACGAGGAGCGACCCTAGGAGCCGTGTGTTTTAGCTTGAAGGCCGATGCCAGGGTGTGGGAAAGATTGTGAGGTCTTATGGACTTTGCATTGAAATCGCCATCATTTCAAACCTTTGCACCAACGAAGATATCCATCAAAACTATATGAAATTTTAACACGTAATAGAAATAATAGTCATTCTTATAAAGTTCAAATTTCAACATAATGTGACCAACAGAAGCTTGTTGACAAGCCTCCAAACTCGGCTAAAACCCGCCTTGGTCCTGTGCTATTCGTATTCCGTTTCCCACAATCTTCCAGTCCAGCAAGTCAGACCGAAGCGCCGTGACGTCAGAGGGGCGAACCATCAGGAGTTGTGTATTGCCATGGAACACGTTTAGATTTGTTATGATTGTTGTAATGGTGGGTAATTTAATTCATAGTTTTGTGATATTACGATATATGTATCGAACAGAATTAGAATTGAAATACGAATTAAACAAAACCTCACCGTGGGAAAATTTTGGAATATTGGAATTTTCGGTTGGTAGCTCTGAGAGCAGTCGGTAATCTGCTCTGTGACGTCATGCTCGATCGCAGATTTGCTGTCAGAGCGATCTGAACCGAACACGCACCTTATTGTCAGAGTGACAGAATATTATAAACAAACTTTTTTACCTCAGAGTCTGAAAATATATGTACTACATTCACATCATAATCCTTTATTTGTGGGTTCTTTTTTGCTTTTAAAAGGTTTTGATCAAATTCCGCTTCATCTTCACTGTATATACTTGAAGAAGTGTTAAGCAGTACCAAAATCGCCGTCAAATTTCGCGCGGCCCTCTTGCCAGATTTGGGTGCTGATCTGACAAAATTCTCGGAGCAAGAAATTGTTCTCTCAGAGCGATAAGCCGTACCAACCGACCATCAAAATCCACTCTGGAGCGCTCAGGTTTGACCAATCGAACACGCGACTTGCTCTCAGAGTGCTCTCAGAGTGCTCTCAGAGTGCTCTCAGAGTGCTCTCAGAGTGCTCTCAGAGTGCTCTCAGAGCAATCTAGAGCAACCAACCGTATTCGCCATCAGAGTTTTTTTTACCAAACTGTACGACCCTTGCAATCGACTCTGATATGTGGGCATCTAGCGCGCCATTAGCTAACAGCAGCTGGAAACACCCACCCTTAAGCTGGGTTTATAGCTAGCAATGTTGGTGACACGATGTCGACAACATTGTCTCTGCCACCAATCAGCGACTCTGGACGTGCATGACGTCATGTTCGCGTCTCTGAAACGGAGTCTCTGATTGGGCCAGAGCCAACTTTGATGACATCGTGTCACTGACATTTCTAGCTGTAAACCCAGCTTTAAGATACTATACAAGTATAATACAAGTATAAACGAACCAGTCGTTCGTGCCACGATAGCCAAACAATACTATAGCAAATGTCCACACTATTTATTTTTATTTACAAAAATGTAATTTGTTTCCTTTCCTGATGGCAAAAATTTGTCTGCAGATGACCTCTGGGTGCTGATTATGTAACTTTTTAGCGGTCGGTTTCTTCGGATAACAACCTGTATCTAGGGGCATTTCAATGTTATTTGGTCGAGATAACGAACGTTATCTCAAACGAAATTTTACACAATCGCCACTCAGGGACTACTACTTTGATTTTTCTTCGCTTCCACTTCTCACAGCCTTCTTATTCTTATTCTTATTTTTCTAGCAAATTCCGGGTTATAAAGAGCAATATTCAGCAATTCCATTCACAAGGTCTTGGTTGTGTACCCAGGACCCCTATTCTGTAACATTAAATGTGAGATAAAATGAAATGAATTTGAGAACCTTCATTTGTTCCATATAGGAAAAGGCACTCGGAGTTGTCAATTTCTTGTCATCTCACTTGGAAAGAGTTATAAAATAGGGATCCAGAGCGAATTTTAACTGCATACGCAATTGATCTCATCAACGAAAGTTTGAAACAAAATGAAGACGCGTCGGATAGGAAATCCACGGCCGATTGACCGCTGCGAGCTGGTCCAGCGCAGACGATGATGAATCACGGGAAGCCGAGCGTCTCGCTCCAAACTACACTGTGAGCCAAAATAGCATACTTAAATAACCTAATTACGGTGCAGCCACAGAGATATACGCAAAATGGTCTAGCTCATAAATATGTCAACTGGTGTCATGAAATTATTTTTTTTTTTAAATCACGACTCGAAAAAAGTTGGTGGCTGGCTAATTTAACTGCGACTGCGCGCTTTGGGAGTTGAGGCTTTCTCGTCTGTGTTTATAAGTGTGTGTTTTAGAAATGGAGATTTGCCGAAAATGATTGTCAGTCGCATTTTCCAGAAAATAACATCGAACCTGCTTGGCAGTGGTGTAACTTCAAATAGGAGGCACCAGGGCAAAAAAAAACTGATGCCCCCCCCCCCCCCCCTCCCCACGCGGCGGGAGGAAAACTACTCCCAGATTTGTGTCACCCTCGGCATCAATAAACCATTCCCTGAAAAACGGTAATCGCCTTCTTTTCGGATTAACTTGTCTAAAAACCCATTCCCTAAAATACGTCATGGCCTTTTATCGTATTAACGGCCTTTTATCGTATTAACTTGGGCCTCTGCGGGCCCCAAAACATCTGCACGGAGTCCCCGATAAAAACTTTAATTTGAACATTCCAGTAGATGAAGGAAGAGTATGTCTAGTCATGGGACATCACCATAATTTGATATTTGCAAAAATGTGTATGGTGCAAATATCAATTATTGTGGTGATGTTCCATGACTAGATACACACTTCCTATACATCTACTGTAATGTTCAAATTAAAGATTGGAATACATTTAGGGGTTCATTTCAGTGTTTGATTGGACCTCAGCATTCAACGATTAAGTGGGGGTGGGAATTGAAGGATTAACCGTGAGGAGCACTCTTAACTACGTCGTGATCGTCTCAACTTGTGTAACTTGTGACAGAATGGCGCGGCTCCTCAAATCTGCCCAAGGTCACGTCAGGCTATTTATTTACACAATACGCAAATAGCTGTCAGTTAACAACGTACCACTGTTCTTGTGGGGCGGCCAAGATTTCTGCTCTTAAATGTACCAACAAATTTTGAAACGAGGATATAAGTTGGAGTAGAGTATACTGTTTTCTGCGTCCACAGCAGATAAACAAGACGAGAACGACAAGGATTCTGCCACGGTTTGCAATAACCACGGATAAAAGAAAATGTATATTTATATCCATCTCAAGCATAGGTACCAACTCATTGCTGGTCATTTGTCATGTGCGAGTACCTCCCCATCATTAATGACAAAAACTTAATATTGGTGAGCATGCCAATTGTATTTTTAGCGAGGTATACGCAATAAATAAAAAAACTCCATTTATTATCCAGGTCACAACAATGCTAAAGGGTAAGTGGCGGCTGCTAAAATATTTCAGATTTTTAAAACCTGTGAAGTCTGGTTCCAACATTGCAAACTTGGGAAAAAAACATAAAGGGTGGGTCGTGGGAACTGTAAGGAATAGGTAACCGTAATCGCATCAGGAATAAAACACAAACGTCAAAAAGTAAACATATACGACAACCTACCAAAGCAAAATTGACAATGATATCATATCTTTTTGGAATGGCAGTGAAATCTCATCCCATCCCTGTTCCCCACAAATACCCGATCCCCCCCCCCCCCTCAATAATTTCCCCTCCGATCGACGCCAAGCGTCGCGACGCCGGCCATGCGTCACAGCCACCTGTGGCTCGCCTATGAAGTGACGTCACGACGTCGAAATGGCTGCGTCAGCGCACGTCATCAAAGGGCTGCGTCAGCGCACGTCATCAAAGGGCCCAGTCATATCGACAGATCACGTTCTAGAGGTGAGCGGCCAAAATGTGATTCTGTCATCCACGTCATAAAAGGCCCACGTCTGAAAGACCCACGTCTGAAAGACCTATGTCTGAAAGACCTATGTCTGAAAGGCCCATGTCTGAAAGGCCCATGTCTGAAAGGCCCATGTCTGAAAGGCCAGTGTCTGAAAGGCCCATGTCTGAAAGACCCATGTCTGAAAGACCCACGCCTGAAAGGCCCATGTCTGAAAGGCCCGTGTCTGAAAGGTCCGTGTCTGAAAGGCCCGTGTCTGAAAGGTCCATGTCTGAAAGACCCATGTCTGAAAGACCCACGCCTGAAAGGCCCCATGTCTGAAAGACCCATGTCTGAAAGGCCCTTAAAGACCTATGTCTGAAAAACTCATGTCTGAAAGGCCCATGTCTGAAAGGTCCGCGGCATAAAACTAAGTTTACGTCAAAAAAGGGCTTGTAACCAGGTGATGAAACTAGGACTACGTCAAGAATCTAGGTGCACGCTATGAAACTAGGGCCACGCTAGGAAAAAAAATGGTTACGTCATGAGAGTAGGTGCATGCCATGAGACTAGGACCACGTCCTGGCCATTGCGTGGGTCCTGGCCATTGCGTGGGTCCTGGCCATTGCGTGGGTCCTGGCCATTGCGTGGGTCCTGGCCATTGCGTGGGTCCTGGCCTTGCATGGGTCCTGGCCATTGCGTGGGTCCTGGCCATTGCGTGGGTCCTGGCCATTGCGTGGGTCCTGGCCATTGCGTGGGTCCTGGCCAATGCGTGGGTCCTGGCCATTGCGTGGGTCCTGGCCAATGCGTGGGTCCTGGCCAATGCGTGGGTCCTGGCCATTGCGTGGGTCCTGGCCGATTTGAAATCCACGCATCATCGCTGCACGGTGTGGCGCACCCTATTTCTGGCCGCTTGGTGTTTAAATAGCAGCGAATTGTTTGCAGTTGTTTAACGACGTTGGTGGCTTGCATGACCATTGGAGCTGAGCTTATGGGGGTGGTCTGTTTAACGGCGTTGATGGCATCCATCACCTTTGGAGCTGTTATGGGGGTGGTCTGTTTAACGACGTTGATGGCTTGCATGACCTTTGGAGCTGTTATGGGGGTGGTCTGTTTAACGACGTTGATGACCTTTTAAGCTGTTATGGGGGTGGTCAGACAAATGACTCGTGTGTTATTGCTAGTTGAAATATGGATGGTCATACTAACGATTTGCGACGCAATATAATGTATTTCACAGGCACCTGCGTCAATGAATGATTGGGTGTAAACTGCAAATATGCGTTATAGTAATTCAGCAAAATATTAATGTTGGGAAGATAGTTCATAGACCTGAGAATTTTGGCAATTTTAGCAGTTGAAGGCATAAGGAATAAGAAGTGTTGCTACAAATCCATTTTGAATCAATCTACTCCACTAATCTATATAGTTGAGAGGTAAAATAAGAAGGTGAATGGTGACTACACATGATGTCCTTGACTATCATGAAACGTGTCATGCATTTACGGAACAAGAAATTAGTTAAAATCGAAGTAGACGTCCGAATTCAGTTTGAATTGCTTCTTTGTCTTTTTGCTTAATTATTGGCTCCTTGACTTATGGACCCAAAGTGTTTCGAAGTTCAGAGTTTAATTTTTGCCCAACACCGCTTGACATTTGGCGCGTCCGTCCGCGAGACGACGACGCCGTCTGCCCGGGGGCGTCGTCGAGGCGTCGTGACGCCGTGTCCGGGGGCGTCGGCGAGGCGTCGCGACGTCCCGCGTCGTCGGGCGACTGAGCGGCCGCCAAGCGCGGCGTCGGCGAAGCGTCGCCAGGCAGAAAGAGTCGCACGTCGCCGTGCAGGTGACCATGATAATTCGCTAATTGCTGGGAGGAATCCTATAGCGTCGCGACGCTATTTGGGCTCAGGGCAAAGATTTTGGCATTTTATATCTTACACAAAAGGAAAAATAATTACATTTTTAGTCCACTAAAAAGCCGATGTGTCACATCTTTTTATTTTAAATAAATTTTTAATTTTGTGACCGCTGTTAAAAGTCGTTACCGAAAGCTGAACTCGAATCGCTTCTTGGGAAAGTAATTACGGCCGACAAACTCATGCAGAAGCCCTTCAGATGTCGCCAAGGAGGGCTTCTCATTTAGGCCGTTTGAGGCCTCAAACAATTTGAGTTTTATTAGTCTTCAATGCTGTTTTTAAACAACGTTACAGAGCATAAACACTTTAGTCTGATCACAACTTGTGGCCTGGGTAGCGATTGTGTTAAAAGATATCGATCGGTATCCAAGGGCAACCGATCGACAGCTTAAAGTTGTCTGTCTATTTTAATGGGCCGTGCTACCGTTAAACATCGATAACTCGTCGATAACTTTACACCAACGCTACGCTGATGAGATAACGGCTTCGAGGGCAAAAAGAGTTATGGTACAGACTGCAATTATTCGATCGTGGGTGGTACATCTAACTATATTGGTACGTGCAAGCAAGCGTCTCTTGTTTTTTAAGGTTTTTTGGAAGACTTGGTTGAAATTTGTTGAATATGTTCAAAGTAATACGCGGCTAATCACTCCTGAAGTCCCTTGGTTACTTTGTAACGAAATGAGAAACGTTAGTTTCTATTTACTAACGGTACATACGGAAAAAGTCTCGGTACGTGACAGGATAATTTAGATGTCTTATACCGAAAGATGTCGCAGAGCAAATCCAGCCGTTTAGATTTCCCTTCCAAATAAATGGCGTCGTTTTTTTAACGAACTATACCTAGCGCTGCGAGGCGCCCACTGTAAAATCATCCTAACAAATCAATCAACGAGCGAAAACCTGTCCAAAACCCCAAGAATTCACCTTCAATGACCATGAGAGTGTTTATACAAGACTCACCGCTGCGTCCTGCTAAATAATGTCCCCACAGAGAGAGAGATAGAGAGAACTTCTTATTATTATTATAAAAGTTGGCAAAAGATCTCGCACTCTAAAAAAAATGCTGCTGCACAGAAAGCATAATATTTTATAATTAACTCTTTTCATTTCGCAAGCCGGCCATTTTCACGGCGACAAAACAAATCAGGGCAATTTGTCACACGACGTTGGCGAAATGGCGGCGAAACTACAAGTGCAGCCCCGCGCCCTCGGTAATTGCCCGTCGAGAGAATGCCTACGATATTATCATGTGTAGTGCGTTCGCGAATTACTGGTCAAAACCACTAGAGATATCAGGGTAGGAAGTCGTGTTTCTACCCTTGTAAGCTCTGCTAAGCTCTATTGTGTTCTCTTCGAGAGTGACAACTGACGGATCTCCTTGCAAATAGCTGCGTTGTCACTTTCGTCCCTCTGGTGTGCTTGCCTACCTGATGATTGGCAATGAAGGGGTTTCCCCGAAAATTGGCAACACAGGGCTGTGAAAGGGACAGAGTTGGTGCAAATTCTTGACACATGTCAAGATACACATCGTGTTAAAAATGGCGTTGTCCGAAGCCCTGAAGTGGTTTTGACCTGTAATTCGTTAAATAACTATATACGTTTGATTTTCTTATTATACTCTTAAAATTAGCAAATACATTTGGTATACTTTGCGAGGTGCGGAGGTAAATAGCAATAAAAAAAGCTGTATTGATTCAATAATTTACAAATACCCAAACCATTATTTTACATTATAGGCTACAATCTATATTTTTTTTTAATTTCCTGATTTACGATCGGTTCAAAACATTTTACGAACAATGGAAGTTCTTTTGATGCAGCGTTCAAAAATTAGCCCAGTTTCACGTCGATAGATTGTGTACACAATTTCTAACAACTCTTTCAATCGTAACATAAGTTCTAGTGAGATCACCGAAGTTAAGCAACATTGTGCATAGTCTCGACATTGGATGGGTGACAATCATTAAAATGACTCGGGTTCGTTTCTGTGGAGAGACGTGATTTAGAACCGCAAGTGCCTACCTTAATCTACAATCAAACAGCAATGATTTGTGGATGAATCGTGTTCTTTATGTTGCGTAAGTGTTCGAAACGTTTCCTTTAAATAAAAGTTAATAAAACGTCCCTTAAATAAACGGTGATTAAAGTGTAAGCACCAAGATTCTGTGACTGCCATCTAGGCTAGGCAAGGTTCTCCGCATCATAATCATCATCACCAAAGAATTGCCTCAAATTTTCATGTTTTCATAAACAGCTAGAGTCGGTGTCAAAGCTGGAAAAAATATCGAGCAAAACCGTGATGATATTCGAAAAATTAACAAATTAAGGTCAGGGCGCACCCAAAAGCGACCATACATACATATACAGTCCAAAAAGCGCCCCTGGCATTTGCAGCCGCGTAGACACATCACAGTCTGGTTACATGTTCTTGTGTCAACAATCAAGTGATGCAGAATCATTATTTACGAGGCCGTGTAAACGGTATCCCCCCCCCCCCCGTAAAGCGTACTTGCAAAGCGGGCTGCAACATTTTGCATCGAAGGGGAGGGGGCGGGGAGAATTGGGTCAGACATTATAAACCCGAAATTGACACACAAATAATTCTTTGAACGGAAATGAGCGAAGGAAAAAAAGCGTGGGTTAAATTTGGCGCCGGACCTAGGCTAAGAGCTTTATATTTAACCTCCCTTTTGGACATTGTAACGTTTAGCAAACAATTATTTTTACTGTTATTTTTAGCTCATTTAGTGGATGAGATTGCGTCATCCCCCGGTTGGTTCTGTCGCAGTTTTAAATACAAGTCTGGACTTTGGAGATGGTTGGGGTTTGGGTTTTTTTGGGCGGGGAGGGGGGGGGGTGGAAATGACCACGGACGATGACTGCAGTCTATATTACAAACATCCCAAATCTAATTGGACCCGAATTGGTACAGAGTTCGGAATTCAGAAATCAGCTGATGATTTATCCACAACTTTCATGACAGTAAAGAGTCAGAGGTCATGGAGGTCCGGGCATATTCAGTAACTTTCAAGATATTCATTGCTAAAGTAGAACATTGTCTGGCTGCGTCGTTGCAGAATATAACGATTGATTATTCAAAACAAACCTTGTTCCTTGGTATAGATTTGTTATGTTCAGCAAACAATTTTGTTTTCGTTTCGTTTAACAGTCGCCCATGCATTGTGGTACCACCCTTTGATCTTTAGAGATATGATTTCGAAAGTGAAAAAGTACAAATGGGCCGTACATTAACCTCAAAACTTCCCGATTTAAAGCCAACACGATCACGTGACGCGAAAACATCAAAAACACAAGGCATTACGTATTTTTTATACTCATAGACCGCGAAAGTGCATTGCGTTAACGAAAGCCATACGGCTGCATTATCCAACAAGATGCAACTGCAGTTCACGCAATACATCTCCTCCAGCTTCCACTGAAGCACGCGAGTTGATTGACAGCTGTCTTTATGCCAAAGCACATACTGCAGTGCAGTCAATCTTTCAAAGTATAGCTACGCTCTTCAAAGCCCCGTAACATATTCAACTCGATGACTTACTCGGGGGAAACGAAAAAAAACGCTGTGAAAAACTCGTCGATGCGTAGACGTGTTGAAATAAATAGAACGATCGACATACCTAGGCAAAAAAAAATGACATATATTGTCAAAAATGACTTAATATATTATGCGAGAGCGATATATACGTTCGGTAGTCATATGTTAACTAACCGTGAACTGGGTGCTAGTGTGTTGGTTAGTGGGACGATTTGGCAGTGCTCCCGGGACGATTTCGAGTGGCAGTGGCGTCCCCGGTGGCCAGAATTAAAACGCCAGGGAGTTTTTACAGAGGAGTAAATATGAACCAAACGAATGGCACAGAAATTTCAATCTTATTAACACAAGAACCGAGTTCGTATACTGTTTAGAGTCAGATGTCGTTAAAAAAATCACCCAGGGTACACGAACAGACTACGTGTACGTACCTACGGTAAAAAGTCCGAAGGAATCGTTATAAAATTTACCATAAAAATTGAACTCTCGGGAAACTGTTGTGTAAATGAGTCAACTAAAGCTGTCGAACAGTTGTTGGTTGCCTTTGGAGGTGATGTTGCGAGCGTGTGTGCGCATACCAGCAATCTGCGAGGAAGACATTTTCACTCCTCTTTAATACCCCCCCCCCCCCCTGTCGTTATTATTCGCGCTTCCCGGGGGCAAAAACACGAAATCTGCAAACGTACGTTAATATAGGCTTGCAGAAAACTGTGAAGCTTGCAGATAAATTGTAAGCGCATTAAAGGACACATGGGCAAGTGTATTTATATAAAATATATTTATAGTATTTTGCAAGACCACAGATGAAACAATGTCAAACAAAATAAAAGGTTCTGACATTACTTCCAACTTTTTAAATCATAAAGTTCAAGTTTGAAACACAATTTAAGTGATGATTTCAATCAGTTTCTAAGACACGCATTTTCTGAAGTGTGATTTGGCGGATCTCGCAAAAAGTTGGTGAAATCCCACGCAGTGGCACCATTTGTACCGTGATGAGCCGTGTCAAGACATCGACATGTTCGCTCGCCACTGACTAGTTCGTGTCGCCTCCGCAGTCGAGAACATGGCCACGGACTGTGAACCGAGATCTTGCGGATCTCAAGTGAGATTATAGAGAGAAATCCCACGCAGTGGCACCAATTGTACGGTAAATTTTACGTACTCCCATAGCATTCTTTGATCTAGATTAAATTGTTGGTGGTAACAATGTTTATTATCACTTATTTATATGTCTACAAACAATGTACATAGTTTTTAACTACGTACAAGGTATCTGGCATACTGTTCACTACGGGCATATTATGGTACGTACCAACTGGAATGTACCTATGCTCAAATTGGGTGTATACGCAAAGCATTTGCTGTCGGCTGGCCAAAAAAAATATTTGCCGCTGACCATATAGATCAATCAGCTAAAACAGGCGAACACATAGCTTTATTTCAAGATGATGATGATGATAATTGTGGTGTTTAACGGCACGTCAGCTCCGAGGCAATAATGATCAAGTCGGTAATTTCAAACGGTCTTCATTAGAGTGTAATAATTCGCAAAAAAAAATTTTTTTTGAACAAAAGTATCACCGTAAAAATATTATCCAAGTAATGAATGCAGAGACATGACCATGACGCCACTGGCCAATTCATATGTTCGCTCGCATGTCGACGCCAGCGCGCGTCCACCCACACGCCGACGCCGACGCCGACGTCGGGCGTCGGGCGTTGGGCGTCGGGACGCTCGCAGCAGCAGCGTCGGTCGTTCGGTCGGTAAATAAACAGGCTGCATCGCGTCACGGATCGCCGCGGAGACGACCAGACGTGAACCTTTGCCCCTCGGAAGGGGATGGGCACCTTCCAATGTCGTGCTAACTCTCGGAAGACTTTCTTCACTTTAGCAAGATATGGTTGTTCTGGTACTAATCAGCCTGGTCACCCATCTAATATAAGTCTCGGCAGAGTGTTGCTCAACTTCGGGGACCTCAGAGCACATGCATTGTTCTTATTTATACTCTTTGCGCAATTGGTATGTTTTGTTTTCTTCAATTAAATCTCGGATATCGACTTGATGGCATTGGATTTATAAAGGAACCGTAGTTCTGTTAGTTCGCTACGTTGCAATATTTTACAAATCCGTATCCGAAGTCAGGAGACGAATTCGAGCAACAGGTGACATCCCGACGGTGCTAGAATGGGGCTGCCAGCTCATGTCTCTCCCTAAGCTTAGGGGTGGTTGCCGCAATGCCACCCACCCTACTAGACAGACACTCTCGGAACGGGAGCTTCGAAACACATCGAAATACAAATCCACTGCTGTACTGCTTTATCATAGCCTTGCCATTTATGTAGGCATGTTCATTGAAAAAACCACGTTATCTCCAAGTCTCTGCTTTTACAATAAAAGTGTACACATATGCCGTTTGCATTGTACGCATTTTTACGACGTAGTAATTAAAATACAACTTGTATAGAGCTGGCCTTGCCCCATACAGCTTAATCTCACATAATACCTATAAACTAGGAAACGCTGCCGAAGTGTTCGCGTTGAAGATGAGCGTATGGGTGCAGCGGTACTAAGTCGAGAACAAAGGTAGACACCCTGAAAATTTCATCGCAATCGGTTCAGGCGTTTGGTATGTAGAGCGCGCGCAGACACACATACAAACAAACAAACAAACAAACAAACAAACAAACAAACAAACAAACAAACAAACACACACACGTGTTTTTTTAGCAGTAGTGAAATTGATGATTTCGCTTCGCTCGCTACGCTCATCAATTAAAAGACATCTTAATATTTTGCTAACTGAAATCACGGACCACGTAATTTCATCTTCCTCCATGAGTAAATGAGAAGCTAGTTCCGATTTCCAAACTCTTTGAAGTTGCTGGTGGATCCAGCGGATCAAGCCAGCCTCCTTAGCGAGAGCACGAATCGTTACTATCGAGCGCCGCTGCTCAAGAGATCAACAATGAGCTGCGCGCGCAGCCTCGCTGGAGAACCGTCCGCACATCTGGCTTGAGGTTTTCACCAAAATAACATCCGTTTATAGGAAAATAATCAAATTCAAACATGTTTTCAATGATCTCGAATGAAAAGGAAACAAATAAATTCTAAATTGATTAATAAATATTAATTTGTACTCTCAGTGGCACGTCCTGTTTAACTTAAGACATCCCTCTGTAATTCCCTCTTGTAGTGAGTGCGTGTGTAAGTATTTAAAAATAGCACTTCAACACGTCTGTACCTGTGTGAGCGAAATCATGTTAGGAAAGTGCTAAGGTATATAATATAGTATACTAAACTCTTTTTCACGTTTAGTAGGAGAGCGGTGTTTCATTCTCAAAGAGACTCTCCTGCTGTTAAGAGGCAACGAAACGCTAGTGTTTTCGTCGTACGCGGGGGTTCACGCGAGAACTTCTCCTGGCCACAAATACTAACACACGAGTTTTGGAAAAAAATACACGTGTAGTTGAAGGGTTGCTTGATGTCGGATGGTGTGTTAGGTTATTATACTTTTAAAAATGACGGAGGTGTGCATTTTCAAAAAGTGTCTAAAATGCCTTTTCTGCGGCATTTTTACGTAGCTCGTATGGAAAAAGTATGTCATAACTTGCATTAATAACTACCATCCGACATCAATTGCTTCTTTCTCAGTCTATGGTTATTTTTCCAGATTTTTACATTAATAATTGTTGGCGTAGGGAGTTCCCGCGTGAACCGATCCCTGGCCACGCAGCGTGGCTTGTGAATCCAATCGTTTGCAACGCTCTTAATAAAATCAAAATGTGTCAACTTTCGCAGGTCGTCCCATTGTGCCGCTAAAGGGTTGAATGGTCTGAGCATCGAATGATTGACAGCGCAATGTCTCAAGTCTACAAAACGGTACTTTCCTTCTTAACGTGGGAAATACTGTAGAAGACAGGCCCGTGGTTGTATGTGTTTACCCGCGCAAGCTGGTGAATAATGTTCGTACGGGCGAGGGAAGAGATTTCGCCCGTGTCTGTTTGAAAATCCACGTCTATATCCTTGTTGTGTATGTGCCCACAATCCTTGCCAAAACCCCACCATTTCCCCCCGCCCCACCCCCCTTCACACACCCACAAACGAAACAAGAAACAAAGAAAACAGAAACAAATGTACAAAGAACTCAGAGGTATGGGTGCCGGCGACGACCACAGTTTTATCCGCTGCTAAGATACTCGAAGATGATAAAGATGAAAAGGAAAAACAACGAGCGACGTCGACGTCGTCGCGTTTTGTAGCCAGAGAGAGGAGAGAAAATGGTGAAAGACATTCTAACTTGTTAATGGCTGACAAAGATAGTTGACGGCCGATGAGAATAGATTAGAATGAGCCGGTTGGAGCGGGCTAACCACGCTACGTTATAGTTGGTCCGCGTGATTGTTAGCCCAATTATTTTTAGAGGTAGCTCTCCCGACAAAGTGCTGGGTGTGAGGTTATGACAGGAATTCGGCACTGGACTGGAATTTTTCGGCTGGTCGATGATTTTTTATGTCCTGAACTTTCAAGGTCGCTTTGATTATTGAGATGGCAAGGAGTCCCTTGAAGTCATGAGAGAAAATTTTCAAAAATGTCCGTACAGCCTTCGGTCAGCCTGGAGTTTTCGGTAACATGGTCTTGTGAGTTTTGAAACTATAATAGATTGCGTCTTCACATTATTTCACCCCTAGTAAAAAGTTAATTTGCAAGTTAAAAAGAACCTACTGGCACCGCCAAAATTAAAGAGTTGCCAAACTTCAAAAAACTACTTCAAACTGAATACCCAGTACTGATACTCCCAACGTTTAGTAACATGTGCTCGGTATACGTTATCAAGACAAGATTTACTTACAGCTCGCCTGGCGTTTGCAAATTCCCCGTTTGGAAAGGTACTTTTTTTTAAACGATAGTTTTCAGTAAATGCAGAAAATGAGTCGGAAAAATTGTACAATTTTAAAACTGTCAAAAATCAAAGTAGCGTAGGTACGTCTGTAGATCAAGACATGGGTGTGTACTCTAGTTTAATAACACTTAGCTTATGGGGCTAACGGTACACGGTAAGTCTAGCTATTACTAATAATAGCATGTGACATGGATAAGGATTCCACAGCAACAACTGAAAGCGTCGTTGACACCGGACAAACTCTACCAACACCTCAGCACAGTGCCAAGTAAGATGGCTGCCAAATACCGGTAACCGGCCGTCAGAAAACAAAAAGCCACCCGTCATTATTTTTGTCAACTTATTTATGGATACTGTCTACCATTGCAGTTAATACATATAAACGCATTTTCTTTTCCCTTTTTTCCGCACATACTGGTACAGCACCACCTTCTTTTACTTGGCCCGTCGCTTCGCTGTTGAAGGTGCAACCTCGGCCGGTGATTTCCGCAAAGACGCCGCGCGCCGACGTCGATTTGTTCGGCGTCGCGACGCCTCAGGACGCTGGGTGGAAGGCGTCGGTATACGCCCGGCGATCACTCATTGCAGAAGTCGCACTACTTGCTATTTATCCAAGTACCTACGTGCGTTAGGTGTGTGTATGTATATACACTTATAGTGTTCACTCGCAAGTAATTTAGTTTGTGCGAGTGCAAAATTTCACGCCCCGCAATTTCTTTCTTACTAATTTAATTTTATCTCAGAGCACCGAACATGTTGGTAAATAGTACAGTGAAATTTGACACACCTACGACTTTCTTTGTATCCTATACACTAAATCAGAGTAATATGATGTGCGCAGCAGTACCTAGCTGGAGTAATGGGGGTTGCAGTACCATCGAACACTTATACACACCGCGTGTTGTATAATATGTCTATGTCTATGTCTATGTTTAATGTTTATAGTGGCTGGAGTAAACGTAGTATTTTTGACGTTGAACTCTGACTACGAAGACAGGACAGGGAATTATGTCCCAATTTATGTCACGGTTTTAATTCGAAATTTTGCCGCCAGGGCCTTGGTCCATCAAGGTAGGGTTAGGGTAACAGTTTGTTACCACTCATCACCATGGTGATTATACCCCTGAAAAGCTGCAAATGCCCGCATGTGATTGGCCGTTCATCATTTTACCCCCAAGGTTAAGTGTTAAAGTCAGCTTCGTGGATCTGGGCCCTGAGCGCCAGCCTTAGACACGATGAGAAACAATTGGACACGTGACAGTCCTGACATGAGAGGTACGACCGTCCGTGAGCGAGCAACGAACTCCGCGTGGCGTTCACACGAGCTAATCGCTCCCATCTCCCGCAATCTCGAGCCCGTTCGAGCGTGCAGCGTCTGCAGCAGTCAGAGGGTAGCTCGACCCGGAGGGAGAGGCTGACTCGGAGGAATTTTATCGTAAGGTTACCCCTGGTTTACAATAACTGACTTAGCCGTATAAGAATAAGCAGTAGCTACAGTATTTTTCACGTTTAGAAAGAGAGCGGTGTTTCAGCGAGGCTCCCCTGCTGTTAGGACAGCCAAAGGTGTCAACATTCGCAGGCCGTCCCATCGTTCCGCTAACGAAAGAGTTGAATGTATTGAGCTTCGAATGATTGACAGCGCAATGTCTGCAGAGTCTACGCAGCAATACTTTCCTTCTTTAAGTAAAAAAATACCTTAAGTTAGTAATGTTTGGTAAATGCGTATAAGTGACTCGTAACAACAAATAAGAGAAGATAACTTTAACACAACCGTAACAAAAATTTTTACCGTGCCCATAACTGTTCCAAAAATACGAAATCAAACCTTGGTGGAGAAGCAATCCGATTTCTTTGGTTCACCTGTTGAATTTCCTCGTAACAATGACCAAACGTGGAATTTCCATCTCCACCAAACAAAGATGGCGTCTACGCGCCAGCACTCTCTCGCCCGACTGACGACTCTCTCTCTCTCTCTCTCTGCACTGCAGCTGACAACAAACAAAGATGGCGTCTACGCGCCAGCACTCTCTCGACCGACTGACGACTCTCTCTCTCTCTGCACTGCAGCTGACAACAAACAAAGATGGCGTCTACGCGCCAGCACTCTCTCGCCCGACTGACGACTCTCTCTCTCTCTGCACTGCAGCTGACAACAAACAAATGCACCGGCCGTCTGAGATGGATACGCGAGATCAGGAAGCCAAGACGACGTTTCCGGCGACACGCAATCCCGTCGCACCTCTCAACCTATCGAGCATCTCGAGTGTTCGCCGTCGTGTCTCGGTGTTCGGTGTCGATGAGTGTGGAAGAACAGTGGCGTGGGCTCGATCCAGACAGTGGCGGCACTATATTGGTGCATGCGTATCAACAGTCACCAATAAGGCCGAGTCTGAAAGGGGGAGGGGTGGGGACGAGGAACGAATTCTGTAAACAAATCTCCTAAATGTATTGCAATTCACCGATTTAAAATCTTGTCTTTCATTACTTTGGCACCACAAGCGTACAGTTTGCGGTTTCAGGGCCTCTGAAGCCAAACTTTATGTCCTAATTCGGTAATAGATTTTGTGGACGAGATTCGACAAGTGACTTTGTGGACGCGGACTGGATATTTAATCACCGATTCACCCTTGCAAGGCACTCTTTTGCCCGTGGGTTCCCCTAACTGTAAAAAAACTCCTGGGCCTTGGTGGGATCGCACCAGCGGTGGAGACGTCACTGCCCAGCAGCAAATGATTTCCCGGAACGTCCACGGTATGTCCTTGGGATGTCCGCCAGGCTCAAAATGTCCCGTTAAAAAAGAGGACTTCGTGCATGTAGCGGACGGATCATGGAAGAAACACATAAACCAGGACACGCAATTGAGATTTTTGGTACACTTTTGGCCGTTGTGCGGTGGTCAACAAGTGCATCCCCAACAAAGGGTTAACAGTTCACACACAGCATCCACAGTAACGCCCCGTCACGCCACTGCTGGCGCCTCGAAGCGCGAGGCTGATGAACTCAATCGGAGTCGCGATGCTAAGTCTCACTATTAATAAGACGGCACGGCGATGTGTTCAAGAGTGGAGCCCTCTGCAATGACAGCTGCCGCCGAGCGTTACAAATGGCGCCGCGTGGAGACTCGGAACCAGGAAGGGGGGGGGGGGGGGGGTGATAAAAAGTGTGAAAGAGGTTTGATGATATAGGTGCCAGGCAAGTAGCGACGGCGACCCGAATGCATGTGTACGGTGCGAGTGTTTTTTAGTGGCATGTCATGTGTTTTTTTTAGTGCCCGGTAGACTTGCGTTTTAAAAGGAGAGCAGGTGGACGTGTTGGTTTTGAGATTGCCAATAAAAGTCGTCTTTGATAAGGTACATCTAACTCAACGCTGTTGGACCTGATTTTTCTCAGTTGAATCGAAACTGATTTTGAAAATGGCTGGGACGATGTTGGGTTCGTGGTTTCTGAAGAAAACTTGTTATGAAGGGAGTGTTTAGATATGTGTCGCTCGTTCAAATTGCCCAATAAGATATGAATTTCAGAGGGTAGGCAACCTAATATTTTACCAGTTAAATACCAATGCAACATCGTTATCTTTCTCCTTGTACAAGTACTAATCTTTACAAGTTGGAATAGTTTCAAGTTTTCTACATTCATTTCATATTTCTCATTTCCTTGTTTGTTACACCTGCACTAATTATCATTGACTCATGAGCACATGGAGCATAGATTTGCATCTTCAAAGAGGACCCACTGCTGCTATAGACACGATCTAAGAGTTACACAACTTGAGAGCAATGTCTTGAGGTTATAGACAAAAGGTTCGATGGGCAGTTTTGAAACTCTCCTGCCTTGTACCTATAGCAGTGGGTCCTCTTCAAAGAGATGCAAACCAGCACTGCGCTTGAGCTAAAATGAAGTAGGAGTGATAAAACAAAATTACAACTGTCAAATGAATTTATCAGATGATATTGTCCCTCTTCAACCCAAAAAAAGTCGCCGTCCTTCAGATTGATCTTCAAAAAGGTTTTCCGTGCCAGAGCCATCCTCATATCAATGGCCACAAGCACGGCACGCTGTTATAGCCATTCTAAATCAAAAGAAAGACTTGTAAATAATCGAAGACTTTGATGACCAGCCACTAAGCATTAAAATGACCCTTATAGCATTGAGTTTTCCTTTAGCTCAGCCTCAATGGGGCAGCCGGCTCACAAGCGAATCACTTAAAATTTTGTTTGACATTCAAGAACACAGAAAAATGAAAATAGCAATTTTCTTCATCCCACATTGGCCGCGTACAGCGTCAACTAAAAATACGAATTTTTATCGTCCATTAAGCGAGTTTAAGAGCAACATTTAGCTATTACAAAACTGGCATCATATAATTTAGTTGAGATTGCCATGGGGCCCGGCCCGGCAGTGATGTCAAATGATTCGCCTACTAAAAATAAAGTCGCCCGCGGACCCCGCGCTTGCAGCCTGCATCACGAGCGCTGCAGGACCAGCAGGATTTCAACTCTAAACAATTGCGTAAATACGTCAGCGTTTGAGGAAAACTGGGCGAAAACGTCATCGTTCGTTTTCGAGTTGCGATTTGCAAATTATTGGTTGTCTAGTTGCGACATTCGTCAAATAAAATGTATCAAACCTAATTGATATGTGTTACCAAAAAAATACAATACTTGAGGCTATATTGTGAACTAACTCTCTTGTTATCTTATACTTTTGTTTTGCTCACCTTGACGACTCCATCCGCGACTTTACTGCATAAATACAGCAATAAAAGAACAATATACCTATACCTAATTTTAGTGAAATCGTTAAGATGCAATTGATAACGACGTGACGTAACTGAAAATGTCATTGCCGTTTGTGATAGAGTTCAAAAACTCTCCAACGAGCTAGTCATCAAGTGGACAAATATTTGTCTGTTTTGCCATGTGCCTGAAAAGGAGAGGATATCTCATATCTCTCGTCCAAAATAATTGGTTTCTCGAATTTTTGTGCAGATGGAATTAGGGATAAAAATTATACTTGGGTATATGACTGCTCAGTATCATTGGTTTTTTTTCAGGCACAATTTCTTCCCTTACACACATGTATTGCCTGGTACCTCGGAAATTTAAGACATTCCAGCCCAGCGATTTTGTAACTTTCGCGTAATGCCGTTATATCGGTTCTGATATATAAAAATCCCTATTGTTGCCCATGTTAATTTTTTAACTTTGTAACCTAGAACGGCGAAATCAGAGTTAAGAAATCGCAGTGCAGGTCGCAGGTTTTAAGAGAGAAGTAAACGTAAACGGTTGTCGTTTTGGTCGATTTTCGCATAAATTTCACTCAAAACGCCACTCATAACCACCACGTTTCGAACAGGCAAAGCGAAACGCGGCGAAACGCAACGAAAACCCGCCGCTTTCGCGCGCGATTCCCCGCAGAACCGACGCCGACGCCGACGCCGACGCCGACGCCGACGCCGCATGGGCGCGAGGCGTCGGTTTATTTGAACACGGACTAGACGCAACGCACGCAGACGAGAACAAGCGATCGCGGGTCCAGCGTGCGTCAGGCGTCCCGTCCGCCCAGATCCCTACCGGGACAAGATGAAGGTCACCTAAACACGGCACGCTCGAACGGCTGTTAGTGTTGGTGTAAGGCCGTCGGCGTCAGTCTAAGATTGCCTCCTAATGAGAAGCTATAGTACTTTTCACTTTTCGCTACAGAACCGTGTTTCTCTCACAAAGAGGATCCCCGGGAAGGGAAGTAAACGGTTGTCGTTTTGGTCGATTTTCGCATAAATTTCACATTCAAACGGAACGTCTCCTGGCTACAAATTATTTACACAAATTTTGAAAAAAAAAATACACGTGTTGTTAAAGAGCTGCTGAATGGCGGATACTATTTTTTTTTTCGTGGTTTTTTTGAAACTTGCAGCTGGGGAAATTTTCAAAAAGTGCCATTTTAGGCACTTTTAGAAAATTCCCCCAGCTGCAAATTAAAAAAAAAAAAAAACGAAAAAAATAGTATCCGCCATTCAGCAGCTCTTTCACAACACGTGAATGTTTTTCAAAATTTTGTAAATAATTTGTAGCCAGGAGACGTTCCCTATGAATGTGAAATTTATGCGAAAATCGACCAAAACGACAACCGTTTACTTCTCTTCGATTCGCTAAAGGGTTGAATGGTCTGAGCATTGTATGATTCACAACCCAACGTCCGTAGTCTAAAACAATGCAATACTTTGCTTCTTAACGTGAAAAATACAAGAGGGAGTTGGCCCACTCCAACAAATGGTCGGGTCCAGCCGGAGAAACCGAATTGTCATGTATTGCTAACAGCTCGTTTATGCTTCGATTATCAGATTCTTCGACCGAGTTTGCTCATTTCCATTCGCATGTCAGTCGTGGAATCAGCACCGAATCCTCGGCCTTTTGGCTGCGTGCTGGGAGGAAATGTTGCAGGGCAAGCCACGTAAAGCGCGTCTGCTATTCTTATTCTTATGTGCAATGCTATTCTTATGGCAATTATTTGCCCACATAAGTGCAATGTTATTTGAATGGCAATTATTTGTCCACATAAGTGCAATGCTATTCTTATGGCAATTATTTGCCCACATAAGTGCAATGCTATTCTTATGACTATTATTTGCCCACATAAGTGCAATGTTATTTGAATGGCAATTATTTGTCCACATAAGTGCAATGCTATTCTTATGGCAATTATTTGCCCACATAAGTGCAATGCTATTCTTATGACTATTATTTGCCCACATAAGTGCAATGTTATTTGAATGGCAATTATTTGTCCACATAAGTGCAATGCTATTCTTATGACTATTATTTGCCCACATAAGTGCAATGTTATTTGAATGGCAATTATTTGTCCACATAAGTGCAATGCTATTCTTATGGCAATTATTTGCCCACATAAGTGCAATGTTATTCGAATGGCAATTATTTGTCCACATAAGTGCAATGCTATTCTTATGACTATTATTTGCCCACATAAGTGCAATGTTATTTGAATGGCAATTATTTGTCCACATAAGTGCAATGCTATTCTTATGGCAATTATTTGCCCACATAAGTGCAATGCTATTCTTATGACTATTATTTGCCCACATAAGTGCAATGTTATTTGAATGGCAATTATTTGTCCACATAAGTGCAATGCTATTCTTATGACTATTATTTGCCCACATAAGTGCAATGTTATTTGAATGGCAATTATTTGTCCACATAAGTGCAATGCTATTCTTATGGCAATTATTTGCCCACATAAGTGCAATGTTATTCGAATGGCAATTATTTGTCCACATAAGTGCAATGCTATTCTTATGGCAATTATTTGCCCACATAAGAGCAATGCTATTCTTATGACTATTATTTGCCCACATAAGTGCAATGTTATTCTTATGGCAATTATTTGCCCACATAATTTTGACTCTGGACCTGTAGGCGTCCATTCCCAACACCGGCCCGCCTTGGGCAGTAACGCCATCAGCGTTTCGGCAGTGTGCTGCAGCATCAAGCTTCCATTCGCATCACGTGTCTCGCTGCAAACCAACCAAGTACCAACCTGACCCAGATCTTCGGCGCGACGCCGAGAACAATGCAACGACGCAACAATGCCGATCGCTATCGTGACGAAGGTTATTATAATAGTGTCTTTGATCGTGACGGGCTTGTCGACGCCACTGCGAGATGGATGCTATCTGGCGATCCAGTGCGTAATTAGGCTAGGGTGGGCAAAAAACATCGATATTTAGGATATCGATATTTTGCTTTTGATATTTTCGATATTATAAGGCTTTCGATTGTATTGACATGATATCGATATTACCTTTCGATATTTCTCTATTTCACCGAGTGCCGAGTGCCGAGTGCCGACTGCCGAGCGGAGCGCTTGGTTCAGTCTGGGAAATAATCCCCTAATCTGCTAAATGGCCGTTAATTTTCCAAGGCATGTGATTCGAATTTACATCGAAAGTTTTTCTCTTAATATTTCCAAAGCAGACGGAAACAGAATTGGAAAATGCGACAGTAGCAGTTCTTTCCAGACTGGCCCCACACGCATGGTTCCAGCTGTTCCCAGACTGTTCTAAGACTTTTCCTAGACGTGATGACTTTAAATTAAACATGACCAGTGTCAAAAACGTGTGTCGTTTAACATGACTAGTCAAAAACGTGTTGTTAAACATGACCAGTCAAAAACGAGTCTTTAAATTAAGCATGACCAGTCAAAAACGTGTCTGTGAATTAAGCATGACCAGTCGAAAACGTGTGTCGTTAAACATGGCCAGTAAAAAACGTGTCGGAAAACACCATGATTACAGTGCTGCAAATCATGTCGCGAAATTCGCCAAGTGTATCCAGCAAAAATATACTTGCAGGTACTGAATTGGTTGGCGTAATTCAGATCCGAAAATACACGCGAATAAATTTAAAAAAACGTCCCGCTTAAGCGTGCATGTGCGCACGCTATTTTTTAACGAGCACTTATTGCTACTTTGCAAACATATTTTTATTTCAATCGTTAATCCCATCGCGAAACTCATAAGCTACGGTTGATGCTTGTTTTTCGTCTCGCGTAAAGACATAGCTTAAGGGTTCTAAATTTAATCGGAAACATACAATTACCTACTGTAAATGAATTTTAATCCAAGCAACCTAGATCAATTTGCAGCCACCTTGGCAATAATTTGTATCGCTTTGAGCAAATACACCAAGTCAGAAGATTATCAATTTTCAATAACATAATATACATTGAAATGACCTGCTGAAGGTGCGGGCAAAGCCACTTATGCGATTGGACTCTAGCCTCGGAGCTGTACTAATGGTACTAATGGTACCACTGGTACTACCCATCAATTCGTATTGGAAGGCGCCCTCCCCTCCCCCTGGTGCCCAGCCTTAGTCACTTTATTGATGCTGTATTGTGGCGAATTCAGGAAATTTTTTGAAGAAGTCATTTGTCCAAGGTCCAAGTATACTTTCATTCATTGTGGCTGGCTTGAAGTCTTCCAGGAAAGTTTTCAACGGCGTTAGTCACTTTGACTTGAAGTTGACTTGCAACTCGAGAATACGAGCCCTGTATGAAATTCATTTCATTCGCTTTACGGCGAATTTTCCCAGTGGGGGTGAAGCTCTTTGATTGGTGATTGGTTGCATTGTATAAGATATAACCAATCGTGAATTACTTAACCAATCGTTGAGAAATCACAGGAGAAAGTGGCTTAGGTTTGGGGTTTTCTTTAAAATACGCTCGTATACGATCTAGAATCTAGACATGCTAAACCTTCATTTTGCTCATTCTAGGTATAATATAAATAATCACGGCCAGGAACTTTTGGTATAATACGTTATCACTCGATTTCGTATCATTTTGAATGATTTGTAGGTAGGTAAATAACAATATCAGAGAAGATATTAGGTATATACCACAGATATAAATTACCTATAATCGAATTAAAAAAGCAATCGGGACAATTAGGTCCACATTCAATACAAATCGTCGTTACAAATTGTGTAAGTAGAAACTATTGTGAAATTAACTTGAAAAGTATTCAGTCAATTTGAAATTTTTCAGTGGACTTTGAAACTTTTCAAAAAATGGTTTTCAAAATTGACAAGTTTTGTCCTTCAGTTCCTCTCGATTGATTCATGTTCCAGCCAGAGACATCCCAAAATTCTTGCTAACGGGGAATTTCTCTCTGCAAATACACTTTCAAAAGTGACTGACAACTGAAAACTCTATGTGCAGTCGGCGTCTACTCCCCCACGAAAGACACTTTCCAACGGACTGAAATGTTTCAACAAAATCAAATTTCACAAAATGTTCAGTTCAATACCTTCCAAGTTGTTCGGCGAAAACCAAAGAGGATGCTGGTTACACAGCACCTCAGGGGCAATCAACACTTAGCGTCATTTCCGGTCGGGGTCAAACAGTACGTATTTGCCAAAAGCAGGGCCCACTGCTACAAATTATTATTCCCAATGACAGTGGGCCTTGGGCAAGAGACTGCATAATGAGTTGGCTCACCCCCAAAATGGGGTAGGCTCCTATGCTTGGTTTCCGGGTCAATTTGATCACGACGGTCCACCAGGGAAATCATGGAAAACACCGGCTAACTGTATGCAGCTCCCAGGGATCAACCCTTCCAGAGACATCTGGCTCGAAATTGGTGACAACTTCTCGTGCAAGGGTCATAGCTACTGCGTAGCCCAAAAGTCCAAAGCCCGAGAATTGGAGGAGTCTCAGTGAGAAACGAAATGCTACTATCAGCGGTTCTCAAAATTTGCGTCGCGGCTCTCCCAGGGCGTCGCGTTGCGAGCTAAGGGCGTCGCGTTGCGAGCTAAGGGCGTCGCGTTGCGAGCTAAGGGCGTCGCGTTGCGAGCTAAGGGCGTCGCGTTGCGAGCTAAGGGCGTCGCGTTGCGAGCTAAGGGCGTCGCGTATTCGAGCTAAGGGCGTCGCGTTGCGAGCTAAGGGCGTCGCATTGCGAGCTAAGGGCGTCGCGTTGCGAGCTAAGGGCGTCGCGTTGCGAGCTAAGGGCGTCGCGTATTAAGCTAAGGGCGTCGCGTATTCGATCTAAGGGCGTCGCGTATTAAGCTAAGGGCGTCGCGTTGCGAGCTAAGGGCGTCGCGTATTCGAGCTAAGGGCGTCGCGTTGCGAGCTAAGGGCGTCGCGTTGCGAGCTAAGGGCGTCGCGTTGCGAGCTAAGGGCGTCGCGTTGCGAGCTAAGGGCGTCGCGTATTCGAGCTAAGGGCGTCGCGTTGCGAGCTAAGGGCGTCGCGTTGCGAGCTAAGGGCGTCGCGTTGCGAGCTAAGGGCGTCGCGTATTCGAGCTAAGGGCGTCGCGTTGCGAGCTAAGGGCGTCGCGTATTCGAGCTAAGGGCGTCGCGTTGCGAGCTAAGGGCGTCGCGTATTAAGCTAAGGGCGTCGCGTATTAAGCTAAGGGCGTCACGAAATGTTTAAATTAACACACATCTAGATATGATTTTTTATACACTTTGGGTCGACCATTTTAAATGTATAAATAAACGTGAGAACGTGAAAATAGGGTTGCGTTACGAAACTCGTGATAAATGGTATTTCAGGAAAGCCACGGAAATTCGTTCCCGTATTCAGGGAGTCATGACGCAAAACTTTTGAGATCCTCTGCTATAGATATTCAAGTTTCAACATTCCAGGTCAAAATATTAATTCTCCTGGGAAATCTCAGGCAGTGACAGAAAAATGGATTGCTTCATATACCAGCGCGAGCGTGATGCGAAAGTCACTTCTCAGAAAGATGCACGAAACAAATGCTCGTACTTCTTGCCCTGCTTCTACATCGCCCCTTTACAAAATTGTAGGCTTATTCCGACTGACAAACAAGAATTAAGGTCCTATTGATCGTACACATCCTGTTCAGCCAAATCTAAGACTCATTATTGACCTATGCATCAGCTAGAACTTGATTTCTTACCCTAAGCATTGTCTGCACCCTCGCTGACTCACCGGCCAAGCAAATCCGTGACCACCCTCAATAGAACAGTCCACCCCCAGCATTTCCCAAATAACAAGAGGGATCTAATGTCAAAGTCCCCGATTAATATCGCAGATAAGTCGTGGGAACTTGCAGACAGAATCAACAATGTTTACAACAGGTTCTAGAGCCGGACGGTTTGTATAATTGGTAGTTACGGCGTCGTAAGTATTACTCACATGCACACACATGTAAAATACCAACCGCATAGAATGGTGGAAGCGGAAATAACATGCCATGTTGTGGTATAGTGGTCGAAAACAAGTATACAGACCACTCCCGTCAACAATTGAGCTTTTTAACAGTTGATCAGCAATTGATCAGAATGAGTAAGCAACAATGGGTAGCTTAAACCGATGTTTAACCCATAGTCAGAAATTGCAACTGTTCATTTCGGATAAATACACCTGCAAGCTTTTTTAATTTGGCTATCCCAACCGTGCCGGAGGAGCCGCAAATAGAGCAGCTGATGGCACCTCACGGCAAAATTCTCTACTGACTAATTCACCTAATCGACGAGCCACAGCGTTTCATTCTGGGTATCTTGAGAAATAATCTGATCCCTTTATCGTAATCCGTGGATTCAGGTCAACAAGGGATGGGTGTAATCTCAAGTCTCGAACCCCTGACCTGCGGCAAGTTGAACTTGATACGCGCGAATAGGGCGCGACTTGACTTCTTATCAGTTGCTGTCATCTACAGAATGACTGCAGCGGACAAAATCAATGCGAAAATGGATTTCTCTACGCTCTCTGCGTTATGGCGAGTACCGAATCGGAACGGTTTTACGTCGAATTATGTAATTGTTTGTAGATTTCTCTTGATTATAACCTCGTAAATTCTACAGGTAAAACAATGATCATTGTTGATTGTCAGAGCACGAAATTTGGAATGGAGATTTATCACCCTAAGATTTGGTACGTGAATGTGTAATAAGCTCCCAATATAATAAGGGGATACTGATGTATCATTCTTTATTTGGATGGTCCGCAATATTGATTACATTGTAGTCTAGACGTCAAAATAAAATATTAAAATGTGAAGCAGAGCGATTTTGCAAGATGAGAGGGGTGGAGCGGTGATGTCACTTGAACCAGAAGATTCCGGCAAACAGTTGCAAATAATTTGAATAAATCTCTTGGAAATACCTTTAGGGTGGTGTAAGGCTATATTAGACGCAGTAATATCCACATTTTCTTCGGCGTAAACACGTAAAAACAATGCACAAATTGTCTGTCACAGCACACACGAAATATTGGCGGCCATTACCAATCGGGATTTCGTACGCTAGCGCTACTTGCGCTAGCAGCTAAAGAATGAACTTACTTTTGCAGGCATACCAACGTTTGATGAAAGTTTTCAAATTTGTAACTCTTCGTAAAGAGCTCTTATGCATTTATGTGAAAATGTTTTGGAATAAAATATAATTCTATGTGTTTATATTTTTACTTGAGATTAAATTCAACTCATTTTAAACCATTTATTTCTAGGGGTCAAATATTAGTTTGTGGAAATTAATCCAGATGGCGCTTTAATGCAACATGGCGACTGTCTTTGACTATTTTGTGTCAGTGATCCAGTTTCAAGTGAAAAAATCGAATTATATCGTTAATTTGACAACCGATTGAATCATGAGTGGTGTTGCTGGACAAGTGGTGAGTTCTTTGATTATTCTTTAAACTGACATAATTTTCTGTCGGTGTTTCACAGATAAAATGGCAAAATTATGGTGAACAGGATGTGCAAAAAATTTTCTAGGTTTGATGTGTTAATTGAATTCTTCCATAATTTGTATATAGGTCTCACCGAAGCGATATATTCCATCAACATAATAAAAGTTACGTAATACAGTTGCTAGAAAAAAATATCATACTATCTCCTGATCCGGGAAAATCCCCTAAAAAAGGCTAAATCGCAAAGTACCTAGCTATCCAACAATTAAATTTAAATCCAACAATGTGCTAAAAAATGACCTCTATTCCAATTGTTGAAATTTTTCATAGGTTCTCCAAATTTACAAAAGTGTATTTAAAACACATTTTCACAAATTGCTGTGTATCTGTTCTGCCTTCGGTTCTGCGTTCTACAATGATTCGTACAAATTATAAATCGAATTCTAATCAGCGCGCATAATAAGTGTCCTTGACACATGTGACATGACGTATCATCTCAGCTGGCCTATCGAGCGAACATCACCCATACATCGGCCACATTTCGGTATGCAATACCTAACCTCGCTACCAAGACCACACATTAGAGTCCAGGATAAGAGTGCAACAAACTATCTGACCCCTCCATCGACACTGGTAACTGCTGGTAACTCTTCTCATGTGGCATAGCTCTAGCCAAAGAACGGACTTCGAGAAGATTGCAATGTGTGGAAGTGGAATGGTCTCCGCTCAGACACATTCTTGAGCGGACGCTAGCCGATGTCCAACCCAAATACGTCTTGCAGCTCGTCGTGAGATCGTCGTGGGAACGTATTCAACGGCCACCACGTATTCAAGAATACAGACCTCCACTCGTCCATTCGAGCCTCCTGGTCGTGTTTCATTGAGTAAAATCCTCCGTTACGTCGAGTAGTTTCTTGTGTGTGGTGCCTGGCAGCGGCACTACTACGTAGTTCATCACAAATATAGCGTCGTGCACGTGGACGTTACATAAGCGTGACTGACAGTTGGAGGGAAAAAGTATGAGACATCAACTACCAGCTGGTTGGAATTGTTTCAATCTTGTGCTGGCTCCTCTTTTTCCAGACAGAATTGCTTTGGCGTCGCGGTCTATTTGTTAAAATCATTAACTTGCTTCGCGCTTGTCAGAAAACTGTCTTCAATCAACGATCAGAAATCGAATATTTGTCAAATTACAGTAAATAAACTAATTTGATGTTTTGGTATACGTACTCTAAATAGAGGTCAGTGATCTTTGGAGTTTTTTACGTTTGCAAAATAATGCTAACCAGCTATCTTATCAATGTTTCTTATCAAAATGCAATCCGAAACTACGATATATATTTGTCTACTATTTTCGTTATTAGTGTTTGCTTAGCACACAGGTGTCAAGAGACGCATTGCAGATTGTCGCCGAATGGTGTTATACCGTGTATCGTTCGTTTTTCTGTCAATATTGGCCAATCAGTCTGCCGAGACTGGGCGCCATGGTTACAACCGTTCGCTTACCAATCACCGTTCGCTTGGTGATCTCAATCGCTTAACCGTGTTCCGACTTCCTGACTGGCTTCTTCGTTTTTTCTCTCTTATGGTCACTTCATTTCAATTAACTTACTCTGGGCAAAGTACTTAATTGTAAGCAAGCTAATTAATTGGCATTAGAGCTTCTTTATTGGCTTCACTTTATTCTTATAATAGGCGTTGAGATATATAACGATACGGGCAATATAATATCGAGAAAGCTTTAATGAAGAATCCAAATTGCTTGCATTATTCTTTATTGACAGTAATCATCTTTTATAACCAGTCGTGGGAAATGTATAAAGAACCTCTAGTTGTGCATGATATATTGCCACAATTATTTCTGTATTGAAGCAGAATGTTCATAGACTTCATTCTGAACCATGAATAGATGTATCAATGTAAGCACGTGACATCTTCTCTCCCAGGCACAAAAGCGAAAATGAAATTAAATCCGAATGAACGGAAATAGATCGTGTGACATGGGACCGTTTACCCCATGAGAATTTTACGGCGTGGGGTTTGTTACTGAACACTAGACTGTAACGTAGTAGCGCTTACAAATTCAATTGTACCGTTCACGTATATAAATGTATTATCTAGATGTTGTGAAAGTAACTCTATTGCTCTGTTCAAATTGAGAATAATCTACCTTGTGACATTTATTCTATAGTCATGCACCTATGCTGCTTGCTGGCTTTCTTAACATACACTTCACTCACCGAAAGCAATGCAAACAATTATTATTGTGGACCTGAAAGTTATGAAACGATAGTCTAACCTATTACGCGCCTAATTAATAAATAGATAGTACCTTAGTGTGTCAATAGATGTTAGGGGGCTTCTGCGCGACCAATCACATTAGCCTATGACTTAATCAAGGAGCAAATCTAATTGGAAGAACAAATACGAAGCTGTGACTTGTTTCGGATAAGATCTGTAAGGGATCGATTTTGTCTCCTTCAAGCCTTGAACTATTTCTATCAATCACATGCCAAGGCTACCTTCGAAATAGGTTTGACTTATGTGAATTAGGTCTCCTACCTACCAATACGAAGCCTTTGACTTGGTATACATATGGGCCCTTCCTTGGCTTGACTGTAACATCAGCTGTTGTCGTTGACGAAACCGCCCACGAATCCTGAATTATTTTGTAGACCGCAACTTTCATGTGTGGACAGTTCGCTTGTGTGGTCAGGATTGTTGTTGTTCCTGCTTACGCGAAAGGAAGATGACCGTTTCCTGGATTGATTTTTGTTATCAATTTTAAAAACACAAAGCCTTGGCACTATTCGTATAACTGGGACGATGGTGAAAAGTCTAAAATCTTCCACCCGACATTATTGACATCTATTCAAAGCTATTTTTGTGTAGTAGGTATATATAGTTTGAGAGATGTCTCAAGTCAATTTGAGGATGGGGTATCCGTACATCGTTTTCAAATGTAAGGTAATATCACGGGGCTGGCTGCCTAGATTCCTCCATCCTCACATACGCGAACAAATGTACTGCTAAAAAACTTCCTAATTGTGGGCAAAGTAAACGCGGAAAATAACTTTGTTCAGACCTACATATAAACAGGGAAATAATACCAACGGGTTATAGAAAATCGAGGCTGAAATATTACGTGTCAAACCATTTAACACTATATTTAGGTACCGAAATCAAATTAAAATTTGGTTTGTATCACGTTTGCATATTAGTGGAAATACATTTTCTGCAATATTTTGAAGAGCTGAGACCACAGCCGGAAGTCCACCAGATGAGAGTCGATGTTCTATTTTAGTGATAGGTCAGGAGATTAGGTCGAGCGAAATTGGATTGCAAAACATGGAATTGGCTTGCAGTGGCTTGGGAATTCTTATAAAATCAGGTAAAAGTCGCAGGTGGTTTTAATACTTGCGCTTACAAGCAAATCGACTGTAGAAAATAAATGCAGATTTCTGAGCATTGTATGTGGGATAAAGAATGCAATTCGCTAAACAACCACATATGCAACTGCTATTCTACATGTGACGTAGGTAAATTGCTTAGGAATGTACAACTTGTAGACATTTGACTGGGAAACCTTAGCAGCACTGCAGCCTAGCTGTCGACGGTGGACGCTGGGAAATCGCTTGACAATTTCCCATGCCCGAGCATTTTCTTGGGTGCTCGCCGTTCAGGTAGCAATACGTGGTCTATTGAGTCATTTATCCCATGCCGATACCCTTATTGCAGAACCTGGTATAATTAGCATTTTCGGAAAAAAACATATGGTGTGTCATAAAATTAAGAAAAAACACGTTTTCCCGCTTGCAAAACCCAGAACTTGAATGAATAATCAAAAGACAACATTTAATTGCAGTCTAAAAGTATAAAAATGATTTGTTTAAATCTTCTCAAGTAATATTTCTAACGCGTTTTTCCCGCCCTCTCAACATTTTACTTTTTGCAGATACGAGGTTTTGCAATGATAGGGTATCGATGTAGATAGCAAAGTTTCGTGTCATTAGGTGACTGAAAACTATGGTTGTGCCTATATATTGTCCAGAATTCAGTTGCCCATGGGACCACGGGCTGGCTTCCAAAATTGCTACAAATGGGCTATAATTTAGTGTGTCAAGAATAAAAAATGCTCTTTCTAAAGTAAGTGAAACTAATCTTTATGAACACAGAAGAGCAGCGTCTTTTCCTATAGCGTATCCAATTTACCTTAGAAAATTTGACAGCTGATCATTATTGATCACGATGCCGTGAGATAGATAGCCGAAAACTTGTCCGACTTAACGCCGCTCAGAACATATTTTCCGCATCATGTGTTTTACCTTTTTCTCAAACGATTTTTTAACACGATATATTGTCCATTACCGTCTTCAATATCAATATCAATATCAAATTCAAATATAATGTGTATACAATGAATCTTCAAATTTCATTACATATCATGAGGTAAGAAACACATGTTCTAACGCATCTAGCCATTTGCAACAGAGTGGAACCAACGAAACTGATGCACCTAACAAAAAAATCCGATTACAACTCTTAATCATCAAGTTACCCAGTTGCCATTACACGCCCATTGTTTGAGTCAAGTGTTAATCGCAGCATTTACCCACTACCCACTACCCAGCCGCCGGCTATTGTCCAACACTCGCCAACGACAATCGTCGTCTCAGTCAGCTGTTCCCGCCACAGGCAAGACAGTGGCATGGGAAAGGTTGATGCCTAAATATAGTGCAGCGTGCGTCGCACTGTACAGTGGGCTTGGCGCCGGTGAACTAGACTGCTTGGCTGCATTTCACCCTGAGAGGTGACGGTACATTTGCCTATAGAGTCAACGCAGAGTTTCGACAATCCAATCAGCACATTGCCTCGGCTCAGAGGTTCACAAAATGTTGTATAACATTCAACTTGCAGCTTGGACATTTCCTTGCAAATTGTGTTACTTACAGTTGGTTGCACCTACTGGTAGTTAATAGTTTAACCTTAACTATCAGTTGGCAGATCTTAGGCAAAAAATTAAGTCTGAACGGGCTGTTTTGAAAGTTGAAACTCACTACTTTTAGCCAGTACACATCACGCTGTTTCCACGCATTGGAGCCCTCAGGGCTGGGCCCGTCGGAGCCCGAAACGCTCTGAGAGGCCGAGAACGAGACGGATTCGCAATACACACTGCGCTTTGGAGCCCTCAGGGCTGGGCCCGTCGGAGCCCGAAACGCTTTGAGAGGCCGAGAACGAGACGGATTCGCAATACACACTGCGCTTTGGAGCCCTCAGGGCTGGGCCCGTCGGAGCCCGAAACGCTCTGAGAGGCCGATAACGAGACGGATTCGCAATACACACTGCGCTTTGGAGCCCTCAGGGCTGGGCCCGTCGGAGCCCGAAACGCTCTGAGAGGCCGATAACGAGACGGATTCGCAATACACACTGCGCTTTGGAGCCCTCAGGGCTGGGCCCGTCGGAGCCCGAAACGCTCTGAGAGGCCGATAACGAAACGGATTCGCAATACACACTGCGCTTTGGAGCCCTCAGGGCTGGACCCTTCGGAGCCCGAAACGCTCTGAGAGGCCGATAACGAAACGGATTCGCAATACACACTGCGCTTTGGAGCCCTCAGGGCTGGGCCTATCGGAGCCCGAAACGCTCTGAGAGGCCGATAACGAAACGGATTCGCAATACACACTGCGCTTTGGAGCCCTCAGGGCTGGGCCCATCGGAGCCCGAAACGCACTGAGGGGCCGAGAACGAGACGGATTCGCAATACACACTGCGCTTTGGAGCCCTCAGGGCTGGGCCCGTCGGAGACCGAAACGCACTGAGGGGCCGAGAACGAGACGGATTCGCAATACACACTGCGCTTTGGAATCCGACGGGCTCAGCCCACGGGCTCGTAAGCACGTAGTGTGTATTGGCTATTTGCATAATGCCTAATGGCTGTTCTTATCCCGGCCAGGCCAAACATTACACCGCGCGAGCCAAAAGTGTAAAAACTTACACACACACACACACACACACACACAAACACTTTCGCCTCTTGTATGTGCAATGTCTTAAGTGTAATATCATTGGGTCATTTTCGATGAGTAAATCCATTCGTCTTCTTAGCTCGAAAAAAAGTATAGCCCCGTAGACAGTGCGCCGGGTAGACCGTAACACATTTGCCGCGGGATTATGCGAGGGTAATAACACGGTCGGGGCCCACGCGAAACCGCATGCGATATTCCTCGGGTCGACAAGGGGTGCAGGTCGCAAAGTGGTGCGGGGAGCGCATAGCTGGGCTCGCGGCGGCCCGCTTTTGAGGGTCGCCACGCCGGCCCCATTGACGTGTCGGAAACCGGCGCGTGCGACCCGCAATTTGCGGCACGCTACAGACATTTGGCCCGTGTCTGGTCCGTCGTATAATTATTGCTCTCGGTGCATTTCATTAGATCAGCGTTGTCGGTCATTGGTGGGATAAGCGTAATGGCGCTTGGGTGGTTTGTCCATGTTTTCATTTTAGCACGCTGTCTGATTTGACACGATAAAATATTCGTCGATCATCACTGGCGTGTGTGTGAATGAAGGGGGTGGGGGGTGCAACGACCCCTTACACGATACGGGATACCCACAACCATGTGTTTTATGCTTTAATCGGGGCAATATCCGCATGCATCCGTGAAAAAATTATGCAACAAAAATATCGACTTCCTAGGTCTAACATCTTCTTGGGGCTGCACCCCCCTAAACCGCCATTTGCCATCCTATTTCTTACTTATCCTGCTTTGTGCATTCACCCCCTCAAAATATGCTTCTTGAAACCAACATGTTTTATTTTGGGAAACACCTACAATCTTAAATATGTCTAAGAGAATGACTGTCCTTTTTTTGTGTTCGCTCGAACATAATTTGCATATACTCATTTCCGAGTATCGTCGAAGATGCACTCACGGTTGACTTTCTATAAGCCGTAAGTAATAGCAAAGGTAATATTATAGAATTTACCTGTGGGCGCAAATAAATATTAGCTGTTCCTAAGAAACACACACTTTGTCCTCGAACCCACGCAAGCCTTGGGCAATTTATATGGAAACTGAATGCAAACGAACGATTCTCCAGGAAACTCGACTCTTCCCGGAAAGTCCATGAAATATAACAGGTTGGAATCGGGTACTAATTGATTTTAGCCACGTTCGTAATGAAGCGATTCCGATTAACTTGAACTTACAACTGTTTTTGTGCTCAAATATATTTTTAAGAGGCGTTTCCCGCGAATTCGGACCACTTTGGGTCGTGTTTGATTCGGGGTCGATTAATAAAGGTATCGATGAAATGTCTCTTGTGTATTGAGCTTGTGCTTTCGTGAGGCGGTTTTACCTTTTTTCGGGTTCGCGGAATTGCCCGCGGTTGGCCGTGGCACGCACACCTGCATTGTTATGTTCGATCAGGGGCCTGTCTGTATGAATTCGAAGGCGACAGGTCAATGTTTCCATTTATTATGCAATTAATAACATGTTAAGTCTGGGAACTTTTCGATAGGTGAACGGTCTTTTATACATCTATAGACAATCATTTGCTGGTTTTCGTGTGCTTTTTTGATCGTTTGATTTGAATAAATCAAAACTGCCCCTTTAGCCGAGCTCGAAGCTATTTATTATATTACCAATTTTCTTTTTTGTTTGCGTGAGAACTAGGTTGGGAATTTATGCATACTTCCTGAGGGAAGTAATATTTTCGAGCTGATAGAATGCTATTATTCGCTGTCAATGGAAATCTATTCATTCTTCAATTCAAATTGTTCGTTTTGTGCGTTTTATTTTCCTATTAATGGTAGCACAGTTGTATGAAGTCAATTTAGACTATTTCAAACTGTGCGTGTGTGAGTGTATTTTTTACTAGTGCTATAGAAGAATAGGACAAGCAGACACAACAAATTCATAAATTTAATGTTTCATATTTTTTTACCTTTTTTTTTTATAGTAAACGGTCCGGTATAATCTTGCAGATCTACATCATCGTACATTTCCACATCCTGTCATTTTCCGCATTTCCTTGCTAAATATTTTGCAGTTAGCGTCTGTCTTCCATATCAAGATCTTTTTCCAGCACTACGTGTGTTTGCCTCGGGCATCTTGTTGCCAACTAAATAAATTGTCGCTCCAAAACGGCATTGGGCACCCGCACAGGTTTCTGGGAGTCCCACCCGCCGTGACAAGGGATTTATTTTTTAATCACAAACTTGGGCGCGCATTTTGTACTGTCAATGAAATCTGTTGTCGACAGGCCGCGGTTTGAAATGTCAAGTCGCTCGACGAAGTCTGCGAACTGGAAATCAATCAGTTTTCCTCCGCTGTGTGCACATCGGTCCTCCTATACTACGTGTCGCCTTAAAAGGGGAGTGGAGATTCGGATCTTCCAAGGGAGGATCCACGTATAGTACGTCTCATGTTCTTTTGGCAGCGCCTCGGTTCATTGGGCCTGTACTATAACATTGTAGAAAACCGGTTTGTTGCTGCCACCAGAACATGAGACGAACTATAGTCTCGGAGGAACCGTTCAGTTTGAACTACTGCGTTCAACCATCATCGGTTCAGTGTTGAAAATTGTTCAACAAACCATTGCACAGATCTCAAACGGATATCTTCAGTTCAGAGTCTGCAAGACCAAGTATGGCAATGTGACTTTCCGAAAACAGACGGGCGCTAGGTGCATGAGCTGGGAGTTTCAACACTTAATCCCTCGCCTTGGGCTTGGTGTATACCATTTAGGCTATATGGGCAGTTTTAAAACTCTTTTCTCATGACTTGACAGCAGTATAAGGAATCCATTCTGCTTCTTAGTGTGAAATGGTGTATTTTATTGTCGGCGGTTTTCTCTCGGTGCCCCCCCCCCCCCCATCCCTCCCCTCCCCACTGGCTTTCTTCCATACGTCCCGTGTCGGATTGTCCAATAAAACTGTGCTGTACTTCTGCACGTCGAGGAAGCCGCCGCGCGTCGAAATCAAAGCGCATTCGTAAGGATGTCGGCACAGATATGCTGTACCCAGATAGTGCATCGTGTAGATCTGCGGCCACACTAATAATAAATATATCATAACAAATACGGCACGCTAATGTCTGAATTAAAACAATCACAAGAAACGAAATCGGTTGTAAGTCCTATTTGGGATCTCAACTGAGAGTGGAAAAGCTTGGTTAAACCTGGCGTTGGAGAGAGAGCGACGATCGGCGAAGCGGGTGAAACAGACATATAGTTCGTCTCAGGTTCTGATGGCAGCAACAACCCGGTTTTCTACAATGTTATAGTATAGGCCCAATGCCCCGAGGTGCTGCCAACAATCGTGAGACGTACTATGCCGGAAAACGTGTGTTAATTCTTTGCTGCAGGTCATCATGGGTATCACTTCGTGTATGGAGGGTAACTTCGCATCATGATGAAATTTGTTTACTTTGATCAGCATGCATAGGTTACCCCATATTGGCAATAACTCAATGAGTCACCTGACCAATCAGCGAGTCAATGAGTGACATAATAATAATAATAATAATAATAATAATAATAGTTTTATTCGTCCAGATTGATTAAAAATACATTAATATTGGATAGGTCAACATAACTCATAAGAGATAAAATACATAATGTACATGTTATGTGAGCTTCACATCTTGTTCTTAGTGTTGTAAAATTCTCGAAGGCTATAAAAACATTTTTGTACCAACCATTTCTTCCAAATTTGTAATTTTCCAAATTTTTGTATCAACCATGTTGTACTTAGCTTGTGGATTTGGGTGAGTGAGTGAATCCTCAATGAACATTAACGTAGCCGATATCAACACAGGCCCGCATGGGCCGTCTTTGTAAGTTGTGTCTGTGCCTCCACGTGGCTTGGAACCGAAGCATGAAAACCATGGAAAGGCGTAAACGCCGGATCGTAAAGGTGTCCGTCCGCTCCAAGCCGAGAAACGCTGCCAATAAATGAAGCATAAAATATTATTATTTACGAGCTTATTTAAAACTTTTTCTCTCGTGTTTTATGTTTTCATATTAAAATGCAGGAGAAAAATCTTTGCTCTGTCATGCATATGCAAAGAGATGCCCCATTTAAAATAAATTTACCTGTTTATATTTCACAGCAATAGTAGCAAGGTGCTGTGTGGCATTACGCCACCAGATCTAGATGTCGTTTTCAACTTTAAAGTAATTAAAAATACTTCAAAGAACGCCACCCGGAGTATTTTTGTAGCCAGTGGGTGTTACGGGTACACCTACCTACTTCGTACCTATTTAATGCAGGAGCTATTCTTGTACCATTTCGCAATTATTTATACCCAAGAGCGCAGACGACAACAGCTAAAAGTAAAACTAATGGCATTTGGTCGCTGATCATCGTGAAATAAGAATAACATCATTTTCCCCCAAGCACAATGCCAACTGTCATCGTTGACTTAAAAATTATGTCGATTCCATTTTATTTTGGCGAATACAAAATATCTCCAAATTGTTTTGTCTGTAGGAGCAATTATTTAAAAAACAACCCCTACTTTCAAGTTGTGCTGAGTGTAAATCATATAGTGCAAGATAATTCATCCTCTTTTTATTTTTATCGTTTTGTAAAACTACGAAATAATTACTTCTGCTGCAAATGTAAAAACAACATCAAATACATCTATGACTGTAGTAGGTATCAATATGTAGCACGCATAAATACGAAATAATTACCAAAGCCTGCAAATGGGCCAAATGGCTAATAAAACCATGTAAGTGTAACGTCATATAATAATGCATACTTCTATGTCATAATATAATCGTGGTAATAGCTGTATGCGTGGTGTACACTGCACACACACACACAGCCGCTGTTTGGATAGGGTGAACCATGATGGCAGTGCGTGTGTCTCGTCTGAGCCAGCCGAGGGGGACCGACTACGTATACTGCCTTACGACGCATGGATGTTGTGTTGTGAGTCGAGGGCATTCACCCGAGGCCGTCCAGAGCTCCCCCAACTCGGGAACCAAAACAATGACTCACACCACCGTCGACTGCACTCTAGCACGGGACACGTGGGCCCCGGGGGAGGGGGGGGGGGCTCTTGCAATGTTTCATGTCTCTGTGTATAGGGCACGATTTGCCCGTGAGCTAGATTATTTCAATTGGCTGTAGTTTGGAAAGACGAGCGTGATGGCATTACGCTCCTGAAAACATGTCTTTTTATAGTTCTTCTAGAATATTTTTAGCACATTATTAGTAAATTTCCCATCAGAAATACATTCAAGTAGGTATAAAGGATAGTATAGAATATAAGACAAATTAATATTGAAATTTCTTCAAATTTTGCCTGTAGAAGTTTTTCTCTACTGGCTTAAATTTGATATGAAACTTGCCGATGTTCGCTCCATATACCTTCAGAATCTTCGTCACCCCCTGCCCCCGAATTCTACCTCCTAAATGAGGCAATCAAATTTGTATCCGAGCACCCAATCAGCCATGGCCTTCTAAATGGATTTTCCCGCCATTGCTCTACGGCTGAACGTAGCAGGGTCGTGAAAGGTAGCAAACTTAAAAAAGCTAACGCGCACCTGAAAATCGTATCTTCGTAGAAAGTCATGAAATTACGTCTTGGGGAAAGACTCCCAGTGTTTTGAGCGGCCAAATAAATAATGAACACTAATGGATGAAGGTCGGGTGCGTCTCTGTATTGTGGAAAAACTTCGTCGAAGAAGCGCACGGCTTCGGGATGAAATATAAATTGGCTGACACAGAAGTTCGCGGAGGCTAGTTGCCATTTAGGACTGACACGGAAAGGTTCTTAGCGCCGAACGGGGATTTTGCATTTGGGGTAGAAATACATTTTCGAGCCGTTCGCTCCGAGGGTGCTCGGGATTTTACTTTCGGCGAAATGTTTAGAAAATAATGGCCGTTTTTTTTTTTAGATCCTTACAATAATCAACCCCTCAAACAATGTATCAATGAAATATGTACGGCATCGTTTCGGGTCATTGTTCTACTAGCACCGGAAGCAACTGCGGATTCTTTTTTGTTCAACCCCTCCTGAGCACTGTCGTTTTTGGACCTTAAAAAAAAGCAATCACACAAAAATTATCTATTCAATAAATAAGTACGGCGAGACAGTAATGGCTTTTGTTCCTCTGCCGGAAATAAGTACGTCGGTCTTTTGTCTTTTCCTCCTATTCTGGCGAGCCCAAACGATCTGGAAAAATAGAAACCAAGAACTGATTTAGAGTGAAAATCACAGCGTAAACAGTAAGAATTCTTGATTACTTGTTTTCTCGTTTGAAAACTGCCTTATTAGGTACAATGCGTCGTGAACGGCATTGTACTCGACTATACCTTGCATTGCTTGGTATTTACACTTCATGGGGTCAACGTACTCGATTGAAAACAATAACAATGTTCTAGTTACACGATGATAAATCGGAGGCGATGTGATCAAGGACATCAAATCTACGTCGTAGTTAAATTTCATTCCACTTGTTTCATTGCTTTTTTGTAATTAATGGCTTTCTCATTAAACGAAGAGAATCTTCCAACGTTCACGTTAGCTATAATGATGAGAGAGACTCTGAATGGAACCATATTGCACAAATAAATTAATGCACCTTTTTCATTATCGCGGGGCTGGGTGACTTTCGCGTTTTCGTATTGATGAAAACAATTCCGTGTATTGTCAGTTTTCGAGCTGCATTATAAACGCCAGTCAAAAAACGAACATGGCCATCAAATTGACTTCAAAATGAACCACTTTTGATGAACTTCCATGAACTGAGATATGTACGAATTTGGGGATTTCCCTCTGCCTAAACATTATGCATTATGCGTTGATAATTAATAATATCCTTGATAACACGTACTCTATCAAATCTGCTTATCTAATTTTCTAATTTGAATAAAAAGGTCAATGTTTCGCTGCGGTAACACGTATCAGATTTGAAGTAATGCCTTCGTCAACATCATAAAATCATGCTCGGAATGTATTGCGCAAAACATATTCAATCCAACCATGCATTCTCGACAAATTGCAAAGTAACTATTTCAATAACATGATCTATAGTACGCATCAGGTTCTATCGTTAGCGCCTCAGGGCATGAGGCCTATATGTACCATAACATTGTAGAATGCCGGTGTGCTGCTGAGCAAATTACCTGAGACGTACTATACATGATAATTGTACAACCAATTACCCATGATGGTAAATATCTGGTCGCTCAATGCAACCACAGACACAAGCAACCATATTATCCTGGACATCAACCGGAGCTGGGAAATCAACGACAATACTCATCCCATTACGACATCAATCATTACTATCTAACCAAATGTCACCAGCAAAATAATAAGGACACCGCTGAACATAAATTAATTTTAATTCGAATCTTGTTACATTGACACGAATTTCATAGCGGCTGATAATCGCCCAATTACTTCGCATATTTCTTATATTTATGGCCAGTCTTGTTGTTTACAATTCGATAATAATTACACGCGATGGCGAATGATTACACTGTTGCACGGCGTGGCGCAATCGCTGTGATGTCGCAGTGTTCATGAGTGTCGTCTCCCAGCGGCTCCTGGCGGCAGTGGCGGACCTGTGCCCGACTGGCCGATCGCTGCCAGTGGCGCAATCGCTGTGATATCGCAGTGTTCATGAGTGTCGTCTCCCAGCGGCTCCTGGCGGCAGTGGCGGACCTGTGCCCGACTGGCCGATCGCTACCAGTGGCGCAATCGCTGTGATGTCGCAGTGTTCATGAGTGTCGTCTCCCAGCGGCTCCTGGCGGCAGTGGCGGACCTGTGCCCGACTGGCCGATCGCTACCAGTGGCGCAATCGCTGTGATATCGCAGTGTTCATGAGTGTCGTCTCCCAGCGGCTCCTGGCGGCAGTGGCGGACCTGTGCCCGACTGGCCGATCGCTGCCAGTGGCGCAATCGCTGTGATATCGCAGTGTTCATGAGTGTCGTCTCCCAGCGGCTCCTGGCGGCAGTGGCGGACCTGTGCCCGACTGGCCGATCGCTACCAGTGGCGCAATCGCTGTGATGTCGCAGTGTTCATGAGTGTCGTCTCCCAGCGGCTCCTGGCGGCAGTGGCGGACCTGTGCCCGACTGGCCGATCGCTACCAGTGGCGCAATCGCTGTGATATCGCAGTGTTCATGAGTGTCGTCTCCCAGCGGCTCCTGGCGGCAGTGGCGGACCTGTGCCCGACTGGCCGATCGCTACCAGTGGCGCAATCGCTGTGATATCGCAGTGTTCATGAGTGTCGTCTCACAGCGGCTCCTGGCCGCAGTGGCGGACCTGTGCTTGACTGGCCGATCGCTGCCAGTGGCGCCCGGTGTGGACACTTGCAATGCATATATCTACAGTAGAATTGTGTTACGCTTTGCGACAGCCTTTAAGCAGTTTAATTCCAGCTAGAAGAATGAGAAATGGTGAAATTACCATCCTCGTCTAATGTCTGTATCATTGAATGTATCATTGAATGACGCCCTTAGCCAAGAGAGGCTTTATTTGGTGATTCGCATGGACGCCATTTTTGTCCAAACCCCTGGCTGTCACCGGGCAACTATAGGCTAAACTGGGCAAAATAAAGGCTGAATATTGGCTCAAAAGGCAAAATTGAAGTTCGATAATGATTTCCTTGTGTCGCAATGTTAAATCGCCATGAAAAACGTTTCATTTCATTTGGACGATTAATGGCGTCCAACTCGGTTTCAAGCCTCTGCCAAACATAGCCTCTCTACCTGAGACCAGTGCCAAAGGGGTCGATGTCAAAACAGTGCGTCCAAATCAACCACTTCCAATCAATCACAAATAAAAACTAACACCCAAACAAGAACAGCTACCGTCTTCGAACCAACAAACTCACGCCACTGGTTCCACCACGTGTCTACCCACGCCACTGGTTCCACCACGTGTCTACCCACGCCACTGGTTCCACCACGTGTCCACCCACGCCACTGGTTCCACCATGTGTCCACTCACGCCACTGGTTCCACCACGTGTCCACCCACGCCACTGGTTCCACCACGTGTCCACTCACGCCACTGGTTCCACCACGTGTCTACCCACGCCACTGGTTCCACCACGTGTCTTTATCACGCCACTGGTTCCACCACGTGTCTACCCACGCCACTGGTTCCACCACGTGTCTACCCACGCCACTGGTTCCACCACGTGTCCACCCACGCCACTGGTTCCACCACGTGTCCACCCACGCCACTGGTTCCACCACGTGTCCACCCACGCCACTGGTTCCACCACGTGTCCACCCACGCCACTGGTTCCACCACGTGTCCACTCACGCCACTGGTTCCACCACGTGTCTACCCACGCCACTGGTTCCACCACGTGTCTTTATCACGCCACTGGTTCCACCACGTGTCTACCCACGCCACTGGTTCCACCACGTGTCTACCCACGCCACTGGTTCCACCACGTGTCCACCCACGCCACTGGTTCCACCACGTGTCCACCCACGCCACTGGTTCCACCACGTGTCCACCCACGCCACTGGTTCCACCACGTGTCCACCCACGCCACTGGTTCCACCACGTGTCCACCCACGCCACTGGTTCCACCACGTGTCCACCCACGCCACTGGTTCCACCACGTGTCCACTCACGCCACTGGTTCCACCACGTGTCCACCCACGCCACTGGTTCCACCACGTGTCCACCCACGCCACTGGTTCCACCACGTGTCCACCCACGCCACTGGTTCCACCACGTGTCCACTCACGCCACTGGTTCCACCACGTGTCCACCCACGCCACTGGTTCCACCACGTGTCCACTCACGCCACTGGTTCCACCACGTGTCTACCCACGCCGCTGGTTCCACCACGTGTCTTTATCACGCCACTGGTTCCACCACGTGTCTACCCACGCCACTGGTTCCACCACGTGTCTACCCACGCCACTGGTTCCACCACGTGTCTTTATCACGCCACTGGTTCCACCACGTGTCCACCCACGCCACTGGTTCCACCACGTGTCTTTATCACGCCACTGGTTCCACCACGTGTCCACCCACGCCACTGGTTCCACCACGAGTCTACCCACGCCACTGGTTCCACCACGAGTCTTTATCACGCCACTGGTTCCACCACGTGTCCACCCACGCCACTGGTTCCACCACGTGTCTACCCACGCCACTGGTTCCACCACGTGCCCACCCACGCCACTGGTTCCACCACATGTTCGACTGTTATTGTCTTGACAGGCGCCAGGCTCGACGGTAATCAGCGATCGCTGGCAGCAATTAGCCTATCACAACACGGCATTTGATAAGCCCCGCTCCCGGCACGTGATGCTCTGCGGTGAACGTGTTGTGTTTGTGGCTCGCGCAGATGCGGCGCTGTGTAAACAATCTGTTATCGCGCGCGTGGCTCCTTCTCCTGCGCGTGGACTTCGCAATAATGGCACGCTTGTTTTCGCTCGATTGTTGCACAATTGGCGCGTGTTGATTTGATTGGTGATTTCGAATTGCGATTCTCGTTGATCTAAGTGCTAGTTGCAATAGAAGTTTTAATTTAGTTTTTTTTTTTTATTTAATTATTTGAAAATGCCAGCAATGGTTTTCAGATTCAGTACATGATTCGGCATAGGAATAATCTTGTTGGCAGCTTGCACCTAATGTGTCTCTATCGTGCATGTTTTAGAAACCGTGGCCATGTCCAAAAATATGTACCTGACTTGTGAGGAATAGTTTATAACCCTGTGCTTGTCCATTGTATCATTTCATTTAACATGGGGTCTGGCACATGTTTTAGTATTGGACGATTTCGTATGCTGCACGGAAATATGTGTTTCCAATATCAAATTTTCCATTTATAGAAACTAGAAAGTAACAACATCCGTGTTCGGATATATTGTCCTAATCCTGAAAAGCCATGGGATAATAGGCGAATTTCGAATTACACGTTTGGTATTTATACCTGGATATCAAAATTGCAAAACAAAATTGTAGATATTAAAATTTGTGAATCCGAGCTCCCAAGCTGTTACCGACAAACCAAAGTTAATGATTGTCGATTTCATATCATTTTTCTGTGATTATTTTCACAATGAGCAGATTTTTCGCTTTTTTTTCGTCGTTCACCGGACCTTTTTGTCAATCCATTTGCAAATTAACCTTTTGCAGCTTTGTGCAGCGCCATACACGCATTCGCCTGTTTGTTTTTGCCTCGCTCAAATGCCAACAAACGCGAAATCGCTGGAAGCAATCATGTATTTCGACCATTTCAAACCGCTCATGTAAAGTCCCCCCGAAAACATTTCCACTTGATGTTTCGCGGGCCCCCCCCCCCCCCCCCTCCCCACACCTTCCTGGCCCTCTGGCCACGTGCTGTGCTTGTATCAAAGTTTTTCGCACAACTTTTATTGCCTTCGAGCGCAACTTTGTGATACACACTTGATTTCCTTACAAATAATAAAACCATTTATTATCGCTTTCTCGGAAAGGCGCCAAAGGAGCGGCGCTGATAAGAAAACTCATCTCTCATCGTTAATCGTGAGAATTTTATTTGATAATGATCTTGATTGATTCATGCGACCATTTATCAATAATGCTATTTTGTACTCATTTTATGTCCGTGTAAGTTCCATGCCAATTAAATTGATAGTTGCACTTTGTGTTCCGTGTCATAGTTGCATTCGGAAATACATTTATGTTCACATGCCCTTTGTGTATTTAGTGTGTACATATAAATCATTTTATCCTGCAGTAAAATTGTTGATCTTTTCTTCGATGGGAACAACGCGGCTAGCGCTATTATCTCGAGGCTAGAAAATTTGCATGACAGCAACACAGATCGGTTTGTGCAAAAGAAAACGCTTGAAAGAATCAAAGGAAATGAAAGGTCAAAGAAAATCTTGCATTCATAGTGAACTTCAACTACATCTGTGCTACAACGTATAAAATACAATGTACAATACATGCGCCCTTGGCCCGTACAATGGCCATGCTGGGTCGACTGTGTATTCGACCAGCACACAATAAACGCTTCTAAACAATAAATGCATCCACCACTGCAACTGTATATATTACAGCTGTGCACGTGTGCCGAAATGCACGTGTACATTCAGTGGTGTACTCACTACAATGTAATGCTGCAGCCCCACGCGCAGGCGTGTCACGTGTGCGATTTTCACGCGCTACACACGGTGCTGGCCAACAGTCCAATTATCGAAAAATTGGCACAATCCAGTTTGCTACTTATTTGCGCGTGACAATTTGCATGTATATAAAACACACCAGTATAGTTTCCACGCTCGCTTTACTAAATACTAATACTAATACTAATACTAATACTAATACTAATACTAATACTATGGACACGTGTGCGCTCTGGTGTAAGTTTACAATGTCGTCGCGCGGTTGTGTGTGTGTGTGTGTTCGTGTGTGATTACGTGTTTTCGCTCACTGCCACAGATCTATTAGCCAGATAGTTAATCTTATGGCTCAACGAGAAAAAATTTCCTAGGTGTAGTGTAGTTTTTTCAGATGGTTTGCCGACTTAGAATTCGTCATTCGACGATGGTATTCGACTTTATTTATGGTACTATACAATTTTAGACTGGTGGTCTGAGGTTTATATGCAAACAAATATAATTTAGCTTGTGAGTCTTCGAGAATCAGATTTCATTCCGTTGTGATACCCTTTGATACCCTTTGATGCGCTTTGATGTCAAATATGATGCCATTTTTGTTGAGCTAGAGACAGGCTTCAAGGTGATTTATCATTGGCTCATTTCAAAGTTTCGTCTAGTCCTCTCCAGACTAGAATAGTTATGTGGGTATGACGCACACTGGAAGCAGTAGTGGGAAAGAACTGTTGTATGCATGATGACGAAATTCCCAAAATTTATTCGCATCTACTTATAGCTAGTTGGAGGATGAGAGGTGGAAGGAATGCAATTGCAAGGCTTCCATTTCCTCTAGATATCACAATTGTAATAATAAGCATGGATTATGGATGGACCATGGCGTGGTTTCATAATTGATAAAGTATATTGATAAAATATATTGATAAAATATATTGATACAATTCCCACGGCCGTGCACCGTCTTTGTAACGTGTATCTGTGGTGCTGGCACAAACGATGTCGCCGGCGCTCGCGGATGTTTGTGTTTGCGATTACGAGTACGTAGTACATTTCGCTGTGCACATTACATTTGTAGTCGCGTGGCATTTTTTGCTACGTTGTGTTACTACGTTGCGGCTTATCACAACGTTCTTAATTACGTCACGTGGTCCGCTCGGGTGGGGGGACGGGGGATTCGGGCACTAACGATGCTCGCGATTACTGCTGTCATTTGCGATTGCGATTCGGCTAAGTAATGAATGAAAACTCCGGAAAATCGCGTTTGGGCGTGCGGTTAAAATTTGCTGCCGTGCTTGTATATGTGGCAACTTGGTTCCGTGTTGACATTTCCTTTCGCGAGTTTGGAACAAAATCTGATATTGATCTCTCTTCTCTCAAGAGTTGCATGATTCCCTGACTTTCCATGCCAGCGACGTGGAATAATTATAAATGTCCATGTTGTGACAGTTGTGTTCTTATCATGGAACAGGTTATAGGTTGGGTGATCAAAATCTTCGTGAAATCCAACTCTCCCTATCATTCTCTATAAGGATCCTTACAATTAGAATGTTTAATCCCTCATGGGTGATTTTATTTGGGAGGCTGGGAGCTGATTCATTTTCGAATATTCACTTTTTGAGTAAGACTTGCGCTCTTATCCGGAGCACTGTAACCCGCACAATATCCTGTCAAGACAGTTTCAAAATTCCGGAAATCTTATGCGATGTAAAACTTATTTCACGTCGAGAAGGAGAGTGCATTCGCATCTTCCTCGAGAACTTACTGTTGCTATACATGAGCTTAGTGTTTCAAAAGAGCCCTTAGAGCCTTTTGGCTAAGTCCAGGCTTGTGAGTTTTGAAACTCTTATCTCATGTCTAGTACCAGTGGATCCTCGAGGAAGATGCAAATCCACCCGCCTACTTAACGTGAAATTGATTATGGTTATGCCTGCTCAGTGTTTATACAGAAGAGCTGACGGCTTCCTGTATCTTGGTGGGACCTTTGAGGTCTTCCTGTACCTGAGGAGAATTGACGAGCGGACAGACTTTGAAAGACAAGCTCGGACCTGTCGTGAGACAGAAGTATCACGCAATTCGAGACTACAACATTTTCCTTCCCGTGCCCATTGTCCACGTCAAAACTCACGCCGCGATTGTCGTTAGTAATTAAAACTTGGTCGCCTAATTATCGCCGACAATAGCGAGCACCTCCTGTACAACTTTGCTCATTACATGCAACGTACATTTATTATATTATTATTTCATTTTTTTGTTAAACGCAACGGTGCGTTCAAAGTCTGTGTACAACGACTGCGCAGAAGGTATGGAGACAAAAATGTGCGTCGAAGCGTAAATGAAATACAGCGTCGAGGCAGTGACCTCTCGGGCATTTTCGATCAACGTGTGTGTGCTTGTGTGTGCGTATGTGTGTGTGAAGTGACTGACACGAAAGTGATCGCGATCTGATAGGAATTTTGCATATGAGGAGGAGGAATCGGTAATTCTTTAGCGACAGATGAATTTATTTCAAATGCCTTTATGCACACATGTGCCATTATGCACGCGAACTGGTCGCGGCGGTTCGTGCCGGTTCGGGAGTCCTAGATTGACTTCGGCTAATTTTCGCAGCTCGCTTTCGCCTGGCGCGCGGTCGACGTATCTTCGGCAGGTAACTGACATCGCCGGTGTCTTCGGGCTATTGCGTCGTATGCTAATCTGTCGGATCGCCTTCTGGTTACCGAACGGTTCTACCGCGAGGCTGCCTCGCCGACGTGGTCGTGGGCACGTTTTCACGTGTCGCTGGCTGCCTTCGTTTATTTCGGTGGTCTGATTTGAAATTCTGCGCGTGCCATTAATTATATTCTTCTTGCATTATTATAAAGTTTGTGTTCTGTCTGAGATGCATCCTATAAATAGAAGAATTATTAATTATTTGCTGCGCTCGTGAAATCTTAAAGCTTTTATAGTTATCGCCAGTACTACATACACTTTGTTGCGGTGTTGAAGTATAGTTAAGATACATCACATTAATTATAGATTTACTTATCATTTTATTGACAATTGTTAGTGAAATCGTAAATCTTTTAGTTTTCGGCTCTAGATTCCGCTTTAGCTCTTATTCATTTACACATACAATTCCTATCTAACTTTACTGGCATTTTCAGAATTCGTTATTCCAGTTATTATTCAAGTGAAACCTCAAACCTCTTACCTGTTTCGCTCCCCTAGAAGTTCGAACTCCCCTCGAGAAAAAAACTTCCCACAAAGGTCAATGCTACGTGAAGCCAACGGAAAAAAGACAGACACAATATTATAGTTATCGCGCTTACCCAGTGATAAAAACAAACAGACATGCCCAATGCATCGCTGGTGAGATTAGACACTTGCAGGTAGTATGCTATTTCGCCATGTGGACGCTTTTTGCAGACGTTTACATTAGGAGATAGTGGAGTCAGGCGCGGGAAGAGGTGAATGATATACGTTCAACGCGTAAGGTTGCACGTGGTTATGGAATATTTTGGTTGGGAACTGTAGGACGTTGACTTTGTTATTAATTTAATGGTCGTAATGGAGCTCGCGCTATTTAGTTTTCGAATGCTTGATTTTATGGCGGCGCTCGGGGCTGTATTATTAAAAAATATCAATCTTTATAAACTGCAATATACAGTTTGATTATCGCACAATTAATGCACCTACTGGTTTTTGCACCCGCTTGATTGCTGTATAAAACTAATTGATTGATAAATCCGTAGACTTTTAAACTCATACGATGTCTCTTGAGTTTCTTCAACCTGTTTTCTGTTGTCGTTTTTTTCGTCATTACTAACAATTGATATTGTAATATATACGCCGTCTTTCTCAACACCAGATATTAATAATTGGAATCTCTCTCTCTCTCCCTCCCTTTGTGTATCAGTCTTATTCAAACTAACGTGTATACCGTGCCTATGTAATTACACCGAATTTCCTTGAGGTTCAAGGCCGTTCGCCAGGTTGTTCGATTTCGACATCTTTGTCCGTCCCGCGCATTTCAATGTTACGATCTCGCTAACAGCCAGTTGATCCCTCTTGTTTTTGTTTCGAACATTTCACCTTGATGTGGTCGGCCGCTAGATGCGTAGTCTGTCGTTTGCCTACAATGTACCTCGTCTTTGTTTAGTCGGTCCAATGCTCTCTAGGATAGCCAGGGACATGGACAATAGTTGCGAGTAGCACGTTTCTAGCAGCAGAATGCGAATGCCGCGAATGGTCGCTTGTCTATCTGTCTATCGCATCTCGCGATCAGGATCTGGCATTTTGCAGAGGCGTGCCACAGTCTTGGCCTTGCATTGCATCCGTTTGCAATGTGTGCTGTCACCCTCACTTACAAATAACCAGCTTCCGAAAGACGTACGAAAAGGCGCACTGGAAGACGAGGAATTTTGGTGACGCACTTTCGATTTTGAAGTTGGACCATCGTTTGAACTTTTTTATTCTAGTGGATAACAGACCAAACATACAAATAAATGCCACTGGTCAAACATTACTGGTCAAAACCACTTGAGATTTCAGAGTAGGAAGACGCGTGCCGACCCTTGTAAGCTTTGCTAAGCTCTATCGTGTTCTCTTCGAGAGTGACAACTGACGGCACTCCTTGCAAATAGCTGCGTTGTCACTTCTCTTGTGTGCTTACCTACCTGATGATTGGCAATGAAGGAGTTTCCCCGAAAATTGGCAACATAGGGCTGAGAAAGGGACAGAGTTGGCGCAAATTCTTGACACATATCAAGATATATGTCTGTGTTAACAATGGCATTGTCCGAAGCCCTAAAGTGAATTTCACCAGCAATTCGTGATCAAACTATAACCAATTCTATTTGGAAGGCCCTGGTCATGTGCTCAAGACCTCTAATTTGAAACCCTACTCTGTTACTTTTCTTAGGTGAAAATGAAATCATAAGTGACATGAGATGAGATAGTTCGCCATCAGTTCCATGTTATGTACGACAACATTGACGACCGTGAAGTTGTCACTCAATTCAATGGTCACCTCAACAGAAACACTGGCTACAAAATAGAATAGGGATAGGTACATGTATACAGTGCTTTTTTGTGCCGGAACGCACCGGAACGCCGTTCCGGCACCTCTTTTCGGTACTCTAAAAAAAATTAAATAATGGCGGGAATATCTGGGCGCGCCAATCGCTGGAGAAATGTACTCCATTTCACGTCCAGAAGAAGAGTGTATTTGCTCCTTCCTCGAGGAACCATTGCTGCTAGACGCGAGCTAAGAGTTTCAAAACTTACAAGCCATGTCTTGAGCCGGACAAAAGGCTCTATGGACAGTTTTGAAACTCTTGGCTCGTGGTCTAGCAGCAGTGGGTCCACGAGGAAGATGCAAATCCACTCTCCTTCTTAACGTGAAATAAGGTTTAGTGCGCCTGTGATGTTTTTCGTGTGCCCGAGTGCTTACCGAGTTTGTGGACAAACTGAAGAAGATTACTTATATTTTATTTACAATAATTAAAATGATTAGATGGGAAGATTTCTGCATTCATAGCTCATCACAGCTAAGAAAGGCGTCCAGTATCAACAAAACAACAAATGCGAAGCAAATTGTCGTTTATCGGCAGAATGGTAGGGGGTGTAAAGGTTAATTTTCTATTATGAAAATAGGCGTTCCAGCACCTTTATTTTTACCAAAAAAGCACTGCATATATATATAATTACAGGTTCCATCAACCCTGTATTAGGATAGAGTATTTGTTTGAACATTGTGGGAAAAATCAGGTTCTTTAGATCCACCAAGGAAACACAAGTTTTCGAAGAGTCTGGTTTGACGCCACTGCCATCAGTAAAGCTGAAAGTTGCCGCAATCTTCGCTCGGTGCCAGCATCCAAAAACCAATTAGCGTTGTTATAACCCTTGACCTAGGCACTCAACAAACACTCGCACACACTTTATCACACACTTGATACATTCGCACTTTTAGCACTGTGATTCATGAAATCACGATCCCACCACATTTGCTCACATGCTCAGTATAAAAATAAAAACACATCTTCGTTCTCAGATTATAAACTGTAATTAATCAGTTTTGCAACAACAGATAAAATCGAATATAGCATGTTGATTTGCAGCAATTAAACAGTTGAAAACATTTGATGCATGGGAGTTTGAATGATTATGAATGAAAATGTAAGCGCCTTGTTCTTAGTGATGGGAATACGGACTGTTCGAAGACTACATCCTCGAAACGTTTGAGAATTCTTACAACTCGCATCTGTATGCATGTTCTCACAACCATCATTTAGATGTGTGCCTATGTGTACTATGTTCTCTGTCCATTACTTATCACGTGCAAATTACAATATAATTGTTGTTTATGATTAGCTCATTAACATACATATCGTGTTTTTTTGGAGTGGTATGTGGGGGAAATGCTACCGCACACTTTTTTTAAAGAGGTTCGTGGGAACCGCTAAAGCATTTGCATGATGTATTGAAAGTCCATGTGTTAACATTTTGTAACCACAATGTTTGCGACCGTCGCTTGAAGCAAATGACATGGCTGTGATAGTTATTGACTTCGTGTATAGTTCATTCACAAATTACTGGTGAAAAACAACTTAAGGGCTTCGGACAATGCCATTGTCACAGATATGTATCTTGACATGTTTCAAGAATTTGCACCAAATCCGTCCCTTTCTCAGCCCTATGTTGCCAATTTTCGGGGAAACCCCTTCATTGCCAATCATCAGGTAGGTAAGCACACAAGAGGGACGAAAGAGACAACGCAGCTATTTGCAAGGAGATCCGTCAGTTGTCACTCACGAAGAGAACACAACAGAGCTTATCTGAGCTAACAAGGGTCGGCACGCGTCTTCCTACTCTTAAATCTCAAGTGGTTTTGACCAGTAATTCGTGAACGTACTAATACACATGCGTGTAATAAGTGCAGTCCGCAAAGGCGTGTATGCATCTACCGGTTATAGGCTCAAGGAAGAAATTCTGCTCTTGTTGGGTCTAAAACTCTCACTTTGACATGATTGAGACTTATTTCAATGATGGGCGAAAGATATGGGCATTTCAACATACTAAATTGATCCCTGAATTGAGTTAGTTACCATAAATATCAGTCAGAGAGAGAGGGTTGGGATTATATCAATTTCGAATCTTTGGACAAGGAATGTGTGGATGGTTGTGGAAATTGTAAGATACCTACCACAACATAATCGCATCCTTTTCTGCTGCACTGATAAACGCGTTTTCAATTGTCTGCCGTTGTGGCATAAACTGTTGCTAGGAACTAAATTAATGCTTATACAAGGGATATAAAATTCCCCTCGTGCCTAAAATTTGCACGTGTCCTCAAAATGTGCGTGGTAATAAACTTTGACGTGTGTCCCAATATTCCTAATATATATGTTTTGAAAAATGCCTGTCGGAATGCTCAATTCTACCTGATGTGTTCATCACCGGCTTCAAGTGCATGGCCATCTCGGTATGTCAGGAATGTGCTACATCTTCGACAACTGTAAACACATTTCATCCTCGCGATATCGATGGTTTCTGTTTCCCTCGTTAGAGAATTCTAAACAAATGCGCGTGGCAACAGGCTAGCCATGTATCTTTCTGCCATGTTTCTGTCTGCCAGGTATCTGTCTGCCAGGTATCTGTCTGCCAGGTATCTGTCTGCCAGGTATCTGCGTGTCAGGTATCTGTCTGCCAGGTATCTGTCTGCCAGGTATCTGTCTGCCAGGTATCTGTCTGCCAGGTATCTGCGTGTCAGGTATCTGTCTGCCAGGTATCTGTCTGCCAGGTATCTGTCTGCCAGGTATCTGTCTGCCAGGTATCTGTCTGCCAGGTATCTGTCTGCCAGGTATCTGTCTACCAGGTATCTGTCTGCCAGGTATCTGTCTGCCAGGTATCTGTCTGCCAGGTATCTGCGTGTCAGGTATCTGTCTGCCAGGTATCTGTCTGCCAGGTATCTGTCTGCCAGGTATCTGTCTGCCAGGTATCTGTCTGCCAGGTATCTGTCTGCCAGGTATCTGTCTGCGACTTTTGACTTGAATTCTCCGATCGCCTATCGAGTAGCAAATATTGACAGTTTCGTCATGTCGTAAACATCAATTACGTTACGTTAACTTGATGTTCTGTTAGAGTAATTTGTTTTTGTATGTCAATTTTATTGTTGGATGCGCAACCTAATACCGAAGCGCGCTCAATCCTAGAGAATTCCAAAAATACTTAGTGCCGATAGCCACAATTGAAACATTACTTGTTGTAATCAAAAATTCATGTGATTTTACATGTGTACCTCTTTGAAGCCAAAGCGGAACTTCCGTCAAATTTTCTTTTATAAACGAAAACACCAAAAAAGTCAAGGGAACGTTAGAAAGAAAAGAGAAAAGTAATTCCCTGGTAATGTTGATTACAGAGGTGAGTCGGGAAAATTCCGGGGTTCGTCCCGATTGTCGTGTTTACACCGAGAGCTGGGGTCAAGGATTACATGTCACCAATTGAGCATTTCCTGAGAGCACGTCACTAAGTCACTAACCTAATCAAGTAATAGCGGCGACTTTTTCCCTATATTCATTTCAGTCCAATAAAAGGTGTTGATTTTCCTCATTTACTTACACCAAATCCATTTTTAATTGTCCTGGGTTCATTCATTTACCAAACTTGGCATGTTTGTGTACAGCTGTCATCAATGCTATTTACACCTTTATACTTTTTGCGCGTCTTATACTATCTAGGATTCATATGATGCTAATCTATGACGAAGCCAAATTTAATGTGATAGTAAACATTTAAATAAATGGGCTTTAGTATATCTTTATTTTGAAACGTATTGCGCCAAATTCATTTTGTTAGTATATTTCGAGTGATTCAGGCGAATTTTGCCAGGATTATACTCTGATGTTCAAGTACACATTTCATCCCAAAGAGCGGGAATCACGCTTGCACGGCGTTTTCCTTGTTTACCATCGAATATCCTCTATAAATTCCGTAAACTGTAAGCAACTTTAATCTGCTTGTTGTTATTTGCTTGATTATTTGTTCTGCTTATAACTCTGGGATTCCTGTGCTTTAATCCATGACTTTAAAGCCCAGCTTATCTAAGCCATATACTTAGAGATTATCACGTTCGCCAGCAGATACGCCCACCACTCCCCGCTAATTAGAAACATTCGAATAATATTTGTGATTGATGATCCCTGTGGCCTGTTTGCGGCGGCAGCTCTTTCGTGATAAATATTTGCCAAGCTTTCGCCACGCCGCACAGATATGGAATCAACATTTTCTTCGGCGAGAAAAACAATTGCGTTTCCTCGGTCATAACATGTTTACAAGTCAACATAAAATTTGGCGTCGTCGTTATCGCGAATGGCTGAAATCCACGTCGGCCAATCGTGAAAAACATATTTTCGCCACGCTGTTTTATGTGTGGGTAGCTTTGGGCCGCCATGCATGAAGGCGGTAGTTTTTTTACTGCCTTCGTATTTCTAATCGGATATTTTTTTGGCTCTGGGATTTAACTACGAGGTTTTCTTCAATTTTCCCGCACTATTGAAGTTTGTGGCGACGTGACAATCAACACCAGGAACACCAGTCTACATGATATCCAATCCGGAGCTTTACACGAATTTTTTGGCTAAGAAACCCATTCCTTATAAGCCTATTCCTTACATAGTGAGTTGCGAAAAAAAGCCCGAAAGCCCGGGCCGAGAATTTTCGATGCCGGGCCGGCCGGGTCCGACTTGAGGGCTTTCGGGCTTTTCGGGCTTTCATGCTATTTCGAGCTTTCGGGCTTTGCTGTTTTTTCTGGATCTTGCTAAACTTTTTTAGATTTTTCAACCTATCGGCATCAAAATGAGCTTTTGACAATACGATAATACGTGATAATACCTCAATGTACCACTATACCACAGTGTCCACATGTATATACTCTCTGAACTCTGCACCGTATCTCATTTTCACTCGTTTAGAAGAAGAGCCGTGTGTCACTCTCAAAGAAGCTGTCCCCCCCTGCCTCATTCCATGCATCTTATTGGTGATAGATACCTGTTCAAACATTATTCATGGTTATTCATTGAATCGATCAATACCCATATTCTGATATCATCACAATCATATCATGATAATGATATACATGACGATATTGGGAATGACCCGCCCGGGACCGGGTGGGAGACACCATGGCTGGCGCTAATATAAGCAGCGACCACCAGCTGCAGAACACACAAGTCCTGAAGATGTCGGCGCCAACGCCGACGAAACGTCGACCCAGGTTCTTTTTAGGACCGCAAGTCAGTCAAACCAGAGCATCACCGAACAACTTACCACCGTGACGATATTTGACGATATCAAATGACGATATTTTATCTGGACATGGTCAAAAAGCTATATTAATTAAGGTTTTGGACCGAACGTTTGCGTTGAGTAAAATAGAGTTGTTTCGATCACTCTTTCCACCTTTTTCGAGCTCTTTTACGCAATCTGCACTTTTTCTGGCGGTGTTGAGCTCTAACGGGCTTTTTTCAGGCTTATTTCGGGCTCTCGGCCTTTTTCTGACTATCAAGCTTTGTCGGACTTTCGGGCTTTTTCGGGCTTTTTTGGGCCCGTCGGGTCGACTCAACTTTCCGGGAAAAAGTCGGGCTATTTCGGGCCTCAAAAAATCTAGCCTTTCGGGCCGGGCCGGGCCGACGAAAATAAAAAAAATCGCATCTCTATTACGTAGTTATTGCACATGAAAAAGTCTATCATGGTTTGTGTATTTGAAGATAAATTAATATTCTCACTGTTTCTTAACCAAGCGTTCCATAGCTGTATATAACCATGTTGGTCAGCCTGAAGACAATTCAGTTATGCCAACCCGTTGGGGCCCTCAAAAAACAATGTTGGCAAACTGGAAGGTTTTCCAAATTCAACACTTCACAAGAAATGAGAAGCAAATTCCTCGCGCCCGTTGATAAAAATGAGACCGTGCCGCCCACCACTTCGTTTCCCACGCCGATGCCGATGAATCAGCCGGCAATTCCGAGAGCAACACAATTGCGAAACGACCTCTTAGGAACGAACGCCGCGCCAAGCAAAACAAACACCCGCGTGACAATTAACAAGGCGTTTGCTTAACGAAGTGTCTGTACATCGCACTCGCTTGCTAACCACCGTTCGACCACACATTGTCACTTCCTACTGGCGTCTACGCGTGACAATGTGTATTGTCGTGAGATCACTACTTGGTCACATTGTGGTCACAGCAGTTTGACTCTCTCTCTCGTACCATTGAGGCTTGGTGTGGAACTCGCTGACTTGTTTCAATATCTAAACTCCATGGATTTGCATCATCCACGCGGACCCACTCCTGCTAGATACGAGCTATGAGTTTCAAAAATGCCCCAAAGAGCCTTTTGTCCGACTCAAGGTTTAGCTTGTGAATTTTGTAGCCCGTAGCTCGTGTCTGGCAGCAATGGTTCATAGAGGAAAATGCATGTCCACTCACCTTGACGTGAAATGGAGTTTTAGGGGAAGTTGGTGTTGTGCTGGTTCCCATTGTCGAGCGCTACTCACTTGTCGCTGTCGTCATGCCACAGATGTCCTAGCTTTAGATGGTTCATCCATCGTGGAGCAACGACTCCTACGCTGGTCAACATTTTGCTAGACTTGCCAGGACTGATGATGGCAGGTGTGTGCATGGAAGATGATGTAGGGTGTAAGTCACGGGTCAGAAAGCGCTGGTCGGCTGAGCGAGTGAAACCGCGCAGAAAAGGAATTATTATCTCGATAGAATAATGCAACGGACGACCACACAGTGTCAGAGTCAATTGTTATCGGTAGCCAAATAATAACCACCATAAAGGCTTCGACCATTGCAGCGATCGAAGAGAAAGACACAGGCCCGAATGCAGAGTCGATATTGAGTGCGTACTCACAGTGATTCCGCACTCAGCGCACACTTAGTTGGCGTTTGCAATGATAAATTTCCCCCAAAGTGCTCAGTGAGTGCGCACTCAGCGCACACTCAGTTGGCGTTTGCAATGATAAATTTCCCCCAAAGTGCTCAGTGAGTGCGGACTCAGTGCGAGTGTGCACTCAGTATCGACTCTACATTCGGGTCACGGTCACATAAGTGATCGACCCTGGAACTGTTAGCGATCGTTAGTCGTTCCTGAAGGTTAGTTCCACGTAGCCCAGCGTTCAATCGTATGTGCTCATACTTATATATCTCCAGATAAAACTTTGACTAGTATGAGAGGAAATTGTTTCTGGTTTATGCAGATATCAGAGTGCAATTGATGGAAGGGAGGCGAAGCTGGAAAAATGTGCACCCGAACCGGGATACGCACCCGGGACCCCCTGCTTGCCGGGCAGGTGCTCTACCAACTGAGCTATTCGGTCACACATTCTCCCTGCTTCGCCGGGTGGGACAAGGGGGATCTCCTGGGAGACGAGAGGCCGAGCGACCCGTACATGGGACGGGTAAACGGACTCGGCCCCATGACGGCGATGGCGCAATCACTAGACCTCTCTAGTGATTTATCTCTAGCTTTAGATGGTTCATCTCTGCAACGACTCCTACGCTGGTCAACATTAGACAATCATACTAGACTAGTATGTATGTCCTTGGTTGTGGGTGGTCCTACGTCGTCCTATTAGGTACGTCCTGACATGGCCGTCGCTAAATCGCCCCGTTTGCCGCCTGACCGCGACGACGGACACCGATTTGCGTGCGTGCCGCGCGCAAGTACCGCGTGTACCCGCGTGCAATTACGCGTGCCGACCTCGCGCCGAGCTCTGCGACGCAGTAGCGTCGCCCGTCGGGCTGGCGGTGGCCGCCAGATAGCGGGCCGGGAAGCGGGCCTGATTCGACCGCCCATGACCCTGTGCCGGTCCGCACTATTCCGTTTCGTGCCTCGTAGACGCAATGTTAAATTTCCCACATTCAGATGGGCTTTCTGGGCAGTTTTTCCGGAGCTGGCATTCAAAAATTATACAGGGTACACAGTTCGAGAACCTGCTGCGATGTTTCAGGAGTTATACTATTAAAAACTAGAGTACATCTTCGACAATGCACCATCGAGTTCGGAGATGCACAGAGAAATGACGCAGATTTGAGGCAAGAAAACGATTTCAAAGTGAAATGCGATGTTAATATGATGATTCAAGTCGTCCAATTGACTCTGATACCAGTTTTCTACCAGTATGGTACCAATATTTTACACTGGCAGTATGATTGCCAAACCGTAGAAATTTAACATTGCGCTACGAGGCACGAAATGGAGTAGCGCTGCCGGCCCCTTTACCGCGGCGCGGGGTCCGATCACCACAACGAGCTGCACTGGATTGATTGGCCGCAGGGGATTCGGGGTTCCTGCGAGGTTTTGCTTACCGCGGGTACATGCCCGGAGTATGCCCGCCCATTTCCCCCCCGATTTAGCGTTTACTCACTCACATCTATTTTTTAGGAATGCGCTGAATAACGCTAGTGTTTTGCCGTCCTTGTCGTTCACTTTGTAAGGAAAACCAAGTCGGAAAAATGTTTTATCAAGACCGGGATACGGTAAGAACCCGGGACCTCCTGATTGCCGGTCAGGTGCTCTACCGACTGAGCAATTCCTGGTATCCTGGTCACATGGATGCTTCTGATGACACACTTGAAAAAACTACATGCATTTTAATATGAAACTAGCAGTATCCTGTGCCTAAAAGCACCTGTTGATGGGGGCGTGGGCATGTTATTGTTTATACAGCGTTTCGGCTCTTGACCTGTGAATTTAAATGTCTAAAATCCTGGGACTAATATGTGATGTGGTGTTCGGACGCGAGACCCGCAAATCGAAAGATCAAGCACAGCTGAGCTGTACAATGAAGCTGTTTATGTTAGGGCAATTTGAGCACAAGGGAATTTGGGAAAGTGGAAAAGAGGAAAAACTGGCGAAACCATGCTCGACTGTTGAAGAAACAATTGGGGGAAATTAGATTTTCAGTTTGCTGAGTACACATCTGCAAATAGCAGCAATGAGCATTTTCATTCTTACTCATAATTGTTTTTAGTCGTGCAGCAATATTGTCATTTGTATTTTGTATTGTATCCAATTTAAAAAAGAAACGCATTATTGTAACAAGACAGTATATCTTCCCTTCCTCGCTTGAAAAAATTCTCATCATCTGCCGCCTGTAGCGCTGATAGTAGGGACGGCTAGAAACAGAGGCACATTGCATTTGATAATGACAGTTGAGGAAACTCGCGCTGTGGATTCCTCGTGCCGTCGATAGCTTCGCCATGGCTACGCTCGTACAAAGCACGCAATCAGCAAGGCATGTGACCAGCCGGCGCTAAACGGCCCTGGCAATGGAACAAAACTTAGGACATTCCTAATTTCCTAAAGGATAACACAGCCGACCAGATGAGGATAAGCTAAAACACGGTCTAACCTCCCCCTAAGCCTTTTTTTCCCGGTAGGTTGTTCCGTCATCGTCGCAAACTATTACAAAACCAATTGGCGGCAAGTGTTTCCACAAGGTTGGCAAAATGGCGAACCTTTTCCAAAGCAGACTATATTAAAAGTAACCGTACGATAGCAACCCATCGCAGGGGAATTGAAGGGTGGTGCGAGTGCGAGCCGTTATCAGGCTGCGTTTTACATGTAATGAGCGTAAAATATTACCACTCTTTGGTCTGTTCTGTACTCTCCATTCGGTTGACGATTGTCTGCCGGAGCGGCTCACACACGACCGACCGTACACATTTCACTATCCGCAGCGTGATCAATGCAGGGCGCTGGCAATGTGACCCTGTCCTGACCGCGTTCCTGTGGAAATGTGACCCTGTCCTGACCGCGTCCCTTTGGCAATGTGACCCTGTCCTGACCGCGTCCCTGTGGCAATGTGACCCTGTCCTGACCGCGTCCCTGTGGCAATGTGACCCTGTCCTGACCGCGTCCCTGTGGCAATGTGACCCTGTCCTGTCCCTGTGGCAATGTGACCCTGTCCTGACCGCGTCCCTGTGGCAATGTGACCCTGTCCTGACCGCGTCCCTGTGGCAATGTGACCCTGTCCTGTCCGCGTCCCTGTGGCAATGTGACCCTGTCCTGTCCCTGTGGCAATGTGACCCTGTCCTGACCGCGTCCCTGTGGCAATGTGACCCTGTCCTGACCGCGTCCCTGTAGCAATGTGACCCTGTCCTGACCGCGTTCCTGTGGCAATGTGACCATGTCCTGACCGCGTCCCTTTGGCAATGTGACCCTGTCCTGACCGCGTCCCTGTGGCAATGTGACCCTGTCCTGTCCCTGTGGCAATGTGACCCTGTCCTGACCGCGTCCCTGTGGCAATGTGACCCTGTCCTGACCGCGTCCCTGTGGCAATGTGACCCTGTCCTGTCCGCGTCCCTGTGGCAATGTGACCCTGTCCTGTCCCTGTGGCAATGTGACCCTGTCCTGACCGCGTCCCTGTGGCAATGTGACCCTGTCCTGACCGCGTCCCTGTAGCAATGTGACCCTGTCCTGACCGCGTCCCTGTGGCAATGTGACCCTGTCCTGACCGCGTCCCTGTGGCAATGTGACCCTGTCCTGACCGCGTCCCTGGCAATGTGACCCTGTCCTGACCGCGTCCCTGTGGCAATGTGACCCTGTCCTGACCGCGTCCCTGGTAATGTGACCCTGTCCTGACCGCGTCCCTGTGGCAATGTGACCCTGTCCTGACCGCGTCCCTGTGGCAATGTGACCCTGTCCTGACCGCGTCCCTGGCAATGTGACCCTGTCCTGACCGCGTCCCTGTGGCAATGTGACCCTGTCCTGACCGCGTCCCTGTGGCAATGTGACCCTGTCCTGACCGCGGCCCTGGCAATGTGACCCTGTCTTGACCGTGTCCCTGTGGCAATGTGACCCTGTCCTGACCGCGGCCCTGGCAATGTGACCCTGTCCTGACCGCGTCCCTGTGGCAATGTGACCCTGTCCTGACCGCGTCCCTGTGGCAATGTGACCCTGTCCTGACCGCGTCCCTGTGGCAATGTGACCCTGTCCTGACCGCGTCCCTGTGGCAATGTGACCCTGTCCTGACCGCGTCCCTGTGGCAATGTGACCCTGTCCTGACCGCGTCCCTGGCAATGTGACCCTCTCCTGACCGCGTCCCTGACAATGAAAAGCCGAGTGCTTCGCTGCGTCGCGCGGCGGCAAATATAATGTACTTCGAGCGCGCGACAGAGTTATTTCTGGAACCAGGACTCCCCGCTCTCTGTGGGTCACATGCCCCCCCTTCCCCCCTCAGCCCGCGGTCTCTGGGTCACATGGCCCCCGCTCTAGTGTGTTGGCGGAAACGCGGCGCCCCATTTTCATTCGAGGGGGGGGGGGGAAGGGGGGGAGCATTACGAAACACAGGGCGAGGGCTTTCGTCTACCTAGAGGACCGATGTATGCGATCAATGTGATTGCGGGAAGGGCTTCGCGGAATTTACGCATTTTTTTACCTTCGATATTCTTGGGGTGTACTTTTTTTGATTGTCAACAAACTGGACAAATATTGCTGCGAGTTTTTCTGTGGTTTTCTCGTTTTTTTTGGATGCGAATCTACGTCATTTCGCTCGTTGGAAATGTCTTGTGAAAGAATGGTGCGAATCGGGAGTTTGCCGAAGGGTTTTCTCGGAATCTGGTGTTTGATCCTGTCATGTTACAATTCATTGTTCCTTGAAAGCTTGGTGTGAGGACGCAGCCGGGATTCGATTTTCCTTGATTTTCTCACCACCCTTTCGCATATGGTCCTGGGAATCGGAATAGTTTCATCAATGTCGGTTTTTTCGCGGTACTCCAAAATACAGCTCCTGTTGAGTGTTGCAGCTGTCTATATACTTCAGTTTCACCATTCTATATCATACAAATGCCATTTTTTCCAATTTGCTAACAGCTGCGGATATCGCTAGTTTTGATAAGATAATAGATGGATTTCTTGTTAAATGTCCTTATCGAATAAATGATAAAGTGCACAATAATACGAAAAATACAACATAACACAAGATGTAGTTTGTATAGTATTGGAGCTTCGATTTCGAAGCATGCTTATTGCCAATCGAAATACGAAGAAAAACGCTTGAGATTGGGTAATGAGCTACCGTGAGCCTGCTCTCGTTATTTTCGTTTGTGATATATATATCGATTTTTTTTATTTCTACAATTTTTGTATGCATTCTGGGAGAATTGGCTTTGCATTATTTATATATAGGCAGGCTGCAACGTCCGTTTATAGATATAGATTGAAAAACTCTTCCAAATTGATTTCTTCATCAACTTGACCCTGCGGCTGCATCTTGGGATTTTCAACAGGAAAAAAGAAAACTGAGCACCTCAGGCAAAGATTCGGTTATTTAAATTTATTTATTTTCTCTCAGTGCTGTCAGCATGGTCTGGTTTTTAATAAAAGACCCAAATCCTCTCTCCTTCTAGTAAATAGTAGTACCTATTCTAGTACCTATTCCCAACATCGGAAAAGTTACTATACCTACGTATAGAAAAGTATATTCTCGATTGCACGCAGACGATTAGCATCAATCATTTAGCGAATCCCACTTTTCATGGACAATCTATTCCCAAATCAAAATAAAATAGACAATCGCAATCCCGGTGCTCAGCCACGCGCGCATTTACCCATACTATCTACACAATTTCCCCACACAACGTAGTGAATGGCATTTACGATCGACTCGCTGCGACGTACGTAGGTAATTTCATTGAGCATTGACGCACTTCGCGCTATTGCTGAGGTAGCGATAAGAAAATGGCATTGTTTTATCATTACACAACACGTGGGTGTCTCTCGCTACAGGCATAAATGTGTGCAAACAATAACGCCGTTACTTTTGAATTGGTTTCCGAACGGTTGGCTTGCAATGCACGCATGCGCCTTGTTCCGTTTGACGTCATTTTTGTAAGTGGATGTCAAATGCAGATTATCTGTCACGAGTTTTTTCGCAATCGGTTTTGGAAATTGCAGTAATGTTGCTGGAATGGCGAAGCGGTTCCGAGCCGTGGTTAGATGGTGTAGTGTAGTGCGGTTTTGCTCTGGTTCGAGTGACTTTTGGTCCTAAAAAGGACCGTGGTCGACGTTTCGTCGGCGTTGGCGCCGACATCTTCAGGACTGGTGGCGCCGACAGTACTGAAGATGTCGGCGCCAACGCCGACGAAACGTCGACCACGGTCCTTTTTAGGACCAAAAGTCACTCGAACCAGAGCAAAACCGCACTACACTACACCGTAATGTTGCTGTAAACGTGAATAAACTGCAGGCCCCTGAACCATCTAGAATATTTAGTAAATTCGTCAGCTGCAGGTCAGGTAACCGGATCGAACCGGGCAACCGAACCGGCATACGAACCCGGGACCTCCTGATTGCCGGTCAGGTGCTCTGCCATCTGAGCTGTTTGACGCATTCGCTCGCTCCGTAAGGACACTTCCGAAGGAGACCTTCTCGATCCAGTTTTAGTTTTTCTGTCAAAGCCGCAGAATATTATGTGCTATTTACGCAATTCAGGGCCCGCCCCGAGTAATATATCGGAATTTGCTATAGTGTGACCTTGCGCTTCCTTTTTAAATTATTTAACTGTAAAGTCGTTCGAAAAGGTGTAAGAAATAATGATGTTGCAAATTTTTTGTAACTAAATCATGACGATACATTCGTACTTGAAGTCCAAATGACCATTCGAATCTAATCAATTGGCTAAAATTATTTCTAAGAATTCCTACAGGCTAAACCGTAGGCAATTTCATTCCTTATACCTGAACGACTAAACATAAAAATGTCCCTGTTCATTTGCGTCAAACCAGCAGTTTTATTAACAATCTGCCCTTAATCACTCTGCAAATTGATACCACCATTTTAAATCACCAACGTATATATCTCAATCAACGCAGGCGAAACACCATGCATATTAATTTAATTAACCACTTGTCAAAACAGCTGTTTAATACTCCTACACATTAAAACAAATCTCACACTATCCTATACGATTCACGTCACGCAAAAACGTCAATCAAACCCCGATCTAAAAATAAAACCAATCAATCCAATTATTATTTTTCCTTTTGCCATTCGCATTGTCCACTCTGTAATGTCCGCCTCTACGGAATCGGTCCCGGCGTCCACTACGTCACTGCCAATGCCGGCTATCATGGAAGGTGTTGATTGGTGAGTTGCCGCGGTCGCGTCCTTGGCCAGGACGTTGACGCGGTTGGCGAGTGTCCTTCAGGACGATTGGATGCCGGAGTGTGGGCCGCCGTCGCCGCCGCCGCTGTCGGCTGTTAGAGGAGGCGAACGTGCACATGTTGTGAACGCTATACGAGTGACAGAGAGCTGGAGTCTGAAACGGGGCCTGAGGTGCCATTTCAATTTTTTAAAGATTTTCAGAGCTGGTTTGTGCCGCTACCGATTTGTTTATGGATAAAGATCATAGATTTTTTTCATATAGCTAAATAAAATTTGATTTTAACTTATGTGTACGTTCAGACACATATTTTCTAACCTAACCAAACAACCTAGCCTAACATAGCCTAGCCTAGCCCAACCTAACCTAACCTATAGCCGTACCCAGCCTAGCCTAACCTAGCCTATAAGCCCAACCTAACCTTACCTCCTAGCCCAACAAATAAAGGTATACAGCCAATCGCACTCTGCAAGAGTCTGCAAGAGTCCTAAAAAGTAAAAACTAAACAATCTGTTGCAACTTTGTGCGCGGGTAAAACGCTCAACCTTCAACGCGAGCCCGGAGGAAGCGTTTCCTAAATAACCACAATGCAGGTTGCACTCTAAGTAATAAACACCTCCCACCTTTCTCTACACATGCTCCGAAAGACACCCTGGCTTCTTTGTCTGTCAGCTGCTAATTTTGTGATCGCTTGCTTTCGTTCGAGATCTTTATAATATTATTGAAATGTCAACAGTTGCTATGGTAGCGCGAAATGATGGCTACTGAGCTACATTATAATATTAAACCGGTGGGTGCCGAAACGAAAGGTGGCTTTCGTTTTTGGCCAAGCCCACATTTTTGTCTCGAGTTCTACTGACTTTTCGAATTCTAGCTCGCCTGCTGACATTTCGTGTATTTCATTTGTCATTTTTGTCGCAAATTGAAAGTTTCGTTTAACATTTAAAGTTTTCTTGGTAAATATGTGGTTATTTAAAAAAAATTTAATCAACACACTAATTTATTCGCATGTAAGGATAAAATTTACAACTTCACTTTATTATTCGAATAGCTTGTCAAAAAATTGTGTAATCTTCAATAATTGCTGATATATACCTAGGTATAGTGGAGTACATTGTATTTGCATTATATTAAGTTGTTATCTTTTTATGGCCTTTGTCACAAATTTAACTATCACCTATACATTAATAAGGCGTTCACCGTATACACTAGACAACTATATACCATTTTGACTTTGGGTCACGTTGAGATTTGACAGTAGCAGATAAAAAACCCTTTGTCAAAGCCTATACTTAATCACAATTTTACCAAATACATTTTACCTGCCTGGAATCTTCCGATCGAAGAAGCTAATTCGTAGGTAGTATATATCGTTCCTGGTAGGTGCCTTGAATACGAACACGTTGCAATTATGAATTATTAGACATGGCTTTTGTGGAATTCGGTTCGTGAAGAGCGATTGCATTTGGGGGGCTGGGGCCCACGAAATTCAGGCTTGACATTTCCAACCCATATATGGGGTTCCTCATGTGTACTCGTAATTCATAATTTAGATCATATTTCATGTTCGAATATGGTTGCTGATTTGACCTTTGTGTAATTATATTCATCACTCAGAAAAGGAAGAAGACGGATTTGACTAGAGTAGCACGGAAATTGAGGGACGAGAATTCGACTGTTTGTTTTATCGCTCTGTAAAAATTCGAAATATTGTACGCAGTAAAAGTTGCAATAATTGTGAAGTGGTAGAGATAGAACATTCTTTTATTACAGATGAAATAAATTAGCACATGGGCCTTACTTTAAACCATAATTTTACACATTTTCCATGTTGGCAATTTTCAGGCAAGGTTATTAATGATTTCATGTCCGTATGCAACTCAAAATGGTATGCAGTGGGCTGTAGCTGCTAATTGTAAGTTCAAGTTCAAGTTTATTTATTTTGCTCTTTGATCAAATTATGGTTTACAGCCAATGATATGAGCTCGTCCAGTAGGTAATATAATAAATCAATGATAAAACAGTATAGGTCACAAGTAAAATATTGAAAAATATATAAATATACCTAAAAAATGCAATAACATTCTGATATAACAGTGCAAGAACATTTTTATCATTATAAAAGTGCAGAGCTGGGTGACATTGAAGATTAAAAACTTTGGCTAAAAGCCCATGAACAGAAGTGGTTACGTGATTTTCTTGCCGCGGCTACCACCCAACATACCAATCTGTTAGATCACGCTTAGAGTAAGTAATGGTTTCTAAGGTTCAAGCAAAGAAAAACTATTCTTGTCGAATAAAAAGCGATCTCTGAATTAAAAAGAACGGAATATTTTTAATCTTCCCCTTTTGTTGGCACACCCGGGTGTAAACTCTCCGGTTTCAATAAAGAATTAAAAGGAAATAAAAAATGCTTACTCTGGTTGTGTGTTGGTGGAGGGGGGGGGGGGGTTGTTGTTAAAATGCGGCGCACGGTTAGAGTTATTCTTGCAAAATATAGTTCATTTTCTCGTGAATTTTTGAACTCGAAGAAAACATTGAGAAAATTGGAATTCTACATAGTTTAATTTTTTTATATAGTTCTGTGTTACGAAGCAGTAAGGCTTGCGTAATAATAAGAGAATGACAAAATAAATGTGCCACAGATGCAATGGTTTGGTTGGCTATCCAGAAAATGCTGAACACGACCGCTTTCTAGGGTCGATATGGATTTCTCAATTGACAAGAAAAAAATTTTCTTTTCACTGATGGACGTTTAAAATTTTGCATTCAAGTAAAAGAGTTAAAATGTTGTGTTATGCACAAAATTTGGTCTTTGCATTGATAAACAGAGGCCTGGAATGTCTGGAAAGTCGTTATTTTTTTCGCAACCCTTAAATGTGTGAAGAGCTAAATTTCGGTGACAGTGCAATGACTTTTACGTGAAGTTCAAAGGCGATCGCCACGCCCCTATGGGACTTTTGTCTGGCAGATATAAATATTCTCTCAAAGTCAAACACTACGAGGTATATATATTATATAGGTACCACATCCACATGCAAGTTACTTTTGGTTTTTAAAGCCCACTTTCCGCGAAAATTAGGAGTATAATTACCAGTACCGAAATTAGATTTAATGAATGCAACGGTGCACCGTCTAATTTTGTACGCAGGAGCGTAACTGAAGATGCCTTCCATAACGCACCAACTATAAATAAATATGTTAATTTTTTACGTTCATTAATAACATGAAATTTATGTACTCATGCACACACGGTTTCTGCGAATTTTGAAAATGCATTACTTTTATTAGTAGTAACTAGTGGACTATAATTAGTGATGGTTGATGGTTTCTATTGTTGGCAGACGGACCGTACATGCTATATTAATGGTAATCATCGTTTTCCCCGTCTGCTTCACATATTACGTAATGTACGTGTTTAAATAATAATCTTCATTTCACGAAAGTAATTTAGCAAAAACTATTTTATAATCATTATAAATAATTCACGTCCTTGTGCATATTTGAAACGCGATTATCATTATCATTACAACCTTTACGAAACATTTTTCCCTGTTCTTTCTTGGTAACTAACGAGAATCAAATACCTCGATGAGGCATTTATTTATAAATAACTCAAAGTATGCTTGGGTATAACTATCTTTTAAAATCTGTGGGTGATTTTTGAATGATTTATGGTTTTAAATACCGAATAAATTGTCGACAACGAAGTATATAGTATAATGCAATCAAGCTAAAATATCCTGACATTTGACAATTGAGAATGCAGCTAACATTCAATCAAAATATTTAATTTTGCAGTCAAATCCGCGACGATCTCTTTCATATTGCATCCTACCTACTTTTGCATGATAAAGTAACATACTTCCGCATGTACTCCGAAACAAAATCGGCTGACAGCCGTCAAGTTACCGACCTTGAAATAATCCACTCGGCGAGTACTCACGTTGACAGCTCCTTTCCAAAACCCAACCCATTATCCCAAGAATCAAGATCACGATCACAGATCCCAAGATCCTAAACGTCCGAGCATCGGGATTAGTAACGGAACAACCGCCCCCACAAAGCTCGGTTATCTCCGAAGGGGGCGGTTGGGGGGGGGGGGGGGCGTACACCGCCAATGAAGGTTGAGGTCCAGACGCCATCGGCGCCACGGTCGCAGACGGGTGTTGCTCGCCCTAACACCAGAGCTGTCACCATGCCTCGTGATGGGCGCGTTGTGGCCAGTCTTAGGGCGTAACGCCGCCACTCTGGCGCATGCGTGCGTCGCGGCGTGCGTGGACACTAGATGCAGTGGCTGCCATGTGGCTGGCACGGTGGGGTTGTCTCAGGTGGCGGCCAAGTGGCTGGCACGGTGGGGTTGTCTCAGGTGGCTGCCATGTGGCTGGCACGGTGGGGTTGTCTCAGGTGGCTGCCAAGTGGCTGGCACGGTGGGGTGGTCTCAGGTGGCTGCCATGTGGCTGGCACGGTGGGGTGGTTTCAGGTGGCTGCCATGTGGCTGGCACGGTGGGGTTGTCTCAGGTGGCTGCCATGTGGCTGGCACGGTGGGGTTGTCTCAGGTGGCGGCCATGTGGCTGGCACGGTGGGGTTGTCTCAGGTGGCGGCCATGTGGCTGGCACGGTGGGGTTGTCTCAGGTGGCGGCCATGTGGCTGGCACGGTGGGGTTGTCTCAGGTGGCTGCCAAGTGGCTGGCACGGTGGGGTGGTCTCAGGTGGCTGCCATGTGGCTGGCACGGTGGGGTTGTCTCAGGTGGCTGCCATGTGGCTGGCACGGTGGGGTTGTCTCAGGTGGCGGCCATGTGGCTGGCACGGTGGGGTTGTCTCAGGTGGCGGCCAAGTGGCTGGCACGGTGGGGTTGTCTCAGGTGGCGGCCATGTGGCTGGCACGGTGGGGTTGTCTCAGGTGGCGGCCATGTGGCTGGCACGGTGGGGTTGTCTCAGGTGGCGGCCATGTGGCTGGCACGGTGGGGTTGTCTCAGGTGGCTGCCATGGACGGAGAGAGATTCGATGGCCGCTGGAGAGTCGACTTGGCGCACCGCTGTCTTTTCTCGGTTTGTCCGTTTTGTCGCGGGCTTCCAACGGCATTGGGGCCAGACAGCGAGTTCCGTGCACTCCACGCCGTATTCGTGCCGTGCACTGCACGCCGTATTCGTGCCCTGCACTCCACGCCGTATTCGTGCCCTGCACTCCACGCCGTATTCGTGCCGTGCACTCCACGCCGTATTCGTGCCGTGCACTCCACGCCGTATTCGTGCCGTGCATTGCACGCCGTATTCGTGCCCTGCACTCCACGCCGTATTCGTGCCGTGCACTGCACGCCGTATTCGTGCCGTGCACTGCACGCCGTATTCGTGCCCTGCACTCCACGCCGTATTCGTGCCGTGCACTCCACGCCGTATTCGTGCCGTGCACTCCACGCCGTATTCGTGCCGTGCACTCCACGCCGTATTCGTGCCGTGCACTGCACGCCGTATTCGTGCCGTGCACTGCACGCCGTATTCGTGCCGCGCCCTCCACGCCGTATTCGTGCCGTGCACTCCACGCCGTATTCGTGCCGTGCACTGCACGCCGTATTCGTGCCCTGCACTCCACGCCGTATTCGTGCCGTGCACTGCACGCCGTATTCGTGCCGTGCACTCCACGCCGTATTCGTGCCGTGCACTCCACGCCGTATTCGTGCCGTGCACTCCACGCCGTATTCGTGCCGTGCACTCCACGCCGTATTCGTGCCCTGCACTCCACGCCGTATTCGTGCCGTGCACTGCACGCCGTATTCGTGCCGTGCACTGCACGCCGTATTCGTGCCGTGCACTGCACGCCGTATTCGTGCCCTGCACTCCACGCCGTATTCGTGCCGTGCACTGCACGCCGTATTCGTGCCGTGCACTGCACGCCGTATTCGTGCCCTGCACTCCACGCCGTATTCGTGCCGTGCACTCCATGCCGTATTCGTGCCGCGCACTCCACGCCGTATTCGTGCCGTGCACTCCACGCCGTATTCGTGCCGTGCACTCCACGCCGTATTCGTGCCGTGCACTGCACGCCGTATTCGTGGCACTCCACGCCGTATTCGTGCCGTGCACTCCACGCCGTATTCGTGCCCGGATTCTGGAGCCCGTGCAGCCGTATAGCTGGAAATAAATGACCCAAATTAAATTAAGATACTCGAAACTGTGATGCTGAACGGCGCTTTAAAATCCGATAGGTTGCAGCACTGAGGGCTCAACAGCGATAGCATCTGTAATATACTTAGTACTTACTATAGTTACTACTTACTGCTTCACTGACTATTACGGGCCATTTCCATGAGTACCTCGCTCGATTGTGGTTTTGTTTATGAGCTAGTCTCTTTGACAGAAGGGAACCACACTTTAAAGTACTGCTCTATAATAGGGCGGGCCTCGTGTTTGAGAGAGAATTGTCGGGCTGTTTTGGTTCAAGACGGTGAGAATCTTACGGTGCAGGAAAAAATGAATTACACTAGAATTAATTTGAGTTTGCCACTTTTTGGGGATCTCGTATCATAGAGTACCATACCATAGAATCAAATGATTAAGTTTTTGTAATTACCATTAAAAAAATGTATTTATTTTTACAATTATTAACCATTTTACTCTTTAAAAATCGTAGAAGAGTCAAATGATATACTTTACTTCAAAGCCCACTAGGCTGTGGTAATCTTAGGCTAACACGACTGTAGCATCAAATTAATTTCAGTGCGAATTTCGAAACCGTGTCTCTATTTCAATTCCGGAACCATGTGTCTATGTGAGAGTAGATGTCCACTCCCTGGTGTATTGCGGCTTTCCATGGTCACGTGGGCAGCATCGGCCCTTGGCACGGTGGGGACAGCTGATCTGGCCATCTATCTGGATGATCCTGGACCACTTTCGCGTGGCGGGATCACGGGGGGCGTGGGTTCCTTTCTTTATTACCTTTCGCGGGGGTGGACACGTGAGCGGTGCGGTAAAACTGTGTGATATCCCGATACATGCTGCATCGTTAAAGCTTTGCAGGCGTCGTATAATTTATTGCTTTATATATGTTTTTTTTCTGTACTACACTGAGAAGAGAGTGTCTGGGCATTTCACTTAAACGATATTTGAATGTAAAATTAGTTTTTAAATGTAGAAACATAGAATTATATTAAGATGAACGTGCCAGAAAGATGTTTTAAATTACAGAGTCATGTGAAAGAAGGATAACAGCAACAGGAGCGGGCCACGAATGTGATACCAACGAATTTTCATTCTGCACTCAGATGGTCCACGTGTTTCTCTTTCGTTGCAAACGAAATGCAATTATATAAAGGGAAAAATACGGTAACTTTATTGGCAACTCTATACCCAAAGGCTTGGTTCAGTTTCCCGGCAAGTGTGTAACCAGGTTTGCCTCGCGCTTCCAAAGCGTCGAGTAGAAACTGACTTTGAAAGTTGACGCCCAACAAATTTCAAACATGTAACTTTTCTGGCCCTTTGTAAACACAGAGAATGAAGAGGGGGGGCTCTAAAGTTATCTCAAATCAGCCCCCCCCCCCCCCCCTCCATTGCGAATATTGGCTGAAACGTGCCGGCAGTCATGTTTCATCACACTACCGATGAGTCAAAATTGTGGTAATTTTTGGCGAAGATACGTGCGTACTCTTTGTCCGCAATTGTGATTCACGTCTGCATTCCAGCACGACCTCCAGGCAAGGCCATTGGTCGTCAATCCATATTGGCACATGGGCACATGCTACAACGTTTGGTTTCAAAATGTGTGAGGGTAGTGGGTGCATATTAAAGCCCTTCCCCCCCCCCCCCCCCTTCCCCCCCCCCCCCCCCCCCCCCCCCCCCCAATGCCACGAGTATCGGGTACCGTTTAGAGTGGCCAAAGCATGCTCGCGGATGTCTTCAAGAGGTTTAATGTGTTTTTCGATTGTGAGCTGCGTGATCTGATCTGTTTCAAAGTATAGAAAGCCGTAATACGCAACGAAAGATGTTTCAAAGTTACAGAAACCGGCGCTCCCTAATGTAAAAAGTTTCGTGTTTTTATTCAAGTTTCATGAATCGTAAATTTTTATTTCGTTGCTTCCTACTGTGGTGGTCGCGTGTTTTTTTTTTGTGCCCAGCTCATCTCGATCTGCGTCTATCCGATTTCCTAATGGGTTCCACCTGAATAAATGATAAAATAATGTCAAAAGTCATTGGAATTTTGATGACGTTCTTTTGCATCAGGAAAGCAACCCTTATCGATGAATTATTTAGTCAACAGATGTTCCGGTCGCATTGGCTTAACACATTTCTTTCTCATTTTTTTAAATTATTCACCGTGTTTTTCTTAGAATTAGGCCCTGTTGTAAATATTGAGTGACTACTAAAATAAGTTAGTCACTCAATCGTCTGAGTACATTACAATAACTTTGCTAACTGTATAACGAACTAGAAATATCAGGCCTGTATGTGCTTGATAACTTATGTGCATATTATACATTGCGTGGGTACTTGTACAAATTACAATAATTATGCATACTTTTGTTTGTTTGTTTATTCTATGTGTTGGCCCAATTCGTATTTGTCAACAAACATGGCGCTTGCGACTTGATACCTATACTTGAAAAGTAGGTACTTGAAACGAATATGCTATGTTTACGTCTCTAAATAATATTACACCTGGTCTTAGCAATTATAGTTATTTTGCCTGGAAAATTTGTTTTTGAAGTAAATCTTGTGTTAAGCTTCTTATTTTCCTGCAATAACAAATTCAGTTCAATACATTATTGTCAACATAGTCCACACCCCATGTTTACTTTTACCCACAACAATAACCGTCGCTATAGAAACAAAAAACTGATGATATTATAAGTCAATTTTCCACCGATTCTATCACAGAAATATCCGAACCGAAAAACAACATGGAAACTCCTGACAGAAACGCAAGATAATTTTGTTGACGAAGCCCACCTCATATCCAACCCCACTTCCACCAACAACAGACCAATCGCAGTCAAAACAAGTTGACAACAAAATAATATTTCGACTAACCAAAAAAACAAAAAAGTCACGATGCCCCGATTCCACTGCATGGGACAAGAGTAATGTAAAAATTTATGACGTCATCATAAAAGTTAACTGCTAACACCAGCAGCAACTGTGTCTGCGGCCATAACAATTTTACCCACCCAACCATCTCAAACGTAGTACGAGACAAAATTGTGTAAAAGCAACATTTTATTTTATCCCTACAACATGTCGTGTTATATCATAGTTGGCTATTAACCATGAGGGCTGAAACCTCCCCTATGCAGGCACGTGTGCACCACTGTTTTCATCTCACAGCTCTCACGGTTTCATTTCATGCCAAACATACTAGGACAGCTTAGATGTAGATGCATATAAACAATCATATTTTTTGTTTTTACTTGTTTTACCACTTTGTAACATTGTCTGGCGGCGATGCTCAAATATAAATGCGAGAGCTGCTTTACTAAGTCTGAGCTATATAGCAGACACGACTGCCACTTAGTGGAGAGTTTGTGCTACTTTTCCTGCAGAATCCTATGACGACTCGCTATTTTATTCAGCGGCAAATAGAGCAGTGGCGTCGTCTAGAGTCTTGTTTTTGACCGTGTGCTTTTTGGGCCCTCGTATTGAATACCATATCATATTGACCATCATATTGACCAGTGACCATGTATCATATTATATACTTGTTAGTTTGTAACAGAAATACTCGAATCTGGTGGTGTTACCATATTTCGCTGCCTTTCTTTTGCCAACGACGTCCCGATCAAAAGGTACCAGCCGATATGACAGCAATTACTATTTGGTACGGCGCCGGAAAGAGTTTAATTTAATTCTCGTTACATTGTTGGCAGCGGCTTATTACTTTGGTGGCAGCGGAGGGATTTTAAATTCTTGCATTCCATTGGTAGCTGTAGTGCAATTTCGATTGCTCTCTAGGGTTATTCGTGGTTCCAGCGACGGGTTTTTTAGTTTTTCACCTGAAATACACGAGTTCAAATTTATAAGCTTTCCAACTCATATGCCTGCCGACATAAAAGTGTAAACTTTCAAAATACTTGCAAGATAGTAGTCTCGTCAGAAATTACCTATATGAAGCTTTTGAAAGTGAACGAACCCATGAACCATGAACCCATGAACCTTGAACTCACGAACCATAAACCCTTGAACCATGAACTCATGAATGGCCCCAGCGGGCGAATACGAGCAGAAATTGCTTGTTTCCCAGTTCCCACCCACACCTAAGCCAACATCTCCGCCTGCTTGCTGCAGGGAAAACGAATTATAAAGTTCTTTGCCGAGCCGGGGCCATGTACGTGCACAGGGCGAACGACGGTCAAAATTTCCCGCTGCCTTGCCCTTAGCGTACCGCGTGGGTTTCAGCCCACGCGCCCCCTCGTATCATCGCCACCCCTTGACTGGGTACATCGGAACTTCGTCTGTAAAGGTCAATATCAAATCAAACATCGCATCTGCTGGCCGTTGCTGAGAGCCATATAGATCGATTTGGATTGGTTTGGGAAGGAGATATTTAATACATATGACTTTATCAGCATTTTATATACACTTAGAATTTGAACCTCACCCTGTCAATAATCTCAGATGAAAGAGTATGTTACTCATCTCATTCTGTCATATAAAGTTATATTCTCAATTCTGTATTTGTTACTTATATTTCTGTGTGTTCAATTTAATTTCAGTACATGTGGCAAATTCAAATACTTTAATTCTGTGTAATTGAACATTTCTCTTCCCTGCTCAACTTCTTTCCAACTTTTATGCCGCTAAAATCCGTAACATTCACAAAGGGTAAAATATTAGGTTTTGAAATTTCAATGCGTGATGTGTTGTTCACAATATCCCAAATAATGTCGAAACACACGAAGAGCCGGTTTGTCAGTGAAACGTTAAATATCTAACGGTCCGTTAACTTGTTATTAGCCTAGCAACGTCCAATGAGAGCTTTTAACGATCTGGAATGAGTAAATTACTGTAGTGACGTTTTGGAAATTTATGCGTTAGAAGTGGTTAGAGTGGTTAAAATTAAAAATGACCTAAATTGTTTGCAAGAACTAATTCAGTCCCTTATATTGCGTAACGCTGCGCAGACACATGTCATGACACACGCATGGAAACTATATCTCCGGCCAATGACGCGACTCCCAAATCCCAAATCCCTATTCACTGTCACACCACTAATACCTACCCCGATTCCCATGACTCATGACAGGGAATTTGTAATGCTTCTATTTTTACCCAAATAACTCCACCCCTTCACCTTTATACCACTCATAGGTAGTCATGTCGCAATATATTCTTTACAAATGCGGAACAAATTATACCTCATGCGGTCGAATACATAAACCTCTAGCCGAGGACCATGAAGTATACGTCAAAATTGAAAATAATATACATAACTGCGACAAAAAAACATTGTAAAATCTAAATTTAAGTACAAATTACACCTGAATTACGCCGCAAACCTCCATCGCCAACAAGCAATGCGACAAAACGTGGCGTATGTTCCAGACATTCGCGGGATCCCACCCCTCGCGTGCAGTGCACCCCGACCGTTTCCGCCGACGCCACTGCGTCTAGCCACGTGGCCACGCCAGCCCCCCTGCGTCTATTGCATACAATAACAATGCCCCCCCCCCCCCACCACCACCCTTCGGCCCCCAGCCAGCCACCCCTGGAGCGACCCACTATGCACCCCAAAGCGGCTGCAGACGGATTTCCCCGCCAGACCTGGTCGATATCTAATGCCCCAGATTACACCGAAACATCCCCCCTGCCCCCCCCCCCCCCCCCACGGTCCTCCTTGGCGCGCAGACTTGTGATCGACGATCGAAGGAGATGGTTTAATGACATGGTTTATGTACGAAACTGTCTGCGAAAATTGCTGCGTAGTCGATGTGTTTTTTCGGTGATTGTCATATTAGCGCATAACCTGTTTGCTTATAATAATATATTGAATTTCTAAGGTTTATATGCTGCGTAGTGCGTCCTATATATTATATTTTGTTGCGAAACGTCAGGAAATTTGTGAGATCTTATTTAGCATTCAAACCCCAGTTTGAAAGAGTTTCTTATTTCAATTTTACTCACATGATTTGTGGAGGAAATATCTCCCCCCAAATATATCACTGCTGTTTTGTTGTTGTGATTGCGCGCGCATAAGATAATTCAATGTGACGTGATTTTGGGGGAGATGATTCTTCACAGCGTCCTTCACGTCAATATCCTGTTGTTGTTGTGTCCTGTTGTCAATTATTGACGACTCTGATCTGCTCGATGCGACAAAAACTACAGAATATCGTTATTGTAAACCTCACATTAGGCACTAGGTTAAAAGTCGATAAACAGACCATGAAATTGATGAAATCATTGCCTATAGTGAATCGCAATCATCCTTCTTCGCACTTCCTCTCGCAATCCGCTATTGCTGCACTTGAGAATACTTCGTAAACATAGTTCGCGATATGTGATATTTGAAATCTATTCCCGGCGTTAGCGGTTGCGGTGTAGCTATCACAAGACGACGCCGATGACGTCAACCCGACGTCGCCTCCAGTGCCGAAGCACGTGGCGTCGGTGTGTGTGACGCTGAGTGCGTCGCGACGCCTTGGGTTTGGAGTGCGTTACGGGATTAAGGCGTCGGGAAATGGATACGAGGTGTCTCGGAATCTGTGTAACAAACTAATGCTTCCAGCAGTTGCGTTTTATTTTTGTTACTTTGGTCGCGCTAAGACTGCGCAAGCCAGAAGCTCTTGGACTTTAGTTGTTGAACTGTTCATTCGTTTTTTATTTTTTTATTTTGGAGCGAGACATTTCAAACTTTGTCCACTTCTCTAACTTAAAAAAAGGTAGTAAATGTAATCCGATTATTTTACAACATCGCTGCATCCTAGACGTAACTCTACCGCGCACACCTTTATACTTTTTATCCCTGAATTCAACGTCGTATAATTCCCATCACATTTTCATCGTACCAGACATTGTTTTATTTCCTCCTCGCAACTATAACACAGTATATACACACACCCAACTATTTCCAGGTCAGGTCATACTATGTCTGGCACCCTTTTTGCTCGCTTCCCCCACTCGAAAAAGCTCCATACTACCAGGAAACTACGCTCGGGTTCCGCATAGTGTCCCCCCCCCCCCCCCCCCCCCCCCCGCCCTTCGTCATCAGCCGGCAGACAGACGGCGGCGTCGTGTGCGCCGGCGTCGCGACGTCGTCCAATGACGTCGTCTACGAGCGATACCTTACGGAGGGGGGTAGCATCGAGGTCAAAGGTCAGCCGTGCAATTCGCATGCCCATATTTGGTCAAAGTCTGGGTCAGGTCACCTCGCAGCGTTATATGGGTACGCGGACCTGGGAGCTAAGAACGCAGGATGCATTGCAGTGCAGTCGGGGGGTTTTTGTGAGGTCTGTCTGGGATGGATTTGGGGGGAGGGGGGGTGCTGGCTTATTTGATCCGTGGAAGTGGGAATATAATGTGCAGTGATGCACCTTGCTTATGGTTTGATAATTTATGGACGTACATCATGGTTGGATGAGGGAAGAATGCACGATCAAAATAGTGTATTATCTGTGGTATTATATAGTTCCAAGGAACATCAAGGTAATTCCGTAAATTTATATTTGAAGCTATTTCTCTGTATATTTTACCTTATTCTTCAATACTTGGACAAATATTTAGTCTCTACGGAAAATAAATGTTGATAATGTGCATATTTATGTCGAAATAAATAATGTCTTCCTCTTGGTGTTGTTGTGCCTATTTCTTGTGGAGCATTCAGGGGGGTTTAAAATGAAAGGCAAATGAGAGGAAAGGCAAGGATTTGTATGACAACTATGTGGAGGTTTTTCAATGCCAGACAAGGTGACTCAAAACGGCACGTTTCATTCTACTTGTCAAGTAATAGTAGAGTATGCGGCGGATTATGTCTACCAAAAGGATTGGGTTAAATAATATGGATACATAATATATTTATATATACTATACCTTTTATACGACATTATGTTGTGACTATGTTATCACGTGCCTCTTAGTCCAGAATACCTATGTGAGAGTGAGATGTGTATTATAGAGTGAGATCGAATCTTCAGGTAATTCCGCTGATAGAATATTTTCTGAGAAATAATTGACAATGAAAGATGACTACCGCGATTAATTAATATTGCCATGTTAATCATTTACAATTTGCATACTAATATGTGAGATGTTTGCTTTTGTTTGTAAAAAATCATCGCGATTTCTATTATTATTAATATTATAAATAAATCCAATGTAACTATAAAATGAAAATAATTGATAATAGCTTAGCATGTAATAATTGTAAAATATGTTCACGCGATAGAGATCTTAGAATCTCACATGTTTATTTATTCAATTATTGATATGTTATTATAATATTATCTGAATATAACCAGATATCTCCCTTTTTATGGAATATGTTACACGCATCAATTGGCCCATTTTCGCTGAAATATGCTTCCTTATCCTTATCAATATACAACACGATGGAAAACAACCGCAATATTTCACAGCTCTAAGAAAGCAACTCGAAGAAAACAATCTGCTAACATATTACGATTTCCAACTAACGATAAAGATGTAATTCTCAAATTTGGAAGTTAGCTGCTAACTTTTCCCGCGTTTCAAATAATGCCCCCGCTCTGGTGTGCAACGAGGACACTATAAGGTCAAAGGTTGCTGCTTGATGCGTGGGAGGCTGGATGACCCAAATCTATTAGTGCCTGGTGTGGGAAGGGGTTGGCCGTTGTGGGTTTTAAAACGGGGGGAGTGGCTGATGCAGTCCTGTGGCAAGCTGCAGAAAGCCCGGGTTCGAGACTAGGAATTGTTTAGTATAGGTGTACTGTATATACACAGTACAGCAAGTACCTATCAACTTTATATAGTACTTATATTATTGAATTCCCCTGTTTGTGGGGTATACATCAGTTTTGTTTAGAGTTGTAAGCATTATTGTGTGATTGGAGCTTTATTTATAAACTCTCGTAACAGAGATAGAATTGGCAAATTGAATGAACACGCAATAGTTGACTTACAACATTTTAATTAAAGGATGCTTTGTTTAAAAATGAGAATTACATAACGAAGTACAATGGACTTTTTTAACGAGTTTATTAAAACTTTTATACGTTTTCAATAATTTCTCACTGAAAGGAAACCGGAGGAACGCAACTGGGAATCGAGTTTCATTATAAACGCTCATTATTTTATTTCCTTGTGTTTCTGGCAATGACCTTGGCAGAGTTTATACTTTCCGGTGCCAGTTTCCAAGCAGGGTTTAGTGCAAAACAAAACAGGGGTAGGTTTGTTGTCACCAAATTGTGACCACCCCTGAAATCTGCAAATGCCCGTCTGTGATTGGCTGTTCATTATTTTATCCCGAAGGTTCAGTGCTACTACGTGCTGCCTTGTGGATCTGGACCTTCGGGGTTACAAAAATATTCTACATGCGTTGCTTCCCTATTATGAATGCCAGCAAATGGAAAGGGAAGATTTGAAGCGATAATTTGACAAATCACCCTCCAGAGTCGAGTGGATTTTCACCGCCAATTGCGCTGATGATCGTCTAATGCGTGTCGTTATCTGCTGTGAGAAAGTCATTAAAATATCGAAAATAATGTGCGCTGTCGAAAGTAACGGGATTATTATTCCAGACAGAGGTCCAGAGGGATCAAATCTGTCCGCTCCCCGAAGCACCACGTTCATTCCAGACCGCTCTAGCACTTCCCTCCTGGCTGAGTCCTGCAGAGTCCCTACTGCGTCCCTCCTGCGATCGCCTATAATCCTGGATTTGGGTGCCCATTGCTGGGGATTGGTTATGTCACTTTTTGATTTCTACATAGCACTTGTTTTCTCCATCTTTGGTCCATGGCACGCTAGAGGCAAAAGAGTGCTGGTCCGGTGACATCTTTGCACAATCGCCCCCACAGGTATGGGAACATATTCGAGATGCGAGTGTCCCATCCAATTCCGATGTTGGTAACATATTCCAGGGTGTCTGAGCCCTAATGGCTGGAAAAGTGTAGGCACTTTTCGCCATGGAGAAATATCAGAATGTAGTGGAACACGGTGAAGATAACCTGTTACCAAATGGCCGGAACTTTGTTATTGCGGAATCTCAAACCATGGCTTTAGAAACCCAATTATAAAACATAGAATTTTGATAGATTTAGAATTCTTTAGAATTTAGAATTTTTTTGTTTTCAAAATTGTTGAACTCTTCATGTGCGTTTCCTTTATACTTGTTGCGAGCCCTTGGTCCTTCCAGCATCATTCCAGCATCATTCCAGCCAACATCTGCACCAATACACGTGTGTAGCCATCCTTGCCATTGGGTTTCCCCCGTCTTCCTAGCGCCGTTGTAAATTATGACGACGTCTTCAGTGGTCTTAGAAGCACCCGTATCTCTGGGGAGGTTTCAAAAATCTTCCCAATATAACGCAGCGTGAGATAGATATACTTACAACGAAAGCTGTGTTGTTGTTTTTTTGCTGGGCGCGTCTCATTCTTTTCTAGGCGGCACTTTACCACGCGTCGTCTCTCGGTTTCAACTTTCGAGTGAAGTGTGTAGAAAGAAAATGGAGTCGTTTTTTTAATCTTGCATGGGAAGTGTTGCAACAGTTTGGATTTCACTGTTAGCGGAAGTCGGAGTCCAGTTTTTTTCGGTTTATGAGAATTTTATTGAATTCTCGGCATGCGGTTTTCACGAAAAAGTCTTCGTTTGCTACCGAATGACAAAAAATGGCTCCCTTAAAAAAAGGTTTACCGTTAAAGAGCGGGAAATTGCGCGAAAATCGCTGACGTCATCAAGTTTTCGCTTGTCCCTCTTGCGTGAACCGAATTCAAACCATCAATTACCGCGAATTTTCCGGCTTGCACGTAACGGTTACTTGTACGCGCGTTCGGCAAGCCACTTTTCCGGACCCTAATTTTCCCTGTGCTTGGTTGCGGAAAAGTTGTGCGGCCACCGGACAGCAATTGGGGTCCCCGCAGCCCATTGCGTCAAACTTTAACCCAACGGTAATTAAAATTTGTAATCCAATGACCCTCCTAAATTAAAACACTCCTTTAAACTTGGCGGGTTTTAGAGGCACACGGGTGAAAAACCACATTCCAATAGAGAAATATCTCATGCACTAAGGAAAGTGGAGCTTACAATTGATATCATGGCGGCTGCAGACATTTTTTGGAGCCGCGCGGACAAATAATTTGCATGCTGTCATGAAACATTTCGTATGGATTTTCGTCTTTCAGTGGATCAATATACCAATAGAGTTCAAATTAAAAGTCAAATATTTAAAATAAAAAAACCAAAACGTGTTCCATTGCAGGGAAATGGCAATGCCATTACGAATAGCATGGGAAGCTGCGTAATTGAAGGTCATGGTGCAAATGTGAGTAGATTGTATGAGGCCTATAGTGGCCCTAGTAAACTTGGTTGGCTAGCCTGGCCTCCGCCGACCCCCCAAATAAACCCCCATATTAACCCCCAAATTAACCCCCCATTGTGCCCATGGACGTAAGGGGTAGTTGATCTAATTAGAGAGGGAGCGGAAAATCATGCGCAATTTCCGGCAGCCAGGGCCCAAACAATTTAAGCATCAGTAGAATTTTCTTCGCCGCTCAAAGGCAGCGGGAAAATCGGGTGCCATGTTCAGCTTGATGGTCCATCAGTTACCATCCCCAACAAGCGCTGAAGAAAATGTAGGCACTATACGCTTTCGTTTTAAAGTTTTTCTTCCTCTTAGGCAACTTAAACTTTTGTTGCCGAATTCGACGCGTAAATTAAGTCCTAATTAGTATCAACTTTGCCAAAGGTGAAAATTAATGAGCGAATGTTCAAGGGGCTACGGTCTGGTAGACTTCAAAGAAGACTGGCCATCCCGTTCTTATTTTCAACAAGTCCGCGGGTCGCTTGATTATCTACTGTGACCCATGGCGCCAGTCATCACAAGTCACAACATTGTTATTGCCGATGTGATCAGCTGTGCGTAGACCTTTGCTATAGAGACAGACGTGGAAATAGAACCGATTGGGCTATTAGAGTTGGACTTTAAATTGGAACAGATTCTCGAACACTTCAAAGGGACATTTTTTATTCACATTCTTTCGCTAAAAATATATTTACGCTTTTGTGTGCGTCTACGTTGATTTTAACGTTTGACAATCGCCAATTAACATTGAGGATTTTTTGGCAGACATGCAAGATTTTTTTGTGGGGTTGGGTCAGTCCAGATAAAATTGTAGGAGTAAACAATGGGTGGGATAATTAATAGGGGTTAAGCTAAGGGTGAACCACCAATTTTAAATGCCAATTTGTTATTTTTTTAGCGGATCTACGCAAAATTTGTGCTTTTGAGTACTGATCAATAGCGTGTTTGCTTACGGATCTCCCATAACATTCATATAACCTGTTCAGCTGTTTCAAATCCAACAATTAATGTCTATCGCTACAACCAAACTACAAAGTAAACAAAATAAACACTTTTTTTCATTGTGAAATAATTTTAAATCTCAACTCTGTGCATGCACTTACAAATTGCACCATTCTCCGAGATGCATTAGACTGCAATACGCTCGCGAAAGTAAAAGTGCACTTGTGCAAACTGCACTGCACCTATGTAGCGATGCACAAGTGACTGGCATGTGCATCTATTGCTGCTAGCGCCGTTTTAAAAGGGCACCATTCGAGACATGCTTTGCCCGTTAATTGATGTACTATGACCGACCGCACAACAACGCTCGAATGAAATCATTTGCAACACGCAAATATAGTTTGTCTTGTAATTAGACGACCAATTAGAGAGCCAAGACTGGCGAGGAGTTTTGTTAAAATGGCGCTTGTCATTGGAGACTGTGAAAAAATGAGTTGACAGACTGATCTCCTTGGCGCGGCGTCCTTTCTAGTTCGCCCCTTTTAGCCTTGATGAAATTTATTTTATGCAGTCTGGCCACTTTTTTTAAAAGAAGTCTATTTATATTTGTTGCAATTGTGTCGGTCCGATATGTGAATTTCCTGAATAATGAGTCTCAATAATTAGTAGCTGCTAGTCTAGTTTGTTTTATAAATAAACTCATTAATTATAAATAGGTAACCTACATAAATTTAAAAAAAAATCCATAACTCCCATCTGTGAGGGAAGATTTTTCAAACTTCCATGTTGCAAAATAAACGATAATGATGAAACTCGATACTTCGCGTCTTCGCTGTGTTGACTTTTCTAAATTCCCTGCCAATATCAAGATTCAAGATACACATTTTTGAGTATGAGCGGCTGAGCGGCCGAGCTAGCAGCGATCATCACAACGCGGTAGAGGTGAACGATCAGCTTGGCCCGCAGCATCCTCCGACAAGAGAGACGCTCGGCAGTGGTCGAAAATAACCCAGACAGACTAACCGCTATAGCACGCACACTATATACCAAGCCACATCCAGTTTGACGCGCCAATATAATAATAAAATGACAACAACAAGATGCTATTGGAATGGTTCACGTTGATGTTTCAACAGTTAGGTGGCTATTTAGATGCCGGACGGCTGCAGTGGATGGTTATTTATATATTTAGCTCGATCTGTGTCTCTGTTCATGTGTAGTAATGTCGCCGAGACGAGGAGAGTTTTGTATTATGTAAGACGCGAACACGAAAAGATTTCGTGTGATTGTGACTGGATGTTTGCCGCCTTTGCTCTTGGTGGTAGGCGATGGTTTATTTTCGTTTCATATTGTGACTCGTTTTCGAATCTCTAAGGTCGCTGGCGAATTGTTATGATTGCTTTTTTTATGAGTCATCAGTTAGTACTTTGGGATCTATGATCTTTATATATACAAAGGATTACGAATGGATTTCACCTTGAAGTGTATAAATTGTGTTTTTTTCTTGCGTCTTTTTTACTCTTTGTTTTTCCTTCGAGTAAAGCGTACGTAATTGTACGCATTCTTTTTTTTATTTTGCTTGGTTTGATGGAAAATGTTATGGGAAGCAATGTATAGTGGCTGTAAATATTTGGTGGGAAAGTGACGTTTGTTTTAGGAAGGTCACGTGTTTTGTCATATCATGAATGCGGACGAGATTTTTTAATTTATTGCGTAGCTTCGTGCTGATATTATTTCAGTCTGTACATTGTGTCGCAGTTAATTAATTATTACGAAATTAATTAAAATTAAACAGTATGTTTGTTATGCTGTTGCGTAGCGGGGCAAGTTTTATTATTATTATGTGTCTTACGCGTGCACTCAACTTATTAAAAATGTAATTTTCGAATAAAAAAATGCTACCATTGCGTTCCAAGACACGGTCCATGCGTTTAAATCCCTGTCGGCACATTTTACGCTCGCGTAGGTACCCACTATTCTCACAGAACGGTAATAAAAAACGGGCTTAAATTATTATCAAATAAAGACAAATATTAACACAACACAGCGCGAGACAAATGTCCCCAAACTTTCACCAAACTCAAACGCCGCGACGATTTTCTCCCCGGTTTTTTCCACACACTAATTTGAATTTGAAACCTCTAAAAGAAACAAACACGTGAAAATATGAGCGAAATTTCAAAATATTCTACGCAGTTTTTCATATTATATGCTGTGACGCGTATAGTTATTTCCGAGTGGTAACTGGCTTCGCATCCAGTTCATCATAAAGCGCGACTGACTCACCGAAATACACACACAACTCTGTTGCAACGTAATATTATTGTTTGCCAGCAGAATTAAAGAGAATGCTATATAGCGGCTTCGCTCAAGATAAAAACCACCCCCGCCTACTGAGTCAATAGTCAATACCATTAGCGAACGAAGCTGTCAATTACATTCTAACTGGACAGACGGCATTCTATACTGGCCAAACATCTCGAAACATCTCGAAGATGTGCGTGTGCTCCTCCAATGAAGCAGCCACATCACAAAACAAAGACAACCACATACACTTTTATCCGTCCCGGCTATACGGATTGCGCATTTGAAATTGAGATTTATTCCCTGATCTTTTTGAGCTTCAATCTTGTGCGAGCTTTTTCCCCATCCTTACACTAAGGACTAAACGACTCACATTCGGTATGCCATTATCCTGAATGAAACGAGCATTCGTATCGATCCTGATCCTGATCTAATGCTCGGGCGAATTCGCAGACCATAGGTCCTGCACATTGCATTGGGTCGTCAAGATCCTTTTGCGCTTGGATTGGAGCCGATTTTTCAAAAGTGTTCGTAAGTCAAAATTGGCCTTTCAAGCCTCAACGCTTTATCCTAGAGCGCCTATATTGACTTTGAGCTCGAGTTCGAAACAATATTTCTCCCAGAATTGCAAATTAGACGTGAATGTAAACCAGGATGACATTACGCATTCGGGAAGGGTACAGTCAAATAACTCTTAAAATGGGTAAACACAAATAAAGAAAGTGTCATCATAATTCATAACCTCAACTACAAGACACGAACCTAACCTGCGCATTCACGAGAGTACCCTTGATCAATTAGGGTTTGCTTTGCTACCAACCGTATACGAGATTCCTGAAAATGCTAACTGCGTTGAATCTCAAGCTAGCATGACTCCCCTAAAATGCCGACAAGAACAGAAATGCCGCCTCTGAACCTTCTAGTCCCTCCGAAGTGTTTATAAACTATTTATAATGTCAAGGATATTCAGGATTGTCAGACAGGAATGCAACTATTCGGTTTGAAAGTGCAAGATAAAGACCGGGAGACAAAGTCGTCGAACAAGAGAGCGGCAGGCAGGAGGGTTGAACGACCGGTTCTGGTACGTAAATACAGAAATAGTTGGGGCATTGCACAGTCGACTGTGGCGACTGTAGCGAAGTCGAAGAGCGGGCACGATGAGATACCGTGGCGTTGGAAGGCTGTTGTCGGCGCGCTGTCCTCCAGTAGCCTTGAAGTCTCAGACTCAGACCAACCCACGTGCCGTCTTCAGCCGTCGCTAGCCTGCGAGGGCCTAGGGATGTCTCCTTCCTTTGTGAGATACCTCGCTGAGACGCTGAGAGAGACCATGGTATTGGTTTACTATATGCTTTGCCAGAAGGGGAAAAGAGACCACGCGCGTTTCTCCAGAGCCGCACGCGCTAGCATGTTTTTCAGCTTCGCGCCAAAAAGTTTCTCGACGTCGCATTGTGTCCGGACACGTGCACGTGGCCCTCTGAAAGTAAAAAAACCGACGAAAGCCTTGACGAAATAACAAAGTGTCGCGCAAAATTGCCTAAAGTAGCACGCACAATATTTAGCGGAACAGCTTAGCCGCATATCGTCCAATTCCATGTATCCGTTGACATTCTGTTTATCACCGGGTACAATCTTATCTGAAATAATAACTGCTGTATTATATTATAACATATACAAGCACTTATTGCTTGTAAAAATTACATGTAATTAGTCCGAGACAGCAATACGAAAGTGGCCATCACCCCTCCTTTACGGAATAGCGCCTCAGTGCGAAATAGGCCATCGTCCTCTTTCTCCACATCCGTTGAAAACGGCATAAGGCTGGCCATGTCCATGAACGAACTACTCTAACCCAGCCAACGTCCACCACATAAAACACACATGTCGGTACTCTTCAGCTGCATGTCATCGGGCATAGCTTCGCGTGAGCCTCGCACGAAATGGCAAATGCCCATGAACTCCCGGCACATCTCTCTCTCCCTCCAGCACGCCAGTCGCTTCCCGCCATCCGGCGTACACGTGCGTCTAGAGAGAGCGCGAGCACCCTATCGTCGTCTCGTTCTCGCGTCGTCTCGCCTACTTCCATCTCGTGCTGCCTGCTGAGTGCTGGTGCGCCGTCTCTGTCAAGCTACCCCGTTCAGTAACCTCGGAGGCGGCGAGAGTCTTGAGATGGGGTGGAGTTGGTGCTGGGATTGGGGTGGTGCTTTGGTGGTTGGGTGTTGTGGTTGGGTTGGGGGTGAGGTGATTTTGGGGCCGGTGGCTCAAAGTTGGCTAGCTGTCGATCTGAAATGAGACTGAGTTTTGCATAAAAAGAGAATAAGTGCTGGCGGCAACGCTAATCCTGACGTTTATGTACTTACTGCTTGTGTGAGATAACTTATGAAACAAGTGTTTCTGTTTGTAAACCTTTCATTATTTTATTTCGGAATGTACACGATTATTGAAGGAATGCGCAAAGGAATGTCGATCAAAGTTACATTAGCTAGAGCACAACATAAGTGGGCTTCATTCCCTGTAAAAACTTTTCCAGTATCTAGCATACTTCTATCAAATTTTCGCTTACTCTTACGCAAATTATACTGGCAATGTTGAGCAGTTGTAGCATTGTATTTTACTCAAATTAAAAACTAACAATCAAAGACATCCACCCCCAACGAAACCAAACAATTTCGCCTCAACATGTCAATTCGCAGGCCATGCACAGCACTCCCCGGCACCCCCCCTCTCCGCGTGCACCGTAGCTCTCTCCCCGATGCCGGCTCGTGGCGGCCCTGCACCGGCCAAGGCCTAGCGTTGGGGCGGCTGCGTCGGCCCACGGGGCGCAAAGGGGGGGGGGGTGAACGACTGGGGGTGCTCGACGTCACCGCCGCAACACGACACGGCAATGACGCCGCGTACATGCAGTGGGCGGGCGGCACGTGGACTGCCCCATGGCTCATGTCTGGTGGACTCGTGGCTCATGCCACGTGCACTCGTGGCTCGTGGCTCGTGGCTCGTGTGCGGAGATTGCGCTCGGTTGGCAAATCTTGCGGTCAGATGAATCTAAGGTGTGGCCGGCTCTTCGGGGGATTGCGGAATCGGATATCTGAATTAATTAGATGTTTCGTTAAATGTGTGTTCGATATGTTCTGTAGCCCACATTTGCACGTTCTTGAGACACGTGTTTATATAAATAAGTAATAACACACGATGACGTAGTTTTCAAGAATACAACAAACCATCAATAATGATCTACAATCTCCAATATTTCTCAAATTTCCCACATTTCTGTTAGTTCAGGTATCTGAAATGAAATGCGTTTTCTCCGTAAAGTAACAAATCAAAATTAATCAACATAACATCTGTTAGTTGTCGACGCTGGTGTTTTCCGGTAGTTAATCATTTCTGGACATTTTGACACATTTTTGCTGGTTATCACATGGCCGGCTTTAGTTTTCGGGGTTTCGCTGAGTTAGTTACAGTGTCAGATTTCTCTTGCCCACATTGGAAATGACAATATTTCCAAACTATCGCTCTCACGCAGTCACACAAAAAAGGGATAGTTCAGAGAGATGCCCGATAAGCGAGGTATTTGTGGACACTGGCTGCTCGCGATAAGATGTGGGTATCCGGTGTATTAGGACCATGGGCCATCCGGAAAAAAAACGGGGTATTATCGATGTAAAAAAACACACGCAGACTGTCGTTTTCTAGGGATTGGAAACCACAGAGTGCGCGTCTAGCCTAGAGGGATCGATTAGATGTGGTGGGGCTCTGCGCACGCTGTACGCCGGAAATTGATCAGACAGGATAGATATCGAGCTGGCTACACCATCCTGACGCACTTGCTGACGCTGACGGAAACGATGCAAGCCACTATGGAGTGTGGATAGAAGTGCATGCTTCTCAAAGTTGTCAACACGTGTCTAGGGAGGTCACAATAACAAGTGCAATAACAATAAATATATCGTAAATATTGGATTTTTTATGTTTTTATATCAGTTTATTTTCATCTGTTAGAGCCGGTATTACAATGTTTGTCAACTCTGGGTTAAGCGTCTAGCCCTCAGAAACTTGAATGCCACGGCATCCCATTGGCGGTTGCCATGACAATTAACCTATTACTCCTACTTTTACTCTGGTTTGAGGGCTAGTTAAACCGGCCCTTAGAGCCGATATTGCAATATTTTTCAACTAAACTTGATAAAACTTTCAATATTTTGTACAATAAAACAGGTAGAAATTTACATTTCTGGCCATCTCCACAAACAACAAGGGCACCCCTTGTGATATTTAACTTATTTATACTTATAATTATTTACACAATTTTGGAGAAATTAATAATATTTGTTTATTTATGTACTTATTTAATATGCTTGTTGGTCCGAGTTATTGGTAGCAATCCCAAATCCCAATGCAATGAAATCGACTCGTTACTGGAATTTTAACCACAAGAGTTGTAGTTTTTGTGCCTGAATTCACGCACCTACACAATTTTTTGTGTTGTTTTTGTTTGAGGCATTTGAGACCCCCTCCCCTCCCCCCCCCCCCCCTCCCCACCCCTAACTCTCTCAAACAAAATGCCCCTGAACTACGTCCGGTCTTTAGGGGAGAAGGTTACGTCATTGATGCATGTCTTATTCCAATCTTGAACTCTGATGTTTCAAGTTTCAACCTAAATTCTGTCTGAGAAACCTGAAAACAATCAAGAAAAACTCCGATATCGAAAGACTATCAACGCATGATTGTTATTGGACAAATTGTACCAATCTTAATTAAGTATATTTCATTCAATTTCCAAGAAGGCTGCGTACCGATGTTTCTAACACCACAATTAGCAAATGTTGTTTCACAAAATCTTGCGTTTCTTTGAGGGTATCCAGCCAAAGATGAGTGGTGGCCATATCCAAAAAATAATTTAAATAACGTGATTATGTCTTAAAATATGTTAATATTTTCCGTGGAGAGATCGTTAAAATCGATATGCATCTTGATAATCTTTTACAATGCGTGTTAATTGGTCCGCAAATGCGATCGGATCACTTCATGAAACACAAGTTAATTTACCATGATATATTTTAGGTAAAATGTACGTGCACATTTTGCTAACTAGCTGCCAATTAAGCAAATACAAAGTTGTTAAATGATCTCGTGACTTGTACAAGCACCTCTCATCACCTCGTTATAAACACATTTCAAGATTTCATACCTAGATACGCTTCTTATGGAGCAGTTAGAAGTTTAAAGCACACGGACTGTCAAATACGTTACTTAGTATTTTTTGTACCAAAACCGAGCCTACATTTTTGCAATACGTATAAACGATCGGTTGTCAACGTAGTAAATCATCTCTCGTGGACGGACACTCCTCAAGCAAACGCGCCAAATAAATTATGGGCCGAATGCAGAGTGGTCACAGAGAGCGCACTCACACTGAGTCCGCACTCAATGCGCACTTAGTTGGCATTTGCCATGATAAATTGTGTCCTCAGTGTGCACTGAGTGCAGACTGAGTGCGAGTGTGCACTCAGTGTCGACTCTGCATTCGGGTCTGTGTCTGTCTTGGTGTGTGCAAAAATCCCAATTATTCTCGTACTTACACAGTAATTGATTGCTTCCTGAATGTTGTTAATTTTCCGAAAGTGAATTGAATAAAATCTCAGTTCGAGCAAAGATATCGAACAAGCTTGGCGACAATCTAAACCCTGCTCAAAATGGTCCTCATTCAAACTTAAAATAACGTCCAGAAAATCCAATTTTTTAACTATTCTTCCCATCCATTATTCTCAGACAATCACTTTACCACTTGAGAAAACCCAAAAGTGCCAAAAATCCTGCATAAAAAATCGCCAAAATATTGCACAAACAAACTGAACACAAACAAAAAAAACATCACGTTTATTCTCAAAAAATTGCTACCACCCATTTACCCAAAAGTGCCACACTCTCTCCCCGTGAGCTGCCCACGCTGGAATCATGCTTAGAAAATAATAACAGAATTAGTACAACCAAAACGAACGACAGTCGAAAAAAAACACACACACTTTCCATCCAATTCCCCGGCCACCACGTGACCAGAACCACCCAAAGTGCCACACCTCTATCCGCCAGCCATGAGCTACCCACGCCGGCCACCCAAACACACTCACACACACGCCCTTCGCCGCGCGTCTTGTCCTGGCGCAGCCACCCTCGACAGAGGGGTGAGACAATTCACATTCTAGCCTCGTGCTCCGCTACCCCTCGCCCCCCGCACGGCCCCACCCCGTGCCAACGACCAAGTTCCCGCCAAGCCGGTCGCCCGGCTACACTCCGACGTCGGCAACTTGATGGCTGTGCGTGAATGTGTGACCGCGCCCTTTTCTTCATCCCTTGCCTCGTCTCGGGGACTCACTACTTGTTTTAGCCTTTCAGGGCTTTCATTTACGCTCATACAAACTCACACACATTCAAATCATAAGCTTTCCTGGATGATTTGGTGGGTTTTGTATCTGTGTACACTTCAGTGACTTTAAGAATATTACCAACTGCCGAAATGTCTAAATTGGGAAATTTGAGATATTTCAGTGCCTCAAAACAGTACCTTTCAATCACAATCAGGAGAACACATCAACAACCCTAGTCAAACTAGGAATAACTCTAGACTTCTGGAGAAACTTGTACAACTTACATAGGCAGTTTTCGGAATCTGTCATCGATGAATCAATCAAATTGGGTAGACGACTGCTGCGACATGCTGCCAGGGTTGAGCCCTCGATGATGGAGGTCTACCTGTCTACCTACCTCCGTTTTGGCGCCGAACGTCGGGTTTTTTTCGATGGTTGCGGGCCTAGGATAGACGTGGTGTAAATGATAATTTAGTTGGTTGTTTAAATTGGGCTTTAAATGTTTAAATGTTTGTGTCTTGTTATGACGTAGCGGCACGTCAAGGTCAAATACTGAGGTATAGGACACTGATTACTGATTCAAGTCTAAATATTATGATTCGATGCACAAGTCGGACTGTTGGTTTTGGTAACTGTATACTGAAATTTTGATGTGATATCCTCAAATACCTACATTTGTCGCTCTTAAAATAAGTACAATCCATATTTACCTCACGAAAATAAAATGATTTTGGATGCACGTAACATTTGGCTAAGATATTGATAAGTTTACCTATCAACTTCATAACTATTCAATACCCAGTTTGATTTGTTTCCCCACTAGAGCCAAGGAGTTATACGGTTTATAAAGGCACGAAGATAAAAAGTGTAATGGTGCCTGGGCGGTTTCCCATCTATATATAGTTAGCCAGAGAGAGTATAATATTACATTTACATCCAGTTCAACTCTATGGTGACTGTCTCGTAACTTCGCCGTTCGCTACAACACTGGACCAATCCCACCCCATCAGCACTGCGCCAGCATCCCGTGACCGCGATAGAGGAGATGAGACCGCGCTGGACCGCCACGCATGCCAGATGAATCATGCGGCAAAAGCCGAGCCGACGGCTTGATGACTTTTATAGAGCTAATCTAATTTGATGAATCCATTCAGCCCGTAGGCGCGACTTGCGGCTTGGGCGAGATAGATGAGACATAATGTGTACATCTCATGATAATATCATGTATGTATGTGTGTGTGTGTGTGTGTGTGAGGTACATTACAGTGATGGTGGCAACGAATTGAAAAAAGCTCGCTTTGGTCCAGTAGTCTAGTGGAATGAATGAATTTAGAAGACTTTGTCCACAATGATAATATTTTATAAGATAAGAATTAAGAAAGATGCAGCGACGGGAATATTTTATGAATGGACACATATTTTTGGCCCGTTTTTTAAGCGTATTTTTGTTGAGACAGTTATGACAGATCGCAAGTTAATGTTTCTGTTTCTATGTATTACTTGTTTTTGGTCGTGGATTCTTTATTTCAGATGGTTTATTTTGAAGATGCTACGAAGTAAGATCTACGGGGGAAATTGTATGAATGTACCAATATTTTTGTCCCGCAGTATACATTTTTTTGTTGCAACAGTTGTTGTAGTAACTGAGTGACAACCCGCAAGTATGATGATACTGCCGTACTTGTTTTCGTTCACGGTTTGTTTGTTTCTGTTGATTAATTTTTGTGTAATTACACTTGCGCCGGAACACGGGCACGATCTCACGTAAGTTTAATCGCAATTTCAACCATTGCTCATTGCTCATTGCGCATTCAGGTCGTGTCTTATCGGCAATTGGGAAACGAAAGTGCACGTCCGCATTCCTTCACGTGAAGAATTGTGTACATTTAGCCTAAATTTGGTGAGTGATATAAGCTCTAAATCTAAAAGTACTGAAACAAGACTACCCACAGACTTCAAGCTAGCGGCGTGGTGGTTACACATGGCGCTAGATTTACTCCAGAATTTCCATCATTTTCCCACGAATCTCGAGATACGAGTCCCGCCTTCCGATTAATCGCATGCTCCTATAAAGGTAATGGAGGATGTATCCGCATCAGCCGCGAATCCCTTCGGTTACGCATTTCCTATCAGCACCCACTAAGCGTGGTTTTGATTTTCAGCCTTTGTGCCCGTGCCAGTTCCCATAGCTGATACATAATGGACAGACACCTCGGTGTTTTTTCTTACCCAATTGATCAATGGAATGAATGGGGCAAGGACGCCGGTGCTGCCGCGACGGGATGTGGCGGACATATGATCTGTCAATCTCAATTTGCCAGGCGAGTTGCGATCCGAGACGAATCTAAGGAACACGAATTCGCTCATATTCAACCTCCAAACTGTGTTTTTTTAGAACGAACTGCAGACTTCCTCTTGCGACAAAACAAGGTTGTAAAACTTTTAGTATATAGGAAATTGCCATATAAACAGCTGGATTTTTCCTTACGATTATAAGATATTTGAATTTGATAATTGTTAGTATTGGAAGCACATGTATAAGCAAGAACCTTTTGTCAAAGTAGAATCTATGAAAACAGCTTATAAATAAGAGTTCTGATAACGTATTTCATCAACAACTCATTGATAATTTGTATGTTTAATTAATTCGCAATGTCCAACGTGGCTTCATTCGACGGCCCTGGCTTGCGTTGTCAAATACGTATGTAACCATGTGCACAAAATATGACAGCATTGAAATGCTCAGTATATCGTAAACTCACCCAATTTCAAATGGGCAAAAAAGACTCGCCCTTCACCTCGCTTCTAATGTCAGCAATTACCGTCCATAGAGTACACACTTAAAAGCATTGCCGCCGATCGTAAATGCTTCGACCATTACCATTGGCATTGCCGAACGCAAATAATTACCCCCAAATTACGGCACCGACTCTGCGCAAAGATTGATTTTTCCCTTCCTCTTCGAGTGCTTTACGCAGTAAAAACGCACTGCCCCCACGGCCGCCATGTTATACACAAGATTTACGATAATTGTGTCAAGTGTTATAATCTTGCGGTAAGCGTCTAATGTCCGCGCAGTTTATGCTAGCGCCGCGTGTCATCTTTATTACGCGTCTATAATTAATTGCTAGTGTGGATTTCGAGTAGAGGGGCTAGGGGGACAAAACGTTTAAATCGAGCCACTCCCATGCACACCTAAGAACCCTAAGAATTCGAAGTAACCACCATTAAACTAGCCCCGCATTCGGGCGAAAACTATGTTGGAATTTAGTTCGAGTAAAGGGTTAGACTCTGGGGAATGGTACGAGGCGCTTTGGTGTGTGGGAAATTAAATAGAAATTTGAATTCGAACGCCATTAAAAGGCTTAGGGGTGGTTTTGTTAACTGCATCGGCCCTCATGATTCCAAATTCCTAGATACCCACACCCCCTTTATGGGGGTGCCGCTGCCGACTTGGGGATGACTTTGGTGTGAGGGCAATCGCAAGGTGCGTGGTGTCAAAGAGTGATGGGGGGGGGGCGGGGGGGGGGGGGGGGGGGTGCAAATTGGGGTTGGGTCCCCATACGTGGCCTACCGAGAAAACTAGCATTTTTTTGCCCACGCGCGCTTTTCGCGGAAACGGCTGTTTGACTTGCCGCAACTATACAATGTGTGCTAAGCTGATATTTGCATCTGTAATCTATTTGCATAGAGCATTGCGAATAGAACGGGCTTATCTCACATGTTATTGTGTGCTTGGTGTTATTGAACGCAATACCAATGATTTTAGGGGCTTGTCCGTACTCACAGGCAGAAGGTTAAAATGTATGAGGATCACGGAATTATTTCCTACCTCAGTTATTGGCTCAAAGTTAAATGTTGCGTTATAATACAGAACCAGAGGTCCATAGAAAGTGGTGATCTGACCTCAGAAATAATCTTGTGAGGGAAAACATAAAAAAAAAACTATATCAATTCTCACATTCATAACAACTTGCACCACATTTATGGATGGTTCATTCATGATTTTTGGGATGTCATGCCGTCCTCCCATGTCAAAAATGTTATGGTTGCGACTTGCGGTATTATACATTGTCTCGAAGGAATTTGATGAAAAGTCCGACCGCCGCAAGGATCGTGTATAATATATTCGAAATTCTCGGTTGATCACGATTATTTTGGGGTACACTCCTTCCCCACGATTGCCCCACGATTGCCCCACGATTGCCCCACGATTGCCCCACGATCCTCCCACCAATTGCATTCATGCATCAACAATTTTCCAATCAATTACAATCGCCCAAAGAAATGTCAAGAAAACCCGTATCGATGTGGTACACACAATAACCCCCGTGTGTTCGGGCCTCTGAACACACATCCCCACCCAGACCGAGCCATGACGCAAAGCCCATGCACGTCGCAGTATCACTGGACCACACACTGATCCGTCACCGATTTGTCTATCGACGCAGCGACATAGGCGCCACTCGCTGATTCTGCTGGCGTCCCCGACGATGCCTTTCCCGATCTGTTTACGCTACATTCTCTAGAGGTTATATTCATTTGATTGGATCGACATTCTAGCTGCGCCTCGTGTAAAGGCTTGATGGCCAATAAATGGCGGTTGCAGTGTTACAATGAAGCCAGATCGAAAGCACGAGCGTCGATATTTGCAGATGGCGAAAATGGCTAATAACTTATGCACGTGTGTTTATGAGATATGGTTTATGATGATGGGTTATTAGGTGGCGACCATATTTTTTTATTGCGTCGAGGCATTTCATTTGATAACAGTTTTATAGAGAGAAGGAAAAACAACAAGAAATAAACAGGACGGTACATGAGGCAATAGGATGCTAGAATGTGTGGTTGCATTTAAACAAAGTCATGCAAAGATAACAATATTGTTAACATAATAACATAGATAATAATAAACTAATTGCGCTGGCCGTTTCCGCATTACAATGAAGAAATTAAGGAAATAACTTCAACGCCTTCCTTTCCTTATTCACAAATCGTTGTTATTGAAAATAATATGTTTTCCACCGTTTTCGGTCGCTTCGCTACACGAGCATTACTCAAAATTAAATCTAATGTAACTTAAAAAAAAGAAAAACAACATTTAGGACGTAAGCACCGTGCCGACAAGAAATCGTTCCCGCGCTCAGTATAATAACAATAACAACGTCGAACGCAACGCCGTAACGTGCGTAGCCCGAATCTCTCTCGGTCCCGTCCCGTTCCCACGTGTTCCTCGCCGGCCTGGGGTGTGAGGAGGTGAAGGTTTCCAGTTCACCGGCGTCAACCTAAGCGCACACCTACCAAACAATTCCCCAGTCTACCCGCATGCTCGACAACGGCGGCGGCGCCGAGTTTAGGCGGGATTTCCTACGCGCCAGCGTCACTACTCTACTGGGAGGGGAAAGGCGGTTGGGGTGGGGATGGCGGGCAGAGTAATTCCCAGGCTGTAGCCTACACGAGCCGTCGCTTCTTGCGCGCGGCTTTACGTTCAGTCAGGTTTCCACAGTTGGACGTTTATGTCGCACTGTGGCCAGCCGCTGTGACGTTGACTTTCGTGTTGTTTTCATAACACGAGAAGAGATTTCATACACGGTTACATAACGATTTTATTCGGTGTGGCTTTTTAAACTGTCAAATTTTAAAAGTGTGTGCTTTTTTAGTTGAATTCGAGGCGGGAAACGGTTGCTCTCGCGGCGGAGATATTGTGAGATTGTTAGTACGAAAATCGAAGTCCACACGTGTTGAACCGTTTCGTGTTGGAATTTCGAAGATACATTCAAAGTTAGTGCGTTCTGCGTAGCGAGTATGTTTGGTGATTGTTGACATTTGCGATCGCAATTGTTTGTGAAAACCATGAACAAGTCGGAGAAGTGCAGCAGAGGCAGTGTGATCGTGGCGACTTTGGCTAGGTTCCTGAAACTTGGCTCGCAAGCGAAATCGAAGAGAAAGGTAAGAAGACGGTCGACAATTTTCGTAAAGCGCCCTACTGGCACGACTTAAAGTTCCTTTAATTACTACTACATTGCCTCGGAGAACTATTTGATTTTACGATTTTTTTTATTTTTTATTCATGTGTAGTTTTTGCTAGACTTCCGTCGGTGTAAAATCAATATTTATATTGAACAATTCTTTGAATAGTTTTCCTCTACGTTTTCCTCGTAGACTGTTTGATCTTGGCCAGCATAAACACCGCATGCCGACGTTTCGTATTTTGTAACGTATTTTCCTCTACCTGGCGCCTTCGACCATACGGTTCGCTTTTCAAAGCTCGCAGGTTGTAAAAGTCTTCGGCTGACCGTTAAGATTTGTCACCTGCAGCCGAGCTGCAAACAGTCCGCAGGTAGATTGTTTTTCGCAAAACGACCCAGAGGTACAAATTTCTAGGCCCACGTGGTTGTAAACAGCATTTATCCACCTACTACCTACCTATCGCAAGACACATAGCGTCTCTGTCCATTGTTTTCTCCTCGTTCTTCAGTAACAGTACGGTTGATTAAAAAGGCTGGCCACTTCTATATATAGACAGACAGCCATTCTTCTGCAGAGCTGGCGAACCTAGGTAACCTTCCAAGGTAAACCCGCCAGGCAGCCAGCGAAAGACCACTGGCTTCTTTCAAGGCCACATAGAGCAATCTAGCTGCCTGATGCAGACTTCGTATATAATGATTTAATTAGCTAGGTGGGAACGAAATAATGGCACGCAATTTTATATTTGGAATCGCAGCATTTATACCTGTTTCGTCGCCCTAGCTGGAATCTAGTTACGCTTCCTTTGAATTTGGGGTCCGTTGGGTACCGTTTATCTTGTGAAAGAGAAATGGCTGGAGGGGGTGGCTTTTCAAGATGCTATTGGGGGGTGAAGAATAATATTTTTCGAAATCGCGGCCGGAGGAGAGAAAAGAAAAAAAATACGTAGACAGAATGGAAGTAGACCAAATATACCTGGCATGCATTCGCCGCTATTATCCAACAACTTTTCGGGTGCACACAATCTTTAGAGAATGCGTCTCCTTGTACGGCAGGGAAACTGCATTTCAATAGACAACAAGGTCCCCTCGCGACATCTATACCCTTGCGCAACACCTTTTGTCGTTCACAATCTTACCCTAGACGACTTTTTCTACCGAGTTTCGGCGCGGCTCAGTCTTCGCGGCTCTTTCTTTACATGCCAGGTGCAACGGAAATCTGTTTTAGACGGTCAAGATTTGAGGCACGCGCCTCAGAAAACTCCACTAACACACACACACACACGTGTCCTGTAATATCGGCCAAGACGTCTGCGCCGACGGCCTCGACCCTGGATACGACGTCGCTAACATCTGCCCCGTCTGTCTTACCAAATGCGAGGATATGTTCCTTTGGTTACGTATTATTACGCTGCTCTATAAACCACCTGCTCTCCGATGGTTACTTCAGTGTCTGTCCACATAAGCATCACCTGCCGTTTCGGAGAGAAAAAATATCACTTAACGATCAAAATCTACCCTTTGCATGTCTCTATAGCCTCTTGTTAGAAGCGTCGCACACTTCTTATTGTTACGTAAGAAATCTTTCTTCGTTCCAGCCGGCGTACCACCTGCCTCCGAAATGTAATTATTATTCCGTGTTCTCTCCTCAAAGCAGAGTCCGTTCATAGAACCCACCCTCTGTTGTTGATTATTTAGTCGCCTAGCAGTTGCACAAGGCGTCCCATCTGCTTTTATATACGCCAGATCTCAAAAATTCAAAAACACCTGGCTTGATATCATAGGATTTCCCCTGATAAGATGCCGTGAGCGTGTGTATAGCGTCTGGTTCTTCGACCCCTTCCACAAAACCCTCTCAGACAAACAACAATTTTTTCATAGTTTTCTAATCTCTTTATAATATTGGACTTAATTTGCTGTAAGGTCGGCACCGAATTACATAACATACACTGAAAAGTCATTACATTGTGTTCTTGAAATCTAGTCACATCACTGTAATTAGCCATCACTGGCGGGGAATTTCATTCCAAAGGACTTTGCGCGACCAAATGAACGCAGTAGGCGCCGACGTGATCACAGCAGGGTCATTCGTCAGCCTCCAATCGTATCCTGCTATTACGATACATATCCGACTGTCCTCTGGCACTATGAACCTTGCTACGTTGTTTGTGACATCTTCGGACGTTCTACGCATGTTTTTCACGGAGACAGTTTGGAATGTGTGTGTAATTGGTTGGTGAATTGTGTCAATCGTTTCTGGTTGCAGCTCGTTTCTAGTGGTGTTCGGTGCAATTGGCCCGCCTCGTTGCACAATTGCACAGTGGTTAATTAGATTTGCACTTCCAATTAGTGGGTACTTTTAATTGGTGTTTATAAATAAGACCGTAATGCTTGCACCGCGAGCTACTTCTTCCTATTTTCCCCAGTATCTTTTTCCTTCTACAGTTTTATTTCTACCATATAATACACGTATATTAATTTTGCCGATATGGAGCTGTAATTGCACCTAATAAGTAGAATTAAGCTTTGAGAATCATTGACAGACAATCCTTCGATTATGGACTGATCATTGCGTGGCCATGTCATCGGGTTGATGCTGAAATTCAATACTAGTATGTTATTAAGGTGTCGGAGGCCAGGCCTTGGTTCAGGTGCCACAAACACCTATTACCACCGGCTTCAAAAAAAATATTTGTATTATTTCCACGTTTGTTTTTCACTCGCTGTCGTTGAGTAATTCATCACGTGACTTCATCAACGATCGCGTCACGTTGCATTGCAATACTATCATTAGGTGGCCACACTCGGGATGTAAACAAACAGATTGAAAACGCCATGCTTTGAGCCTTTGATTGCAACTGCAACAACAAAATTTCCCTGCGTTAATGAAGTTGACATTGTGCTTCGTTAGCTCTATCTCCGAACTGGTTTGCGGTTGTTTTCGACTCTTGGCGAAGGAAATTCGAAATGTATCAGAAGTTATTTCCTTACTTCCTTCTGATTAATCAACCGCTGGGTATTCCCCATGTCTATTTTCAGCTGTGCGAGTGTTGTGTAAAGCTCCAGTCCAACAATAAACAAATCTAAATGACCCTATAACTGAAATATGACAGCACCAGTTTTTTCATGGTGGAAGGAAATTACGCACTCTTGTGTTATCAGATATGTGCGTAGAAATGGAGCTAACGGTTAACAGTCTTATCAGCAATCAAGCTCGTATTATTTTCTCGGATGTCACATTTGTTCTCATTTTAAAAATACGCTCGCAGTGAAGCAAATGTTTATGGATGCAAGTTATGAGTGGAGCTTATCTCCTGGTTTCAAAATTGCGATCACTTCTCTACAAGATAAAAGCTCTAAACGTTCGGGCAAACATGTCCTAGAATTTCGAGTGGTTCTTGTACACACTCGGATATCACCTGTGAAAGCCGCCGCCGTGGACTTGGTGCGTAGTATTCCGTCGTTGGCGATGATGCACTTCGTGATTGCAATTAGTTTTTGCTAAGTGCTCAATAAACTTGGATGCGCGGTCATAAACACCCAGCAGCTAAAATGATTGGTAAAAAAAAAAAACTAACTTGAATTTTATGCTTACTTTTATCCTTGGGTTTTCGCGAGTGTTTGTCAACAACTTGACACACTTTTATGAAGGGAATACAGATTCGCTAAGTGCAATTAAAATTTTTAAGCAGCTCAATTAAAAGATGGATCAGCATGCTTTTCCCTGAGCTAAGACCATAGTATTTTAATACTGCATTGCAGCCAACACATTTTGGTGATAAGCTTGTATGCAAGCAACGAATTATCACATTGTAAAATATAATAAAAATTCACAGAAAGACTACTCAGCAAATAATTATTTAGATAACAGGACATACCTACTGCTATCTGTCAAAGCTAGTGATATGACGTAGCTACTTAATTCGTTTATTTTATTCAAAGTCTTTACCTCATATAATGCCACTATCATAAAATACAGTACAAACTCCTAGTGAAAAATGCATTCCCTTTGAAAAGCCGCTAAAAGATAATTAATCATCAAACTCATTGTCAATCGTAGGACGCGTTAATAACAGGAAATAAAATAATAATATAATAACAAAATCTGAATGCGCATACGCCCTAAACGTAGGTGCCAATTGCCAACTTGCATTACCTACCTAGGTACATGTAATGTAGGTAGGCGCAATGTGTGTGTGTTGTTGTATGGATTGCACAGGTTACTTTGATTAGATCCTAGATCCGAGGTCAAGCGTGTTCCCGCCGCGAATACAGTTGTGCAAATTCGCCGCCGCCACAAGTCTAACCCGTCGCGTGTTTTGATTGATAGTGTATTTGCATTGCTTATTAAATAGCGTACATTGGACAAGCACAAATAATCTACACGCCCCCGTGAGCGCCACGCCCGAAAGCGACCTCATTGCCGCTAAAATGCGGTGGCGAGCCGCGAATGGAACTTCTCAGACAAATCTCAGACATTCTCAGACAGAATCTTTGTTGGTCGCGAAAATAAAAAATTAATTCCACCAGGAAAAAAATGTAGGTAGGTAGGTTATATTTTTAAATTTAAATTCAACCTTCTAATCTGTGGAGTCCGGCTGCAGTTCTGTCAAAACAAGCGGCGACCTTGCAGGCGCCATGTTGTTTATTTTGCATATTATTTCAAAGTAGGCACGTCATTCACGTGTTTCTGTTTCGGTGTTTACATGCCTTCGTGTATTACACGAGCACCAATAAAAAACAATCACGTGTATATATCGAAATTTCTGTGTGGCATTCGATCTTGTATATGCTGTCGGTATTTAGGTCTTGGTTCAAATCCCACCACTACATCACTGCATATACCTTACGTCACTCGACACAGATTTAATTCATATATAACCCTATCTTGTGCGTGTTGTTGTATACGTGCTGGATTTTATAGAGATATATATCGGTGCCGACGGTGATCAATTCGCCAGCGCTTGGTCGCACTCTATAAAAGGTATTTGAAGTTTTTGTGAAAGTTTTCGCGGGCATATGACTAAACATGACGCGTACGATGAAAACAACCGAATACCTGACATCATCCACATGTGCACCTTGTATCTAGTGGCTATGACAACACTCGCTCTTCACGTGTTGGCACTTTGTGATGTACATTGTGGTGTACTTTGTGATGCTGCACGATAAATGTTCGTTATCAGCTCTAAAATGTGAGCGGTATCAGTGATGTAGCGCATGGCCAGATTGTCAAGGAGGTAAACACCCGGCTATGTACTCTCAGGAATGTTTACGAAGTAGAAATTCTGCTTGCTCATCTGATGTCTCGTCTAGGTAGACGTCATTAGTGCTTGCCCAAGTGCATTCTCTTCCTGTCTGGCTACTTCTAAAGCGTGGTGGAATTTTCTGCTGATCGCGTTTTGTGTAGGTACCGAAATTGCGCTTCATACAATCTTTTATTTCGCGTCAGACTGGCGCGTTTTGTCACAAGACTGTTGTAAAATGTAATTAGTAACACCGTTGGACTTATGGCTATCTCGGCCGGCGATCGTGTTTACGTAAGCATTTAGTCTGATATTTGGTAATTAGTTTCGTGTGTTGTTTACCGGCGAGGAAACCACGTCGGGCATTATAGACAGCCTTGTCGAATATGTATTGGGTACCTGCTGTATGTGAAGCGAAACTGCGGAGTAAACTAACCTACTTTTCTTGCCTCGCCGTCTGGCCGCTGCCTTACTTGCAGTTTCCTACAACTGTAAATACTGCTTGGAATTTATAACGGTCTTGAAAATGAAATCGCTATCCGAGTGGTACGGGTACCTATACAACGATCACGTCGCTATGGGTATTTCCGATGCATACAACGCTTTCGGAGAGTCGATATCGGACGCATCGTACACCTTGCTTACATACAAAGTTTGGCAACACACAGATGCTGCTGTACAATGCGATGTAATACTGCGAAAAGTGATTTCGCAAATAACTTTTTCGCGAAGGTAACTACTGTCATGGCGCTTGCTGCACTTGGTGATTACTAAGATGACGTATCTGTAAGCGTAACGGCCTCGGCTCGATCTCGGGTGGATGTCTTTTCGCGCAAATGACTGCTCGCGCTCGACGTGTTTCTATAAAAGTCTCAATGCAATTGCGTGGGTTGACGGATTGCGATTTATGGCCACACCGATCGGTTATTACGAAGTCGTAATGTGCATTAGTGCGAGTACACCCAATGCTGTTTCACTTGGCTGGTACAAATGCATACGCTTACTGCGAACGTTATTACGCCTAAAGGCAAAACGTGCAACCCCTAGCTAAAGGTCAACTATGTTCATGTTCAGGGTGTAGCGAACCTTTTTTCGTTTTATTTGGCACCAAATAACACGATTTCAAATCACTGCTCATGTAAAACAATAGCAGTGATATCAAAAGCGAATGATTTTGAATCACTAAGTTCCACGATCGCAGTCGCACCCCAGAATTGTCTGAGCACCGTAACAACACGGCCGTTCCACTCCCAAATGTCCGCGCGATGTCCGCCATATTGCAGCGCAAAACTGCGTCTTGCACCGTCCCGTGATCGCTCGCATGCCAAGCCACGTGACCCGCCGCCTCGTTGTGTGGCCCGAGCGTCGCGACGCCCACGTCGTCCCGTGACGTCATCGCGGCGTGTACCGACGCCACCCGTCGCTATTTCGTGTACGTGTACGTCCACTGCAGCGGGCGACGCACCGTGTTTGGTGACCGCCCCCTCGCCGCGGGCGGCCGCTTCCTCCCGCGTCGCTGTCAATCGCGTGGAATAGGAACGCGCGCTCACGTGGTGGTTTACATGTTGGTTCGTTACGGAGACTGCAACGGCATCGTCGGTCTTGTCGGTGTAGGCAGGTGCGTCTGTGGGTGTTGCGACTTTATATACCGGGTCGTCCTGTTTTGTGTATATTGTGAGGAGTGGGCCCCGGTTTTTCTGTGCTTCGCGGCGGCAGGGGGGTGGGGGCGATGCGCGAGCTTCGTTAGCCAAAAAGTGTAACGACGCGTGATGGTCGACGGCTAGACGCCGCACAAACATTCGGCAAACCAAAAAAAGAAACGACGAGACGAGGAAAGAAACTCACAAACGAACTTGTTACATGTCGAAAACAATTTTCTCGCATTTTACGAAACCAATGCCAAGTCTTTGTTTTCTCTGCGTTTTGTTTGTGCGTCCGCAATCGGTTTACCTTTGGCTCTCCGGCTTTTGGCAGTGGCTTGACGCGGACGTTTTCCGCAGAGTTTCTCTGGTGAGATGCTCTCTCGGTCTAATTGACTGTCGCTGGAGATGTTGATTTAGTCTTGACGTCAGTTTATATCATCGTGGTGTGCGCATGCGCTTCTAGCTGGCGTCGTAAAAAGTCACGGGCAATTTCACAGTCTGGCCGTCGTGTGTGCGTACCTACGCCGTAGCCGGTCCCACGTCTGGCGAGCAGGCGGTAGAATTTTCCGTAGTCATTTCCTCACTTTTCCATATCGGCGCTCTTCGCAGCGCGGGTATTTGCATCCATCCACTTGCCATGCATTCCAGATGGCCTGTGCCTCCCTTCGCCGATCTGGAATGAGAGATCCAAGTGTTAGCCAGCCAGCGAATTCGGTATTCCCATCGATCTCGCGGCCGTCTCGCTCATTTGAATATTTCAACACTGCTATGTGTGTTTTTTTATTTTATATTTAGACAGCTGATAACGCCTGATATTAATTCAAGTCCATTCTTCAGCCGTGCGGAGCCATGTACGCGATTGATATGTAAATAATGCTAAAATTTCAGCTTTGAATTCGAATCAATAATTGAATTGACACTATAATTCTGTTGTTCCTTTTTTTGTCTGTTATTGTTGAAACAATTTTCACCGAGATGTTGGCGTCGTAGTGGTTTTTAGTCGTGACGAAAGACTTTCTCTGCGGCATGTGCAGACTTTTCACAATCTGCACTCTCTGCGGTCGGTCTGCTCACAGAGGTTCTATATGCATGGCCAAATCGAGTCAATGCTACGTCGCCATCGGGTCGTGCCGTGGCCGACAGCCCAAACATGACTGACACTGATACAGTCGAATGATTAATTAAACTCGAAGCCATACACACAGGAGCATGGATAACGGTGACGTGTCCTCATCCTCCAAATACCACGACACTGCTGACTAAACCTTGCTGTACCAAATCGAAATGACTGCGCCGATTCGTCATCATCGAGCCGTCAGCCTCTGCAAAGCATCCTCTTCCTCTAATCAGGTGGCTGCTAGGCAACAGCGATGTGTTTACGCGTATCTCGGCGCTTCTAACATCCTCGCAGACAACAGCCGAGAGCTGCTGATAAACTATCGGAGACCTTTACTGTCTCGCAATCGCGTAAACATGTTTACGCGCTGGCAGCCGCTGCAGACTCCAGACCTACTGGACCTGCATTATCGTCAACATCCTGGCATGTTTTCGACAGAAGATGCTAATTCCCCGCGAGCATTCTAGCCAACTAATGGGTCAGGAGTCATCTCGTGTTTATATCTCTGGCTTTTTATTTAGTCACGCGGGCTGGCGGTGGTGGTCGCAGCACTTTTGCCACCCACGCGATTTAGCGATCAGCTGACTGTAAAAGATTGGTACGGCTCGCGAAGAGGATGTGTAGCAATTTGAGTGACGCTGGGCATTGTCTCTTCCCCGATGTTGTGTCATCGCGAAGCCATCTCTCTCGTCTCGGCTGTTGGAACCGCAAATGGGCTTCGTGTATTAGAGTGACGTCAGCGCAGCTTCATTGTACCCAAGGCTTCGTTCGGTCAGGTGTAATTTAACATCCTTTCGGGTGATGACGCAACGCAACGAGATGACGCAGAGGTGCATTGCTTGGTCACGTGGGTTGCCGTGCTATAAATAGCGGCGTGAGTTACGAGAATAGAGATTTCCTGCGAAATAATAATAATAATAAAAGCGTTCCTACGCTCGTGGCGGGCATAAAAAGACTAATTAGAATGTGTCGTTTATTTTGGCATTGAAAATGTGCAGTGTGATTGTGCACTTTCGCTGCTGTCGCCGACTGGTTCGTGATAACGATGTTGGTGCTTGGCCATTTGGTAGAGGAAAAACAAATGTGATAACAAATGCGGATTTTGCTGATAGCGATACTTATGGGGATTTCCTAAGCTTGTTATGCTATTATGTTTTTTGCCGATTTCGGAGAAGTTGGTTGACAATAATTTTGATAGCGTCTTGAAAAGCTAATCATTCATCGGTCTTTTTACGAAAACAACTCTATATAGATGTTTGTGATGATAACGCTTGAATGGAATGGATTTAGAGTCCATTCAATTGTGCTTCTCATGAAGCCAGGACTTTAGTGGCAACTGGTCCCTATGGAGTGAACAATTGAAACAGTCGGCTAAAGTATAATTGACTTTAATTTTTCGAAAACATGTCTGAGGATGAATCACGATCAATCATCGCACGACGGATTCCGCGAACAAACAGCAGAATCACGCGCCAGACGGGTGACTTTATTTCCGTGCACGCGTGCCGCCAACTTGACTAAAATACGAAAACAACACACGCTCTTACATTCAAAAAAGGAGCGGGTTGGGGAAAAAAGGTGCGCTTTCGGAGCGGGCAGGCGCCGAGTTTTTCACGCGCGCGTGGAGTGCTTCTAGAGGAGTGCGATAAGAGTGTTCATGTCGTGCGCGATCTGCCAATCACAGCAGCGCGGCACACTGTGAGGTCATAGACGATGTCGATGACGTAGTCTGTGGGTTGGCTGGTGCTCTCACGGACTGGGCTCGCCGCGAATGAATGAATGGAGCTGGCGTGCGGCCCTCAGACCGAGATGGGCACAGTGCTGCACCGACGTCGTCGCGACGTGGGCGAGTCGTTTCACTCGATCTGTGTCACACTCACATTGGCCATTCCGTCTGCCCATTTTGTTTGTCTACTTGCAGACGATTTGCTATCAGTAGGAACTAATTATCGTTACCGTGCTGAACGGTACCGGTGAGTACAACTATTTATTTAGCGTGAAACTATTTTTATGAAATAGTTTAACCACTTACCAATGTTTGCAGCGTTACGTAAAGCATTTTTGTAATAAATTATTCTCGGTATTAGCTGCTATAACATATCTAAAACAAACATTGTTATTTTATTTCGTGTCGCGTTCCACGTATTGTTTCGTTGTTATGTAATAACTGGCACTGTAATATTGGCGGCGCCGGGATTCGAACACGATCCTGTCGACAAGGCTGCATGTACGTGTTGTGCAATCGCCGCCCCGACAGGCACAGTATGTTCGATTACATAATGCGCTACAGATCCGGCTTCGATCCTCGCGAAGGGCGACAAGCGATTAACAAATATTTCGCACATGGAAGAGCAATTCTATATATTTGATGAGCGTAGCGAAGTCTTCAGTTTCATTACGCTCATCTTCAAGGCAACATAAATTGCGTACGCGAAGCCCTAGTGGTACTAAGACACTCATTTAACTCGGGTAATGGATGGCCCAAACATTTTACGACGGTACATTAATTTCTGATAATCGAAATCGATCAAAGTAATTACGTAACTTTTATCTAGTGTACTAGAGACGATCACTAAATTAAAAGCCTGCTCACGCATCTCTAATCTAGTTCGATAAGCGCCGACGAAAGTTTCCCCACATCGACACTCTTATAGCATGTGTGCACGTAGGCCAATCAGCTCTCGGCAAAGTCTTTGAACTTGTACCCTGGCCAGAGCCCGCCGAGGGGTCACTAGGAAAGGAAGTGCTGACCTGTCTCTATGCAAAATGCGTTTTTCGTTCCCATGAACCGGTCATATACTTCTCCGAGCTCGCTAGCGCTACGCCTATTGTTTCACGTGTACGTCCATGTCCGCGACAGTCCTGGCTGGCTCTCGTGCGTGATCAAGACAGGTGCTTTGCTCCTTCTTCAGATCGACAATCGGCCACTGAGCGTGGTTGCCGACCACCATTGTCGGTCGCGCAAACGTTTATTACAATCGTAAAATCGTGGAAGTAATGCGATGTCTTTTATGAGTTTCTGTACGCTCTGAAACCGCACAGCGACTTTAATTGCTTCATTACTCATCGCATTACTATCATTCTGTTTTTCCCTTGCCGTCTTGCTGGGAAAGTTCAGCAAGCACTCAATCCTTCAAATCGTCTCTATATAATCTAAGATGGTTTTTTTAAAAGCATGTCTCGAGACATTCCGAACGCCGTCTCACGATTTTGTTTGTCTATACACCGATGATCCTCCTACAAAACAGTAAAACGCGCGAAGCCATCCGATGCCCGTCCACCGTCTAACGTGATCGGCCCGCGGGCGTTGCATTCCTCGGGAGGTTGTTGTCCTTATTAGAAGACCAACCGCCGCCGCAGCCAGCAATAGCCGCGCAGCCAACTGCGTCGCGGTGCGCTCGTCTGCCCGGCGAGTAGATCTAAATAAAAACACCTGCGCCGAGGTACCTCTCCACTCTTGCTGGTTCTCTTCTTCGCCTTGGCGTGCTCAGCGCACATTGCCCTCGGTGGCGCGGCGAAGGCCTCGGTACGTTTCCCGCCAGAACTGCCGCGGCGATTCTTCGAGCTCTCCGGCGTTGCACGTCTAGGAATGTCGCCGCTCGAGACGCAACAGGCGTCGCGATTGGTCGAAAAATACTATTCTCATTACCGTGGTCGACCAATCGCAAGTGCCACATTGCTTCTACGGTTTTTTTTTACTCTGCGGAGGTCATTGTTCTTTGCGGCGTCGCTCGACGATCATACCCACGTGACGGTCGTTCAATGAACACCTTGCGTTTTTCGCGCCACGCACGCTTTCGTCTGTTTGGCGCGCTCGTGTTCGCCGGCCCGCCGGCCCCCTCGCTCCGGCGGCAAGCGTCGTTCGCCCGTCATCGTCGGCGTCCTCATCATGGTTATTGCTTGCATAACACGCTCGTTTCCTCCGGATATGCCCGCCGATGTCGTCGGCATCGCTTATTTTCATCGTCGTTCGCCGAGCCTCTGAATGGGATGTTTATGATTATGTTGTGAGGGGGGGGGGGGGGGCGATTTCTGGCCCACAGCAACTGTGGAGAGGCTCTAGTGACAATGTTGATGCGACAACTGAGATCCATTAGCGGAGGTTGTTATCTTTGCACTGAATTGTATGGAAACTCTTTAAAATGTGTGCTGGTTGAGTCGTTAACTCTGGCAGATTATCGCTGGTTTTACGGCGTATCCATCACGAGCGGGCTTAATAAAAGGCACATTTTCAGATGTTTTTACGAGGACGTTGAGAGTAATCAAGGAAGTAATTCCGCAGGCGCACTCCCATTACGCGTGCTCGTAAATTGTGACCCCTCTCGGTCTCGACTCGGGCGCCTCCACCGTGCCCATCGCGCCCTCGTGGGGCGTTATCGTGCACTAAGAGAATGATGACCTCTGCCAGAAATGACGACGGACCGGAAGCCAGTTGTTGGATACAATAATATAGGAGCAGCAAGCTTATGACCTGTGATCTGACATTGTCTTTGGCCTAAGAAATCTACAATTCAAATTCATGCTCGTTGTTTAAAAATGGTAGGGAAAACGGAATAACAATCATCTTGGCACATTTATTAAAACAGGCCGTCCGACGCTCACGGAAGTGGGTCTATGGCATGGGGCAGCCCACCACAGTTCAGGACAGTTCGCGACAGCCAATTGCATCGATGGCCGACTAACGTGTCCGTGTCTTCCTCTCGTTTGCAGCGCGTCCCCGCACTCCCGGTCCAGTGCGAGAAGGCCCCGCTGTCGGTGGTGATGACGCCGCCGCGCGCGCTCGACGCGCTGAACCAGCCGCAGCAGCAGCTGCCCAACAACCCGGCCGCGGTGAACAACGCCATCAACGCGGCGCCCACGCGGCGCGCGCCCCGCGACTACATCTTCGGCAAGGTGATCGGCGAGGGGAGCTTCTCGACGGTCTACCTCGCCAAGGACATCCACACGCACCAGGAGGTTGCAAGTGAGTCTCGTTCGGGCGGTGACGGCGGATTGGGGATGATTCTCCGAAGTGCGGCATTGCATTGCCGGAAGTCAGTCAAACCTTATCCTGTGACAAAGTGCACAGGTTAGCGATTGCGTACAAATATTGCGACCAGTAGCTTTAAAATGCCTGTCGATTTCAATGGGCTGTGGCTACCTTGGTTACGAAGCAAACTGACTTTACTAGGCATTCAAAACCCAGTTTCATGAAATAGTCGTTTGGAAAACTAGTGGTGGCTTGTTTCCGTCTATTGTAGAGTCAGTTTTAACAAATTTGCAGAATTGCCCTACCATGCAACTAAAAATATATCCAGAAATACAATCATAGCTCCACAAAATTCTTGCCATTGTAACGTTTCCCAGCAGAAAACTGACCATTTTGTCTTTCTCTTTCCAGTCAAAGTCTGCGACAAACGACACATAATCCGCGAGAAGAAGAACGAGTATGTGAAACGCGAGAAAGAGGCGCTGAACATCTTGAACTCGAACAACAAGATGACGGCTCCGTTCTTCACCAAGCTCTACTGCACGTTCCAAGACGTCGACCGGCTCTACTTCGTCCTCGCGTACGCCAAGAACGGCGAGCTCCTGCCGCACATCAACAAGGTCGGCTCGTTCGACATCGCCTGCACGCGGTTCTACGCGGCTGAGATCCTGCACGCGCTCGAACACCTCCACTCGCTCGGCATCATCCACCGCGACCTCAAGCCCGAGAACATTCTGCTCGACGAGAACATGCACATCCTGATCACCGACTTCGGCTCGACCAAGATCACCGAGCACGTCGACAAAGACGCCGACGAGTCGCGGACGCTGCAGCGGAACAGCTTCGTCGGCACCGCGCAATACGTCTCGCCCGAGCTCCTCACGAGCAAGACGGCGTCGAAGAGCTCCGACCTCTGGGCGCTCGGCTGCATCATCTACCAGATGGTCTCCGGGCTGCCGCCTTTCCGTGCGCGCGGCGAGTACCTCATCTTCCAGAAGATCCTCAAACTGGAGTACGAGTTCCCCGACGGCTTCTCCCCCAGCGCGCGCGACCTCGTCGAGAAGCTGCTCGTGCTGAACCCGCTCGAGCGTCTCGGCGCGACCGACACGGACGGCTACCCGTCGATACGGGCGCATCCGTTCTTCTCCGGCATCAACTTCGAGGCGCTCCACAAAGAGACGCCGCCGCAGATCTACCCGTACCTGCCCGGCACGTCGGGCAACGACGAGTTCCGGAGCCACTACCGCGTCCCCGACCACCTCGAGCCCGGCCTCGACGACAAGCAGCTCACGAGGCTGCTCGGACTCGACCTGTCCGACGGCGAGAAGACGCCCGAACTGATCCCCGCCGAGCGGCCGCGGAAACGCACGACGATAATGGACATCAACCCGGCGGAGATCGCACAGCAGCTGGAGAGCCAGAAGGAGAGCAAGTGGAATGCGCTGGTGCAGGGCAACCTGATACTGAAGCAGGGGCTGGTGGACAAGCGGAAGGGGCTGTTTGCGCGGAGGCGGATGCTGCTGCTGACGACCGGGCCGCACTTGTACTACGTCGATCCCGTCAACATGGTGCTCAAGGGGGAGATCCCGTGGAGTCCCGAACTGCGCGCGGAGAACAAGAACTTCAAGATCTTCTTCGTACACACTGTAAGTTTTTTTTGCCGGTCTTTTGTCCACAAGTAACAGTTTTCGACAAATCTGCCAGATCAATTTTAAGTTCTTAACATCCTGGGACCACAACCATGTCATTGACTCTGAAATACAAAATCTATGTCGCTCAGTTTTTGAAGTCAACCCACAGTCCATTCAAGAGCAAAGGCAGCGGTATTGAATAGGCGCAATTTGTGAGTTCCGAAAAAACACAATTGAATAAACAATAGGTCACTGAAAAGTAATTTTAATTGATCCCCTAGAGTTTCAGGGCATGATCATTGCAAGCTCACAACACTGGGCCAAAATCCCAATTTATAAGAACGGTTCCTAAGGTTAAACCCAGTGATTCAGTAAATTTTGTGACCCGTTGGATTCAGAAAGCACGGCTCTGTTGACTCGACATTGTCTCTAACGCACTCCTTCCTTCCGTTTGCAGCCAAACCGAACGTACTACCTGGAAGACCCCGAAGGCTACGCCATCGAGTGGTGCAAGGCGATCGACCAAGTGCGGCAACACACGTACGGTCTAAGCTCATAAGGAAGCGGCGCGGCGTCGGCGACGGGAGCTAGCGACTGCCGCCGAGCGCCACCCCTCGTTACTAGGATCTAATTGAATTGTTATGAGATTGCCATCGAGTGGTTCAGTTCGGTGTTCGCAAGACACGAGCGTACTAGCGGGGAGAACGTCCGGGCTCGGAGATACGTTGACTTCCGAGCGTCTATTTATTTGACGAGAATATATTTAATTGTTGAATGCAACGTGTGTGGATGTAATCTATTGCGTGCTTGTTGGGTGACTGACTGCGTAGAGTGAGGACGTTGAGTTGTAATTTATTTTTTTATTCGAAATACACTTTGCAATAATTCAAATGGCCTTCTACGAACGAACGAAAAGAAAAAAAGTAATTGTACTATTGTGGAGTATTGTAGCAATTCATAAACTGATCAAGTGGAGAACTGTGCAAAAAGTCAGTATTATTCATACCATGAACAGTCTATTATAATTGATATTCTGTACATTCTATGCAAGTCAAAAATTGTTTGTTTTAAGTGTTAATTTTAAATTGTTCGTATGCTTCTGTAAACTTTGGAGATGGGCTCTAAGCAAAGTGGCTGCATATCGTAATGATTCGAAATGTATATTGTGATTGTTCTAAATGTTAGCGATTCTCAAACACTGTATAAATGTAAATAGTTTATTTATAAAACAAACCAACAATGCAAGTATACTACTAATATTAAAATTAAATTAATTATTGAAAATTACACGAGTGTTTTTATTTGTGGAAAAGTGAATTTTCCGAACATGATCCTTTAGGTTGGGGATCGTCTTGCTGACGAACGAGCATTTGTGACACTGGAGGTCACGTCGCAACAGCAGGTTTAATTCGTCTTCCGGCTTCTCCGTGAACTTCCCGTTGCTCTTGATTTCGGATTTCACGTCTGCAAGAAAAATATTCGCCGAGTTAAATTATCAGCACACCTTATTAATTCTGGACTAGTGTTTGAAGTTCGTGCAACAACTTCAGCCTCCTAGTCACGTGAATTGGAGAAATCCAGCTAAACCATTTAGACAATAGGACCGAAGAAATTCGGCTTCTGAAGTAGTTCCGTAACTTCTTCAGAAGTGATGCTGACTGCTGATGTCAGAGCTTTTTGAGAGGCACTTGTAGGTGGTATGTTACTTCCATACTGAATTTTACTGGCAATTGCCTGAATCATGTCTAGTTTGGAATTGCCATCCTACAGATGGATGCATAGATAAATATTACAAGGAAAACAAACCAAGGATTTTGTGTTCAGTAGGGGTCGGGGGTATCTTGTGTTCCAGCTCTGTATCAAGATTGACTGCCTACTTAATTGAGGATAGGCGATGGTCTATACAAACAGTGCGAGCCGAGATGAATGTTGAGTAGGGAGCTAATTCCTGCAACTAATGATACTTCTTGTGACTTCATATGTAAATAATACTGCACCTTCATATGGCAGTAAAAATTCAGTTGTAAAGGAATTCCAATGCTTCTTGGTCTTCAGGCTTGGCGAGTTGAAATCATCACTGATGACATGCAGGTGGAGCTGGGTCATACTGGCATGAGCGTGAAATCCAATCTTGAATGTTCGATCCGGCTGAGCCTTGGCTAACTTCCTGGCCACTTTGTGCATGTGTTTCAGTAAACTGAGGTGCATGTCATTCACCTCCTTCAGCGAGGCAATGTTTTCCTTGGGGATAACGAGGTAATGGCATTCGGCCTGCAACAAATAAAATACTGCATCAACGACAATTTCTTGGGTAAAATTACCGAATTAAAATATCAAGCCATCGTTCATGCCCAAACCTACTTTTGGAAACTTGTCATTGATGACAATGACGAGTTCATCATCCTGAACTTTTAGGTTAGGGTCTTCCATAGCAGAAAGTAATCCTTTTGCCCAATGTCCATTCTGTTGAAGTTTTTGCTTCTTTGGTTCATCCTCTACACTTTCTTCGTTTTGAAAAGTTCTCTTACCCTTTCGGGCTTTATTCCCCGCACTCATTGCGACTTTTATTGACTTTAAAGCAATATTTTCGTATGAAGCAAGAGCAGCTCTAACCAGAGACTTTGTCGTGTACCAACCGAACATACCAAAAACCTCTAGCGTATGAAATTGAAATTAGCGGGTCTACAGGTGTCTTGATAGAGAGGGCAGTAGCGGCATATCTCGTACGCGTTGTGGTGGGCTGTGATGTGAACTTGTTGTTTCCTCGTGGGATAGTTCTGCTTCTGAGTTCGAGGTCTTGCTGAGATTATTTATTAATAATTAAATAGTTAAAGTGATATTTAAAACCTCATCAACATGGCAGAAGTGGTTCAATTCCGAACAGAGCAAACAATCTCGGAGTTGGAGCAGATGCAACGTATCGATCTGTTTTCTAAAGAAGAAATTAGGTAATTTGTAGGTTAAGTAGGCAGTAGTCTGCATGCTCAAAAACTAGTTATCACCCTCTAAACCGGACTTCATTATTATAGTTCTATATAAATGCGTTAAATATATTCCTTTAGACTGATAGCTGCCAAACGGAAAAGATACGAATACAAAATGCAGCGAAAAGCAAAAAGTAAAGACACTTTTCTGAGATTCATTCAGTATGAGCTCGATCTGATCAGATTGATAAAACTGCGGCGAGAGGTAAGCTTGTCAACATCACTTCTGCTGCTGTGAATGTAAAAAGTAACATCCTTACTTCGTAAGCAAGGCTTATTGACTTTTTGTTATTTCAGAATACTAGAATAATTTTCAAGAAAGAAGAAATTGAGCATGTTATAACAAATCGCATTAGCCGTCTCTTTAATCAGGCGTTGTCAAGGTACAAGGATGATATCAAGTTCTGGGTAACTTATATCAGGTTCTGCATGCAATGGGTAAGGCAATGTCATTATTTTACTGCTGTCATTAATTAAAGCCTAGAATTATGTGATTGCCCCATAGAAGGTAGATTAAATTTCTTAATGACTTTTCTTTGCCATGCAGAACTTCAAGTCCACTATTAGCGGAATTCTGGTCCGTATGCTTTCAGTACACAATAACAAAGTAAGGGTATGGAAGCTTGCAGCCAATTGGGAATTTCACGAAAATGGCTCTATCGAGACCGCAAGGAAACTACTGCTTCGCGGCCTTCGTTTTCACCCAAAGTCGAAGTTGCTCTACAAAGCATATGTGGCTCTGGAATTAGAGTACGCTGAGAACAAGAGAAGAATCCTTGAGGAGCGAGACAAGTTGGAAAACGATTTGGTTCAGGCAGAGATTGAGCTAATGGAGGAAAAGCTAAAATATGCAGGTTCAAGCACTCAAGAGAGCATCAAAATCGCAGTGGCAAAAAAACAGCAAACTATAGCCGAAAAGCCAAAGCAAGAGTTGAAAACAAAACTGGCTGAAATAATTTTAGATTCTGCTCTAATGAGATTCCAAAATGTGCAGACATTTGTTGAAATATTTGCCGTAGTAAAGGCAGCTAAAGGTACTGATTCGTTGCAGAAGAAATTCTTACGGCAATTACATAAAAGGTTTCCTTGCAATGAACACGTTTATGATCTGCAAGCGATGTTGGCTCTTAATGAATCATCCAGGAGGAAATCTATAGCAGCTGCATACTCTGAGGCACTTCAGAAATTGCCTACAGAGAAGATGTGGTCTTTGTATCTAGAAGCTTTATTGTCGGATCAGAAAAAGCCGAGCCAAAATGAAATACGATTCTTGACGCAGGATTTGGTTAAGTGTCAACAGTTAGGCCTGTTGAATGTTAAATTCTATCCCAAACTGGTAAGGATGATTATCTTGAGAGAATATATTTCAATTATACTTTACTTATAACTTTTTACCATTTAGGTAGTAAATCTAATGTAAATTGAAACCTTATTGCTGTTAAAATACTTTGGCAGAAACAGTGGTTGGCAAATTAATTTTTGTAGTGTTTTGTCACAATTTTAGTTTTTGTCAAAAATTGGCAACACAGCATAGAAAAATGTGTCAAATATCTATTTAATGTATGCTAAAAAGCTTTTTGAAAGATGTAATTTTGGTAACAACCGCAAGGGGTCTAAGTGAGTGAGGGGTTGAGCGTATTCTGGGTGCAAAAATTATTCGTACCTACGCCTACCCGTGCTGTTTCATCGGAGGTATTTGCGTGCTTTTCTTCACTTCAGTTCACTTTGTTGTTGCGCTCACAATTCAGACCATAACTAGTAAATTATTAAGATGAATTTGCACCTATCTAGTACCTACTATGAATTCTAGCATACTTCTGCAAATGATCTTTATGGTGACCTAGATGTTGGAATTTTAATGATTTTGTTTGAAAGTAGGTAGATGGAAAGTTGAATTAAATAATCAATACATATTATTTTATTCTTTTAGGTCATTCTTATGCTTGATATTAAAGACAGCCGCGCCATGAAAATCCTGCTCCATGGATTGAAGCTGGACCCAAAAAACGTCGAACTCCATCATTTGCACGTCAGGGTCCATTTGTTGGAAGGCAATGAAGACGGGGCCCTAAGTGCGTTCAAAAAGGCAGAGGCGGAACTGGGTAACGACAACTTGGACATGCTGGAGTTGTACAAGACCATCATACAGCACTACGAGAACCAAAACTTTGCCTTGGCCGACAAGTTATTCAAGAAGAGCATATTTGCAGGACCAAACATTTCGGCCATGCTCAAACCATGCTACTTGCAATGGGTTTACGATAAGAAAGGTTTGTAATTAGTTATAACCTACATCATAAAGGGTCTTAAAGTAAATTTATTATAATGTGGCTTTGAAAGTTTGAAATTTGCGCTATTCTTGGGGCCACATATATATTTTATACGTTGTAACTTATACCTGATGCTTTTCCAAAATTAGCTACGCAGAGCCCTGCAGACCCTCTCGGAAGCAAACATAATTTAATTGTTTTATTTCCGTTACACTCACTCTGTAGATTATCTGTATAATATTGCTCTCCTTCCATTATATTATATATTATATACACAATTGTTATATATATATATTTAATATTATAAACTCTATTGACATTGTACCTAACATCTCAGACTCGGATGTCAGCAGCGAACCGGTATTCTACAATGTTATAGTGTATGTACAATGCCCAGAGGCACTGGTAAAAGAACCTGAGACATACTCTATGCCTGTCGGTGGAGCTATGAGATATTAAACGCTTATTACTTTTTAGCTAGGGTATTTTTATTTGAGCTTATTTACTCATAAAATGGGTAATGTATAGGTAGCAAAGGGATGTTTGGTATGCTATAGATAAAAAAATAATGAAGTTCAAAGCTTAAGGTTGTATCTTTTTGTATTCATATGCTCTGCTAGCAGGCATTGCTTGATAGTAGGATTGATAACACTAGTCAAGTCTGATTTTTCTGGGAATGTGTTATGAATTGTGCAAATGGCTGGTTCCCAATGAACCTAAATGTAACGAATTTTCATCTTCTCAGGTATTGACGCAGCACGTGTTGAGTACAAAAACTTGTACTTGGTGCCGCAGCTTAGCTTGAAGCTCCACGAGAAGATGATCGACCTGGAGATGTCGCAACCAGAGATCAACGCGAAAAGCGTGCGCTTGTGCTACGACTTGGCGTCTCACCAGTTCGGCGAGAAAAATCCTGGTGAGTTCACGACCCTGAGTTCGAATTGTCGGCATATTTTCCAAGGCCTTTCCTAAAAGTTCTTTGAATTAAAAGAATTGGATTCTCCTCACAGTTAATATCAGGGCTTCAACTCTGAACCCATAACCTGAAAAACAGTATTTTTTTGCTAAACCTAAACATGAATTTAGATGTTCTGAACACCAAACCTGTTCTAAAAAAACCTGAACTGGAATTAGTAAAATTGAAACCCTGAACCCTGTATTTATTTTGGTCTGATTCCCTTGTTGAAATGTTTGTTTTTTACGGGAAGTGGCCTGTGGGTTCAGTTTGGGAGTGCACTTTGCAATTAGGACTCTCGCCTGCGTATCATGGAAAGTTCACCACTCACCATTAGCAATCAATATCATAAACAAGTAGTGAAATTAATAATATGTCCGTGTCTCGAGATACCTTTTTTCGGCATTAGTTACTTTGGTTAGTTGATACATGTTTTTGGTGACAGACCTCTGGATGAAGTTCATTGCGTTCGAGCTGAGCAAAGGCGATCCTAAACTCGCTCCGCTCATCTACGACCGGGCGAAAGCACGACTTTCAGTCGATCTGGTCGGCGGATTCATCGCCCAGCATACGCTCGACAGATCCAACGGGAAAGTTTAACTCGTCCAACATCTTTTCGCCGTTTGGTCTGACAGCAGCAAATTAATGTATTTCTGCGGGAAAATGGGTGAGCAATAGAGTAACTGTAAATGCTAGGATTGGGTGTGAAGCTGTTTGTCCACGTAGCGATCTTCAAATCACATTTATGTAAATAAGTTGTTTTTTATGTTTCAATAAATAAATATTAAATATGAATTGTGATCAATTTTTTTTGAAAAGTGTTTTAATTTTTTGCATCTAGTTTTGATGCAGTGCAAGTACATTGAACTTTATCACTAACATCAATGACGAGTAAAAAACAATTTTTGGAATTGGTAGCTACTAGGTAGGTTTGCCATACGACATACAAATTTAGGAAATTAAAACAATCTTGTAAAAGTCTACTACTAGGTTCATACTAAATAATATCTATGCATTGGTTAATTATTATTAATTGTTAACTAACAATGTAGTATCACTTATTTTACAAAGCTCGTTACCGTAAATTTTGTTTTATATATATTTATATGAACATAATATCACAATTTTTATTTTTTAGGTACAGAACTAAATGTATTCTATTTTTTTACGCCGGCAAAGTAAATAAAAGTACTTTGGTACCTCGTCTGTTCATAATTTCGTCAGATGGATCTGAGTATAGGTAAAAAGTTAGTATATTATTATTAAGTCAGGGGAGGATAAAGATATACCTAGTACAAGTTTAGTATAGCAACAAAAATGAAAAAAATTGAGTAGTCGTCAACCAAATTTAGCCTTTTGACGGTTTTGGTCAATTTTTCATGCTTCAGTGTTCAGTTAATAACATATTTACGCTTAAATTAATTTTAAAATTTTTAGCAGGACAAGAATTACAATTTTAGGAATAATTTGTTGCCGTCAGGCGTCAACTCAAAAAACCAAAAAACGTAGATATCGGAGAACTGCAGGTTGTCATTTGGATGGTAAGTCGTACTCATAAATATAGAGCAGTGCTTGAAAAGAAAACACGTCACTAACTATCGCTACATTGTCTCTACGTATAATTGTGCATCACAAAAATACTCACGTTAAATTGAATGTCAGTGCAAACTGTACAGTACGGTTATTGTACAGTGCAAACCTTCGCAGTGTGCATTTCGATCACTACTAAAGGCAGTGTTTAAAATCTACGATTTACGTCCACATAAGATTCAATTTTAAACAACTCACGAGACATCTAGGTAACACATTATGTGCGTATGTTTTAAATTTAAACATCGAGTTTTGAACACTGAAATTCGTTGGCTTTCAAGATTACATCAAGATTTAACCCTGTCTGCGATCATAATTTTCCAGTAAAGAAAAATCAAGTCGCCTCACTGCATTTTCATTTAGCATTGTATCTTTCCCAATACAGAGTTGTATTACGATTTTGTTGCTGCTTTTCCAGTTCACACACCCAAAAAATGGCTTCAAAATCAACTAGTCTATGCCAGTGCACCTGGCAATATAAAACAAAGCGTAACACTTGAAACACCAACAGGAACAAGCAGTTAGAAATTAGTGGCATTCATGGATTTCTCAATGCAAATTAGTTATTGCTCGTGAAATAGCGGAGTGTGGTCAAAAAACCAGGGTAAACCGTTATCAAAGTCGGACCTGGAACCAGGCCGTGTGCACCGGCAAACGTGTGCGGATTATCGTGGGCTTTTAGGAACTCAAGGCTAAGATGTCACAGTCCCTCAACAGTCCCTGTTGATTACAGTGCTTGAAAATATGATATTGCAAGACAATCTGATTAACATTCTCATTCAATTTGTATAAAGAATTACTTGTTAAAGTAGGTATATAGTTAATTGATGAGGTATTTTTCTGCATTATTATATGGTTGATTTGCCTGGGGTTCTCTATTTCATTATTAACAGAGCCAAAACTGTGTCCATTACTTGCGTCAGTGTTGGCATGCTATGCTAGGCGTTCCAGTATTGCTCTTGACAATTTGAAGAGTCGACAACCTTGCAAATTATACCCGTTTAGTTTCGCAAAGTTAGATTAACGACGAATTATTCTCCTGTACCTTATTAATACATACCAGCCTCAAAAAAAACTCTAAGACCCGGTTTTTCAGTGGCACGTTAAATATCTAACGGTCTGTTAGCTTGTTATTTGCTAAGCAACGTCCATTCAGAGCCCTTAATTTTCTTGCTAACGGACCGTTAAATCTTAGCAAGCCACTGAAAAACCGGCACTTAAGAAGCGACGTTTGCCTAAAGAGTTGACGGCTCCGCGCGGTTCACACGAGCGTCCACAGCAGTCGCAGGAAGCAGCGGTCGTGCGGCCGCGGCCGACTCCCCGCGAACGTGCCGCCGCCGCGGAAAGAAGCCGCCTGTCAGTCTTTCAGCGTCGACTTCTTGACGTGCAGCGTGACGCAGCTCAGCCACGAGCGCGAAGTCGGCAGGTCGCCGATGACGTCCCACGAGTTGCCGTCGGCCGAGTAGCACTCGATCGTGTCGTGGTAGCGGTCCCAGCCTGCGCACGCGGTCGGAACAAACGTTAACCCACGGTAAAGCGTCTCCCCAATTTTTCTGTGCACTTTCGTATAAAATGGCTCTAAAAGGGGTGAAAAAAGAAGAGTTTTGGCACAGACAAGGTTACCCAGACATTCTACCATACCTAGCTATGGCTACGGCAAAAACTTGATGCTAGTAGTTTGGCCGGCAATCGCTGGGGTGCGTTGGCAACCTGTTTAAACATCATCTACCAGACCATGGCACAAGGTCAGTTATAATCAAGGGACCCCATGTTCCACAGGTGGTCACAGTTACCTGGTTACAGGTGCAAAAACAAACAGTGGCTCCATCCCTTGACTGCCGGCGAAACTATTGTTGCGGTCTTTCTGCGTAGCTGTTGTAGTATGGGAGTGGAATATCTGGGTAACCCTTTTATCTGTGGTTTTGTTTTGGGGTATGTTCTAGCATTCCAGGGGCAAATTTTCAAAAAAAGGGCCACGTTCACCCTCATTTACGTCTTTTATACAACATACTGAAAAATTGGAATGATAACTTCAACGATGTGGCCTGGAGAACTCGGCAACTTCTGGTCTGAAAGCCACTTTCTGGCGAACTGAACTGTCCCCTTAAATTACGTAAATAGTTGCTAGGTCACAACATAATTTGCTTCGGGCTGTCGATCTAAGTTTGCCTGCAAATATTTTGCAGACATTCTCAGGCCAAGGGGTTCCGCGTTTAAAACACCCCCCCCCCCCCCCCCGCGCCTACCTTCTTCGCCGCCGAGCACGAAGATCTGGCGGTCGATGACGGCCACGCCGGGCCGATACCGGCGCTCGCACATCGACTCCTGGAACTCCCACACGTTGTTGCGCACGTCGTAGCGCTCCACCTTGTTGGTGTTCTCCGTCGAAGCGTGCCACCCGCCTGCAAACGACGTTGCCGTCAATCGTGACGACTTGCAATCCACTCTGTGCCGTTTGCTCGGCCGGGCTTTTCGCTTGGGTCGAGGGCAATGATTACGATAAGCCAGTGAAAATTGATGCTAGTTATACTCCATGTCACATTAAGAAGGAAAGTGGATTTGCAGCTTCCTTGAGAAACCACTGCTGATAGAAATGAACTACTGAGTTTCAAAACTGCCCTTAGAGCCTTTTTTCCGGCTCAAGACGTGGCATGTACGTTTTGAAACCTTTAGTTCATGTCTAGCAGCAGTGGGTCCTCAAAGAATATTCAAATCCACTCTGCTTCTTAACGTGAAATGGAGTTTGGGTGGGTATGAGATAAAGGTATAGCGATGGTTGGCAGAGAGAGTGAAACAGATGTACTAACATTGCGGCAGCATCTCAAAACCGTATTCTGATCTTACAGTTAAGAGAACCCCCAACTGCGAAGCTCCACAGCCTCGAGATTTCGAGTAGCCGATACTAAATGTGAATGGCTATCCGACTGCGGCCGAATACAAGATCGGCTAGCGGCTATAGCTCGTTCACGAATTACTGGTCAGAACCTTGGCTTCGGACAAAGTCATTAATAATACAGATGTGTGTCTTGACATGTGTCAAGAATTTGCACCAACTCTGACCCTTTCACAGCCCTGTGTTGTCAATTTTTGTGGAAACCCCTTCATTGCCAATCATCGGGTAGGTGACGGTGACAACGCAGCCATTTTGCAAGGAGATCCGTAAGTAATTGTCACTCTCGAAGAGAACACAATGGAGCTAATCAGAGCTTACAAGGATCGGCACGCGCCTTCCCACCCCAAGATCGCTGAGGTTTTGACCAGTAATTCGTGAACGAACTGCACCAAGTGCAGTCCGCGTGCGGCCAAACACAAGATGGTCTAGCGGCGACCGAGTGCAGTCTCGCTGACGTACCGACGACGTAGATGTACCCGTCGAGGACGCAGGCGGCGGACCCGCTGCGCGGGATCAGCATCGGCGCGAGCTCGGTCCACGCGCCGCTCTTGGGGTCGAACCGCTGCACGAGCTCGATGCCGTCGCCGTCTTCCAGCACCGCGCCGCCTGCGCAAGGGCAGACACGCGCCATTTGCAATTTAAGTTTATTTATTAACAACTTGGGAGTATATAAATACATTGTCTGGTGGTTGCTAGAACCGGTGGCTACAGTTTGGAAGTTACAGTTTTAATTACAATTACAAGTTTAGAAGAATATTATTGAAATGGAAAATGTTGCCTTCCATTAGGGCATCTACTTCCACCTTTGGTAGGTCGTTCCAAGCGCAAACAGCTCGTCCCAGAAGATAGTATCGCACCACTACCGTCCGATACCTTTTGACGGAAAGTTTTTTGCCGTAATCTTTTCTTCCAATAAACTTTTGGGGATGTATCAGCTTCTTTAGATCTTGCCAAGCCGGTTGCTCGGTTAGTGGTTTGAAGAGATATCGGAGACTAACTTAAGAGCGCCGAGTCCCTAGCAATCTGAACTCAACGTCAACTGAACACATGGACTCAAGTCCTCATCTATCTGTTTCAAAAGCAACAAGGAAACATTCCAAATGCAGTTCAGCGACACAAATCAAAGTTTGCTCTGTTGGTGGACATCATGGGTGGACATGCAGCAACCTTGACGGCAAAAACATCTTCAAAATATAAAAGACAGGTAAAATGGAATGTCTGGGTGGATTTCATCTGTAGTTACGTATAAGTCCCAGTGATCTGCCATCTACACATGCAGATAGCTACCACCTTAGATCCACAACTATCAAACAAGAGGAAGCCGTAACTTCCCTATGACGGAAATTGCGCCCGAGTGTTTAATAGCTACTGGATGGCAGCACGCTTTTCTCAACAAACTTGCAAGCATGGACAGAACTGAAAAATACCTCTTCAAAGAATTCTTGAAGAATTCTCGCTATCACCAACTCGACCTTTCCGAGGCTGACACTTTTCAGACATTGCGCACACGTAGCCGCAAGCAACGTACCGGTGACGTAGAGCATGCCGTCGTGCGCGACCACCGCGGGACTGGTGACGGCCATCTTCATCGGCGCGATGAGCTGCCACTCGTTGGTCTGCGGGTCGTACCGCTCCACCGAGTCCAGGCGGAACGAGCCCTCCCAGCCGCCCACCGCGTACACACACCTGCATCGTCGGCTCGGTCACACGATAGCACACCAATTGCACCCTGGCCACGCTGCTACCAGGGGCTTTGTCTGCAGCGGTCATTTCAACAACGGGCAGTTTGGGGGTTTATTAAGGCCATATTCCACTAGGGTTGCAGCCTGCTGATCCTAGGCCTTCTTACCGCAAATTTACTATCACCACCAATGGAACAAAACCATTTAGAGGGCCAGGGATTGGCAGGTTGCAATCCTGGTGGAATATGGCCTTTAGCATTGCTAGCAACCAGCATTACGATGGTGCTACGATTATAGCAAATTATAAAGAAGGCTGACTGCTTTTTTAAATGATCATCATTGTCCAGTGAGGTCAAATCAAGGAATCTTATGGCTAGTTAGAGAAGCCAGAGTCGCTGAAACTGGTGTTTTATAACGGGGCTGCTTTCGGTCCAGGTTTTTGCTTGGTGCTAGGGTTGTATTAACTAGCCAGGGCCAGGGGATACTGCTATCAATCCCAAGAAAAAAAGTGGCCGTGCTAGCTATAAGGACCCAGGGTAAATTTTTTTCAAATCTAGGAGTAAGGCTATTAACTTTTAAAAGGTAATTAACCTATTTTTAAAAGCTAGAAGTAAGGTTATGTATGGCACATACCCGTCCAGCATGGCTAGACCGAGCTCGGAGCGCGGCGACAGCATCGACTCCATCTCCTGCCAGTTGTCCAGCACCGGGTCGTAGCGGTAGACGGAGCGCGAAGCCGAGCCGTCCGGGAATTCACCGCCCGCCAGATACAAGTGGCTGTCGCCGGAAGCCACCAGGCCGTGCTTGCTGTCGACACGGGGCCACTCTCTTACTTACTATTTCAAGCCGGGGTTTGAATGGTAGATCAAAGTCTCACTGTTTTCCCGACATTTCGTTTCATAATTACCAGTTAAGTCTTCAAAGGTTACGTTGACAGAACTAAAGAACAAATGGTTTTTTTAACCTGGGCTTTCTCAATTCTAATGATCCTGCCAAAGTGCGTTTGCTAAATAATGAAATACAAAACCACTAGACAAACTGTTAAACAATAAACTTAACTACCCAAAATCCCAATAAAAGAGATTGGCAAGAAATGGGTTTCTCCAATAGTTAAAATATGTTGCAATTTTACGGCAGTCGTATAATTAATAGAAAAATTAATAATGCATTATAATTAATAATGAAGAATGGTTGTACTTCATGAAGCATTCCAAACCCATGAAGCAGTCCAAACCCAGTTTGAGAGAGTTGTATACCTACTTCATGAAGCAGTCCAAACCCAGTTTGAGAGAGTTGTATAGGTACCTACTTCATGAAGCATTCCAAACCCATGAAGCAGTCCAAACCCAGTTTGAGAGAGTTGTATACCTACTTCATGAAGCAGTCCAAACCCAGTTTGAGAGAGTTGTATAGGTACCTACTTCATGAAGCATTCCAAACCCATGAAGCAGTCCAAACCCAGTTTGAGAGAGTTGTATACCTACTTCATGAAGCAGTCCAAACCCAGTTTGAGAGAGTTGTATACCTACTTCATGAAGCAGTCCAAACCCAGTTTGAGAGAGTTGTATACCTACTTCATGAAGCAGTCCAAACCCAGTTTGAGAGAATTGTATACTTCATGAAGCATTCCAAACCCAGTTTGAAAGAGTTTGTTCAAAACTAGTGGCAGGACAGACAGGAGAAAGGACAGCAGACACGAGTCTTAGACACGAAATGTGCGGTGGACTCGTGCTCCTCACCTTACGGCGAACGGCAGACACGATAGGGTGCGCCACTTGCGCGTGACAGGCTCGTAGCACTCGACCGAACGCAGCACCACTTTGTCGTCCTCGCCGCCGACGGCAACCACCACCTGTCGAGCACAACCAACGAGCAGACCCGTCAGCGGTCGTTTTGTGCCCAAGGACACGGTGGAGATGGTACGCGATCGCGTCGTTTGCAAGCGCAGACAGTGATACTTGTTGTGATCACATGGAGTATTTTGCTTTTTCATAACCAATACAAATACTGAATACAGAAGCACAATAAAAAATGTTATTTCTTATTCCATCAATAGCGATTTTCCCTGTATAATCTTTCTAGTTTCAAAATAAAATTTCCAAAATTTGAATATCGAGTAAGAATGTTTAAATAACAAAGTGGTAAAAAGTCAGTACCGAAAGTTTGAAACGAATCACTGCTAAGAGTTGATAATTACAGCCAAAAAACTAATCCTAATGCCTTCGAAGATTTCATTGAGGGCTCCGCAAAAAGGCGGTTTGCAACCTAACATAAATTTATTTTTGCCTCTGCCATGGGCTATAAAAAGTAAAAATCGGTAATCCGAGCACAGTTGGTGTCTAGATGAGACAGGGCTTAAACACCCACAGGAACAGCAGGCAAAGTAGACCCATTTGACCTCCCACTAGATCCTTGGCAGCGGGCAGCGCTACCTCAACGGTGCCGGCGCTACTTGAAAGGTGCCGGCGCCACCTGAATGGTGCCGGCGATACCTGCATGGTGCCGGCGCTACCTGAACGGTGCTGGCGCCACCTGAACGGTGCCGGCGCTACCTGAACGGTGCCGGCGCTACCTGCATGGTGCCGGCGCTACCTGAATGGTGCCGGCACTACCTGAATGGTGCCGGCGCTACCTGAAGGATGCCGGCGCTACCTGAATGGTGCCGGCGCTGGCGCGGTTGCGGGTGCGCGGCGACTGCAGCTGCGTGCGCCGGTCGGGCAGCATGTGGTACAGCTTGGCCTCCTCCACGACGGCGCGGCATTCGGCCGACGACCGCACCACCGGCAGGCTCTCGACGCAGTCGTGCAGGAAGTACGGACTCATCAGCGGCAGCCGCACGTGCTCCAGCACCTGCCGGTCACAACGAGCGCTTACAGAGGGTTCGGAACTACGTCACGTCTCGTACTAAACTATTGAAAACTGGGAGTTGAATGCTGAATAAAAGTCGCACTGGTTTCCCGACGTTTCGTAACATATACTAGTTACTTTTTCAAGGGTTATAGGTCGACTGACGTCAAAAAAGTGAAAAAAAGTATCTCAATGGCAAAAGTGTGAGTAATATTTGAAAGACTTAAAGAATGTTTTTGTTAAAATGGCACCTTAAAATGTATTTAATTTAGAACAAAGTTAAACATCATTTATTCATGGTTGATATGTGAAGACTGTACAGTTTATGTGTAGGTAGCTCATATAATTTATAATGAACAGTCAGCAGCACAAAGTCATATCAAAATTATCTGCCTGTTTCTTGTTAAAAATACATTTCCAAGGAGGTAGCTTCGAGGGTAGCTTTGAAGGTAAGCTGCATTTACTGATCGACGGTGGAAGCTGGCCAGATTTTATCGGCCAATGAAAATTTCAACTGGTTGAATTATAAAACATTTTAAAAAATATGCCCAAAAATAAATTAGTTACATAATTATTGCCATATCAAAAAGGTTGGTTGATACCAACCTAAAGTAAAAGTAGATACGTGTATCTACTTTGCTTTGCTACCTGAGGCCTGTGCAGCTGTCTGTGACTATCTTTAGCAGGATGTTATATTGTCTAGATCCTCTTCCCTTTTGCAACGTGCATTGTGCAATGTCATGCAACTGCACGTTGCAAACTTGGTTGACACGTTGAGTAATCATCCTGATTCCTGACAAGTCTCAAAGTTTGTGTTAAGAGACATTCAGAATGTTGATGTTTAGTTACCTTGTGAAAGTCATCCTTTCGCTCGTCCGCATTGTGGTTGAGCCAGCGCATGACCACTTGGAAAACCAGCTCCTCCTTTTCCACCTCGAGGTCGTCGTTGTCGATGAACTCGATGAGTTTCGCGGCAGGCAGAGACAGGATTTCCTCGCCAAGACCAACTTCCCCGAAATTCCTGTTGATGACCCAAATTTAGGCTTTGAACTAGACTACTTTTAGATAGGTAACATACAAAGATATTCACTGTAGATGGTAGGTACTTGTTATCATCTTTATTTAGTGTTTAATATCAACTGAAATAAATTAAAAAATGTCTCTAACTACAAGGTCAGTCAGTGTCAATAAGATCATAAAATGTTAATATTTTCAACATTTACAAAATTGTATAGAAACATCTGAATTCTAATAGGAAAACTAGAAAAAAGGACTGTCTTTTTTAATATTTTTTTTTGCCTATAGGCATTTTCTATCTACAAAGGAACTGAATTTAATAATGCTCTGTGTGAAAAGATAAAACTTACAGCAAGGCGAACTTCTTGGCTTTCTGTTCCAAATCGGTGCAAGCGTGAGTTTCGGCAAAGCAATGTATCCCGATGCAATTGCTAGCGTCCATGTGGCAATAAAGATAACAACTTGCTGCGTCCTTAACGGGTATCACTTGTAGCAAGTTGGCTGCAGCTAGTAACGACTGCACATTAGTCCTTGTTATCACAACGCAGCTAGTGTAAGCGTAATCCAGAATCAACGACATCATTCCAGGTTCGATTCCGTTGACGGCGACGACGGCTTGTCTTGACTCGGCCAACCGGCTTGTAAACATCGCTTTGAAGTAAGGGCTGAATGCAGATAGGACGCATTTGTGTGCTGGGAACTTAACTCCGTCTACTGCTATTGTTACATCGCAGAAACTTGATTCTTTCCGCAGTTCATCTAAGCCTTTCATTACCTGATGAAAAGAATAGAAAATGTTCAGGTACAATCATAAAACTGCAAGTTTTGAAGAGAATATCAAATATAACCAAGTGAGTACTACCTCATGAGGATGTTGAGCTGCTGTGTACCTAAATTCATCTTGCCTTGGGCCATCGAGATCAATGGTTGCCCCACTGGACTCGCTGTCATTATCTATACTGGGTTTGCGTTGCCGACTATTGTACGGCAATCTATTAGCTATACTGCTGTCTGCGTTGTTAGCAACTGGCTGCCCAGCTGGCGATAAATCCATTCTCCACCCTTACTTATTTTCACCCTTGAAGTGGTAGTGACAAATACCACAAATTTGACAGATGAGCTTCACTTTGAATTTGCTTCTTCTAGACTTTGTCAAGAAAACATTTGGCTCGGATGTCGCAACTTGCCATCGAAATAATCTTCTGAATTCACTACGTTAACTAAAACAAATTGGTAGTTTAAACACGCTAAACATTGAGAAATAGAGGAACTTTCACATTTAATAATAAATCACTCTTGGGTGAAAACAGGAAGCGGCCATACTTGCATGTGTGAGGTTGTATGCCTGTGTTTTTATTCGACTCTGCAATTTTCGATTTGATAAGCTGGCAGCATTGCTTGTTGAGTTTTAAATCTAAGATGGCGACTCTTTTGCGTGGTTTGCGAATGGTGTGCGTCTAGTGATCTAACATTTGCAATATTCAAGTAATTTCTTAAAGATGTGATCTGAAATAAATCTATGTTCTTCCTTTACATGTTTACTTCACCCGTGTGAGGTTTTACATTCCGGGCAGGTGTCCGTCAAGACAAAACTGAACATTCACCTTGGACTGAACATCCATGCTTATTGCATTGGGAGAATAGTCGTTAAATTCGTTCTGGGAATTACCATACCCTATTTTGCAATTTTTATTCGACGTGGTCAACCGTTTTAGTGCCTATGTCACGATTTAATGATAAGGAACCAATTTCTTCCTTAATGTTAAAGTTTGGGTAATGCTAGCTAATAGCCCAGGTAGTAAGCGGAAAGCTTCCAAGAGCTCGAAAGATTTGTCCGACATTGAAAACGAAATTGGCAGCAAGCAGAAGTTTTCGGTATATGACAAAGGAGGCGACGGCGACCGTGACAGCAGCGACGATTATTTCTCGGACCTTAGAAATAACGCACTGCCGTCGAAAGTTTACCTGTCCCGGGAGAGGACAGAAACGAGACCCAAATCAAGACATCGCTCAAGAGATGACTTTCAAATGCCGCAAGGAAACTCAGCAGATAGGCGAGGCGGAACGCATGGCGTCAGAGGCCGCGGTGGAGCGTTTCCAAGAAGAGTGGAGAGAGAGAACGATTCAAACTCCACATCTCGTAGTAAATTTCAAGAATCGCTGAAAGGAAGTAACTCTGAAACTGCTCTGTCCTCGTCCTCAAAGTACTCTTATTACTTGGATGTTGATGCAAGAAAATTAAGATTGGGTAAGTTATACCTACCTACTAAGTTTCTTAAGTATTTATTTAACCAGTGAAGTTAATTTTAATGAAGGAGACTATTTCTTGCAGCTGTTATTTTTAGGCAACAAACTCCCATTGGTGTTTTCTTTCATTCAAAAATGTAATTGCCAACCTCTTCCATTTATAGATCATAACTTATACAATGTGCCAGAGGATTCTCGCATCTCAAAGTTATTGCGCCGCTTGAGCAAAGAGGAGGAAATTGATAAGTTTCTGTTGCTTTGCACCCAGTTACAGGTAAAGGACCATAAGGACCAATTCCGTTCAAATTACCTCCTTCGACATTGTCTGGAAGTCGGAAATGTATTTAATCACACGCTTTTCTGCCTAGGACTCTTTAACATTAGCTGACAACGCGAGATACATCCGTCGTGCATTTGACGACATTGCCAGCACTTTACTAACGACTTTTCAGAGAAGCCCAGGCACGGATTGCAAAGTGCAGGCGTCGAAATGTTTGGGAACCGTTGGCTACGTTCTGATAGAACACGACGACTTCAAAAGATATATGGATTGGATTTTCGCACAGTACGAAACGGAAAGGAACGAAATCAGATTATTGTTGCTGCAGGCACTGTTGGAAACAGTGAGATTAGATAAAGAGTCGCCCAATCTCAAGGATAGCAATGTAGGTGTTTCACAGATTTCACAACTTGTGCAATGCTTAATGTCCAAGCTTCATCGAGCCTGACACATGATGATTTCTGTCGCAGGCTCTCACGGCCCAGCTTCAAACTACGCTGGAGAACACGGACTATGCGGAGCTCGTGATGGGAACGGTTGACGTGATTGCCCTGGTCACGGAGAGCTACCCGAATTCGTTCACCAAGCACTTTAGAGTGAGCGCTATTTACATTGACAGTTTCTTTGCCTTGCTTTTCTTAGGACTTGAAGTTGCATTTTTTGTTGACCCTAGCATTTCCTGCCTGATGATCTCACTCTATACTGGTTTTATTGTACAACCAAGTTCAAGTGCCAACTTACAATTTGTCTAGGTCAAATCAAGCAAGTCAGTTATTGTTATCACCAAGGTCACCGCCAATCAGTTTATTCTGTTTACATTTTAATTGGCAGCAGTGTTTAAGCCAAACATTGTACAACTTTCTAAATCAGCCAGGTGACCCTACACTTTGATTTTTACAATAACATTTTTACTCAATTGTAATATTAAACCACTACTCCAGTAAGGGACAAGCAACTGGTATGCTGTGCCAGCTTGTACTGCACACTATCTTAAAAGTGGATAAACATTAATGCAAACAAACTTGGAAATTATTTAGCATGTTCTAAAATTCAATGTACCTATTTAGAATGTACTAGTAGTTCGACAATTTCTGCTTTCAAATAGCTATATATTATGACATAATCTTGATAAGAGAGTTGATATGACAGCATGAGGACAGGTGACAAGGCTTGGGTTTGGCTTACTTGAACACAGCATGCCCTGGGCGCTTAACTAGTTGCATATCCCGGAGTTTATCATTTTGTAAAATGTTCTCCGGTGAGATGGGGGGAGTTACAGGAGCTCTCCGAATTGATTTTAAAAGAACTTATAGCGCACAGAATGCCAATTAATTAAACATCTCGTTTGAATTTTTTTGAAAAAAAATGCGCTACGCAGTGGCCGATAGCTTTCGCGGTCGGTTCGCTTGTCGATTTGGAGTGAAAATGGGAGGACCTCCATGTAGTGTATGGATCCGATTTTCTCTGAAAAAGAAATCGCGGAAAATAATCATAAACTAGCCAAAGAAAGGAGACGAGAGTTATTTGAAGGGCGGACAGGAAATACCTTGTGGTGTCTGTTTTGTTTAGTTTTCTTTAGTTGTTCTGTTTTGTTTTGCACATCTATGTTTTTTGTAATAACATCGATAGAGCCGTGCTCAGTAAAGCACTCGCCCTCCTGACACAAGGCTCGTTTTTGAAATGGCTCGTTTCAACAATTCGCTGTAATGTCGCTGTCCATTGAGATGCAATTGCCACTGCGTAGCGCATGCTGCTGGCGCGAGCCGTTCCCCAAGGATACGTCACGAGGAGGTGCCCATGCCAAAACGAAAGTGTGCGATTATTCCGACGAAAATTTTTCCAAAAAAATTCAAACGGCATGTTTAATTAATTGGTATTCTGTACACTATATGTTACTTTAAAAGCGATTCGGAGGGCTCCTTTTAAAACCTAACATAATATTATTAACCTGTACACATAGCATGGTCGTGACGTGCCGCTAACCCCGTCCGCCCCTTCCAGGACGCCGTCGACATCCTCGTCGGCTGGCACATCGACGGCTCGCAGTCGCCGAAAGTCCTCCACTACGCCGCGCGCAGCCTGCGCAAGCTCGACCGCTTCTGGATCGGCGACGTCCAGTTCACCGTGAACCTGCTCGCGCAATTCCTCGAGGACATGGAGGCGTACGGGGACGACTTCACGCACGCCAGCTCGGGCCGGTCGACGCCCGCCGACGGCTCGCCCGTGCCCGAGTCCTTCGTCGTCAAGATAACGGCGCTGATCAAGGTGTTCAACACGGTCGCCAAGAGCACGGGCCGGCACCTGAGTCCGGCCGTGTCGCCGCTCGTCTCGTACGCGTTCCTCGCCGACTCGTTCGCCAAGATGCTGACGACGGTCGCCAAGACGCTGGAGCTGGCGATGGACGAGGACCTGATCGTGACGGCCAACGAGTGCGCGTCGATCCTGCTGACGCATCTGGCGTCGAAGGTGACGCCCGCCAACGCGCTGCTCTACAAGCTCATCGACACCGAGCTCGAGCTGGCGACGGCGGCCGCGGTCGACGACGTCACGGTCCTCTCCATGCTGCGGGTGGTCGTCAAGACGATCCGCGAGGTCAGCGGCAACCTGCCGATGGACTACGTGCAGCGTCTCCTGGCGCCGACTTCGCCCGTGATCCGTCTGCGTCTCTCCTCGTCGATCGCGATCCAGAACGAGATCCTCGCGATCTACCTCGGCCTGCTCAACCTGAAGAACATCCCGCTGCTGCAGGAGGCGTACCGCCACGTGCTCGGCGACCTCGACCGCGCCTACCGCCGCATCGTGCCCGACATCCGCCAACTCTGCGCCGTCAATCCGTACGCGGACGTCGTCTACGAACCGGCCGAGGCCGAAATGACCGTCATGTTCTACCTGCGCACGCTGACGGACTTGGCCAACGCCACCAACTCGATCATCGGCATGTGGGCGCTGAACCCGAGCATCCTCGAGCTGCTCGCGAAAGACCTGCGGCCGTGCGACGCGCGCCTCGGCCCCGCGCTGCAGTACGCCCTGCTCTACCTGTTGCACAGCCACTGCGCCAAGTCCGGCGACTTCGTGTCGAGCAGCGCGCTGGTGACGACGCGCCGCGATCGCGCCGGCGCGTGCCACGTCTTCGGGCTGCCGTCGAACCTCGGCCCCGAGGCCAAGTCGCCGACGGCCGGCCACTTCGTCGCGATCGTCGACCTCCTCCGCCGCCTCGTCGCCGCGGAAACGTGCGCCGAGGTCCGCGTGCTGGCGCTGACGTGGAGCCGCGAGGTCTTCGTGCACGTCGAGCCGTTCGCGGCCAGCGTGGCCGAGGTCGCCGAGGTCGAGGCGCTGGTGGACGCGGTCATCGCCGCCGGCAACACGACTTCGGCCGCCGTCGCACTGCGCGTCGCCGACAACGTCGAGCAGCTGCTGTCGGCGACGCGCTTCGACTGGCGTCGTCGACGCATCGACGCCGTCGTCGACGTCTGCCTGCTGCACCTGCATTCGTCGAGCGCGGCCGTGCGCAACGCGGCCAATCGCATCCTGACGGCGATGCCGTGGCACGCGACCTTGGCCGCCGTGCGCTCGGCGCTCGAATCGCACGCGACCTTGAAGCGCGACGACCCCGCCGTGACCTTCGCGGCGCTGCGCTCCGTCGCGCGGCGCCACATCGCGCGCGAGCCGCACGGCGCCGTCCAGGCGCAGCACTTCCGCCGCCTCATGGCCTACCTGTTGCACGGCGGCGGCGGCGGCGGCTGGCTGCGCGACACGTTCCGCGCGTGCTGGCCGCTGCAGGCGTCGGGCATCGCGGACAGACGCGGGGCCGCGCGGTTCGGCGCGCTGGCGCTGGCGTCGACGTCCGTGCTGACGTTCTGGGCGACGTGGGAGGCCGCGCAGCTCTGCGTCGTGCTCAAGCTGCGCACGCCGCTCGGCAAACCGCAGGACACGTTCACCAGCGTCGAGGCCGCCGTCAAGGCGTTGGCGCGCGAGATCGGGCAGGAGTCGACGACGACGACGACGACCAAGACGCCGGGCAGAGTGGACGAGCCCGAACGCGTGCGGCATCTGCTTGACTTCATCGAGCATCTGGAGAAGGCGATGTACAACGCGGGCGAGGGCTGTGCGACGACGATGCTGCAGCCGGCCAAGCCCGTGCGCACGTTCTTCCGCACCAACAAGAGCACGTGCGGGGAGTGGCTGACAAGGATCCGCATGGCGGTGGTGGCGGTGGCCGCGCGGTCGGGACAGGCGACGGTGGCCGTGCGGCACGGACAGCACCTGTTGCAGGGGTGCGCGGACGGCGGCGCGACCAACGGCGCAGAGTTGCAGCTGGCCGCGATGTACGTGTGCTGGGCGCTTTGTCGGCTCGGCGAGTCTGCTGCGATACTCGGTACGTCCACTTGGTTTGATTTGAGTTTACCGTCGCGCAGCTTTCTTATTGAATGCTATTTCACGACAGGAAGGAGAGTCGATATGCACTTTTCAAAATGATCCTCTACTGCTATGTATAGCATAGCAGTAGAGTATCATTTTGGAAAGTGCATGTCGACTCTCCTTCGTACACACAGGTAAACACGGGCTAAGTGTTTAAAAATTTATAAACCATTCTTGAGGTAAACTCTTAGCTCATGTTTATCAGCAGTGGGTCCTTGTGGAAGATGGCAAAACACTCCCCTTATTCATACACTGTACATAATATACACTATCCTCTTCTTGATATTATGTAGAGGGACACTTCAGACTTAAAAAAACTGTACCGTATTAATAATATTGGTAATATTAGGTGCCAAAATATGGTAAAAGTTATTGAATGTACTTTTTTAGTTATATTAGAAGATTAGAAGATAATGATTATTAAAAAATCAATAATCATGTACCCACATTCACAAAGCTATACATACGGCTTGACTGTGGGGCAAGTAGGACAAGAAGTGCCAAGGCTATTCAATAGTGCCATAATATGGGATTTAAAAAACTTCTGATGGCATTTCGAAGTGTTAAGAATTAAGATCAAGTCACTGGTATGTACTCAAATAGCTCAACCACTCATTCCGCCAACAACAATTGGGGACAGAAGTTACAGAGCTTAACCCATATGCTCTTTGCAAGGGCAGGGTTCATTATGGTAGTTTGGGAAAGTCTAGATTGAAAGCTCTTAGAGTGCTTGCCATTTCTGCTTATCGTGCATTCCATTCGGAATGAAAAGTGTACATCAACGCTGACCCCTCTTACCGAGCAAGTGCTAATGAGCGCGTGCCGTTGCAGGCCTGTACGCGTGGTGCCGCGACGTTTGCGGCCGCAAGTTTGCGTGGCTCAAGGCGGCTGCGCACCACGCGGCCGGGCGGCTCGAGACGGCCGTCGACGAGTACCGCAAGATCCTGGAGCAGCACGGGTCCCCCGCACACGACGCAGACACTGCACACTCCAAGACCGGCAAGCCGGACATGGACCCCCAGGTGAGATACACGTGGCATTCAGTTTGGTCACAGATTGAAGGTTGCCCAGATTTCCACTCCCATACTAAAGCAGCTACACGAAAGACATCTGCGTGCAAGAATAGTTTATATCACTATTAAAAGTTATAACCTAATTATGATATAATAAATATCTTATATTATATATAGATCTGTGCTGCTAATGGGAGGTTTGTTGATTTATAGAACCAAAAAGGCTTAAAGAGCTTCTAAAAATGATGTATTTTGTACATCATTAAATGATGTACAGTGGAAGAGGGAGCAAATTTTAAAAAAGTGCTTTGGTACCGAGACAGTGTAATTGTTTATCTATTGCATTGTCACTTGGTGTGACTACTTATCACAATCGGTACGGCCAGAAAAGGAATAAATGTTCAGTTCGTAATTTCTTTAAAATACTAACTTTGTGATCTAGGTCTCCCTCTTTTCTTGTGCAGTTTCCTGATTTGGTGTAGATATAAATTTAATTTACTTACATGGGAATCAGCAGCTGGTCTTTCAACCTTCTTCAAACTCATCCAATTTTTTATTTATTTATTTATTTATTTATTTATATTTATTCACAGCTTAGGAGCAGGTACAAGGTATTGTATTACTTTCAGTTGAAAAGTTACATTTAATTGATATGCTGAAGAGTGAAGTGTGTGACACAAAATTTACAAAAGCAATGATTCTTTGGAGCCTCACACCTTATAGCCGAAGCCGATACACATCACGCTTTCGAGCCCGTCTGATTCTAAAGCGCAGTGTGTATTGCAAATCCGTCTCATTCTCACTCACGGAGCGTTTCGGGCTCCGACGGGCCCAGCCCTGAGGGCTCGAAAGCATGAAAAAAGCGTTGTGTGTACTGACGATAATGATCGTGACAGTGAGAAAATGAATCCAAACGCTAACCACGACCGTTGTCCCTGCCGCAGGTAATCGGTTTCATCTCGGACCAGCTAGTCGACTGTCTACGCAGCCTCCGCAACTGGCCCGACCTCTACAAGTGGAAGTCGCTGGAGACGGAGCTGTGGTCGACGCAGAACGGCTGCACGCCGCACAAGTACCTGGCGAACGCCGTCACCGCCGACCACGCCAAGGCGCTGGCCGAGTTCGACGCCAAGGACTTTGCGGCGGCCGCCGAGCTCATGAAGTGGCCGACGGCGAGCGAGCTGCCCGACACCGCGCGGCACTGGAACGGCTACAAGCTGCTGGCGCAGACGGACGCCGCGCTGACGAGCGTGGCGCTGCGTCTGGCGGCGGGCAGAGACGCCGACGACGACGACGAGGGCGTCAAGGCGAGGGACGTCGTCGAGACGTGCGCCAAGGTCTCGCACGGCTATCTGCGAGACGCCGTCAAGAACCCGCCGTCCGAGTTCTTCCACGAGGCGATGGTGGTCGAGTACGCCGCCATCGGGCTGCGGAATCTGCTCGACGGCCGACGGGACCGGCTCCAGGTCTTCGCCGTCGACGACACGACAAAGTTCGATGGGATGGACACGTCGCTGCTGACCAGAGTGCTGTGGTGGAGCGAGTGCTTCGAGCGGCTGGCCGCGGCCGAGAACGGCTCCGTCGCGCTCTCGTCGAGCCAGCTCCAACTCGAAGTCGTCAAGGTGGCGCGTAAAGAGGGGAACCTCGGTCTCGCGCAGAAACTTATGCTCAAGTATCTCGAGCGCAACGAAAACATCGCGCAGTCGAGCAAACGGAAGCTTTCGCTCGAAGACGTCGCCTCGAACGCCATGAAATTCAACATCTGCAGCGAGGCCGACTCGACTTGGGACCTACAAAAGGTCCGGGCGTACACGGAAATGGGGAAGCTCTTGTACGCCACGGAAAACGTGGACAGAGCCGTGGACATCTGCGTGTTTACGGCGTTGAGCGTCTCGCAGAGCGGGGTGGAAGGGTCGAGTGCGTTGAAAGAGTGCAGTGCTCGACTGCTGGTGACGCTGTCCAAGTGGCTGCAGGAGAAGCGGCAGGGCGGCGGAGAGATCGACGTGGACAACTGGCTGTTTGTCAAGCTCATCGACCAGGAGAAGGCCAAGAACAACATCGTGACGTTCAACGTCGACGACGGCCCGGTCGCGGTGCCGGCCGCGGAGATCGCGATCGGACACATTCTGCAGGTGAGGCGACATCCTTAATCGATGATCAGTTTTATTGTATTTATTTTACTATTGTACCTACAGAGATGGGTTTTTCTGCTGCTTTTGACTTTGTTAGGCTGTAGACAAGAGACACCAATTAATTTTTAAATCCTTTATATTAACTTTAATTTTGTGGCCACTCACTTTGAAAACAGTCACAAGGCAAATCTTGCAACGGCTAATTAACCCCCTTCCAGTCATCCGATCGAGCTTAAATTTGGTACATAAGCTAGTTGCCGTTGACGATACATTCCCTTTCCCTTCAAATCATACCTACATATGAGCTCAGATCAGAGATTGGGAACATTTGGAAAAATACAGAAATTAACAATGAAATGAAATGTGTTCTGTGTGTTTTAAATGGGAAGGGAAAGGATGACTAGCAGCTCTCGGGATTAAATGCTGATGCAAACAAAAATGCAAATCTAAAGCAGTCTATAGAGGAATTATAAATAAATACGAAAACGGCCTAACATTGAACCGAAACCCAGTTGTGCGATGTCACTCGAAGCCCGAAGCTTGTGCCAGACGTAGCAACTCACGTGTCCCGTGCCGGCAGCTCGCTTGCGGCCGCTGCCCGGAGCTGGCCAAGACGTGGGGCCACTACGCGGCCTGGTGCTATCGCTGGGGCAAGCGCGTGGTCGAGACGCCGTTCGCGGCCGGCCAGCTGTCCGACGTCGACCGCAACAGCGTGCAGCAGATGATGCCTCGCGGTGAGTGCCCTTCGCCGTACCCGCACCTACACACGTCTCTCGGTCTTGTGTCTGTGCTAGATTTATCGCCGACAAACGAGATGGATTATACTCCATTTCACGTTATGAAGTAGGGTGGATTTGCATCTTCCTCGAGGACCCACTGCTGATAGACTTGATCTAAGAGTTTCAAAACTCACAAATCATGCCTTGAGCGTAACAAAAGGCTCTTTGGGCAGTTTTGGGACTCTTAGCTTATGCGTGGCAAGAGTGGGGCCTTGACGAAGATACAAATCCACTCTCCTTTTTAACGTGAAATGGAGTTTAGTCGATTCCAAAGTCGTTTCAAAATACATGATTCTATAATTAGATTCCCCGAAGAAAGCTAAGTGGCTATTTCCTTAGTGTTTACGTCAACGGTTTGTTTCATACAAGTACGTTCTGTACTCGAAAAGTTGCTGGCATTCTTGAACTATTTATTCCATTTCTATATGGGTAGGTAGGTACTACTTGGGCAGTACACCAAAAAAACTGCCTTTTTATTCTATGAAATAAATATAATTTCATATTTTAAATTGTTAGTTCCCTCTCTATTATTTCCCAAATAAAACAATTCCAACAGGGGCAAAATGACCAAAAGTTTGACGCACCTTAAAGCCCCACTATTCATTCAAACATTTCCAAACTATGGGTATACATACAATACCAACTTGTACCCTTTATTTTTTAATGTTGAGTTTTGCAGCTTGTTTCGTTTTAACAGAACTAAAGTCTTTTACCCTTACATCTTCCAGCGTACAGTTATTTCTTCATCAAAAAGAGTTTCTATATTCTGACTTCTGAGTAAGAAACTTGCCAACTTAAACTATTCTAATTCTAAACGACCTAATTTGTTGCAAACAATCACAAATGGTAAGATAAACTGACCCTTCACTCATTCATATCGTACCCACATCTCCTGTTCAAACCCACCAACTACAAACACGAAACGGAAACCCCCGGTCCCAACTCCGCCGCTTTCGCCTTGCAGGCACGACTCTGGAGGAGCTGGAGACGGTCACGTCCATCCTGAGCCGCACGCGGACGTTCTCGCGCGACGAGGACATCGAGGGCGAGGACATCAACACGTCCGAGACGATCAAGAGCCAGCTGGCGACGGTGCGACCCCTGGCCGCCGCCAACGACGACGCCCTCGACTGTCTGGTCGACGTGTGGCGGGCCGCGCAGAAACGCGTCTTCAGCTACTACCAGCAGGCGGCCACCGCGTACTTCAAGTACTTGGCGTTCTGCGACGACAAGGGTGGGTGCGCTAGAGTCTTTGGGCTTCAAGTTACACGTTGGTTATGTAGCTATTCTTCCCTCTAAAAAAAAGCAAGCCATTTTGTCAATGGTGACCAAAATTTTGGGCTATTTTAAACCATTGGCAGAGAAATTGAAAACAATTGATTTTGACATAAAGTTACATGATGCCCTTTTGCCCAATAGCCCTTATGATCTAATTCCAACCTGACCTCTGCAGGCATCATTCATCATGCACTTGATGCACGTCAGGCACTAATCACCATTCTATCCAGGCTTTGAAATCCACCCAGTTTTGTTAGGGGTTATTTTAGAACTTTAGAGCTCTTGCGCAAAATTGATTTGTTGCATCCCTTCTTACTCCACTCCTTTCCCATCAAACATACTCAACCATTTTGCATCCAAATGTCTTTGCCAAAGTTATGAAACAGAATTCTAATAGCGAACCTCTTTGCGCAGGCACCAACGAGTGCAACACGATAATGGCCACCCTGCGCCTGCTGCGCATGATCGTGAAGCACGCCATGGAACTGCAGGGCGTGCTGGAGACGGGTCTGGCGGCGACGCCCACCCGCCCGTGGAAGGTGATCATCCCGCAGCTGTTCAGTCGGCTGAGTCACCCGGAGCCGTACGTGCGCACGCGCGTCTCGGAGCTGCTGTGCCGCGTGGCCGAGGACGCCCCGCATCTCATCACGTTCCCCGCGGTCGTCGGCGCCGCCGAGGGCGGGGCCGAGCTGCGCCAGATCACCGGCGTCAGGTACGATGCGGGAGATGGCCGTAATGTTCGAGCAAGTTTTAGGACTCCGATGACTCGGGCTTTTGTTCAGTTCAGAAGCAGTTTACTCAACCACCTGCACTGCAGCACTAGCAGTATTATTATTTTTTATGAAGACATGTGTTTAAATTGATACCCAGGCAGTAAAATAAAATGTAACAGACACTGGAAGAAATTTGTATACTCCTGACCTGAGAAAACAACCCTGTACAGGATTATTTCAATCCCACTTTTTGGTTTGGTATCGTACCATTCTACAATATATACAATGGACAATGGTATGCCTGGAAAGTGATGTATAACGACATAGATACAGAGAAACACCCCAAATAAGGACACCACTCACCAGTATTATCAAAGTTCACTTTATTTACCTGTAGGTACCTAGTACTTCCAGCTCATAGAACCGTCGTTCCGTTTTGCAGCACGTCTCGGCTGTTCAGCGCAGGCCTGTCTCAGCCGGAAGACGAAGAGGAGGATGAAGAGGAAGACGAGGAAGAGGAAGGCTCCAACGGCGACGAGGACGTCTCGGTGCTGAAGAGCTGCTTCCTAGCGATGGTGGACACTCTGTCCAAGCAGGCGCCGCTGGCAATCGCTCAGGTACCGCATTTGATCGGGTGGCACTTCCTTGCCAGTACCTTCACATTGCGCTTTTCCACGCTTTCGAGCCGTAAGGGCTGGGCCCGTCGGAGCCCAAAACTCTCTGAGAGCCCGGGAACGAGAAGGATTGGCTATATACCCTTGGCTTTAGAATCCGACGGGCTCAGCCCACGGGCTCAAAAGAGTTAGTGTGCATTGGCTATTATGAATGCAAGAGGACCTCTCTTCATTGCCAGAACCTTAACCCCAAATGACTTTTATTTATCATGGAACATGAATTGGAATTTGGAACTGTTACTTTATTTATGATTTTCTGAGAACCAAAACCGTTATTTCAGTTCAAAAATAACGATTTTCAATGTACATGCACCAAAGGAAAGAAACTTCTTAGCAAGGAGAAAAGTTTGATCATCAAATTCCTTTAAATTTCCCTGTGCTTGCTTGCTACTGTCAGGTTCAGCCGGTGATTTCCAAGTTGCACTGCGTCACAGTGCTCTAGGACATTCATTCCACTTTTCAAATGAAAAAGGCTTGCAATCTGCAATCGTCAAACTTCCCACTGCCGATGGATTTCGGTGGATTTGGTTGACGAAGCAGCACGGCTCCGAACGCTACTGACCTGCGCCCGTCTTGCTCGTCTACCCCAGGTGCAGCTGGTGGTCTCGGAGCTGCACCGCATCACGCTGCTCTGGGACGAGCTGTGGCTGGGCACGCTCGTGCAGCACCACGCGGAGATCTCGCGCCGACTCTCGCAGCTCGAGAGCGAAGTGTATCGCGTCGAGGACAACGTGTCCTTGTCGCCCGCCGAGAAGGACGCGCTCATCGCCGAGAAGTACCGCATCATCATGAAGCCGGTACGGCGGCGGTGGCGGCATTCGTCTTTTCATGCTCGTCTACTTTATTGGAAACTAGCACTAGTTTGCGTAGCCAGAGGAGACCGAACGGTAGCCTGCTTATGTATTTCAATGCGCCGTACTACTAATAAACATCGACTAGTCGTCGATATCTTTACACAATTGCTACCGTGGAGTAGTATCGCTTAAAGGTTCACTGATTTATCAGTGTATAAAATATAATTGATTGATGGCTTCAAGTTTAATGACAACTTAGGGGATATCACAAGAAAAACATGATGCTTGTTTTTTTGGCCTTAGCCGTGATGCTTTTTACAAATTTGAAGGAAAATGGACAGAACATCCTAATGAAATCTGAATCCTTGTTGGAGGTTGTGATTTTATGGTGTGTGCCCAAGCTAAGAGCACATTATGTGGAGTGAGGGAAACACGATTGGCTCTGTGATTCACGTCTAAACAGTTGAAAAGCGCTCAAATGCGCCAAAGAAGTTGAGATATTTTAAAGTTCTTAATGCTCCACTAATTTTCACCAAAAAAAACTGGTAGATTTTCATTCATTATATGTTTTCGTTTTCAGCTGGTGTTCATTTTGGAACAACTCCACGCGATTACGTCCGTACCTCCGGAAACCCCTCATGAAGTTTGGTTCCAGGAGAAGTTCAGTAAGTATCTCTCAGAATTGAAACTTTACAATCCTCAATTTGTTCTTAGAAGTACTCAAGAATCAAGCTCTCTAGGAACATGGCTAAATTACATAACATTAGCTTAGTAGGCTCGAAATCAAAGGGATGCCATCTTTCAGTGTTCAAGTAGGACAAACAAGCCTTAGCAGCTGTCATCTTGCTGTCAGATCAACTCTGGGACGAAGATTATTTCGTTATTTGGTGTTATTTGAAACCTAATATAGCTTCTAAATAAATATAGGTATAAATTTTATAAGTTGATAAATAATTCCCTAGGTACTTAGTTTGTTTGTATTTGTATTTATTCCCTTTTAAGATAAAGTGGAATGCCGAAAGAACTGGCACGGCTTACTAGTTACCTATCCTGTACCGGTGCAGTGATCGATGTTTGCACAACGCCACACAAACTAACACAAACTCTCTGCTCTCATCTTCCAGACGACTACATAACCGAGGCGATCGCCAAGCTCAAATCCCCGGCCGATCCGCGCAAGCCGCACGACTGCTGGCACCCGCTGAAGACGCTGCAATCGCGACTGCAGCACCGTGCGCAGAAGCGGGCCGCGTACGCGATCCACATGGCCGACGTGAGTCCGGCGTTGGCCGCGCTGCGCGACACGGTGATCGCGATGCCGGGCGTGACGCCGAGTCCGGGCAAGATCATCACGGTGGCCGCCGTCGGGAACAGCGTCACCGTGCTGCCCACCAAGACCAAGCCCAAGAAGCTCGTGTTCCACGGGAACGACGGCAAGACGTGAGTGCCAATCGAGTGATCGAGTGGTTACGCCCGTACGTTAGCGGTTCAACAGACCTTTGGTCACTTAAGACTATTGGTGTGAGCGTATACTCGGGCAGCTTCCCGCTCAAATTTCACCTCCTACTGGATACTAGCTTGTGGCCACACCTTTTATCCATACGTTACGAAACCCATGGCTACGGAATCCTCACACTTTTGGCAACAAATTGTGTGTTTGCAAATCTCTAAAATAATCACTTATTTAGTATTTTCAAGCGTTGTAAATCTACAACCCTGTTTACGTCGAATTATTGAGCGTATACTTGGGCTGCTTCCCGTACAGAATTTACCTCCCACTGGATAGTAACTTGTGACCACACCGTTTGTCCGATTGCGACGAAACCAGGGTCTACTGAATCCTCACTCTTTTAGCAGCAAATTGTGTGTTTTATAACCACGAAATACCAAATGAAAGTTCAAATAAAGCTTCATGAAATAATCATCAACAACCGCACCAATAGCCTTAAGTTTGGTTACACCAAACAGCAGAATTTGTTTAATATTGTGTAGCATCAATCTGGGTAAGTTGAGGTACGGCAGGTGCTCTGGAAATAAATTTCATTCAAGTCTGTCGTCGGAGCAGGGGCTGTTTAACCGGGAAGGCCATTCGGGCAGCACACTGCACAACCTAACCACACTTGTTCCTTCCTGGCAGCTACACGTACATACCTCTTCAAGGGACTGGAAGGCCATTTGGGTAGCACAACCTAACCATGCTTGTTCCTTCCTGGCAGCTACACATACCTCTTCAAGGGACTGGAAGACCTCCACCTCGACGAGCGCATCATGCAGTTCCTGAGCATCGCCAACACGATGCTGGCCTCGGAACGCAACACGGACGGCGCCGTATACGAGGCGCGCCACTACTCGGTGATCCCGTTGGGGCCGCGATCCGGTCTCATCAGCTGGGTGGAAGGCGTGACTCCGCTGTTCGGACTCTACAAGCGCTGGCAGCAGCGAGAGGTGGCGGCAGGCTCGCTCAAAGGTAAGCTGCTTTCGTTGTACCCAGGTAGTCTTTGCTGTTTGGATGCCAAACAGCTGGATAAATGTGATTAGGAAGTATCGGACCATGAAGGGACGCAACTTACCAGAGGGTGAAACGCGTCTCGTGAGAATAAAAACTTATGTGGACGCTTGAAAAAAACTATTTCAAACTGGGATTTGAATGGTACCTAAAAGTCTCACTGGTTTCCCGACGTTTCGTAATATATAGTACCTAGTACTTCTTCAAGGTGATAGCTCGACTGACGTAAAAAACGTGAAGAAAGGAACCAGTTATTGATTTTTAACCTAGGGTTCCTAAATTCGAATGATCCTGTCCAAGTCGAGAAATAATTCAAAATAATTTGAATTATTACTTTTTAAAAAACCCATCCAAAATCCCAATTAAACGTAACAGGTAGTATATATGTAAAAATTGAAACGACAAAATACATTATGAAACGTCTGGAAACCTGTGAGACTTATTTAGCATTCAAATCCCAGTTTGAAATAGTTTGTTTCAAAACTAGTGCTAAAGAAAGGATATAGGAGGCATGTGACGGTGTTCACATAAGCGAGAGACCTTTACCACAACGCTGTCGTTTGCAGGCTCCGGCTCGGGCCAGCAGTCGTCGAGTGGCATGCAGGTGATGCGGCCCTCCGAGATGTTCTACAACAAGCTGACGCCGCTGCTCAAGGAGAAGGGCGTGGTCAATCTGGACAACCGCAAGGAGTGGCCGCTGCCGATCCTGCGCCAGGTGCTCACCGAACTCATGGACGAGACGCCCAAGGACCTGCTGGCCAAGTACGCACTACTGTGCTCCTCTTACGTCATTCATACTCTCAGCCAGTGATGTCACACTTTTCATGATCTTTTTGGCAAGTTGAAACGTTTTTCAATGGGTCTCTCGGGGTTGGGGAGATGACATTGATTTAGGAGTGGATCGCAGGTGATTTTACAGCTATTGGCCACTCTGAAAAGTATATTTGCAGAGAAAATCAAAATTGCCCAAAGCAATAATTTTGGGAGATACATTTGGAAAGTCGTTCGGGAGTGTCAAACTGAAGAGCGGGTTCAAATTTTGAAAACTTTTCACAATTTTTCCCCTGAAAAATGCTCACTGAAAACGTTTCATCCTCCCATCACTGGTCGCAGCTAATGTTCTTCTCTCTGTAGAGGTTTGGAGCTGGGGGCTAGAATGTTGAGTCTGTACAATGGGGAAGAAATGTGATGTAGAACAAATGCACTTCATCATAAATTCGTTGGAGCCGTGTCGAGAAATACCGTTAAATTTTGATGTAAATTAATTGTTGGCTTTTACGGCACATCTGCTCGGGGGGTATTTGGTCTTTTTGTGGAACGTATGGGGCAAAATTTGATAGTAAATATCACTGAAATCATGTTATTTTGTAATTTAAAAATCTTTCGTTGTCCATTTCACCTGTCGTTTAAAACAGGCTGTGATTTGAAATCAACTGATTTTGAGCCAAATCGAAAGAAAAAAAGTATCACTATCGCACCCCTGGCTGTCGAAATGATTGCTGACGCTTTTGCGCGGCGCCTCTTCCGCAGAGAGCTGTGGTGCCACAGCGTGACGGCGGGCGACTGGTGGCGCACCACGCGGCGCTACTCGTACTCGGTGGCCGTCATGTCCATCATCGGCTACATCATCGGTCTCGGCGATCGACACCTCGACAACGTGCTCGTCGACCTCAACACCGGCGAGGTGCGTTTCGCCAGGCCGCAGTTCACCGTGGACCCTGCACTTCATTCCACGTCGAGAAGGAGGGTGGATTTGCATCTTCCGCAAGGACCCGCTGCTGCTAGACATGAGTTGAGAGTACCAAAACTGCCCATAGAGCCTTTTGTCTTGAATGTTTTGGAACTCTTAGCTCATGTCAAACCGCAGCGGGCCCTCCAGAAAGATGCTAGTCCACTTCCCTTCTAAATGCAAAATGGAGTTTAGATGAAGTGACTAGTTTGGGCTACGAACGATGTGAAAACAGTCGGACAACAGACGAAATCTATCCTTATCTTACCTAGCAACGACTACGGGAACAATTAGAATCTTGTAGTTGAATGTTATCTTTGAACCTTCAACGAAGTAATGGACTAATGGCCGTGAAAAAAACTATTGCAATCTGGGATTTGGATGCTAAATAAAAGTCTCACTTGTTTCCCGACGTTTCGTAGCATACACTAGTTACTTTTTCATGGGTGACTGATAGCTCGACTGACACCAAAACTTATGTTAATAACTTACGGCCGTAATCCACTGGGATTGCAATCAGCTGATCCTAGGCCTTGTTACTGCAAGTTTGTGATGATGGCCGATGGAAAAAGGCCCTTCACACGGCTTGAGATCGGCGGATTGGAATCCTCGTAGAATACGGCCTTTACCTGCTACAAATCGTCGGGGAAACAGTTGTACATTGCTTTCCATTCAATACCTAGCTGCACACAGTATTTATGGAAACTGGTATGGTCCCTGATTTACAACTCTTTCTCTGATTGGTTTAATAAAAGTCCCACCGTAATGGTGGGTTTGCAGCTAGCAATGTCAGTGACACGATGTCATCAACATCGGCTCTGGACCAATCGACGACTCATTTGCAGAGTCGCGAACATGAAGCCATGGAGTCTCTGCTGGCAGAGCCAATGGTGACGACATCGTGTCACCAACATTGCTAGCTGTAACCCCAGTTTTACTTGTCATGCTTGGACTCTCTCTGACCACACATGGACCTCTCCCCAATGTTTGACCGTGCATTTGGTCCGCGCCGATTGCAGGTGGTGCACATCGACTACAACGTGTGCTTCGAGAAGGGCAAGACGTTGCGCGTGCCCGAGAAGGTGCCGTTCCGCATGACGCAGAACATCCGCGCGGCGCTCGGCGTCACAGGAGTCGAGGTCAGTCTCCCAGCGATTGCGCAAGTGCGAATCGTCGGCACTACGATGCCGGTGGTTACGACCAGGGTTACGTATTGCTCTGTTGGAAAACAGCCCTAATATGGACTGTGGGTGGTAGCAAAAATGTTAACTCTTCCAACATCCACCCTCGGCTGAACCAATCTTGGACACATATTTAAAAAAAAACAGCTGGTCAGTTAACATTCACTGTTTCATAACCAGAAAGAGCTACTTGGCCTGAAAGGCCGATATCAACTTCTCATTTCAGCAACTTTTCGACTTGGAACACTTTTAGTTCCAAGCAGACAAAATGATTTTCGATATGATTTGAAGAGTATTATGAAGGGCATACGTACCCTTGGAAGAAGACGGAGCATTAAAATGGAAAACAAGGCTAGAGAACTGGCGTTTATGACGTTCTATCACAGATGAAAAGATTTTCCACTCCAAATGCGGAACTCGCAATTCACGGAATTATCATCACCGACAATTTAAAATGTTTCCCCGCAGTCGATGGATGGAGCCACTGGTATTCTACCCTCGATCAATTTGGTTGAGGTTAAGTTTACGTTAAAAAAAATATTCATTGTGGGAGACCACTGCTAGTGCGTAGTTTGGTTGTAACTGGTAACGATTAAAATGGCACGCAAATGCAAGCAGGTTACTAAATTCAATAATGGATAGTTTTTAAAAGTAGATGTTGGTCACGCTTTGTAGGTTGGGTTTCAAATTTCCCTTATAAATCTGTATAGTTCTGTCCATTGTCCAATATATAGCTGGCAAATGATAATCCAATTTTCAGTTAAGGCTGGTTGCATACCTATTAAGAGCATTCACTAATTAAGAAACAAATAATAATTAGGGTTTCAGGGTTGATGAACTTGCACATGGACTCGCCAAGTGTTGTAAATTTGCTACAATGCAATAAAATATAATCTCTAATTCACAGGGCCTTTAATCACATTGTTTCATTACAATTTACAAGTGCATGTTATCAGCAGTTGAGTTTACTTACACAATCAACAATAATACTTTGACTTGCATTGGAATATCATCAAACTTCACTATTATCGTCCAGTTTTTGCGCCACGCTCATGGACACATCCTCCAGACACAACTTTATCACCAGTCACAAAGCTCACAATTTCAGTCACTAAAAACAGAGGGATCAACTCTAGTAGTCACCACATTATCAGCAGTCATGATCATAAATCACAAAATACACTGAGCTGACGTCAGCCAACGCACCAATAACGTTGAAACTTTCGTTTGTACGTCGACAAAAGTCCAATTTCGCCTGGCCCATCGAATGTCCTCTGAACACAAAGCCACTACTGCGTTGGATACTTCTGAATTACACTGAGTACACAAGAAACCACCACGAACATTACTGTGTACCTACTACCTACGCTCGTTTATGAGCTACAGATTCATTTTGCATTCAAGTAGCCGTATGGCACAAGATCACCGTAAGCTTTGAGTCACTTCACACCGTTGAAACTAAACGAGTTCATCCAAATTCACCAGGCTTGGCCCTTCCACCGTTGAAGCTTGTGCAAGCACGTTCTCGAAAACCAATTTCTCCAGACGCTAATGCAAGCCAACTTGTTCAGTCGCCACTAGTTCTGAATCGGGATCTCCAGGCAAGAAACAGCTCCAGCGTTTTTATTTGCAACTGTGTTTGCACAAAATCCTACCGCCCGGTTTTCAAGCGTCGAGCAACCGTATCACAAGATGAGCAGCCGCTGCAACATTCAATGTTGGTCAATGCGGTAATCTATACGTCGTAACAAAGCTTCGTGTGGCTTTCGAGTGAAGATCATCGCTAGATCAGCACACAAGAAACCGCTGAAACATTGAAACTTTCATCTACGTTTCATCAAAATCCAACTTCGTCTGGCTTTCGAGTGAAGATCAACGCTAGATCAGCACACAAGAAACCGCTGAAACATTGAAACTTTCGTCTACGTTTCATCAAAACCCAACGTTGTCTTGCTTTCGATTGAAGAACAATTCTAGATTGGTACACACGAAACCGCTGAAACATTGAAACTTTCGTCTACGTTTCATCAAAATCCAACATTGTTTAGCTTTCGATTGAAGAACAATAATCTAGATTGGTACACACGAAACCGCTGGAACATTGAAACTTTCATCTACGTTTCATCAAAATCCCACTTTGTCTAGCTTTCGATTGAAGAACAATTCTAGATTGGTACACACGAAACCGCTGGAACATTGAAACTTTCATCTACGTTTCATCAAAATCCCACTTTGTCTAGCTTTCGATTGAAGAACAATTCTAGATTGGTACACACGAAACCATTGCAACAATCAAACCTGCGTCTGCATGTCGATGACCGTCCTGCGCCCCGTATCCTCGACCTGTTCGGGCGCTCGAATCACAAGCTCCTGCGGCACCGTCACCTCGGGCTCGCTCGGCCGCGACCGCAGCGTGTCCCTCGGGATGGAGAAGCGGTTCTCGAGCTTCTGCGGCTTGAACGGCTGGTTGTCGCCGTTGGCCGACTTGCAGTGCAGGATCCGACGGAACGTCTCCTTGAACTCTGTGATCTTCCACGCGTAGATCAGCGGGTTCATGGCCGAGTTGGACATGGCGACGGAGAAGAGCGCCTTGTAGACGACGATCGACTCGACGGACTTGAGGAGGTCGAACGAGCGGCCCATCGCGACGATGAAGAACGGCAGCCAGCAGAAGGAGAAGCAGCCGCAGATCAGCAACACCACCTGCGTTTGGGGGGGAATCGGACCGTTGGTTGGCTGGGTTTCAGCCGGTTTTCTGCGATTGTTTGGGAGCTGAGAAGAGATCGACTTCTGCTGGCTTCGATAGCAATAATGACTGGGTTGGTTTTGGAACGGTTTTCTGTAATGATTTTGGTGCTGAGACAATATTAATTTCTACTTACAGCAGATCTATAACAGGTTAACAGGTTCTAGATTGATTTTGCACTACAATTTGGAGTGGGATAAGAGTTCTGAAATTTGCTTTGCTAAGGTTTCACACATAGAATTCAGGAACTGAACCAGTTACTACTCGGGTATCTTCCACTCTTGGAATATAAGCAAAGTTGTTAAATGGGACCTTTTGATTCCATGTGATCTACTATCTTTAATATTTGCATTCAACTTCATGTACGCAAAAGCCCACATTTTAAAACTATTCTGGCCAAGAAAACAAGACCGACAAAATTATTTCACTGTTTCAAATAAGAAGATCAAAGTATCGAACTTCATTCGCACTTAACCACACTACGGATGTTCAGGAATAGCATGTAGCCTGTGCCTGCTTTCCCAACCTCATTTCCAACCTATGTTTGGAATGTCGTTGTCCTCATCAACACCCTATCATTCAACGGTGCCATTAGCCCAGCGCCACAGGGCCAGCCGTCAAAACAGAGCATCGTAAAACACCACAAAACAGACGACGCCTCACACCGAACCGAGAAAGCCATCGCCGCTTCGTCTCCGAACGTCTCCCAGTTATACCTGAATGGACTTCCTGTTTGAGACGATCTCGCCGTCCCCGCCGCAGTGGCTGTCCCGCATGCGCTTGGCCTGGCCGGCGGCCTCGCGCCAGATGCTCCAGTAGAGCACGAACATGGCGAACCAGACGAGCAGGAACGCGGGCAGGAGGATGGCGGCCAAGTAGTTGCGGTCGAGCACCTCGTCGAGCTCGCACACCACCGCCGTCTCCCACGTGTTCCAGTAGATGGGCACCGTGGAGATGAGGAACGCCAGCATCCAGCCGCTGAAGATGATCATCGACACGCTCCTGGGGGTCGGGTCAAGCAATGGCGGTTTTAGGAATCGGAGGCGAGTGTTGAACCGAAGTATGTGGTGGCCTTTCGTGAACTTTTGTGTCTGCTTCTGATCTGCTTCTGTCCGTGCCTAGCCGAGGGAAGGCGTAGGCAGTTTGGGGACGTTGATGTTGTTGCTCAAATATTTGAAACATGCATCCTCATACCAAGGCACTGATCTTTTTATACCCTTTGCTACCACGGTTGGGGATTTAAAGGGGCCAGCAATCATATTTGACAGCCTTTTTTAGCAACATTATGAGCTATAAAAGCAACTATTGGAAAAAATTATATTAATTAGAACCTCCTGGTTGTGTTCTCAAATAATGCCGTCACTGTGGCAACTATAAGGTTCTGATGGTTAACCTTTGCAGTCCCTTCAAATACAGATCGTCGGTGGCACCGAAACGGTCTCATCATGATCATGATGCACCATCCCTCTTATGACTGACAGATGTATTTCGAATCGAGATTTATAACTCAGAATTTTAATTCCATTTCACGTCTAGGAAACAGATTTCTTAGTTTCATCTTGCTAGCCCTTCTTTCACGGAAGCTTACCCAGTCATTTGGCATCGTACCTTAAAAAAATTTGGCCACCTACACTAGATATATATCTACACTTTTCGAAGATCGTAACGAAGTGAACGGAAAATGCGGCCACACTCACCACTCGGTCATGATGCGGCAGTAGTGCAGCGGATGCACGATCGCGATGTACCGATCGATGGCGATGATGACGAGGTTGTACACCGAGGCCGCGCACGCCAGCGACATCAACACGAACCGGATCAGACACAGCGACTTGTGGTGGCCCAGACCGCCGCACAGATAGAACGCCATGTGGTAGGGCAACGTGAGCCCGAGGAAGCAGTCGGACAGCGCCAGGTTCAGGATGAACTGGTTGGAGATGACGTTGGAGAGCTTGCGGTTGGAACGCACCGCCGTGATTATCAGACAGTTGCCGACGATGATCATGACCATGAGGAAGAGGTCGATGAACGTCCAGATGTGACTCTTCGGGAGGTGGCCCGGGTACTCGGTTTGGCTGATGTCGTGGCCGGGGATGTAGAGGAGGGCGGAGCAGAAGCTGTCGTGCGGGCCGCCCGGGCCGGGCTCGGTCAGGTTCAGTTCTGGTCCGGACATTTTGTCGGTTTGGGGACGTCGCTGATGTTCGTTTTCACTTTTCCCCGAATTTTTAATAAATTTCACCGTGAAAATTAACTTTCTACGCAAGTTCTTAAAGCGTGCTGCCGTAAATCCGTTGTACCTTTGACACCTCGAATTTTGAAACCAGTTATTGGTGCTACAATAACGTTAGACGTTTGCAATTTACTTTTTTTGTCTTGTCTCTTCGGCTCTAATTAGTCAAGTGGTTTTACACGCGTAGTTTTGGTGAACTTTTCACCGTTGGGTGTGGCCTTTTTGCGAAGGTTTCGAATTTCAATGTTATTTCTTGTGCACTCGCCACTTCCATCCTTACTTCACTCTTTATTAATGTAGACTGATACACACTCTGATAATGCTTCCTTGAGGAAAGTTGCTGTCCTGTTGTTTTTGGATTTTTATTTTGTCACAGGTTTTTACATGAAAACTTGCATCAGCTGTGGTGTGTCATTATTGTGGTTGCACTTCCTCTGATTGTGACGATTTATCTGGGCTGGCTATCATTTATCAGTGGGTATCAGTATTCATTCGGTACCATGATGTGACTGGGAGTAGCCGACACATCTGTAATTGATGAAACCAGATTGCCCTTGGGACCCTGCCCCTGACGAAACGGAAAAATCTCCACACGAGTCATTATGCTGCAACTCTGAACACTTTTGAAATCAATAGTAATTAATTTCATTCAGTTATGTAATAAAACACTGTGCCAATGTGATGCCACTGAACACGCATACTCAACTGTATCTGAAGAATTATATAAGAAAAAGATGCAACCGTGCAGAATGTCAGCTCAAGAATCTGCCGACCACTGAATTCCGATGGATCGATTTGCCAAATCAGCAGGTACCAATTCAAACTGTATTTCGGCTGCACTGTTGTTTTGAACGTCGAGGCCGTGACTCGCTGGACTGCGTCGGTACGTGCGAATCGTCGGCGTGAAGAGGCGTTTGAGATTGCGTACCCAGCTCAGCTGTGCCGTTCTCACGGACAGCACCGACTAACGATCAACAGAGAGCGCACAATAACAATCCTAATCAATTGTTGACCTCCGCTCCTGCGTGTGCTTAAGCCTCCAGTTCGGTAAACACAATTCTTGACTGGTTTTTGGACAAGTTTCGTTTGATTTATCATGGGAATGGATCAATATTGAACGTTCGTCGAAATGCTAGAACTGTAAAGCAAGGTATTTTGCCGTTATCCCGTGTCGTGTTATCATGATTCATGACCGATCGCAAACGAGGTGATATTAAAAAGATATCAACTTTTCTCCGTAATAAATTGCGACGGAATTAATTAAGGAAGTGGTGTGAATCATGGACTAGTAACATGCGCGAATAGCGGGAGAGAATAGGCACACAGGGCGAGAGTGACCCTCGTTTACTGATTGCCTCGAGCGGGGGAAGTGTTGCAAACTCATTAGGTGAGTGTTTGCCTTCAGCAAACATTTTTATTGCCACTGGATGAGATGGGGATGGTTTTTTATGACTGCCCACCCCCAGAAGAATTATCTGATGGCATAAAATCAATATTCTCCGGCCTGTTTGTGAAGTTTTGAGGATAAGCATCAGTGGTCCGAAATAAACTATAGCGATGTTAATTTTCTTTGGAAAATGTTTTTATGGCTGCGTATTGGAACCATTCTTGTCAGTCCAAAAACAACACAAAAGAACATCGATATTTTGTTTTTATCAATACTTGGATTAAATTTGATGTTAAATAATATTTTGGTAGTAAATATTTTATTACTTTGGCATTCCTTCTCTGGGAAGTTCCTTTTATCTTCATAAAGAATCATAGTAACAAAATTATGCTTTTCTATTCCAATCTTTAGACCATGAAGGTAAATTTTGCTCGAAAACGAACTTTTGTCCCAAAAAAAAATGCATCCAAAACAAACTTAAAACCTCTCAAATAAATGTATGACCACAGAAACACATTTAAAACATAATAGGAATTGTTTCAATTAAATACTAATGCAACTCATTAAAATCTATTCTCATGATAAAGCCAACAATTTCAACGAGCATCCCAGCAAGTGATTAAATTTTAAGTAGCACGTGCTTATTGCCGAGATGCACGATGCGTTCACGCTGTTTGCTCCCACGCACCTGATAAAACCCCCACGTTTGCACAACGCAATCTGCTCCATAATCCTCGAAATGCAACGCAGGGATCTGTGCAGTTATTAACAAGGACCACCCCATGTTTAACCTTGATTACTTGATTACGCATTACAGATTAGCTCGGGGATATTCTGATTTTAATTATCTTGTTATCTACCGACAGAGGCAGTTCTGTTTTATCAAACCTTGTAACGTAATAATGTAGAATTTCCATACCTCTGGCTTGCTTTCTCGAACACCACTTCGCTACTGATTATCGTATGGGTGATTTTTGGTTGGGAACCTTTTCAAATCAAGTTTTTTTATTCCTTCTGGACATGATTTTAGCAGTCACTCCTCTTTGTCCTTGAAACATCGTGCTACTCACGTGTTCTTTAGCCCAAGACCCACAACATGGCATAACTATCAATAATTGCCAGAGAAATGACTATTAATATGAGTTTTCAAGATGATGCGATCTTTGCAATAGAATTGTATGTTCCATTACCACAGATAACAATGAGTCCTCCTCAATTCAAGGACGTCCTGTCAAGTCTAGCTTTGCCGGCGAAAAACCCACTTCAGCCTTTGTTCCTACCGCGATTTTTGCACAATGTGCCTTGTAATGGTCTGCCCCGAGGCAGAACTGTGTCTGTCGGCTCTTCTCATTTTGATTTAGGTGCCCGCTCCTCTCCTGTATTCTTGTTTGTATGTGCTGCTCTTTTTTTAAATGCCTCGGGCATGCAGCTAAAGAACCTGTCATTAAATATCCTTAAAAAACCTGCCATTAAATTATAGTTTGGTTTCAGCACCATTAACTTCCTAGACACATTTAATATACAATGTCTTTTATCTATAATTGAAAACATCATTGGCAATCTGTATATGGACTTCATTTAAAGGTTTCATCTCTTCCATGCTTCCACCATTTACTTGCATGAAGTCATCTTCTCTGCTTCAGTGTGTACAGCTGTGGTGTCATGGAAAACAAGGTGCCAACTGGTTTGGATTTGTTTGCTGGCATTACACACATAATTCTAAGTGCACATCTGAGCTTGATGAGGTTTCTTCATTCTTTAAATGCCTTCACAGTTCATACCATTCAGTACAAGGAAAGGTAGCTCAGCTGGGTACCCCTAATCACATAGAAATTTAATTGGAACATTTTAGACAAGGTGGCATGGCAATATATTATTTTCTTGCAAACTATAGACTATTAAAGTTTTAAAATAGCAGTGGAAATGAAGAGAATTTTCCCCTATAGAATTTTCCCCATCTGATCCAAGGTCCAACGCTGAAACGCCAAAATGAGCATAATGAGCTAGAAAGAATTTCCAAATGCTTTTCACTTGAGATGCAGAAGTACTCAACATGTTAATTGCGGATACCTACGACAAGTTATGACAATGGCACTGCGATGTTTCTTTTATTCGATTTGTAATGCAAGAATTACTTGCATAATTTCAAGTACCTATCTAGCAACTTCACAGTCTCATTGTGAGTGATGTGAATGGAGCTAATCATGAATCCCTATGCCTGCAAAGCTGAGTTGGTTTGCAGATGACGGACAGTAAGAGTTAAGCTGTCTATGGCATTCCAGTACTAAAAGCGTATCCTACCGGGCCGTTTGATGTTATACACAAGTGCAGACGATTTCCTGTGAGTGTCTTCACTTAGAATTCAAGGAAATACCAGATTCATTGAAAACAAGTCATCAAAAGAGGAACTCTCCTCAGTTCTCTGCAACACTAGTGTCCGAAACAACACGACACTTCTCTACGACCTCGAAACTCCATGTCGCTTTAAGAAGGAGAGTAGGTTTGCATCTTACAAGTAAACCCAATGCTGCTAGTCATGAACGAAGCCCAGTTTTACAAAAATTTTCATCTAGCAGAGATCCCAACTAGGAGTTACAACTGAATTCAGCCAATAACGTGCAATAACTTGTAGTACTAGTTGGGATGTCAAATAGGAGTTGATAAACTTGGTAAAACTGGGCATAAGAGGTTCAAAACTTGTAACCAATGCCCTAGGCTGAACAAAAGGCACTATGTGCAGTCTTGAAACCCTAAGCGCATGGTTAGCAACAGTGAACTCTCACCGTTTAATCGTGAAACGGAAACAAGTTGCGTGGCTCCACACAGTGAACATCGATTAACTTCGCTCCCTCGTTTGGCGCAGGGCATCTTCCGGCTGACGTGCGAGCACGTGCTCAAGGTGATGAAGAAGGGCCGCGAGACGCTGCTCACGCTGCTCGAGGCGTTCGTCTACGACCCACTCATCGACTGGACGCCGGGCGGCGAGACCGGCTACACCGGCGCCGTCTACGGCGGCGGAAGGTGAGGCGCGTTGGCCGGTTGCCGGGTCTGGCCCGGGTCGGAAACTCTGAATGGTCAGCTGAATCCAAGTGGATATAAATTGCCGGCGAGGGAGAGGGTCTCGTTTTTGGCAATTAGCTGGTGCTGTCAATAGGACAGTCGAGTTCCCCACATAACCAAGATGTTCTCTTGTAAAGAAGCGGTTAAGAAGCGTGGGAGAATCATGCTGAATCATTGTAGGTACAGAGTTTGAAAGACCTTGTCTTGATAGGAGTTGGGCATAGAATTGCTCGTGGTTGAGGAGTTCAGGAGATTGTAATTTTTATAATAATGTTTAACTCTTCAGTTTCAAACACATGATTTATTGTTATGAATTGGAGCTAATCACTAGCAAAATGCCAGTAATTGTTCAAAAGCTAGAGGCCTAAAACCATTATTTAGCAATTGTTCCAGTTGATAGATTTTGATTATATTAAAATCTTCACTCATTTCTAACCAATAAGCATCCAATGCAATATAAGCTTCACTATTCCACTTGTTGGCATTACCTGTTCACATCCCAGGCCAGCCGCTGGGATAATGTGACTGTGATTTTGCCATTCTCAGTTTCAAAGTTGAAAAGTAACGTTGACAGTTGACACCAGAAGGGATTTTATCAATCATTACATTTCGTAACCGACAATTGTCGCGTGTTTCGCGCGCAGATGCGTTGCCACGGAGACGACGCAGAGCCGCCGCGCGCTGGAGCGCGAGGTGACCCGGGACATGTTCGCGGTGCGCGTGGCGGAGATGCGCTGTGATTGGCTGGCCAACCGCGACCTGCTGCTCGACGCGGTGGCCCTACTGGAGGCCGAGCTGTCCGCGCGACTCGGCGCCGCGGCCGACGTGGACCGCGCGCAGGAGGCGTTGCAGGTACGGTGGGCGGCAGACGTGCTTGCTGCGGCTTTGTCATCGCCGTTGTGTCTTTGTAGCTTGCGGCTTTGTTATCGTCTTTGTAGCTTGCGGCTTTGTTATCTCCGTTGTATCTTTGTAACTTGGGGCTTTGTCATCGCCGTTGTATCTTTGTAACTCAGGGCTTTGTTATCTTTGTTTTGCGAATGGAATTTCGACTGTGTGATTATTAAGTGCATTGGTGTTAATAGTTGAAGCTTTTACCGTTCAGTTGGTAGGAACTCTTTGGACTGCAAATAAATAAATACAAATAAATATCATAATGGCTAGACAAACATGTATATTTAGCCAGATCATCAAGATTGAATGAAATCTGACACTAAATTTGATTGTTTGCAGGTTCATTTCTTTAATAGTCCCACTCAACAACTTCCACCAGCCTCAAATGTTTTAAAAGCAGCAAAAAAACATTCCAAATGCAGCAGGGTGACGCATGTTTGTTCTAGTTTCTGATGGCAAAACTATGTCGAAGAAATTAATTTTAACCATCTCCAAAAAAAAACTCATTTGAAACTTGGCTTTGGAAGCTAAATGAAGTCAAAACTGGTATCAGTTATTTGTATGACTTCATTTAGCATTTAACATTCAGTTTGAAATATATATTTTTTAAATCTGGTGCAAAAGTTAAGACAATCAGCCAAGACGTCTTATCAAAGAAATATAAAAACCGCAACCACCGTTTTCCGCCGGCAGGACTGCCACCAGCAGATGTCGCTAGTGAAAGAGGCGGAGGCGCAAGGCACGCTACACCCTTTGTTCGCGCTGGCCGCGCGCTACGCAAAGCACCGCCGCTCGAAGGAGGCGCTGGACGGGGTGCGCGCGGCGCTCACCGACCGCGTCGACGACAGCGAGAAGCTGCTCGTGCAGCACGCCAACGCGATGGCGTCGATCCGAGGGCCGCAGCTCGCCGCGTGGGTGGCCGAGGCCAACGTGCTCGTCGTCAAGGACGGCCACCTCGTGTTTGATCTCGTGAGTTGCGGACTGCGCGGCGGTGGGATGTCTCCGTGTCTGTCACGTTTCGTTATTCTTTTTTCAATGTCTCGTTATTCCGGCAGCACAATTGGGTAATTCTGACTTTGCCGTTCTCGGTTATAAAGTTAAAAAATTGACATGGGCAACAATAGGTATTTTATCCATCAGAACAGATCATAATGTAAAAGTTACAAAATCAATGGGCATTAGAGAACCAGGTTGAGATTTACCTGCTGGTTTGCCATTCCAAGCAGTTTTTCAAGCAGTTTTCCAAGCAGTTTTCCAAACAGTGCCTGTCCCATATGAAAGACAATCAGTAAAAAGCTTTCAAGCCTTTTGGTAGTGTCTTATGCTGATTAATCTATACACTGATACATGCAGACTACAAAACATTGGCAGAATTGTGGTAGAAGGTTGTGTTCTTACTGCTAAGTTTGTTGTTAACCTGACTTAAGTTATACAGTTTAGCAGTGGTGAAGTTAAGGCAGTTTTAGATTTTTAAAACATTAAAACATATTGGGTACCTTTCTAGGATATTGTTTGAAGGCAGGGTACCAAATAGCTCATTAAATGGGAAGGAGTAGGTACAGAAAAAGAGAAAGCAACCCAACAAATGGTGACGTGCGTGCCTGCATGAGAATAATTAAAACTTTACGTTTTGGCACTTCCTTGATGTAAACTCTGACCCACTAGGGAACATACATTCTGCAGCACACTTTTCGGCACTTTATCTTTTGGATATTCTCTCACGGCAAGCAGTATAGTGTCGATAATTTGGCGCCCACCACGTGAAATATCAACACCAGATTGTGCTTCCCTTGTCCAGGTGAAGGAGTTCCTGCAGAACGCCGGCCAGGGCCCGATGGTGGGCCAGTGCGAGCACTCGGAGGCCGAGCTGGGCCAGCTGGAGCAGCAGCAACGCATGCTGACGAGGACCGGACTCGATCTGCTCTCGCAGTACAAGGCGGTGGCCGGTCTCTATCCGGCGTCCTACATCGGCACGCATCGCGCCGTCTGCTACCGCCGCTGGGCGCTCTATCTGCTCAACAACATGAGCGTCGAGAGGTGAGCGATCGACGGTTAGCGGGGAGTTTTGCGTTCGGTCTTGGTGCTGCTTGATTTGCACCGGCTGTTTCAAAACCTTCCAATGCAATGCAGGCCAAGAGTTGGACAGTGGCATCAATGGGAGGGTTTTAAACTTTTTGGCCTGGGTAACCTGGCTCATTAACTTTAGAAGTGAGGCCAACCAAATACTTGGTTTTGAAGAACGTTGGACTGTTACAGACAAATGTTAACTTTTATCTTTGTACTACCAATTTTTGGTAGAAATTTTAGAGTATTGATCTCTGTATAACTGATAATTTGAAGATGTGAGGCTAACCAAATAATTGATTTCCAAGAATTTGGCTAAAAACAGACCTAAGTTACTATTTTTGGTAGAAATTTTAAAGTATTTAGGTATCTCTGAATCTGTTGACCAACTTAACCAACATCCGGAACCTTGCATTTTTTAGTTCTGTTCACTCTAGAGTCTCAGTTATCAATATTGTCCAAGGTGACGAATTTTCCCAACACTTGGTATGAATGAAATGTTTGCTCTCAATTTTCTCCTCAGTGTGTCAGGTGACCAGATTGCGGGTTGTGATTGGCTGATCGCAAGCGTGACTCTTGAGCCTCATATTTTCCGCTTAGCACTGAACAAGACGTCATAACCTTCCTTCACGTGACAGCGTTATGTTCCCGTTTGCAGCTGCCAGGAGGTGCGCGCGCAGTTTGCGTCCCTGTTCTCGCCCGAGCACCCGTCTTCGACGCTGACCGCGCAGCAAGTGATCGCGTGCTCCTTCCAGCAGCAGGCCATCCTCAACGACGCCAACATGCGGCTGCAGAAGTGGTATGCAACACACCCGCTTGCTATGTGTCCGTGAGCGATTCTTGCAACGTTTCCACTCACGGCCCGGATTCACAAAGCCCGGGGATTTCAATAGGTACCCCGGAGAGTTTCGTTATGTCCATGGGGACGGCCAATGGGTTTCACTACACAAGTACACACTGAATCTGATCAACTAAACACAAATATTCTCTCGGGACAATGGACGACTACAGTTCCAGAGTCAACCACTGATTTGCCCAAATAATTGCAATGCTATTCTTATGGCAATTATATGCCCACACAATGATTGACTCTGAAACTGTAGTTGCCCATTGGAAATCCCCTTTTGTGGAACTGGGTAGGTAGCAATTGTGTAAAGTTATCGACGAGTTATCAATGTTTCTCGGTGGCACGGCCATTGAAATAGACAGGCATTTTTTAGCTCTCGATCGGGTACCCTACGCTAGCGATCGGTACATTTTTTACATAGTCGCTTCCCTTTGTCCAGGCTCTTTTAAACCTAGCATGATGGTTGTTTCACTTTGAACCTGGGTGCAATGTTCAAAGAAAGCAGTGCCAGATTTAACTTTGATATATTTATGCATTACTACATGTTTGGTTTTGGAATCAAAACAGTGTTCATATTCAGTATTTGTCTTGTTTTCCATGTGTTTTTTTAACTTGACTGTCTGAAATTTGGAAATTGTAAGCTGTTAGTAGAAATTCATGAAGTAAGTCAAACCTGGTCCAAGCCAAGTTTAGCTCAATGTTAGTCAAAAGTCTCAAAACCCCCCTGGAAATTCAAAGAAAGCTTCATTCAAACATCATCTGCGATCAACGAACGACCGTGATCGCAACGGCCGCTGGTCCGTTGTCTGCGCAGGTACGAGCGCCTGTCCGTGGACAGTTCGCCGGAGGCTCTGATGCGACTGGACGCGGCGTACCTCGAGGCCAAGGCCGCCATCTCGGCGTTCCCGCGCAGCGAGAAGGGCGCCGTCCTCGCGCTCGAATGCGTCAACGTCACGGCGCTCTGCGCGCTCAACAAGCGATACATCATGATGGAGACCGCCGCCTTCTGTGAGTTGCACATCGTTATCGAGTGCGCTCGCTTGCCGTGCTGTTGCTGCAGCGAGCTCTTATGCAAATGTTACGCCTCTATGTTGAAATTGGCTTTTGTTAAAATTGGCTACATGAGAAGGCTTGAGGATTTCACGCAATTTTATTCCTACATTGACATTGTGAAATTCAACGACTCAAAATGAACCAAGAGCAGAATGACCAAGACGTGGGCGTGCCTCTAAACCCCATTATTTATTCATTCATTCGTTTATATGGCTAGTAGCCATGTAATCTTAAATAGGTACTTAGTAAAGCTACCTGTTTTTTGTCATTTGTGAGCATGTATTAATCGAAGAATCCATTGGAAGAATTCGGTTCGGATTGGGAATACGGGTTGGGGTTTTCAATACTTCCGGATTCCGGTTCGGGTACAAGTGTACAACACAGAATTATAGTTTGTTCGGGTTCGGATTCGATGTCCTGATCCCCTCCTCGCTTGTACTCGCACGTGTTGCATTACGGGCCGTTGACCGATTGATGTGTTTGCCTTGCGCAGGCGCGGGCGACAGCCTGGTGGAGCTGACGTCGCGCGACGGCGACTGGTTCCTGGACGAGATGTACGTCGTGTCGACTTCGATCACCGAGCTGGCGTCGCACATCCCCGCGTGGCACGGCAACGGCGGGCCGCAGACGGGCGCGGACTCGCGCGTGCCGCTCGTGCTGCGCTGCATCCAGGCCGCGCACGGCATCTACAAGGGTGGGTGTCAACCGACCGATATTTTGCGCTTGGGCTTGCTGAGGGGTTGGCCCGAGGAATGGATCCGTTGGGTAGCACAGTTGTAGAAAGAGAAGGCAGATTTTGGGGGCCAGGGACCAAAAAGGGCTGGAGACAAATGAACTCAGAAGTAGGTACCTAACTTTATCTCTTGCAATTTAGCTTTTCAGTTTATAATGACATCTTGCTAACTCCAATTTGTTACTGCAACTGGCAAGCCAATCAAATAATGACAAAAACAACCATGCTGAATTTCATTTTTTTAAAAATAGGTATGAGAAACTTAAATTCTCTAGGTCAACCAAATGCATCTGATTGGTTTTCCACCAAGGTTAAACTTAACTTTCCATAAAAGTCTGTTAAGTTTGTTAACGTTAAGTGAAATGTTAGTGATAAGTTTCTTGTAGAGAAGCTTACGCCACGGATAAGCACGCTGCACGCAGAGCACCAAACATTATTGCTGTACTGCTGATACTTACGGCTAAGTTGACCGTGTGACTAAAATGCCTCTTGTACCAGTTAGAGTCATTGTGTGCCTAGGGTGTCACAGTTATATAGAGAGAAGGCAGATTTTGGGGGGCAGGGACCAAAAACAGACTTTCTGTGTTAATATTAGGGGTGTGCGAATAGTGGTTTTCTTGGTTCGAATCGAGTATCGAATATTTTAAAAATCATAATTCGAAGTCGAATCGAATATCGAATAAAAATATTTTTAAAAAGTCGAATATCGAAGCGAATCGAATAATTCGTTTGGCTCGAATAATTCGCCAAAAGTTCGAATGATTTACCTGAAATGTGAATTTTTGCAGCAAAGTGCTTATCAGTGGTGCCAAATATTCAAACTATTCGAATTTTTCGAATTATTCGTTTTTCGAATAATAAAATTTCGATTTCGAATACGAATTTGAATAGTTTAAAAATCACTATTCGACATTCGAATACAAATAATTCGAAAATAATTCGTCGAATAATTAGTCCATTTCTAATATTCGCACACCCCTAGTTAATATGTTATGGCCGGACGCAAACAAATTCACCTCAAATTCCGTTGAGTGACTGGTAACTGATCCGCCCCGTTGCCTCCACCTCCAGGCTTGCAGGAGCTCAACTTCAACTTCCACATGATCATCCTGCCCGAGGCGGTGGAGCGCATCCAGGCCGAGGAGCCGACGGTGCTCGCGATGGTGGCCAGCCTGAACGAGACGGTGGGCGGCGCAGGCGTGCCGCTCAACGAGTTGCTCGGGCAGCTCGAGATGCATCTGCGCTGCGTCGTCATGGAGATGGAGGTGAGCACGCCGATGATGCCTAGCTCCTTGCAAGCAATCGGACGCGGTTTAGTCGATTTTCTAACACCTGGCACCGGCATTTGGTCTTTGTAATGAGAGTGCTCGCAGAGGGTTAGGCAACGTGTATCAAGTTCTTGGGTCGTTGTTTACGTTAGTGGATGGCCTGCCCCTGGTAGATGAAGTGATAACTGTAACTAGAGAGGCTTTATTTGCAAAGAGCTATCAATGGACAAAAAATGGCTGACCAATATGTCAAAATTTTAAAATTTAACCAAGCATTAGCCTAAATTGAGCTAAATATAGGCTAAAAAGGCCAAATGGAAGTTATTTTTTGTGTCACATTGTTATATTGCCATGATATGTGAATTCATTTCATTTGGACAATTAATGGCGTCCATGAACGGTTTCAAGCATGGCCGCTCTCTGCCAAATAGAGTCACTCGAACTAACGACCTGAGGAACGTTGGGTCCCTTGATTATAATTTATAACTGACCTTGTGCCATGGCCTGCCTGGTAGATGATGTTAAAACAGGTTGCCAACGCACACCAGCGATTTCCGGCCCAACTACTAGCATCATATTTTTGGCGTAGCCATAGCTAGGTATGGTAGAGTATATCTGGGTAACCTAATGTCTGTGGTGGTATTAAATATGCAGGGGATATGTTAGCAATCCCAGGACTACGAGCAACCCCCGTAAGTACCGCCAATGTTTGCTCGCACTAAAACGCAACGTTTCCTCCCCCCGTCGACAGTCCCCGCACGGCGGTGCGCAGGCGACGGTGGCCGCTCTGCGCGGCCGCTTCACGGAGCTGACGCGGCCGCCCGCGGACGGCGACGCCGAGGACAGGCCCGGCATGATGCTGCTGATGGGCTTCAACGGTTTGTTCGAGAAGCTGCAGAAGGACGGCAACGCGCTGGTGGCCGCGCTCGACACGCTCGACACGCCCGCCTGCTGGAAGAAGATCGACCAAGTGCGCGACGCCAAGTCCATGGCGGTGAGTTTCGACGTTTGCGTACTTGCTTTGTTTGAACCTTTTTTCGAAGGCCGGTACGAGATTGGCAGCTAGTATGCCGTTGCCAGCTCTTGCTGCTCCGGTACGGGATAGGCAACTAGTATGCCGTGCCAGCTCTTGCTGCTCCGGTACGGGATAGGCAACTAATATGCCGTGCCAGCTCTTACTGCTCCGGTACGGGATAGGCAACTAGTATGCCAAGCCAGCTCTCACAGCTCCGGTACAGAATAGGCAACTAGTTTGCCATGCCAGCTCGTACTGCATAAATGACATGCATGGCAGCTTCCACATCATCTTAAAGGGGCTGTGAAGCGGGAAATTTAAATTTGCACACAGGTTACAAACCATAACACCAATAGAAAATGGACCTTTAAAAATAAATCGCCGAATTAGGCGATTTTACAAAAATTATTTCAGTTTTCAGCGATCGGGCGCTGCGAAAAAGTAACGAATGGGGAATTACTTATGCGCCAATCTGTCGTCTTTTCTCTCTGTCTAACAATTCCTGCTCGCTCTCCTCGCAAGCCCCGCGCTGCCGTCCAGTCTGCAGGCAGCACGAGGCTGCTCACTTCCCCTCCAATGGTGCAGCACTGATTATTGTTTCTTCGAATTGGCGCTCGCCTAGGGTTTTTGCTTCGATCATTACTGTTTATGCCATCGAACAAAAGCATGAGGAAATTATAGCGGGTCACTATCAGCTACGTACAAAATATGCACTTGTGTGGTAGTGTCAGATGAGATCACTGTTTTTTCCTGCCGAGATTTGTCGACCGATCGAGCATGGGAGAGCGCGTGCTGGCTCGAGTCCAATTTATAGTAGTATCTTTGCTCGAGTCACAAAACCTATCCCCACTCCGTCGATTCTCCCTTCGGAGCCGATCCGCTACCGCTGGCTGGCCGCCTGCCAACCGCTGCAGCGACCAACGCGGCCGCGGTAAGGATAATTGCAACACCCGAATTACACACCTTCAGTAATTAATTTGCTGAGGCTAAACGGATGCTCCAATTATAACATTCAAAATAGGCAACTATTTTGATAGGTAGAAGAAAGATGGACGAGTATGGCACTAGGTTTGATTATTTTTTCTGGTCATTAGTTTTCCTAGGCTCCAGGGGTCGAAAATGCTCACCATGTTATTTCTTATGGGAGATTTTTTGCTTGGCGCCTAGGCCGAAAAACACGGAACTCGGCAATTTTTGCTGGGGACCGCGCTAGGGCAAAACTTTTTTTGCCTCTCAAAATTCCTAACTTGGTGGTCTTTATCGATAATATAAATTTGGATCAGCGGGTAAGACCCCCTTTAAAATTGAATAAACATGAATACAAACAAACTAGAGAATCCAAAACAAATGAGCCCTTAGGCCCTAGGCAATTTATCAGGCTTCAAAATAAAGTAAGACAAAATTTTGTGTTTCATGATTATGATTAGGGTTGCTGAAATTATTCACAGCCTTGACACTGCCAAGGCCTGCGTGTGCACTTTTAAAAATTACTTTTTTACAGTTCTTTGTGGATAGTTATCAACAGGCTAGATCATAACAAAAAATGATTTTTAGCTTCATACATTACCTAGGTTGCTAGCTTTTTTGTTTTGGGCAGTCACAAATAGTTTGTCTGTTGAAAATTATTTTGAAATTATTCGTAGGCCAGGGGTTTTCCCCACCTTACGCTTAGAGGATAAATAACTAATAACAAAGCTGCTACATAGGTACCTAGCTTTGTAATGATTCTAAATATTATCAATTGACTGTTACTAGTGCCTGGTCAGAGCTGCATGGGTATTGTGAGTTTTATGAAATTTGGTTTCTATTTTTCTTTGCATTGAGTTCTAGCTTTGAGCATTACTAACAATTACATCTCCCATTGTTTCTTTACGGGTGCCAGTTAGCCACTTTATGAAGTGTTTTAACTTGAATCAAGCAAATTACTGTAATGAATGAAGCAGAGCATTAACCTCTGTTCTTTGACCCACACTGGCCTCTCAGCTCAGAGTAAAGTGATAGCCACCGACACAAAGCTTATTTTCCAATAAAACACGTTAAATAAGTGACCTTGAGTGTGCCAATCAGAGCGCAAGAGATACCGCTACAAGCGTTGTGTGACAGGAAGTGTCAGTCCTTGCTGCATTTCCTTTCAGAATTTCGATTCAAGTGAACTGTTCAACTGAATCAGGGTTGCGTTAGATCTGGGGATTGGAGTTAGGTGGATTGGAGTTGTGTGTGACGAAAGAGTGAATCGTTCGTGCAATGGGCGAATTCAACGATGTGGATGACTACGACAGGATGGCAAACGGGACGTCGGAGAGAGAAGATTTCAGTCTCCTGATCGAGGACCTGCCGTCGCCTCTTTACGGTGCCGTCTCTGTCGTCGGCATCGTCACGAACTGCGCCCTCTTGTTCGTGCTGCCCAGAACAAACATTCGCGAAGCCCCGAACGGATTTGTCTTGAGTATGGCCTTGGCAGACCTCCTTGTGGTTGCGTTCGTTTTGCCCATCGAGACGTACGCTTTTGCCATGCCTTCCTATCCGTTCCACGTGGCCGTGTGCAAGATCACCGAGGGTCTCACCGATATCGCCGCGGGCGTAACGGCGTTCTCCCTGCCGGCGCTCATCGCCTACTGCCTGCTGGACGGCCGCGAGACGACGCTGCCGAGCGGAAAGGCGAAGTGGAACGTCGCCGTCGTCGTCGTCTGGACGCTGGCCGTCTTGTTCGCGGTGCCGTCGATGATCTCCACGCAAATTTTCCCGGACTCGGAAGGCAACGTCACGACGTCGATGTGTCTGGTCAACGAGCCGATGTTCCACGACACCGCGATCGTGCTGCAATTCGCAGTGTACGTCGCGACCCCGCTCTGCGCCGTCGCTTACTTCTACGGCATCGCTCGGGGAAAAGGGTTGACGGACGTTGGAGCAAACGTGCAAGGGGACTTTTCGCGTGCGGCTCTAGTACTCGCGTTTGTCTACGCGATGTGCTTCGTTCCCGATGGCGTGGTCGTTCTTTTGACCCAGATAAACTACCATCATTACAACAATGTCTGGCATATTCTCAGCCTTGCCAGCTACTTCCTGACTCTCGTATATCGGTGTCTGAATCCGATCGCTCTCTACTACGCCAGCGTAGATTTTCGAAGGCTTTTCCATCGTCACGTGTTTTTCTGGTGTCCCTTGAGCGATCGGGGACTGGAGACAGGCGACGATTTGCCTTTGCAAGATGCTACCTAGGGTCCAGACCCGTGTGACAGGAAATCTTGGAACATTGCAGTGCTCATTTACTCATGCTTTCACATGTCTGGGTTGTTTTTGCAGGCTCATGTATTTTATACGAGGCCCATGCCTCCATGTGTTCATCCACGTGGTCCGTACGTGGACTACCTAGATGCTCTTTTAAAACAAACCTTTTTTCGGACACGGCCAATTTTCGAAGGGATCATTTCAAGTGTCCAGTAGTGCCGTTGTTAAAAATCGCTGAAATGATGACAACGTTTCGGCTTGTGCCGTTTGTCCCTGGGAGAAGAACAGAGATGAACTCGTCTGCAAGTCATGGTTATTGACGGGTTGCATTCTGTGGTTTGCTGCGATGGAATTTGTGTTATATTAGAGGCGTATCCACAGTACTTACAATTAAGATGCCATTAAAAGTGCACACACACACGTGTTGACATTTCATCACCAATGCACGGAATTAACCTCTGTCCTTAACGTTTTTGACCTACACCGGCCTCAGCGTATCGTCATACGAGACACTGCCATGGCGTTTACTTTGAAATAAATTGTGTTTATTGCCGTGCGGTGGCCAATCGTGACTGCTGTTGGTGCCGTTGCAAAAACACTTGCAGAGTGGAAGCTGAGAGCGATGGATCGTCCGTCGGCTTTTCTCTGTGACGTGCTAGTGCGGTGTTCACTTCACTGAGAACTTCAGTCTTTTTGGGAATTGCGTATTGGGTCAGAGCTCGGTGCAAACGTGGGGAATTATTTGCATCATAGAAGACTGGCGTGGGAACCACGCAAAACTTTGAAACAGTACTGGGAACATTACGAATTTAGTGTCAACCTTGACGTCTGTTAAGATGGCAGGCTTACTAACAAGCCCAAAAGCATCTCACAAGTCACAAGCAACTGTTACATGTTTCTTCTACTCTCTGCCTTTTAAACAGCAAAATAGCTTGGAACATCAATAATGTGAAAGTTCATGTGTACCATTTTTTGAAAATTACGTCGTCGCCATTTTCGTAGCCAACATGATTAGCCACGGCAACAGTGCTTTTTGCGTCCATGCCTGGTGACCATTTCTGTCCTGGACACGATCTTCTGTAAGCCTACAGTGAAGATATTGTTTGTGTTTCACAGCAGGCCAACGCAAGGAACTTGCAATTGAAAGTGCACATGCGATCGTATTGCATCACAGTGCCGCGGCGTTAACCTCTGTTCTTTGACCCGCACCGGCCTCTCGAGTGTCGTGATAACCACCGACACAGAGTTTATTTTCAAATAAAATGCGTAAAATAAGTGACCTTGAGTGGGCCAATCACAGCTCCAGAGATACCGCTACAAGCGTATGGGCGGCAGTCCATGCTGCATTTCCATTCGAAATTTCGATTCAAGTGAACTGTTCAACTGAATCAGGGTTGCATTCAATCTGGGAATCGCAGTAACGTGTGCTGAGGTCGTTGCGAAAGCGTGAATCATTCAGCGTCATGGACGAATTATACGATGAATTCGAAGGGATGGTGAACGAGACATCCGAGAGCTTAGCAGAAGAAGAATTCATTATTATAATCAAGGACTTGGCACCGCTCTTTGGTGTAGTTGCTGTCGTCGGCTTCCTCACGAACTGCGCTCTCTTGTTCGTGCTGCCCAGAACAAACGTTCGCGAAGCCCCGAACGTTTTCGTCTTGAGTCTGGCCTTGGCAGACCTCCTCGCGGTTACGTTTGTCTTTCCCGTCTCGACCGCCGGCTACGCGGCGCCTTCCTATCCGTTCCACGTGGCCGTGTGCAAGATCACCGAGGGTCTCACCGATATCGCCGCGGGCGTAACGGCGTTCTCCCTGCCGGCGCTCGTCGCCTACTGCCTGCTGGACGGCCGCGAGACGACGCTGCCGAGCGGAAAGGCGAAGTGGAACGTCGCCGTTATCGTCGTCTGGACGCTGGCCGTCTTATTCGCGGTGCCGACGATGTTCTCCACGCAGATACACCCGGAGGAAATGGCGAACGTCACCACGTCGATGTGCCTGCCCAACGAGCCGATGTTTTTCGAGCAGGCGGTCGTGCTGAAATTCGCAGTGTACGTCGTGACCCCGCTCTGCGCCGTCGGGTATTTCTACGCCGTCGCTCGGGGAAACGGACTCGTCGAGGTTCGACAGAACGCGCACGATGACTTTTCGCGTGCGGCTCTAGTACTCGTGATTGTCTATGCGGTTTGCTTCGTTCCCAGTTACGTGGTCGATATTTTGAGCCAGATGTACTCTGAGCATTACAACAACGTTTGGCACGTTCTCAGCCTCGCTAGCTACTGTCTGACTCTCGTATATCGGTGTCTGAATCCAATAGCTCTTTACTACGCCAGCGTTGATTTTCGAAGGCTTTTCCATCGTCACGTGTTTTTCTGTTGTCTTTTGAGCGATCGGGGACTGGAGACGGGCGATGAACGGCCGTTGCAAGGAAGAACGTAGGTCCAGCTGTACACTAGCGCTAGACCATTAGACAGGAAATCTTGGAACACAGCAGGGCTCGCTTCCTCATGTTGCTTTTGTCTGGCTTGTTTTTGCAGGCTTATTATTATCAATTTCTGTGCTATGTTCTTTATACAAAGACCCTGTTTTTAAATAAATGTAAGTTTTCAGTATCCTTATGTACTAATATTTTTCTTGATTGGTAATTACATATCGCCTGATTGTCAATGAAAACGGATAGGTGATGTGATTAGTGTTGTTGCAATCTGGAGACTTCGTGTAGCCAACTACGGTAGTCCTTTCACCTGGTGTGTTATCTTTTATGCCCAACCGAAGGTGTTGGAAGATTCTTGCCTCCTGTATCTTTCGGATTCATTAAGTTTCGGTGGAAAATTGACGCCAACACCGATGACATGTTCTGTCCTATAATGTCCTAACGTTTTATTGCATGTCATTAGATCATCGCGCCATTGTAGATTATCCGAGCCTACAACGCTACTTTTTTGCTTGTAAATTGCCTGACATGAATGGCAACAGATCAGTAATCATGATTAATGGTTGTTGCAGTACACCAATTATACGTCATTTTTATTAGACATGTAATGCATAACAGCAATTACCTGTAATGTATCTGGTCAGTCGCGTCGTGAACATAAAGTCATGCACAACTGCGCTGTCATAATCTTTTTTAAATTACCCGAGCAATTAGTTTGGTTACGGTGCAACGCTTAATTTTTACGAGCCGATTGCAGCTGTGTGACTTTCTGTCTTCAAAACATATTTTACATTCCACTCAAAAATTTGCTTGTTTTTGGATGGAAGGAACGCTAATATTTTGTTGGTTTCCTTCTCCAATAATTGCCTTCCAGCAAGTAGCAACCAACACATTAAAAAATATCACTAACAGGAAACAATTATGTTTAAAAATCTGTTTGTTTACTCCAACAGAAATTTGAACTGCTTGAAAATATGCAGCAAACCAAAATCTTCACACAGCTATCTATATACCAGGGACTTATGGCATTAACCAGTTCATTTAATGGACCTGCAAAACAAGAGAATATTGTGTCATCTTTGTTCCACATAGCACTTCATTTTGCAATAGGAGTAAATATATGATTTTGCTGGAAAGTAGAACGCCCTATTCACTTTTCATGTAAGTGCTCAAATAGATTGAAGATAAAAATTAATTTGTTCTTAATTGCTTTAAAGTGATTGTTATCATCTGTACAGTGCTCGTGGAAAGGGAAAGTTGAGCTATTTTGAGATGCAAGTGTCATGAAGTTGTTCATGAGCTGACATTAATAGACATGAGTTGTTGAATAGTATATAATAGCGCGTAGTTGATCTCTCTATTGTAAGGGCCTGTCTGCCACCAGATTAGTTATCAGCGGTGAAGTGATAACGTGATCGAGCTATAATATTTATGAACCAAAGTTAAAAGGGGTAGCGAAGTCTTCGGAGGAGAGTCGAGAGTCTTTAGGTGGTGGGTTCCTAATTGTTTCGGAAAGGATGAGATTGGGATATAAGTACAATAATATATACAATATGTGAGTATGCTTACCAAATAGCTGGATGATGATCACAGAGCTTAATGATAAATGATATTGGTGATGAACATAATGATATTAACACACTATAATTATAATATAAACATTATTTCTAAGTTCACTTAACAGTATCAAGTCTTGAAATGCAACTGATGTTTAGAGCATGTAATATTGAGATACGGTGTGAATTTAGATATAGAGTGACTGTAAGGTAGAGCGTGTGGGGGGGGGGACCTGGGGCCGTTACTGCCCTCAAGGTTTTAAGGATAGGTTCTCCTGAAGGCTGTGAGCGCCAACCTAAGAGAGGAGGGTAGGTAAAGAGTTCGCGTGCGAGGCAAGACTCATCTCTTGGTCCAGAGAGTCTGACTTTTATGATTTCTAGGGGTGAAATTTGCGCCCACTGGAGCTAAGGGTGGTCACGGGTAAATCTTCAGATGTTGATCTAGTTATCTTAGTTCCAGAGAGGTGGCGTATGGGGGTTGTAAAATATGTAGAATGGGGTATGGTTTTGGTATCAGTGAACTATGTGTCTCGCAAGAGAGCGCTCATGGACTGATCCGTAGGGTCTAACTGGGTCGCATTCCAAAGGCATTGTGAGGGTGTCTATTGTCATTGCAGGGCTGCTACCGTACCCTTAGCTATAAGGTAGTGAAAGTTTCATGACACGAGTGACTCCACACAAACTGCCTGACTGTGATGGAACCAGCAGTGATTGAATGAGTTTAGCTTCTGAGATGAGGAAGAGTGGTTATCTGGTGAAAGTGCACTATCAAAACTAAAAACAAATTTAATTTTTACTCGCTAACATAAACAGGAATCAAAAGTGGCAAAGCTGAGTAAACGGAATGTTTTTATCAGGCCAAACGCCAAAGATTTCACAGTTCACAGATCAATATTTATCAATTTGAGTGCCTAGACTTGAAATGATTGTCTGTATCAACAGCCAGTGACCTCTGCTGTATGTAAATCGTCGTGTCCTACTCTAAAAATAATGCTGCTCAACTAACACATTAGTAACACGCTGGCCATTATGTCATTGCTCCTTCTCAATTAGATTTTAATGTGCTACAGCTGATAGTGGGAGGATGTCAGCTCTATTGTAGTGCCACAAATAGAAGTGCCGTTGTAAAAGAGAAAGTCATAAACATACTTCCTTAATGAATCAGACCTTCTGTGGTGAGTCCAACAGTAGACTCCGAGCTCTAACTGATAAGTCTAATTTATTTATTGTGCATTACCAAGGTCTCAGTGGGCGATGTTGTGCTGGCAGTGACTGTACCACGTTTTCAAGCTTTGTTGTTCACATGATTTGTGGCATGAGGCATGCTCATAGAGTGTGGTGTTGTGGTGCTGAGAGGACCAGTGCAGAGCTGGTCTGGGGACTGGCACTTCGTCAGTGCTGAGGGAACCAGTGCTGAACTGGTCTGGACTGGGACTGGAACTGCCACTGGCAATTTGCCAGTTCTGAACCAGTGCTAAACTGGTATTGGAATTTGTCAGTCTGGGGACTGGCACTGTTCTGTGAAGAGAGGGCCAGTTTTGAGCTGTTTTGAGCCTGCCATTCTTTGAGCCTGCCATTCTTTGAGCCAGACATGCCCAATTTTGGGGCTTTGACTGAATAGTCAAAGCTGAAGATGATTGTGACTTCTACACCAGTTTTATTTTTGACGCGACCATAAATTTTCGATCAGCGATTGCGCAAATGCTAGGGTAGGAAATGGCTGAAGAACGTGGAAGACCATTCAGCGGCCAAAGCTCTGCCACACCGGCGACAGCCACGATACCCTCGGCCTAGGCCCGAGCCGCAAAGCTGCCGCGATGACTCGCAACGTCGAGGCGGGCGCCAAGAAGTTCCGCAACGGCGCGCGCAACTCTCCGCCGCCGCTGCGAACGCTGGCCGCCCGCGCGACGATCCGCGCGCTGGAGTCGGCGTGCAAGGCTCCCGCGAACCTCGCGAGCACCGCCGCGCTGCGCGCCGAGTGCTGCGCCGCCATCCCGCGCTCCCTGCGCCAGAGCCTCCTGGAGGAGCTGCTGAAGAGCGGCCGCATCTACAACACGCTGCAGCTCTACGTGTTCGACGTGCTCCTCGCGCCCGACATCCGTCGCTTGTCGGTGCGGCACGTCCGCCGCTGGTACCGCAACCACTTCCTGGACGTGCTCGCTTCCGGCCGCGCGCTCGGACTCCGAGTCCTGCTCTTCGAGGACATCACGTGGCTGACGGGAACGCACGCGAGCTCCGTTCCGTTCTCGTTGGCGCTCGCCTCGCTGGCGAACCTGCGGCAGGTCTCGTTCCGGTTCGTGTGCGACGACTTGATTCTGGACACGTTGGGCCGGTCGTGTGCTTCGCTCGAAGAGGTGGACGCCAGCGGCTCGATGAGCGTGACGGACTTCGGCGCCCAGCGGCTGTGCATCAAAGGGTACACGAACCTGACGGAGGAAGCGCAGAGACGCGCGCGCAGGAAGGGGCTGTGGTGCGCCGTGAAGCGGTTCGTGCGCAGCGTGTTCTTCGACTGCTTCCTGGAGACGGCGCTCGACGATCAGACGTCGTTGCCGAGCTGGTGGCGGTCGAGCGTGATCCGGCGCGCGCGGAAGAACCCGTGCTGCGACACGCTGCGGCTCGTCAATCTGACGTCGACGAGAGTGACCGCTCTCGGGCTGGACGTCGTGCGGTCTAGTGTGCCGTCGGCGAAAGTCATTTCGACCACGCTGCTCGGTGATAAATAAATCGGTGATTTCCGTGTTACCTGTTCTGGAATGTATTTTCTGATCTAGTGATATTATCAAGCTGAAATATGTGAAACGATTTGATAGGTCTACCAAGCAGCTTGTTTGAATAAGATAAGAACATTGTTGTTTTGTTTTATCTGGATATGTTTAGTTGGCATTGAAAGTTGTTGCTAATTCTGTTCTTGAAGGTGGCTTATTTGGCTGTTATGGTAACATGTCATAAGCAGGTAAAGCTACAAGGATAATGGCCACCAGGAAGAAACCTGTTATGTGGACTTGACATTGACTGATCAGAATTCAAATGCAAATTGCTGGCAGGAAAGATATTATGTTCAAAGCTTCTGGCAAAAGGAAATCCCCAAAGGATAACTGAATATTAATCTAGTCTTATCTATTTTCTATATATATATATATATATATATATATATATATATATATATATATATCATTGATTGATCTATCACATTTTAAAATAATAATAGATAATTGATTTTATCTTGTTATCTTTCACTAGGTACAGATGTGATATTATTTGATATTTACCTGACGATGTTATTGTTTACCTTTCTGAGTGATGACCTTAGCTAGCATGCACACTTGCACTCTTCACCTTGTATGGCAGCGTGACCAAACTGGTTGATGAACCAATCCAAAGGTGCCAACTTGTGTTTACCAAATGAAGTAAATGGTGTTGAACAATGGCATCTCGCAGTCTTGTACCTTTCCTCTGTACTTTCTCCCCTGGCAGCAATTCAAGACAATAATATGTGTTGGAATAAATGAGACTTTGTGTTGATCCTGCTTCCAGAACATGAATCATAGTTAAGAGCATATGTTCGAAGTTTGAACACTTCCTCATTGGCAACAGTCAGAGCTAATATTTGTGCCTTGTCATCTACTTCTCAACAAAAGCCTGTAGCTCTGCTATCTAGAGCCCCCCTTTTTTGAAGAGTTTATTGAGTACAATATGGAACTGATATGTAGGCATTTTATGGGTACATAATCTAGAAGTAATTAAATACAGATTTGAAAATATTATGTTATTACATCATGTAATTGGCTGTGTAGATTAGAGACTACATTATTTTCTTTTTTGTTTGATTGATGGTTTGATGCACAAGATTAATGACTAAATCGTTATTCAATCATCTAAGGAAATCATATGGTAGATTCTAGAGATACGAAAAAAAGCTTGGCCCGGGACTGGTCCGACTTTCAGGCCGGGCTCGGGCAGAACTTTCAAAAAAATTTCAGGGCCGGGCACGGGCCAAGAATTTTTGATGTCGAGCCAACTAGGCCCGGCTTTCTCGGGCTTTGCGGCTTTTTCTGGCTGTTGGTAAACTTTGTTTAGATTTTTAAAATTTTCGGCATCAAAATGAACTTTGGACAATTCGATAATGCGTGATAATACCTAATGTGTCCTAATACCTAATATACCACAGTGTCCCCATGTACAGAGGTACACACTCGGAACTCTGCACCTTATCTCATTTTCACTCGTTTAGAAGAAGAGCCGTGTTTCACTCTCAAAGAAGCTATCCCCCCTGCCTCATTTCATGCATATTATTGGTGGTATGTACGTGTTCAAACCTCGTACACGCTTATCCATTTAATCGATCAATACCCATATTGTGATATTATGATATACATTATCAAAAATGACGATATTTTATCTGGGTGGTTTTGGACAAAAGTATGCGTTGAGTTAACTAGAGTTGTTAAAACTTTCAATGACTCCACCTTTTCCGAGTTGTCTTCCATAATCTGCTCTTTTTCTGGCAGTTTTCAGCTCTCACGAGCTTTCGGGCCTGTCGGGCCGGCTCAACTTTCCGGGAAAAGGTCGGGCCGATTCGGGCCTCCAAAAAAATCTAGTCTCTCGGGCCGGGCCGACGATAATTAAAAATCGCATCCCTTGTAGATTCATCTAGAATCTGAGAAGGAAAATGAAATGTATAATATATCACTAGGTATTAGAAATTCAATTTCAAACATATTATTAAGATCAGAATTAAATAGGGACATGATAACTAGTAACGATCGAACATGTTTACAACTGAAATCCATAGAGACTATATGCCAGGCAAGCAGAAATATCTCAAAAAGTAAATTTCATACAAATTAAATTAGTTACTGTTTTTATATGCAAGACTCATGCCAGTTAGCTATCTAAATCACCTATATTAATTCAACAAACGCACCTTCTATGCCCCCTTTTAGGACATAGGCCATTCTTAGGACCACAAGTCAAAACTCATCTAAAAACTCATGAAATCACGGCTCTGACCCGCTTTTCCATTCCATCCCTTTACCCAAACAAACAATGATTCAGCTACAGTTTTAAACAACATTTCACTACCAGCCTTGGCATGTTCTGTAGCCCCATACCTTCCCTGACACCCTACACACACGATAACTTCTCAACCCCGCGCCGTCCTCCCAATTCCAGGCGCCGGTGTTCAACGACGTGACCCGCGCCATCCTCGAAGACATCTTCCTGATCCGACGGCTGCAGACGATGCAGGAGTTCTTCGCGCTCTGCTGCCAGATGGCGCTCAACACGACGGTCATCCACGACGACGACCGGCTGATGAAGCCGATCCGACGGTACACTGCCGACTTCGTCAGTCGGCGGCTGCTGGGCGTCACTTCGCAGACGCTCGCGTTGGCGCTCTGTCTGCTGCTGCAGCGGATCGGGCTCAACGTTTCTGGTGAGACTTTACGCTTTCGTGTCAAACCGATCTGTGCTACGGTGACCTCATGGTCCATACATTGCGGGACCTTGAATGATCATTTGGTCACTCGTGTTTTTATTTGTCATCTTTATTTGTCATCTTTTTTGACCTGAATGTTTTTTAAGTCTAGAAATAAAGTTCTGAACTCAAATGGTCTCCTATCTTGGGACTAGACAATGAGTAGTTTACTCTGAAATGGAGGACTACAGTTCCAGAGTCAAACACTGATTTGCCCACATAATGATTGACTCTGGAACTGTAGTTGGCCATTCTCTCATCCTATTTGTCCAAATGATTTACTAAACAGTAGCAAAATATTTATTTCCTTACAAAGCACTAGTCTATTTTAAGTTTAACAGCAACATAATTTTCATGGAATTTTCGATTGCACTTTCAAAAATAGTATTACGGCTGTCTAGGAACCCTTCTTCGGCAGGATTATTTCAATGAAGGAGTAATAAACATTTGTTATTTTGTTCATGCTGTCAACATCAATCGAGTTATCACCATTAAAAAAGTTCTTAGTGTATTTTATAAAACGACAGGAAACCACTGAGACCTTATTTATTGTTCAAAACCCAGTTTGAAATAATTGTTTCCAAATCCATGCACACATAAACACTTTCCACTTCTCCTTTGCCACGTTCAAAGTGCAGTTAACGAACAGCTCACTGCTGGTAACGTAGCAATCGTTGGACGTGTAACGAGACGTTTCCTTTGCCACGTTCAAAGTGCAGTTAACGAACAGCTCACTGCTGGTAACGTAGCAATCGTTGGACGTGTAACGAGACGTTTCCTCCGCGCCGTTTCCAGTGGAAGTGGAGCAACGCGACGTCGGCGCCGAGAGCAAGGTCTCGCTGGAGGAGCTGTGCCGCAAGGCGGTGGACGTGTGCCTCAAGTCGGGCGCGTTCGGCAACGCGGTGCTGGCGCAGGCGTCCGGTCTGACGAGCGGCCTGGAGGCGACGTGGCGCCGCAAGGAGGCCGCACGCCGCGTCCAGCAGGAGATGGAGGCGCGGCGGTCCACGCTCAAGCGGCTACACTATCAGCTGACCGCGTACCACTGGCTGCACGAGGACAGTCTGGTCTCGGCGCCGGCCGGTTCGCACGCCATGGTGCTAGTCAGTGAGTGGCCGCTTTCGTTGGGCTCGCGTGGTTTGCTAAGGACCTGAGGGTCTGGAAACCATCTGGGTTACCTACTTGTAGTAATTATCACCTTGTTGTTGAATTGTCCATCTATTCACTAGTATGAAGCCAAATAATGTTTCACAAAGACCCAAAAATGTCAGGACTAGATTCGTTTGAAATATGTCCGTGATGCCCTGTAGAAAATATGCAAAAAATCAATGTTTAGCCAGGGCATCATAATTGCATGAATTCTGGCACTCGAAACATATTGCTTGTTGGCAAATTTCTTAAATAGTAACACACTTCAAATATCACCAGCCTTCTTTCAACAGAAACTAAACATTTCAAATGCAGCATGAATTAATATCTTGGAAATTCTGAATTGTTGAACACCGAAGATGAAGTATGTAACTGTTAATTGGTAACTCTGCTGCCAATCTTTGGGAACATTTGGTTGGTAAACCACCGATTACTAATGAATGAATAAATCACTTGGCTTCTTTTTCCCTCTGAACCCCATCGTTCATCACAATTAACCGTTTCATAGATATTCAAATTAATCGCCGTGAAACGACCAAAGCCGTGCGTATCAGTCGAAGCGCTAACCGATCCGTTCCTGTTCCAGACCGGCCGGCGTTCATGCTGGAGATGCGCCAGACGTGCTCGGCACTTCTCTCCCTGCAGCCGCGCATCGCCGAGGCGCTGAAACAGCAGTCGGCGCTGGTGGTGAGCGTGGAGCAGCGCCTCAAGTGGGCGGCCGGCGCAAACCCGGCGCTCATGGAAGTGCTGGCGGCGTTCGAGTCGGCGCTGGCGGCGCGCAACGCGAGACTCGCCGCCGAGCAGCGCGTGGCTGTCGACGTCGGTCACGTGTGCACCGTGCTGTTGCACCACGAGGCGCTGAGGACGAGGACCTCGGAAGGCGTCGGCAACGACAACGCCTTCATGCAGGTGAGATTCGAGACGACCGGAGGTTTGACCTGCGAATGTCGCATGGAATTGTGTTCATTTTGCATGGTGAATGGTGTCTGATTCTCATTTAGGTCATTGAACAATGAGAACCAATAAAAATTTGCGTTGATTTTGATGGGCTCTTAGCTCATATTGGAACAACAGGTAGACTTTTAAAGCACTGTTGTTGCAAACATCAATCCATAGTCCACATCTTTATACGTATAACAATTGTGTGTTATTATTAAAGGCCTTATCTCATCTGAACAAAGATTTGAACTGAACAAAGAACAAAGACAGATTTTTTTTATTTTTATAACCCATTCAGAAGCATAAAACTTTGTTTTTAGTACAACAATAGGTAGCTGTTTGTCTAATCGTTCCAATTTCGAAATAGAATTTCAAAATTGTTATGATAATTCACTATTTTGATATTGCGAAGTGATCATTGTAAAAAGTTGCTTCCGAAAGTTAGAAGCGAATCGCTGCCGAGGGAAGGTATTTGCGGCCGAAGACTAGCTGCAGCGCCCAAATCGCCTTGGGCGCCTTGCTAACGTTGTCCCTCGATGCCCCGGCAGCTGATTGGCCAGTGCGAGGCGAGCTGCGTGCTGGCGGCAGGCTACGACCAGAGCGTGACGGCCGTCGAAGAGAGTCTCGTGCAGCTGCTGCCTCCCGAGGGCAACGTCGACAACGTCTGGATCCAGAACGTCGAGCGGCTCATCGCAGGTACGGCCAGCCGCCATGTCTATGCACAAAACTTTACTAGTGTCATCAGGTTTGAATATTCTTTGTTCCATTCATTCATGAATTGGGACAAAATATTTGTCTGCATGGTGTCAAAGTAATGGAAAACTGCAAAAAAATCGGGCATCTCAAATCTCATGCATTTTTTAAATTTCTTTCACTTTCCCCCCCCCCCCCCCCATCTTTGGCACACACTTCTAAAACTGAACAGCTTGCCTTGAACTTTGGTTCAATGGATTTGGCCAGCAAGCCAAATTTCTTGCCGATCCCTGGTACAGACAGTTCCCATGGATGTATAAGTTTTTTCTTATTTTTTTACGAACATTAAATTGGTGTAGTGTAGTGCGGTTTTGCTCTGGTTTGAGTGACTTTTGGTCCTAAAAAGGACCGTGGACTTCAGGACACAGTCCTGAAGACATTTCGAACATTAAATTGTTTGTAAAGATTGTTTAGAAGCCAGCGTATTTCAGAGCTCATCTATCGTCGTCAAAGCCTTTTGCTTTCCACTTGGTTGTGCTAACTCCCCTCGACCTCGTCGTTCAGGCACGGTCAAGTCGCTGCAGCAGCAGATGTCGGCGCTGCAGACGGCGCTGGCGGCGGCGCACGACTCTGCGCACAACGCGGTGTCCAACGTGCACTCGCTGTTCAACACGCACCACAAACTGATGGCCGACGTGCGCAACCTCGTCAAGGCCATGCTCAAGGTCGGTGTCGATCCCTTCGTGTGCCCTTCGTGTCTGGATTCGGTGTTCAATGTGTTTTCAGCCAATCAGATTCAATTTCCTGTTCACTCGTGTGTTCTTTGCTCAACAACTACGTCCTCCTTTATTACAATTTTCTAAGACTCAAGTCTGCTTTTCCTATCTTGAGCACTGGTTTTCAAAAATATGTATTTCCAACTGTGGTTTGATTTTGAATCCTAAATAATACCTTACAAATTTTTAACTAAATGAAACTTAATTAAGGCTCGAGCACAGTTCCGATAGTAAATTTTTTGAAGAGTTGACTCAAACTTGGTACAACCCTAAGTAGATGTAAGCAGTGTAAAATTGTCCAAGACTTCTTGTCTTGATTCTTTCAAATGGGGTGACCAAAGTCGAAAATTGATCATGAAAAGTTTTTGAAACAGACCAAAAGTTGCCGAGTTCTCACGGCAGCACCGTTTAAGTTATCATTTCAATATTTTAGTATGTTGTAGACAAAAGATGTAATTAAGGGTGAACATGGCCCTTTTTCCCCAATTGTTCTTTGCACTTTTGTTTACAATGGCTCTAAAAAGTGAAAAAAATTAAGAGTTTTGGGGTATGTTCTAGCATTCCAGGGAAAAATTTTCAAAAAATGCCATATTTACGTAGTTTGTCTACAACATACTGAAATATTGAAATGATAACTTCAATGATGTGGCCTTGAGAACTCCGCAACTTTTGCTCTAAAAGCCACTTTCTGGCTAACTGAACTGTCCCCTTAAGCATTCAAAACCCAGATTGAAATAGTTATTAGATAGACGACCATTTGTTGCACTTTATCCCCATCGCGTCCTCCCCGCTAATCGCGCGATTGCCCGCCGCAGTACGAAGAGCCCGACCGTCCTGGCCTGTCCGAGTTCTGGGCCAAGTACCGCGCGTATGCCGACGACTTTGCGGCTCTTCTGCGCGAACTGGCCGCCGACCGGCGCGATGCCGACGCTGCCGCGGCCACGCACCAACATCTGGCGCAGCTGCGGCTGTTTCGCGTCGCCACCGCGTGGATCTACCAGGTACGACTTGCGAGGCAAACGAGCGAATTGGCTTGCGGCCAGGGAAACTGATCCTTGTTTTGACGTTTTGACGTTTTCGTCGTTTGTTTTAACGGATTTTAACAGCTTTTTTCATTTAGGACGAAGATGTAACTAGTAGGTAGTTAAAATTTGCTACCTTATTTATTGCAATAGCCTTTTTAGACTATGTAAACACAAAATGGTAAACCCATACACCAGACTTTTTTCCTTGAAGATTTAAAACTTTTATTTCTTCTAAGACCTCGGGCTGTCAATGACTAGAGGAATGCCGCTCTGAAGGTTGAAGTTGACATGTTAGTGGTGATCAAGGCTTCCCCTACCGGAGAAGATAGTTTTGTCTCTAGACATTGTTTGTCTTTCTCCTTTGCAACGCGACGTGCCTGATAGCGCAGAGGCGGAATCGGACAGCTGTGATCTGAACTCGGTATATCTGTCAAGAAGTAAAAATTAGAGTAATAAAGATACGCCGCCGAAATCACTAAATCGAATGAGCACTCCGTGTCGACTTTCCGCGAGCATTCGGGCTTGCATTTGTCAACCAGGCTCTTAGGGAAGTATCCAGTAGGGCACGTAGCATCGATGTCAAATTGTATCCCCGAATGTTTCTCCGTGTACTCGTTTTCCAGCGGATTTTGGTACCTGTACCAGTAGCTATTTCCATTCTCTATGTCAAACGATGCCATATGATTATCCTTGGGGATCATATGGGCAGGATAAACGTAACCTGTGACACTTTTGTATCGTTGCCTGTGTTCTTTGTGCAGAAATCGTTGGTTAATTAGTGTCACCATCTCTCGGATGAAATGAACGAGGTCATCAAGTCGCAGCGCCAGCGGACGCTCAGTGTGCCAGCAAGGAGGCTTGTACGCACGAAACCAACTTTTGTTCGCCGTGTACCGCACGCGAACGCGCGATCTATCTCCGTCCGTTACAATCCTGGCTTCGTTGCAAGTGACGTCCTTACAAATCTCCAGCAGGGAAAGAATCGCCACGCCATCATACATGTCCTTGCCGTTCGCATTCCCGAACATGCTGTCGGGAATTCGCAACAGATCTTTCTGGAGCATAAGTCCGAGCGAACAATCTAACAGAGATAGCCGTTGCAGCATAAGGTCTCCCTCGATGGAACTACACTGGTTTTCTCGGATCGGTTCAAAGTCCTGCATGAATGTTTGAAGAACTGCGACGTATTCAGTGTCTGGATAGCGTACGTCTGCGCCGACGTTTCCGTGAAGCACAGACAGCGCATTGTTCCACACGAGCGCTTTGAATGCCGCTAACGTCGCCGCTATCGACTCGAGGACGTGGATGCGGTAGGATAGGTTCAGCGTCGGGACCGGACTCGTTGCAGGGACACTGCTTTCCGACAGCACCCACTCGTATTGGCTCGTCGCGATGACGACCGCGGCGGCTACGTCTCCCTGTTAACGGGTGCAATCATTTGCTTTGAAAATATTGTCCAGGAACATACAGTCATTGACTGAATTCCACAACAACCACGGTACAACAATCACAGGCCATCACCTATAGGAAATGGTTTCCGTAATGCTACAGTAAGAAACTTTCTTCCTTTTTCGAGGATCAGATTGTTGCATTTTATAACGGCAGGAAATCACCCAATGGCAAGGCTTGCTCTGTGGTAACCTGTTTACCAGCTTTAGAATCTTACTTGAAACTTAATGAAGTCCCTTCGGAGAATGCCTACACAGACTCTTTCGAACCGAGGACAAACTTCGCTCAGCGACTCGATCACGTTGTTTGTCCCAGCCTTGAGAATTATCTCTGTCAACAGTTCGTCAGGGAGGTCCATCAGCTCGGTCTCGGGAACGCTCTCCGAAACTTTGTTCCGGCCAAAGCAGATTTCCGCAGCCATCGTGGGGCTATTTTATTGCTATGGATCGCTGTCCAGCGCTATCTTTCTATGTTGCTGATCTATTGTTTTGGGTTTCTATGGCTTTAACAAACGAAACGAACAATAATGTGATTGTTGTTGAACACAGCCATGCCAGTGTTTGCCGTGCCTCGTACTGACCGAGCGCTGTGTCTTGCGCAGGAGCTGCTCGCGCTGGGCAAGCCGACGACCGTGGCGCCCCCGACGGACGAATCGCGCCGCCGACCGCCGCTGCTGCGCCAGGAGAGTGTTTGTCTCTCGCCGCGCAAGGGCGTGCCCGAGGTCAAGAAGACTACGCGCGACCCCCACACCGGCAAAGGTACGCTTTGTTTTGAGTCGGAAGCCACGCAACTGTTTTTGTGTGGATGGAAGATGATCCTAGCTTTATATTTTCTCAGACTCCAACTTCATTCTCAGCCACGTGGCAGTAGACCTTCATTACAGTTTTGACGTGCTCCTCTAGTGCAAGGATGTCCTGGTTGCATACAGCTTCCTACATAACATGAAAAGATTCATAACTTGAGTGCCTTTGCAACTGAATATTCAGTAAACCAAGTACTGGGAGCTGTAGGGAGCCCCACAATATTCTTCCAGCAATCCCCTTGCTACAAGCTAACTAGATATGAATACATTATAAGATACTTTTCACTTGCACTTACAATCGTCGCTGTAGGCACCCTAGAATTAATTTCAGTTTGGCACTTTATGGGGATCTCATATTATAGAGTACCGTGTCCATACCAAAGAGTCGAATGATTAAGTTTTTATCATGTTCGAATATTCGAATTTTAAAAAGCTACTGATATCTCAAGGAAAATCTATTAATTTATTACATATTACCAGAGCCCTGCTTTTATGGTGAATTAAAAAGCCAAATTTCGTTTTTAAATTTCCCAAAAGCGGTGAATAAGCGGTGAATTACCAAAAATTTCTATACATGCGGCAAAATCGAATATTTTTTTGAAAAACGTCCAAAAAGCGACAATTAGATCTACTAATTTGTCAACTCGTTCAGGAATACATATAGGTTGACTGTAAAAAGCCTATCTAATGAAGTAAATAAAAGTAGTTTGTATTTGCAGTAGCTACATATGTTTTTATTGTCAACATAACATCACTTATTATGTCACTATGTCACAATGTATTGTATTGACCAACTGTATGGGCCTTCGTTAACATTTAAATATTTACAAAATACCAACATATATTGTAGACGCTACATAAAAAAAGAAATTACTATGCTATTTTAGGCCCTACATTAATTTACATCACCGAACTGCAACATGCAGCTAGTGACGATATTCTCAGCTTTCATGGTGGTCCTACGATCTGTCACAACTAAGCTGTATCTTGAAAAGTACCTTTCGGAATCGGCATTGGATATTGGCAGCCACATGGCTTGCAAACACTTCTTTGCAAAATTGCAAAAGACAACCTGAGAGGTTAGCCCCAACAGCACATTTTCAACAAGAATGCCAACATCGCTATCTTCGGCCAAATCCTTGCATTTTTTGGACAACTCGCTGTACATCAGCAATAAATCACCCTCAAAATTGTGGAAAAAAGGCAACATTAGAAATTGCTTCTTTACTTGGTCCAAGTTCAAGTTGTGCCTACTGAGAATGTTGGAGGGGTCAAAGAGGTAACTTAGGGCTTGGAGGACACGCACTTCTTCAAACAACTTGTTTGCACCGGAACTGTCTACGTACTTCGAAAGCTTCATGTGGGCTTTGGATCCACAAAGCTTTAGCTTTAAAACAATATCCGCTTGCTTGGACACAGAAATTTCACTTAATACACTTTTAACTTTGTCACCAAAGTGCCCCTTGCTTACAAGATCACATTTGGTTAACACAGCATCTAATCTAGAAAATAGAATGTGAGCCTTTGGAGCGCACTTTGCCTGGAACTCCAGGATCGGTTGCGTGATAACTGAACAGTTCTCTCGTACAAACATAGCCTGGACTTGAACACAATTGAAGAAGTCTGGCATCAAGAGTTCCAGGAGACTTGTACCCTGTGCAGATAAAGTTTCCTTGCGAGCTTCCAGGAAACTTTTGATGGCCTTCAAATACTCACTAAGATAGTCCACTGAGTTGAACCAACTCGACCACCGTGTCAACACTGGAATTGGGTACAGATTGGGGGCAAGGTCAGGGAAGAACTGTTGAAGATGGATCTTGTACTCTCTCTTCAATTTTCTTGCGTTCCGGAAAACTCCCTTTAGCTTTGCTACGACGTTGTTGAGCTCGCTCAAAGTTGACTGCCATATTTCCCCGACGAGGTTTAACTTGTGGCACCAACAGGTGAAGGGTATGAATTGATCCCCAAAAACCGTTTTAAGAGTGCTCGCACACAAAATCATGTACGGTGCACTGTCGGTGCAAATACCATACACGTCTGAGTAGCTGATGCCCAGATCGCGCACTGTGTCCAGAATTGCCCTCACGCAGTTCGTCGAGTTTGCAGCATCAAGGAAGCTGCATGATCCCAAATACAGCTGCTGTGTAGTGCTGCCTTGGACGGTCCCCAACAGAACAGCAAAGACACAGTTTCCATTGCGATCTGTCGTCTCGTCGCAGAAAATAAGCACCGGCTTGCCCTCTAGATGGGCCTTAATCTCTTCCTTGACGGCTGCCCCGCACCTGGGAACGTACTCCCGACGTAGCTGGTTGGCACTGGGAAGGTCGCCGGAACCTTTTACGTATTTCCCCATCCACGACTTGACGGCGGGATGGTCCATCTTTTCAATGGGAATGTTTGCCTGTAAACAAGAAAATTTTACATTTCAGTCAGATTGTATTTAGGCCTACTCCTCTTTTTTTAACAGTGTATTAAAATATATAGAGGTAAGCCCTATTTAGCCTATTTTACAAACAAAAAGCCTGTTAGCCTTTCATAGGGCCTAGTATCAGTAGAACAACGTAATAAAGCTAGAAACTTCAGTGAAATTCTTACCTTCAGCAGCATTGTAGTCGTGTCCATAATGAATTCACTTTTTTGCTCTTTCGCCTTCTGCTGGTTACCTAAGGCACTAACGATGGATGTTTGCAATGTAGGCCTAGATGTTGGCGGGTTCGTTTTCAGTGAAATATGGTTTTTTGAAGTTACATGTTTCTCACACGAATCTTTGCGCGACCACTCCACCCTAACATTACAAATTTTACACATGATTACATCCCGGTCATGAACGTAAAATCCATCCTTTTTATATTCGAGCGCTCTTGATGCCACACTAACATCCTTCCCTCGTCGACCCATTCTTCAATTCAATCACTGCAATAAAAATCTTCTCTAAAACTTGCAAGATGTGGTGTGAAATTAACAAAAACAAAGGTGCGAGAAATGCTCAAATGGGCTAGGCGGATGCGGTGGATGGCGTCTAAGAGGCTAGCTGCCACGACTCACTTCATAGCCATGTTACCCAATAGCAGCGTTCCGATGGCAAGCAACAATGAGCTAGATAACGGTCCTGACCTTGGTTTTTCCCATGCGGCGTCAGCGTGTCGAATAAGCAGAAAGTAGTAGTCATGAACGAAAACAAGGGACCTCCGAAAATAAAAAATGTGATTTTCAAACTTTAAACGTTTATTTTTCAATTTTTCAAAATATTACGGCGAATGCCGAAAATCACGAATTACGCGTGAATATCGCGGACATCGTTAAAAATCGCAAAATATCGCGCTAAAATGCCGATTTCGCGAATTATCGCGACAATTCTGAGCACATATCTGCAATCAGATTAACCTGCAGCGTAAACATCTGAAAGAAAAAATGACCTTTTCTACATTCGCGAATTATCGCGATCTCCACAAACGCAGGGCTCTGCATATTACATAGTTTTTTACTTTGACGTAGTTAGACTTTTGTGTCTCACTTGAAGTATTTTACCTTTTTATTTTTCACCAACAAATTCTCAGGCGCAAAATGACCAAGAGGTTGGGGCACCTTAAAACCCCATTATTCATTCGTCAAATGGTACTGTGCTTGGAAGTCCACTAGGCTGTGGTAATGTCAGGCTAACACGACTGTACAGTTCTCGCTCCCATGACATATGACCTGGTGTGACCGTACGGGTCATACCAACCTACTATTGATGTTCTGACTGTAAGTTATATTTGTGCTAGTACATTTTTTTCTAAATTGCCAAGCCTTATAAATAATTACCCCTTGAACAGTCAAGTGGTCCAAGCAAATTCTTCGTTTTTTAAGATTGATGCTTAATTTGACGTTACCGATGCTCGAATTTGTATAATCTCGCAGTGGTGCACGAATGTTGTTCGATTGTACATTTCTAGACATCAGCTCAAACGTATAGTCTTGGATCAGCTAATTAGGGGAGTGTGTCAATATGACATTAACATAGGTACTTCAGGTCGAGTAAAAGCTGACTTGGACCACTTGGCTTATGAACGACTCAAGTAGAGTCTTGGAGCCGCGACAGGACCTGTCCGTGATGGGGCCGATCGTGACGTCCGCGTGTTTGTTTGCAGCGGTGCAGGAGCGCAACTCGTACGCGGTGGGCGTTTGGCGCCGGGTCCGCACAAAGTTCGAGGGCCGCGACCCCGACCTTGGCCGCAAAGTCTCCAACCAGGAGCAGGTGAGTTGCGTCGGCGGCTTCTAACTCACATGAATTCATTTTTGTAATGTCCTCTTCGAGCCGATGGCATGATCGTAGCGATGCATTGATCACTGATACTTTTCACCGCTTACGAATGTAAGTCCGACTCTGTTCCTAAAGTCTGGCCCGAACCCGACAGGTGGACTACGTGATCCGCGAGGCGACCAGCATGGACAACCTGTCGCTGCTGTACGAGGGGTGGACGCCGTGGGTGTGAGGGCCAGGCGCCCGCTAGCCGCGGCTAGCGCAGAGATCCACGCAGTCGAGACCCACTCGGTGGAGGGCGGACGCAGAGCGCCGCGCGCGCGCAAAGGCGGCGGCGACGGTGGCGGGGAGCCACGCGAGGCGCGGGAGGCGGGGCCGGGTCGCGCGGCGGCGGCACGACAACACGCGGGCCGCGCGACCACCGGCCCCGCGCGACATCGGCCGACGACGACGCGGTCGCGGCCGGTCGGTCACATCCGGACGGAGGGGATCTGACGTGTTCTGATCTGTTGGTCTTTTGCTTTTTTTTCGGCGATGTTTCGATCCGAGGTGGAAATTTTAGAAAACTAAAAGTTCGTCTGTGCGACGCAAAATCTTAGTGCTACCTCTCTTTTTGGGTTTTTTTTTCTGATCGCTTATTTCGCTGTTGCGCTTCTGGGGTGTGATTGTTCCGGCTAAGTCGAGCGATTTCCGCTCAATCGATCATTTTCTCTCGCCGTCGAGAGCCGCAACTCCTCCATTGTTGCATTCTGAGAGCGAGAGGCACATTTGCTGTCCTCCGTGTGACAATCGTCACGGAAACAGGTAGGGAAGTGAAAACGGTATCTAATACATCTTTTATGTTATTTACTTCATTAGAGAGCTTTTATGTTTTCTCGCAGTTTTGTAAGTTGTCGAGTCCATCCTACCAGCGCGCTATCTTGCTATCTAACTAGTCGTCCTTATGAAAGAGCTGCAGATTAAAATTGCGAAATTTTTTATCATCAATCATCATTCAAATGTCGCAGTCTAAGTATTTTGGGCACTAACGCCATTGGTATCTCGTACTACTTTCCTAGTAGTGTTTTGTCGGTATACTGTATTGCTTATGCTTTCCTGTTAAAATAAAATTTATTTCGATATTTTGCAGGCTTATTTCATCTTCATTGTTGGTGTTCGATTGATATAATATGTTCCCTTGTCTGTTGGCATTGTTTCCCCGTTATGAACGCTGTCCTAACCGCCGAGTCTTATCAAACGCAATTAGAACGTGGGTGAAGTTTCTAGTAGATTTAAACGTTAACGGCAAGCCATAAGCAACCCAGCAAAAAAACCTGGGCGCTCTCGCAGTCTATTCAAGAATTTGTTCATCCACTAGCTAATAGGAGGCGCTAGGTGTGTTACAGCTAGTGGATGGATGAATATATTTTTTAAATGCAAATCAAACACAACTCATATTTTACTTTTCTCTGTCACTAATCATGGATCCCAGTTAGCTCAGTGGTAGGGTGCTGGGATGGCAGCTGGGCGGACCTGGTTCAAATCCGCTCGACTCCATTCGAGTTTGTATTTTGAAATATTGAATATTTCAGAATAGAAACACGACTTATATATCTTATTTCTTCACAGACATGCATACTCCCTAGTAGCCTAGTTGGTTAAGGCACCACTAGCATGGCAGTGAGAGCGTCCAGGTGATCCTGGTTCGATACCGCTTACAGTCGCAAACGGCCGTGAGCTTTTGTCTGATCTCTGTTGGCGCACGTTGAATCGTCAGTACACTCTGTGTCCTGCGTCCGTCGCTGCAGAGCTCTCAGTCAATCTCCGGCCGTCCCCATTGGGGCTCGACTCCGGACGGTGCCGTCCGTCGCGGGTGTATCGGACTCCTCAGGAGTCCCAAGGAACCCAGACACCCGGGGCCTCACTGCCAGACTAGTGACTAGGGAGTATTTTGGCCAGCGGCTTGAAAGGTATTTTGGCGGGAATCTTTTGGGCGAGTATTAAAGATTCTACCTACGCCCCACACCCCGCCAAACCCCGCGATTTTTTAACATATAGATCTCTGGGTTCGGAACAGTCCCGAGTGTTTACCACCATATACTTGATAATGTAACTTCAGAGTCAGGCAGCACTCTCTGTTGGCAAGTCTGGTACTACACTTTTGGACTTGTGATAAAATTGACATCAAATCAATTAGCTTCAGTTCAGTGATTGACTACCAGGGCGACTGCAGCACGGAAATTAATTTCCACGAGCAGTCCATCCTAGTTCCAAAAACGAACTTGGGCTGAGATCGAATCGTCGCCACCGGATAGCGAGTCGAGCAAGTTAACCACCAGGCCACACTCGCTTCTGAAGAACAATGAGTTACATGTCGTATATATTATGAAGTATTTAAAAAAATCGTTTGGCAATTGATCCCCTCACTCCTCTTACTGTATGATTGCAAACTCTCTTTGACGTCACGCTATGGAGCTACACCAAGTATTATCAAGATATTTACAGCAACGTCAAAGACATACGATAAATTACATCTCAGGTCTGAGAGTGTCATTGGCTATTGGGCAGCATTTGCTTCCGCAGCGGACGCAACCCAGGGCAGGCCTGGGTGCAATCGATCCCTTTACTCCTCTCACTTCGGTATAAACGTAGCATTTCACAGATAAAATTACGATTTAACTATGATAATATATTGTATCCCGTCACGCTGCTGACACAGAACTATTCCAAATAGCGTATATAGATAATCAAGGTAAGCTATGGGGCACCATTAATTGCTACTACAGTTAACACAGCCCACGGCAATCAGAGTTGAAAAACGCACTAACGCGACTTGGAAAATTCACCAGTAAAATGTCCCTCTCGACGCAGACCTCAGCTACGCAAAGCATCACGACTGGCCGCACCGCATCGGCATCTTGGCGGCGGAAAGCCGAGCCAACGCTGCTGCGATACATCGCAAGCACGCAGCCAGCAGACTTCGATAGCGAAACGCCACTTCGGGGTCCTGGGGAGGCCCAAAACCAAGGCCCAAAAATTGTCCCAAGCCACAGAAAGCCATCTAACCGCACATGGGGTTCGGGCCGCGCCAGCGGGGACCGGCCGCTGAAGCACTTTTGGAGCGACATCGAGGCCCTAGTCTTTGGATGATTGACTAGAACCGTATCGAGTGTTAGTGCTTGCGCATTCTACTGCGCAGAGCATGGCAACGTGATAGCGAATGATGTCACTAAAAATCAATCTAACGCAATGTCGCTTCGTATCCGAACGGGCAGCATGCCAATCTGATAAACCCAAAGACCTCGGTTCGAAAACGGGACCGGCATGGCTGAACGCATTTCTTTTTTATTCTGTTTTTTTTTTTAAAGTTCTTCGTCCAATTAATTTAGACAAAATGGCTTTTTAATATGCGTAACGCCTGCAAGTTGGTTTGGCACTGCTAAAGAGGAAAATGGACTCGTTTAGGAGTTATTCTATTTTCAGGCCGATTTTTCCAGTGAAGGTAGTTTTGGAAAGAGTCCCCAAACTAATTGTGGGCTCGAGGCTATTTTTGGAGTAAATCAGAGCAAAGAAGCTCATTGCCGAGCATCAGGCCGAGAACGCCCTGTCCAAAAGCGCAATGAGCTTCATGGACTGGGGTGCGATTGTGTAACTTTGTGGTTTCAAAACCATTCGTTTTCAATATCACGACCTATGGTTTAACACGGGCAGTGATTTGAAATCGAGTGATTTCGAGCCAAATCGGACGAAATAAATTTACACAATCGCACCCCAAGTCTCGCATGCAGGCGGCATGGATGATGGATCGCATGTGTCGTGGATCGAGTTAGACCCGGATGGGTTCTGTGGCTCCTCGTGGTGGCGAGGAAATGGCGGCGTCCAACTGTCCAGTTCTCTCCACCGACATTGACACGTGATCAAATGGTCAACTCGATTCGTCTTCACAAACGACTCGAATAATGAGCCTCGTGTCGGTGGTAGGTCCAGCCATGGGCCTGCACGAACGACGCCCGCCTTGCGACGCCGACGCCGATGGTCGCTGCAGAGAAGTCTTGTACTGCCGACGAAAACCCCGGAAAACTGTAATCGATTCAATTTTTATACTGTATTCAACTCTTGAGCTCCTTAAGAAAATTGTACATGGAAATCTCTTTTAACTCCGGTTAAACACAAATATTTAGACTTAAACATGCCATGCCATGCCAATGGCAAATTATTCTGTATAAAGTGCAAGATATTAGACTATTAAAATAAAAAATTCTTATGCACCTTGTAGCCTTGCTTTCCCAAGTCGATCTACCGCAAACCGCATCAACCGGTACCGCATCAACCGGTACCGCATCAACCGGTACCGCACCAACCGCACTATCGAGGTTATACGTATCTGGAATGCACAGATTCAAAAACCAAAAAGATTGTAACAAGTCGATCAAGTTTTGTATGCATTAGCAATTAACCCATGAAACAGGTATAATAAGTGTTGTTTTAGGCGCGAAATGAGTCCTGTTGTTTGTTGTTGTGTTGTTGATGAGCGTAGCGAGCGAAGCGAAGTTGTCTTTAGAAACCATCAAAACATCACAGCAGATTTTTTGACTTGAAGTTGACTTCAAGATTTGACAGATATTAGAAATGTTTTCAATTTCGTGCATGCAAGTTCTTGAAAGTAAGTCCGCGGCAGAAATATATCTCCAACGGTCCAACCTTATAAAAACCCTTGGGCATGAGCTGCATCTATGTATTTACATGCACATTGCTCAATTACCTCAAAATGAGCATATTTCCGCTAACCGACAGCTCGGACAGAAACAAAGAAAGGTCAGAATCGTTTACATTTTCAAGTGATCAGAATTTTTGAGAAAGCAATGGTCCGGCTTGCTGCTCCATGATTCTTATATGCTTTTTGTCTCAATCTTTTTATGCGCTATTATACAAACCGCTACGCTCATCTGCAACGCAACACAAATTGCGTTCGCCCTAGTTATAATGGATCCCTGAACATGTTATGCATAGGCAACCAATGGTACACATTAGCATACCACCAAGCCTACACACAAGGCGACCAGCGCTCGTCCTGAAGAAAATTAATAATCGTTCAAAAACGCTAAATATCTGACAATAATCTGGCTTTTAGTATCAGGCGCTCAGACGAGACAGTGGTAATGTCCCGCTGTGACGTCGCCAGCCAAGTGATTTGATCGATCCTCCCCCTCTGTATTGATCGACTAAAGCTGGGCTCCCATTGGCTGCTTGGCTTTGGAGTCGTAGACATGTATACTGATAAGGCAATGGCGGCGAAGGTTTCTGACTTGCCTGAACGAACGAAGAGAGTCAGGGTTGTAATTTGAGGGAAGCAGGCACACCCTCGGGCTCAGGGGAGCCTCGCGGAGGCCAAAGTTGAACCGAAAAAAAGAGGTGGTGACCTTTTTTTAAGGGAATGGACTTTGGGAATCTAGAGCGTTTTCCCAGTACAAAGCTTTCAAAACATTCATTACTTAAAGAAACGCCATAGGCCTTCATTTCTCGGTTCAACTTTGACACTAAATTGGCAACTGCATGGTGGGGGTAGGGGCATCGCATTTTTTTTTGCTTTGAGGCCTCCGATTTGAAGTTACGCCACTATTAAAAGTATACTTTAATCGCTGTAACCGAATGTCCTGCACGAGTTCATCTACAGCTGATGACAAGAGTCCTGCACTTTTAGCATTAATTTTAAACCCACATTTTGACTAAATATTTAATGCTCGGGTAAAAATTTCAACCTAAATTGGATGAAATTTCAGCTACTGCTGGTATATAAGAATTAGTGCCTTAGGACCCTTAAATGCTATACAGTGCATGCTCTTATAGCATTAATTTTCAACCCAAAAATAGAAGAATTTCAATTACTAGGTTTAAATTCCATCCTGAAGAGGATTATATTTCAGTCACTTTATAAGCATGAGATTTAAGACGCCAGTTCCTAAAATGTTATAAAATAAATTAGCTTTTAGCAAACATTTTTTGATTTTGATTGCCCAGGTTGAAAATTCTACCAAAAAATAGGTGGAAATCTGATCCTCAACGCGCATTAGAAGTAGCCTGCTAATTTGACTACTAATTTTGATCCAAAATCGATATTGCATGATTATGAATGATGTAATGAGGATGGATTGGAAGGATCAATTTGAATTCCAGGAAAGCAAGTTGAGTTACATACAATTGCAACTTTGCGGGCGGAGGGGATTTTTCGAAACGCCACTGGGTACAAAGCTTACCTTTGATCGCCTTCCGTGCAAGTCTTCCGTCTTCACGCGGTATTTGCAGCCAACGAGGAACGCATATATCTTGTTTTGACATTGCTTGATTTTTGCACTTTTGTGGAAGCAAGAGTGGACAGAATTCCGCGATTGTCGTTGCCTTACAACAATTGGAACACACGTGTTGATATTGGCTGTTAGTTGTCATAGTACCTAATAACACGTGCAGTCTTGCTAGCTGGTGCAAGCAACACGTGGTTAACTCAAGTGTACAAATGACACCATAGGTACCGACTCCACATAACCATTTTGAAATGAGTGAAATTAGGCAAAAACTGCTCAATTGTTGAACAACAAAATTGAAATATGTTTTTTTGCTTGTTTTAAAAACGCTTGTATTTAGGCCGACTCATTTCTAAATTAGCGCAATTATGAACCATGGCTGTGAAACAATGTTTTAAACTAAATCCTTTTTTGTTTCAAGAAATATGAGAATTTTATGACATTGACTATGTTTCTTTATGATTATATCATAATGTACGTTTTGGTATGTAAACAAACAGCAACAATAACAATGACAATGAGATAAGTCAACATCTTTTTACACTGCATGGACTGCCGACGTATGGCGATGTCGAAATTCGACATGTTTCAATCGTCGAACGCCGAAATCTCCGCTCTCGCGTGACGCGCGCGTCGAGAAAAAGAGACTCCTTTGTTGCGGCTACGGTGACGCCAGACGCCGAAAGGTATAAAGCAGAGGCGTCGAGAGGGCAGACTGCGAGTGTGCGTTAGGCTTCTTACTTTGGAAGCGTGCTGTGCATTTGTGTCTGGGGATGTCGAATTCGGTCGCGTTGGTGTCGCTCTGGACTTTGTGCGTCATGTTTTCGTTGCAGTACACTTCGGCTGGCATCTGTAAGTATAACGATATATGTATCGTTGAGATGCGATTGGTTGATGGGTTTCAAATGAGAACATCCAAGGGGGTTCAAAGGTGAAAATGCTGGAAAGAGGATACAAATTTGCTAAACACGATGTATAAGAGTTTAAAAAAAATGTTATATGAGGTATGAGCGGTACAATGGGAAATTTTGAAACTTTTACAGCATACAGCAGCCGTGGTCCCACACATGAACAAGCAAATCCGTCCCCCTTCTTAGGTTGAAATAGAGTATAGTCCTGGTTACGTAGTGTCATAGTGCAGTAGGTCGGGTTGAGTATCGTGAAAGAGCGATTTTACCGATTACATTTCGGTCACACAGACGAACACGTCTTTTTTAAACTCTTGGAGAATGAAAATCACTTTAGGTGCTTTTGGCTGGATCGGGGAAAATGCAATTCGTACACGAAACAAGTGTAATTTTCGTGAGAAAATTCTGCGTTCTGTTCAAAGGCATATTAGCGGAAGTGAATCAATGTCGATCTTCTATAAGAATGATCACTATACACATTATACACCCACGTGTTGGTATAGTACATATAAGCAAATATACGTCTTTTTTTTAACTCTTGGAGAATGAAAATCACTTTAGGTGCTTTTGGCTGGATCGGGGAAAATGCAATTCGTGCACGAAGAAAGTGTAATTTTCGTGAGAAAATTCTGCGTTCTGTTCAAAGGCATATTAGCGGAAGTGAATCAATGTCGATCTTCTATAAGAATTATCACTATACACATTATACACCCACGTGTTGGTATAGTACATATAAGCAAATATATCTGTGATATGATCTAACACATCACATACCTCGTTCACTTCACGCATCTCATGTTAATTAAAGAAGACACATTGACGGTACATAATGACCAATCGTGTGTATAAACAGAGCGTTCGAGACCTGTTTGAAAAGACCCAGCACCATTCGATTTGTGGTGTTTAACGACGCACTGTTTTACTACCAGGCCCTGCGGCACTGCAGTGTAATGGCGTTCATGGTAATATGGTGAGGTTTATAATGAAATTAACCTTGCCCATAAAGGATGTAAGAAAACACAGTGACGGCACCTAAGCTTTGGGGCTTTGCCTTTGGATATTATACTCCTGTGTCGGAGTATATGTCGTATCTTCCGAAACAACGACATATCTGTGGACATACGCTAGTGGACCAGCTGGACTCTTCCATCCAGGGGCGGATTTAACGGCCAGCATTTCCCTTCAAGTGTATCTCGGAGGCCCAGGGACCACGCTTGCGAGGCCCCTGCGCTTGCGTCTGGATCCTCAGAGTCTGAGGCCTGCATAGAGGCTTGCATCCATGGGGCCTCGCATAGTGTGACTGATTTCACGTTGTGTAAGATATGGTCCTTTTCTGTCACGGTTGCTCTTTGCTTGTAGTTTTACCACGTCTTTATCTGTACCTCACCTCTTCCACTCGATTGCTGAATCGCACTGTTACTGATTGTGTTTGTTTTTGTTAGAATATGAAATGAATGACAGATCATGGGGCGCATTACGACCATGAGTGTTGCAAGGTGTATAATTATCGAATTGGACCCGTTCCTAGCTGTTTAGTTCATTTGATTGCGCTTTGCCCCTTTCCTCCACGGGAACAACACAAGTCGAGGCCCCTGCGATAGTGGTGCTGACCACTTTTTGACCCTTAAATCCGCGCCTGCCTCCACTAATCCGGGCTGCCGAGAAGTTGATGACATGAATGAAGCTGTCCATGTCTATGATTCGGTCCCTTATCCAATACCTGATTCAGCGCAGAGGTGATAACAACACCCCACATGACCTTTTGGATCACATTTTCTGATCAATGATCCAAACATGTCCAGCTCATGTGACAAAGACGTGCCAATGAATTGCAGCAAACTACGTGACGGTGTGCGACTCGAGAGATCCTGATCTGAACGAGTGCGTGCGGAAAAGGACTCAGTCAATGTTGCCCCAGGCAGTGAAAGGTCAGTAGCCGTGCCTCAGGGTAACCATTCCATTACGCTTCCTTCCTTTCAATCACCATGACGCACATTGCTTCCGGGAAGAATGGAAAAACGCACTATCGAGTAACAGGGATGCGTTTTCTTTTGTTAATTTGAAATTTGCTTGAGGTGTCAGATTTATAGTTTTTTATATTTAATTATAAATTAACATCTCAGAAATGACAACGTCAGCGATTAAATGTTTGAAATCAATGTCAATTTACTTTATAGGCTCTTACATAATATAAACATTAACAATGGCCAAAAAAAACATATATGGCATTTTGAATGTCATATTAGCATACACACTTACGATTAATCACTAACTAATTACTTACTTAATTAATTACTTGTCAGTGAGAAATATTCATGAATTCGTTCAAAACATAAATCATTGTGCGCCAATAGTATGTTTGCGATGCTTATTTTATAAATACAGGTCTTAGAGTCAAGATGCTAATTGTCCTGAGCTTCCTGATCGCTTCTTGCAGGGATCAAGGAACTGGGTCTGGTGCCTCTGGAGCCACTGAGGATGCCGTTGGTGCAGATCCTTCAGGGTCAGGGCGGATCGGGTGTCAGCATCAACCTCACAGACTCCAAGCACTACGGCTGGAAGGACGTCTCCGTACGCAGCGCTAAGTGAGCAAATCAAACCAAGAACGCTACCAATGAGCGAAGGCTATTTGCGTTGCGTTGCGTTGCGTTGAGTTGCGTTGCGTTGCGTTGCGTTGCGTTGCGTTGCGTTGCGTTGCGTTGCGTTGCGTTGCGTTGCGTTGCGTTGCGTTGCGTTGCGTTGCATAGCGTTGCGTTGAAGATTGCCTTTGCTGTTAATGGTGGATTAAAAGTAAAGACAGTACGACGTATCTAAACAACAGGCCAATGCGGTGAAAAAATTAATTGTGCCGCAATGTGTTAAAGAAATCGTAACTCAAAAAGATTTTGATTGAATTTCGTATGAAAATCGCGAAATTTTAGTTTAAAAAGTTTGAGAAAATTTGAATAAAAATAAAACGAAGTCATACAGAGCTCAAATCGTCGGATAATATGCTTTATTTCAGTGTACATAACATATTTGCAAGACTTATTATTTTGCATAACATATTTGCAAAAATAAATAAATATTCAGAATTTTCGACTCGGAGTGTGAGCTCCGAAGGAAGGATGGCTTCCGCTGAGCCAGTTTCCATAGAGCGGCATTCGGTTTCAGGGTCGATCTGAAGAAGAACAACTTCCAGTTCGTGCTGCACTTCCCCCGGTACATGATGACCGGCCACTACGACATTCGGGGCCGCGTTCTCGTGCTGCCCATCGTGGGGAAAGGCAGCACCAACATCACCATCGGTGAGCTGCACAAGTGCATTTATAGGCCAAGCAAGCTGCAAGTTGCAGTGAACGACACATTTTATGTAATAGAGGGCATTATCTGGCCTGGGACCACTATCTTTAAATCAACGTGACGAGTGTAAAATTGGTTAACTTTAAATAAAACATTCCTAAATTGTGCAATTATAATGAGAAATCGTAACGTATAGGTCACCTATACGTTACGATTTCTCATTATAATGTGCCCAGAAATTATAGTACTTCTTCTGGTATTGTAATAGTCAGAGTACACATTAAGGCCATTATTCCACTAGGGTTGCAACCTGCCGATCCATGGCCCTCTAAATGGTTTTGTTCCATTGGTGGTGATAGTAACTTTGCGGTATGAAGGTCTAGGATCAGCAGGTTGCAACCCTAGTGGAATATGGCTTTTACACTTTTTCGACGCTTTCGAGCCCGTTGGCTGGGCCCGTCCGAGCCCGTCGGAGCCCGAAACGCTCTTAGAGGCCGAGAACGAGACGGATTCGCAATTCACACTGCGCTTTGGAATCCGACGGGCTCAGCCCATCGGCCTCGAAAGCGTATGCCAACATCCGTTTCGCTTGCCTTTTAGATGCCGATAATCGCGATACGTTTCCCTCTTACCACATCTTTATATATACCTACTGTCACCTAACTATACAGCATCGATTTTTCTCGTGTAGGCTTTGCCCTATGTGACAAACTATATCTGCAACTTCAGTTATGTACATGGATAAACTACACCGACTTCAGCTTCATTATGACACTAAAATTGTCCACGATTTGCCATGCGTCACCATCGAGTATATATAGGTAGGTAGGTGCCTAACTCACTCTATGTTGTGGCATCCTACAGACGATGCGGAGACGACGTTGACCATCGACGGCAAACCAGAGGCACGCGCCGGCAAGAAGTTCTTGACGCTCACCAACGTCAAGAGTGAGATGAAGATTAGAGGGAAAATCTACATCAAGATGAACAACTTGTTCGGCAGGAAAGACCTCAGTGAGTGTTTGAGATACGTGATATTTCAAGCGTACAGGCAATTTTTTCCAATCTCATTTTCCTTATTTCAGCATCGTCATTAGACCCGTATAACTATACGATGTCTATAATAGAGTGCAGGGATATGTTCCGGATAGCTACCCGATGGATATGCTATCCGAAGGATAAGTCACCTATCCGGAACCCTGATCGTATATAGCGTCCCTACTCGGTGGGTGTTATGCATAACGATGGCATGCATAAGATAATATGATCATCACTATCCATTCAGCATGGGGCATAGGCGCACGGCCCAGCTACAGATGAAACAGCGAAACTGGGAGGGGGGATGGACCAAATTGTTGGTCACAAAAAGCACACCCTTTTTTATGCCCGTGAACGCGAAAGCAAGTGTTGTGACAAGTCATGGCAGCCATCGACAGTACACATTGAATTTCTATCCGAGCACACAACCAGGGCCTTCTGCATGAAAATGTTCCCATTGATTTTTTTTGGAGCAAAGGTTGCAAGGAGGCTAAGGGGCACGTTTATGGGTCTGAAGGGCCCCCAAGTGCAGCTGGCTTTTTGGGCCCCATACTTCAGCGGTTACACCGTTTAAAGCACTTTTAGTCCTCTTCGTTAGTGCAATACTCATAAACCTTCACCGCCATAGCAGTACCTTATCAGTAGCAGTAAAGCCAAGCAGCCAATGGGAGCCCAGCTTTAGTCGATCAATACAGAGGGGGAGGATCGATCAAAGCACTTGGCTGGCGACGTCACAGCGAGACATTACCACTGTCTCGTCTGAGCGCCTGGTACTAAAAGCCAGTTTAGTGTCGGTATTTTAGCTTTTTGAACGTTTGTTTTCCTGGTCCGCCTTGTGTGTAGGCTTGGTGGTGTGCTCGTATGTACCATTGGTTGCCTATGCATAAAATATTCAGGGATAAGTCGTTTCTTCCGCGTTTTGGACGGCGTTATATCATGAATATATTACGCAATAATATTATTACTAGTTGATTATTGAAGAGTGTACCTATCGAGTGATGCGAAATATTCAATTTCGCTAGCATCAAAAAAGTATCTGGAGTTGAGTGTGTGTGTTTTTTGGGTCTTTTGTTTGTGTGTTTCGCGTTAAAGTCCCTACTGGCCAAACGGCTGCTCCGATTTTGATCAAATTTGCAGAGATTTCGAAAGGTACGCACTTAACGCATTGCAGTGGAGATGCGGCGCTCGGAAACAAAATGCCCAAAATCCCAAATTTGAATCTAGTCAAATTTTTCGAAACTCGGACCTTTGCATCATTGCGAGATGCTCTTGGTAAATGGTAGGGCATGAGAGCATTTTGTGGTTAGGGCCATGCTGGGGTTTATATCCTTTTTTTTTTTTTTAATTTCTTGGGGGCCCTTCTACCACAGGGGCCCCTAGGCGCGCACCTATTGCGCCTAGGCCTAAACTAGGGAGTCATTATTTGGCAAATAAAGACTCTCTAGCCCAAAGATACTATTATATATATATATATATATATATATATATATATATATATATTTTTTTTTTTTTATTTATATAGCCAACGTTTCGCCAAGTCTCCTCTTAGCTTTATCAAGGCACAAGTGCAACCAATGTACAGAAAAATGATTTTCTATAAAACAGTAGACAAAAACGTTATAAAACTGAAGCCTCATGGAAAAAGAAAATGTGATACAAAGTAAATGGAAACCTGAAAGCAGGGTTATTGGAAACGTCTGTTCATTGATCTTGTCACTCTTTTGGTTTCAGGTTCTTGTTGGTGTCTGGTTCTGGTAGTATAATTTTCTTGTGGTTCCTGTGATATCTCTTGATGTAAAGTTGTTGGTGCTTTTCTTTGGTTTTCCACAAGTTTCTTGAGAAGGGGGGTCCAAGCTGATGGGAGTTGTTGATGGGAGTCTGTTTTATAGAAAATCATTTTTCTGTACATTGGTTGCACTTGTGCCTTGATAAAGCTAAGAGGAGACTTGGCGAAACGTTGGCTATATAAATAAAATAAAAAATATATAACTATAAACTTCGTAGCATTAACCGTTCAAAATGAATCCAATACCTTTGGGCTACGAGAATTTCCATCAGCAAATATATATATATATATATATATATATATATATATATATATATATATATATATATATATATATATATATATATATATATATATATATATATATATATAAGTAGTGTTCACTGCTCTAGTAAGTTGCTCTAGCCTAAAACACATGCACTAGGCATTGGAAAATGGCAGATTCAAAAAATTCTAGCTCGAGGTCAAAGCCACTGACATACATTTTTTTCAATTCAAGAAAATCGGAACAAACCCATTCAGAGGTCGCTGGCAAGGGGCTTTCTTGTGAAAATGAATTCATGTCTTCAAGCTTCGATCGAAGCTTGAAGGACGTCCAAATAGAAAATGAATCGGTCTCTATATCACAGCCCGTAGAACACAAAAAAATAGTAGATTCAGCTTGTAATTCTATTTCCATTGCAATCAGATTTTTTAATAAGGTTATGGACTAGAACAATCTGAAAAACAGTTCCTAATTTCCATTTCACGTCAAGAAGGAGAGTGGATTAGCATATTCCCCGTAGTAGCACTGCTGCTAGACACGAGCTAAGAGGCTCAAAAGGACAAAAGGCTCTACGGGCAGTTTTTAAACTCTGTTCTCGTACCTAGCAGCAGAGGGTCCTCGAGGAAGATGCAAATCCACTCTCCTTCTCTACGTGAAATGGAGTTTTAAGATAAGATCTGTGCCGTGACGGCCGCACTGCACACGCTGTTGCCATCCAGTATTGAAGTAAATAATGGGGTTATCCAGGCGTTGTATTGTAAAACGTCCAGACATGACTTCCCAAGGGAGAAATTATCTTGATAACTCTATCAGGAATAAAATATTCGAATCTCCTTATTGACATTGCAATTCCGGGGCAAACAAAAATAGTTTGTGCGGTCGATAATTGGGTTCATTATATTAATATGATGTCCTTATTTCGAAATGTCTGCAGGTGACGCGATGAATTCGTTCCTGAACGAAAACTCGGCCGAGATTTTGAAGGACTTCCAGCCGGCAATTGACGAAGTCAGCAGTCAGTTCTACTGGACGTTGCTGGAGAGTTTTTTCAAGAAGGTTCCCTACAACAAGCTCTTCTCGGGGATGTAAACCGTAGAACGTTTATGACAATTTCTGATACATTGACTGATTTCTAATTGTTGTAATTGTTAATTAATTAATTAACCCCATGTACTCATGTTGGTTTCGGCTCTATTTGGCAACTCTGTATCACATCCACATGTGATCGCTTAAAGTCAAATGGGCACTAAATATAGCCATACCTATTGCGTATAATGATGGGTTTACAGCAGCTATCAATTTCAGTGACACAGTGTCATAAACATTCGCTCTGGACTAATCAGAGACTCTATGGCAGAGTCGCGAACATGACGTCATGCACATTCAGAGTCTCTGATTGGTCCAGAGCCAATGTTCATGACATTGTGGCAAGCTGTATGACTAACTGACGATGGGTCACAAGCACCATGAGGGCTGAGGGTGAGAACTCAGAATAAGGAACTATTAGATCATCTTTGTGTGGAAATTTGATCCTCACTTAGAATTTGTGTGGACTCTCAGCTCAGTATTTACATTGCCTATAAAGGTAGGCTTTATAAGGCAATACATAATAAATACTTTGCGATGTTCTCTTATATATATCATATCGTGTAACTAATTTTATGGTGTTTTATAAATACCAGAACATGATTTCGGTATATTTTCATATTTATTTTACAATTTTGTTGACCTATGTCATATTTTTAAATAGTTGGTACCTAGCTTGAAAAGCCTTTATCTGCGACCAAAGCAGCTTCAGAACCGAAAAATCAAAAAAGTTTCTACGAGCTGCAAGCTTTAAATCCTACTTGTATACAATATATTGTTGTAACGTTTGAGGTGTGAGCAAAATAAAGAAATTATGGGACTTGTGTCCAAACAAACTGCCATTAGATCTATTTTTCTCTCGACCACAATCAACATCATTTTAAACAATTTATGCACCTCAACGTATTATCTATACACTACCATGAACTAGAACGACAACTTTCCGCTCCACCTAATTCCTGTACAATATATATTGCAGTTCACAGGTTGAACCGCAAAAATACAAGATCATTTAATTAATTAAATAAAAAATACGTCGACAATCGACATTATTATTACATTAGTTTGCAATGATTAATTGACTCTGACATGGTGTTTTCAAGGAGGTTTCAAGCACAGTCTTGCTTGCCTGGGCAGTGACAGCAATAACTTGAACAAGTTACGTTTCAATATGCAGTGAAAAAAAATATTTCGGCTCCATCTGGTTAAAATTTGAGTGACAAAATGACGTTGCAGCGTGTAGCATTTTATCGCTTGTGAATTAGCAGAAGGCAAAATGGGTAGCAGTCGCACCAAACGTCGCAATCAAATTCGTAGGAACATTTTAAAGGCGAGAAAACATCAGGAAAGACCTCCGCCGACTGAACAAGAAGATGAAGAACCAGAACCAGCGCCGGCGCCAGTGACAGTAGCTTCCATTTTCCGGAACGACGATTTGACAGAACTCTGTCGGGTTTGGAATGTCAATGATGTGGTAAGAAGTAACGAACACTTACATTTTAAGCTAAGAATTCATAATAAGTAAGAATAGTGAATAAGCAATAAGGATTTCTTAATCGAGGACACAGTGGCAAGCAAGTTGCACCCAATTGTGTTTGCCAAAGAGAAGAAAGATATTGAGTAGGTACCAAAATATGATAAGATACTTGAAAACATTAATTAGAATAAGATCGTAAAGAGAACGCAGTTTCCACGCTCTGACCGGAAACTTATTATATCACATCGTGATTTCCAGAGCGAAGAACCGCCGCTAGTCGCCGCAGTGGCCTTGAACAAGGTGGCGCTAGTGAAGCGTCTCATCGGGGAGGATGGAATCGACCTTGAATCGCGAGGCCCGGTAATGAACATTCTGACAAAGGATTTGCTCAGATCTATCTATCTTCTAAAAGCTCACGTCATCCGTTTATTTCAAGCTATTAACGTCTTGAAAACTGACTGGCAGCTTAGGCAATGCGCGTTGCAGGAGTGTTTGTCGGGTAGTCTATCTCTTCAGTTATAATCTCTCGCGTAGAGGTGCAAAAAAGAAAAATAGTGGGAAATTTTCCGTTCAATTTATTTTGCATTCAATCTTCCATGACATTGGCATTTAAGATAATTTGATGTTAATTTGAAGGGGTGCGCTTTCGTTTTAAAAATTTAAAAATTCCCTTATTCTCCTGCAAAATTGGTATCAACATGTGGAAACGTGCCCTTTTTTACAGTAGGAACAGAACATACGCGTGTACTTACAATTCGTTACATTGTAAAATAAAGAAACTAAAAAAAAAAAAAAAAAAAAAAAAAAAAACTAAACTAAACTTTCGAAGAAACCTGGCAGGACCAATTCAATAAAGCTGATTTCACACTTGTATTCGTGCGACTTGCTCTCGTCGGATGCAATACAACTTGGAATCAACAACAGATACAACTAAAACAGAGAGCCCATGCGCCTGTATGCTAAAACAGGCTTCGTGAACTCTGGCGTGAATCTCCAAAATATATTATCGTATTCCTAGCGCCGACATACTTATTAAACCGATGATAATAGTATGAAGACATTGAGCAAATATTACGGTTCTCACAATGCCAACGCATTCTCACCCATCAGCAAGAAACATTTCTTTGGTATCCTATGCACCATTTCATCGTCTATGTTCACTCTGGTGAGTCAGATAATTTGTTTCAACTCAAATTTGAGATTGTGCGGCTGTGATACACATAGCGCTGCAGCCATCTTGAAGATACACGATGCAGATAACAGGATGCTGTATTCTCTCATGGCTCAAAGTGTAGGCACACCAATGATACCACAAATATAAAGTTACCCAGATTTTTTACTCCCATACTCAAGCAGCTAAGCGAAAGCCCTCCTCCCGCAACAATAGTTCCGCCGGCAGTCAAGGGATGGAGCCACTGTTTGTTATATCACCTGTAATCAATGTAACTGTCTCCACCTGTAGAACATTGGGTCCCTTGATTATATTAACCTTGAGCAATGGCCTGGTAGATGAAGCTATAAGTGTAACCACTTGAGGAACAAGAGGTCCCTTGATTATAATTTACCTTGTGCCATGGCCTGGTAGATTACGTAAAAACAGGTTGCCAATGCACCCCAGCGATTGCCGGCGAAATTACTATCATCAAAATTTTGCTGTAGCCGTAGCGAGGTATGGTAGAATGTCTGGGTAAGAAACCTTATGTCTGTGATGATATTATATCAACCTACCTCAGGGGCTTGATTCGTAACCCCACCGCCAGGGCGGACGAACTGCCCTGCTCGAGGCCGTGCGCACGCGCTCTTTGGAGCTGGTCGACTTGTTGGCTGCGCACGGTGCGGACGCGAGCGCAGTCGACGCCGAGGGCAGCACTGCGCCGCTGCTAGCGCTCACCGACGATTGGTGGACGCAGGAGGCGACGCTGGCGCTGTGCGGCCTGCTGCCCAAGCTTGATGTTGACCGAGCCGCCGACGTCGGCAAGGGCTACACACTGCTGCACCACGCGGTTGGTTATTGAACTATATTTATTTTCATACTTAATTTCTTAGAAAATTGTAAATTCTAACTTACATCAAGGCAAAATCTTCGAGACTTGACCCATTTTTCTTAAACTTTTGTCGCGATATTTTCATTCCATTTCTCGTTTTCTGCTTTATTTAACGCGTGATCGATGCAAAATTCGTCAATTATATATCACCCATTTTTTTAAAGGAATATTAAGTTAAAGGAGTTGATAAAGGGTTGATACTTGATTCGCTCATCCTTGAACACGATACAAATTTTCGAAGACAATGAAGCCCTAGCTTCAAAAAATAACACAGGAAAAAGAGCCAATACCCCAAAAAAACCATTCCAGAAAAAAAATCCACTCCGCAATGTATAAGGAAAGGGGCTACCAAAGACCCGGCGGGGCCCGTGCAGTATTTCTCGGGGCCCCTAAACTTGTATCGCCACCGAGACATTTGTTAGCCAGTTCGACACAGGATTACTGTTCGACAGCCCAATCATTTCCCCTTTTACTTTATTTTCTATTCAATTTTCCCTTTGCGTTCATGCAAATGGCAAACTTTTCGGTTAACAAAACATCCACCCCGATACCAAAGAAACAATATTCCCTTACCATGCTTTGGCCCCCTCCCCCTGCCGTACGGCGACTCCATGTGCGTTGTTGTCACATGTCCGAGGCGCAGGTGCGGCGCGGCTGGGACACGCTGCTCGAGGCGCTGCTCGAACGCCGTGCGCAGGTCGACTGCGCAACGCTGCGCGGCATCACGCCACTGATGCTGGCCGGCTGCACGCGGCGCTGGCAGACGGCGCAGCGGCTGCTCTTGGCGGGCGCGCGCCTGCGACAGGAGGACGCGGTGAGGGGACGGAAATAAAACGCATACATTGCTTCGACCTGTGTGAATATATACCTCTACTTCACAATTCCGAGGTACTTTATTCCCCCGAATGCATATAGCGTCAAACGTTACACAATTTAATTTATATATATATATATATATATATATATATATATATATATATATATATATATATATATATATATATATATATATATATATATATATCTGTTAAAAATGCTTTACGGTTAAAAACTGCAAGGATAAAAACGTTTTGAATATATATTTTTATTCGACGTTTCGCCAAGGAAATGTCTTGGCATCTTCAGGAAAAAGATTTTTTAGAATAAAATGAAAAAACAATGTAGATACCTAAATAAAAACAGGGTCCCTATGAAATAAAACAACAAAACATACAAGAAACAGAGTCGAAAAAATTCAAAATCAGAAAATGTAAAAAACCAAAATTTATAACGAAAGCTTTCTTGCTCTGCTCCTTGTAACTCTTGTTGTAGGGACGGTTGCTTGTGTTTTCTTCGGCGACACAAATCTTCGTGTTAATTTTTTCTTTCTGTCCGTTATTCTTGGTCGATTTAAGATTGGCAACATGGGACAAACGGACAAACGGATCAAACGGATGGGATCAAACGGATGGGATCAAACGGAACAAACGGATAGGACAAACGGGGAGAAATTTTTCGGCTAGAAAAGCAGAACACTTGTTAGCCATAAGGAATTGCACCGAAACATCAGCCCTAGTACAACACGCAAGAGATTTCAACCACGTCATTGACTTCGACCAAATGAAACCTCTAGCCATAGCCAACCATTTGAAGACCAGATTAATGAGGGAAGCTCAGGAAATTGAGAAAAGACCTACAAATTTAAATAAACGAGATGACAGTCAGCGTCTCCCTGCGTCATGGACCCCTTTAATAAAAACTATTGAAGTTCCACCGAATCCGCCACCAGAAAACAAGCGAACTGACCTCTTAAATCGACCAAGAATAACGGACAGAAAGAAAAAATTAACACGAAGATTTGTGTCGCCGAAGAAAACACAAGCAACCGTCCCTACAACAAGAGTTACAAGGAGCAGAGCAAGAAAGCTTTCGTTATAATTTTTGGTTTTTTACATTTTCTGATTTTGAATTTTTTCGACTCTGTTTCTTGTATGTTTTGTTGTTTTATTTCATAGGGACCCTGTTTTTATTTAGGTATCTACCTTGTTTTTTCATTTTATTCTAAAAAATCTTTTTCCTGAAGATGCCAAGACATTTCCTTGGCGAAACGTCGAATAAAAATATATATTCAAAACGTTTTTATCCTTGCAGTTTTTAACCGTAAAGCACTTTTAACACATAATATGAACTGCCAAAACTTTCAATCACAAATATATATATATATATATATATATATATATATATATATATATATATATATATATATATATATATATATATTTTTTTTTTTTTTCTTTTTTCTTTTAGTGAATTGAAATGCCCCTGAGTGCCGGTTTTACAGTGGACTGGTCAGTAAAGATTCTAACAGTCCATTCTGTTTGGACATTGTAAAGCAAAGAAAAAGATTACATACCTTTAGATATTTAGCGTGCCCCTGAAAAACCGGGTCCAAAACATAGACTACGTTGTAATGCGTTGAGTGACTGAAGGCAACCAGTCGCCCTGCGAGGCTGCGAATGCGACAGACAAGGAGCGAGCCAGCCACGTCGTTAGCTAGCGCAGTGTGCAGATGATGCAAGGCAACGCCCTGTCAGCCAATAACACCAGTGTACCGCGGTTGCCGCACTAGCCGAGGTGCAAACATGGACCGTTAGTCAAGCGAATCCAGCTGCGATTTTTTATGGTTTCTTTGGCCTTTGGGGTTGGTGAGGCTGAGAGGGCGGGGTGGGGATGGGGGGGGGGGAAAGCCTCCTTCATATTGGCACAGTTTTAAGGGACTAGAACACTTTCAGGATAATCACAATGACTCAATACTATATGTTTCCAGCATAGGCATGAAATGATGACTTCGATGTTTAGAATGGAGTAGTACTTTAATTTTTTAAATCCGCTTGCTAGAGGAACGCAAGGTTATTAATTCGGAGCTCTTTTCACGTGTACCAGTTGGCGTAGTGAATTGTGCCGTAATGGTAATGGAAATAGGCAGTGTAGACGCTATCTGTGCCTGCGCTCGCCTCTCCAACTGCCCGAGCAATCGCCCACCCAGCTAATTAGCATAACCACGTCACGGCTGCACTAAAGTACCGCACTGTCAAGGCGTCACCGAGCCTCCTGTCTCTTCTAGTAGAGCCCCCCGCGGGTATTGCGCCACTGTGACTTGAGCTTGTGTGCATCCCGTCCGCAGCACGGCTGCACGCCGCTGTGCTACGCATGCGCCACGCTGCTGGTGAAGGGACGCAACCGCGAGACGGTCGAGCTCATGCTGCGGCGGCTGTCCGTGCCGCTCGACGACTACGTGCTGGTCAGTGGCGGGCGGTACATGTGGATTGTAGACGTAGACACTTGCCAAGTCTTGAGGGGGCGTAGCGATCATGAGAAAATCGAGCGAAGCTGATTTATAATGAGGTATAAATGATATGGGTTAGGTATTGCGTGATCTAAGGCGAATGCCCGAAGAGTTAAGGGGCTCCTTGCCGCAAGATTTTACAGATACAATTTTAGCACAGTTGTCATATATCACTATCTATAGGACTATCTACACTAGCTTTATATCTGTGCCCAGATTAGATGTTTCTTTTCCTTGACACATTGTCATTTGTTTACTCCAACTGCGGTCTCTGCCGTGTTGGTTTGGTCTCCCTATAATTGCGCTACGACAGAAGCTTGTAGCTTCTAGAATCAATTGGACGCCCCCCCCCCCCACACCACGGTGGCCGCTGCGTAATTGAATACGCACTAAGTGCCGGTTTTTCAGTGACCCGTTAAGATTTTAACGGTCCAAATAGCAAGAAAATTAAGGGCTCTGATTGGACGTTGCTAAGCAAATAACAAGTTAACAGACCGTTAGGTATTTAACGTGCCACTGAAAAAACCAGGTCTAAGTCTATTGCGGATAGCCACATTATATTTTAGGGCAGACTCCTCTAGCACATAGACATCACATGGTTACTCGTTAAATTGGGTGGGATTGAGTAATAGTTGAGAATACACACAATAGAGCGCGCTGGCATCGCGACGAGTGTTCCCACCGAATGTGACAGAGAACACTTCCGAAGGTAAACTCCAGAGCGAGTGAAACAGCACCATCTCTTGACTGTATTCTCAATTATTATTTGTATAAAGACGGTAAGGAGTTTAGGCAAATCTCACAGGGGTGCCCCATTCACGAAAGTATTCCGTGTTCAATAACAAGCAATGTCGTGCGTAATTGATTAGAATAGCGAGCGAAATCTTCAATTACACCTTATACCTACCCCTAAAAAAAAATTACTTGTGTAGGTATGTTTGTTGTGTGTTTGTTGTGTGTTTTTTTGTTTTTTGTGCCCAAACGCCTACTCCGATGTTGATCAAATTTTCAGAGCACCTACCTTTGTTCTCAACTTATGCCTCGTTTAGTGCTAGGAAACATTGTGTTCGCTCACTCTTTGGGCACGGACGGCAGAGCCAATAAAAAATGGCCGACCAAAAACCGTAGAATTTCTGTACCATTACCATACAGACAAACAAAACTGAAAATACGAAATCATGACGTTCAATATAACCCCACTTTTCAATTGTGAGCGCCGAACTTTGCTCGCCGCAGCAAAAAGTTCAACACGGCTGAAGTCTGAAACGTTCGCGCAGAAGTTGAGCAGCAGTCTGTCACGTGACTAAATAGCATGCTGTGATTGGCTGATAGCAAGCTAGACTTGTGAGCGAACACAATGTTTCCTAGCACTAAACGAGGCATAAGGCCCCATGCTTCTTTGGAAAAGATCGGATCAGAACGTTTTTAATCGATCAGTTTTTACGAAATTTTTCGATTTTTTTCAACATTTTGAATCTCTGTAAAATTCAAAGTTTTTAAAAATATCTTCACCAAACCTTCTACACATGTCGACCATATACATATCGTCGACAGATCTCAGAATCAGATTTCCCACAGGTCAAATCTCAAATCACGCTTTGTGAGTCATAGAACGCGACATTCCGTGTCGGTTCTGAGGAAATCTTGCAGCGCTTCCACGCGGTCGGTCGAGCCAATGGTTATACCACGGGTCGAGCTACGCGCTCTCTAGACGTGGCCGTGGTAATCGATCGGACGGGCGGCACTTTAGGCCGGGTCACAATTGCCCGAGCGCGTGCAAGCCACGTCTCAGCGTGATCACGTCATGGAACGAGAGCACGTCCGCTCTCCGGCACTAAAGAGTCGGTCACGGACCCCCAGCTAGCTAGCCAGCGTGCAATTAGACTGCGCCCGTCGGCAACGGCGCAGGCGCGGCAAGCGCAACGGTTCGAGGGGGGCTCGTGCATGGTCACTCGCGCATGCGTGCTCCGTTTACTGACATATTATTACTAGGGCTTCGCGAACGCAATTTGTGTTGCGTTGAAGATGAGCGTAGGTATACGTAGCGGTTTGTATACAGCAGATAAAAAGGTGGAGGCCGAAGGCCTATGCAAACCATGGAGCACCAAGCCAGACCATTGCCCTCTCGAAAACTCTGATCACTCAAAATTTTAGACGATTATGACCTTCCTTTGTTTCTCTCTAAGCCTGTCAGATAGCCAAAATGTGCTTATTTTGAGCTAATTGTGTAATTTGAATATATTATATACATAAATGTGATTACGCCCGTGGATTCTTATGATATTAGAGATTATATATTATCTGGTGCAGATTTACGTCAATTCTTTCCATAAATGAGAATTCCTTTTTTCTGATATAATCTGTAAAATTATTGCCTTGGACAAACTTCAAGTCAACAAAGCTTGGTCACCAAGGTGACGAAGGAAATTGATTCAGGCGTCAAAAAGTACCGAAAAACACGAAAAAACACTACAAAAATGCTAATAAAGACCAATTGGAAAGACCTACCGACCTAAGATTTGCAGGCATGATGAATATGTATAAGGTCAACATGTTAAGAAGTTTTTGTGAAGTTATGTTAAAAACTTTGAAATTTACAGAGGCTCAATTTTCTTAGACTCATGTCTACTATATCCTATCTTAAGCACTAGTTTTGAAAAAAACTATTTCAAACTGGGATTTGAATGCTAAATCAAAAGTCTCACTGGTTTCCAAATTTTTGAAAAAATCGAAAAATTTCGTAAAAATTGATTTATTAAATATTTTCTAAACGGATATTTTCCAAAAACGTAGGGGGTCTAAGTCGAGAACAAAGGTAGGTCCTCTGAACTTATCATCCAAATCGGTTTAGGCGTTTGGTCTGTAGAGCGCGCACAAACACACATACAAAAAAAAATACAAAAAAAAAAACATACACAAGTGACTTTTTTTGGGGGTAGTGAAATTGAAGATTTCGCTCCGCTCGCTTCGCTCGCTACGCTCATCAATTATTACATTCTTCGATTCTTTTGCCAGTGCATTCGAGCTTTGGGCACCGGTTTGCTGTTGACATTTCAACCCCAGAGTCGAGACGTACCATTCATTTACTGTAGCGTTGCTGCTGGCAGTATACATTCTCTCATCGGGACAGAGTGTTGTTCCGTTTTATGTATACCCGTTGTTGAATCCTAAGCTCGGGACGTTACAGCTGTTGTGCGTACATTCTTTGCATTCTTGTGCGAACATCTTTGTTCTTGGCCTTGGATGTATCACACTACCATTCCAGCCAGAAGGTCGGTTGCTTCCCATGTAGGGGAAATTTGGAGGGAAACACAGTACTATGGATAAAAAAAATACGATCATAGGAACTAAATCCGCTGAGGCACACGGCCAGAACATCCACCATACAGGTTAAACCACTTAAAAAGTGTCCGTGTCGATCCCCGTAGCGTCGACTGCACCTGCTCCGCCATCCACCGTGTGCGCCCGCCGACTTCGCCGCGCCCGTCTCGTGCATCGTCGCGCAGGCGCTCTACTGTGTCTCGCGACACGTGCGCAACGGTCTGCGCGCACTGCTCGACGCGCACGTGTTCGCGCACGTCGCGCGCACGCTGGACGCGCACCGCGCGTGCGTCGCGTACGTGCACGCACTGCTCGGACTGCTGTTCGACCTGGCGCGCCACTGCGAGTGCTGCACTGTGGTGGCCGGCGTCGACGCCGCGACGCTGACCGATGCGTTCGTCGGAGGCGGCGCGCCCGACGCCTGCCTGGCGGTCATGGTCGAGTATGGCTTAAACTCCCTAATTCCACTGAGTCACTAGTGGATCGTGCACGAAATCTGTTCAGGTTTACGGTTATTGATGCTTTGCTTAAGAACGTTGAAAACGATTGGATTCACAAGCCACGCTGCGTGGCCAGGGGTCGGTGCAGAGGTTCACGCGGAAACTCCCTACACCAACAATTATAAATGTAAAAATCTGGAAAAAAAACCATAGACCGAGAAAGAATCACTGGATGTCGGATGGTAGTTTTTAATTCAAGTTATGGTAAACTTTTTCCATACGAGCTATGTAAACATGCCGTAAAAATGGTATTTTAGGCACTTTTTGAAAATTCACACCTCATTTTCATTTTTCATTTTTCATTTTCATTTTTTGTCATTTTTGAAAGTATAATAACCTAACACACAATCCGACATCCAACAACCCTTCAACTACACGTGTATTTTTTTCCAAAACTCTGTGTTAGTATTTTTGGCCAGGAGAAGTTTTCGCGTGAACCTCCGCGTACGACGAAAACACTAGCGTTTCGTTGCCTCTAAAAACAATGTATTTTCCAAGCACTTCCATTGAATTGGCAAACATATGACACACGTTTGATTTATTAATTCTAGATACGAAACAATGTTAGCTGAAAGTGTTAGTTGATAAGTGCTTCCATTAGATGTTTGGGCCAGACCTTCCAGCACATTTTTTTGAGTATCTTTGGAGAGGTCCCCGTTAATCTCTGATGAAATCCCATTGTAACCCTCTGAAAAGGGTACGCTCGGTTTAGTCTGTTGGAACTGGAAGACCTCCCCTTCTTAGACACTTTTCATATGTCACGAGGCCTTACCGAAAGTGTGCTGACCAGCTTTGGACTCTTTAATTTGGGACCAGCAAAGGGTGTACCTACGCGAGAAAAAATTGTGCTCGAACAGATAGGATTGAGATGACATGACACATTCATGATGACCATACCATGATATGGCGCATAAGTAACCGGAATAGCGCGAAAGACAAAGATTATGTGACACCTTTAGGAACAATCATCATGCAATCCCCATCCTGATATCATCCTGACATCATCCTGACATCATCATGCCAATCATTATCATGTCACCAACAATCATTATCACTCAACGCCGTGAATCAAGCGGGCAGCAACTGTTAACACCAGCAATATTTACTACCAGAGTGCTGTGCATCTATGACACATAGTCGGAACTGTAAGCAGGGTTCAAAAACCCGAAGAGTGAAATGTCTGACTCACTGGGTTTAGCCGGTTTTTGATTCGTTTTCAGCTATTTTTGATTGTCTGCAGGCTGTTGGAAACAGTATTTTTAGCTGGGGTTTACACTGATCGAAGTCGAAACAATCCATAATCTTGCCAATTCGAACAACTGCGTAAAATTTGTATCAATTATTTACCTTCCAATTCTAGCGTGCGCAATCCGGGAGTGATAATTCAAATACATAATGGAACAGTTAGTTTCGGGGACAAAAATAGCTCAGGTACCTACTGAGCCAAAACTGCACGTCGTGGCTAGAAGTAGCCTGCAGCTGACCGGAGTCTGCCACGCGTTTACCGTCCATGAGCACTACGCCGTGCTCGGGAAAGCCACAACGGCGTGCCCTATCTCTAGACTGAAATCCTGGCGTAGGGTGATGATGGCTTGTGGTGAGAGACCACGGATGAGAGACCGTAGACGCATTGACGTTGCTAGTGGTTAACATTCTCGAGTACGACCCAGCTTGTTAGCTGACCTAACCACAGATCTACTGCGAAGATAGGTTGTCGTATTGTATGAAGCGAATTGACAACGCGATGAAAATAGTTGGTTTATAGTTCAGTTTTCTGGAGAGTCGTTCATAGCAACAACACAATCATACCTAAACTGGCCACGGTCTGCGAGTGAACAGAAGGAAAGGCTAAAAAATGAATTGTAATATTGAAATTGTATTTAATTATTGTGGAATGTACTTATACTTGTGTATTTATGTAAGATAATGGTTATTATCTTGTACCTTGGTTAGGTACAATGTATTTGTATTTTTAAAATGACGTATTGTATGGTAAATATATTGTAAAAAGGCAAGAGAGCCATAAACAATAAAGAACTGAAATTATAAAACAGTGGCGTAACTTTAAATCGGAGACCCCCAAGCAACAACAACAAAAAACAGAGGCCCGGGCGTCGCCTCAATTTTCGTAGAAATAACAAATCTGCTGGTCACACACAAGGAGGGGGGGGGGGGGGGGTATGCAGCCCCCAGAAATTATCGCCGTTCTTATCGGGGGGCCCTGCGCGAGGCCGCCCTGGGCCCGAGGCCCACGAGCGCTGGTATGCCTGCTCTCCTCTAGTTACGCCCCTATATACCTAAAGGATCGCAAAATTAACGAAGATTGAATCTTTCGTTCCACCAGCCCCAAGGCCCGCTCCCTGTCCACAGACACTGCGTGCCCGGAGCATCGACCACCCTGTCCGACCCACTCATGCGTCTGCTGGTCGCCGCCCTCCTCCCCCTGGCCGTCGTCTTCGGGCGCAGCCCCGACGCCGGCGCCGCGTGGATCGCGCGTCGCGGCGCCGACCTCGCGCCGTTCTACGCCGTCTTCCGCCGCGCGACGCACATCTCGGTGAGCGCGCGCACCGACCTCGTGCATCTGCGGCTCGTGCGCAGGCAACTGCGCAGCTTCCACAAGCTCTACGCAGGCGACGCGACGACGAGGGCGCAGCCGCGGCGCGCCGGCTGCGCGACTGCGGCGCAGCCGGAGAAGCGCGGTGTGACGTCGATGGCGGGCGCGAGCGCCGAGAGGGTGGCGAAGGCGACGAGGGACGGCATCGACTCTGAGAAGAGCGCCGTGTCTGTGACGAAGGAGTACGTCGTGCCGTTGAAGACGTCCTTTAAGGGCGTTGCCTTTAAGGATAGCGTGATACCGTTGAAGAAGGCGTCCAAGGAGAGCGTCGTGCAGTTAACGGAGGCGTCGGTTAAGGGCGTCTCCTCCAAGGAGAGCATCGTATCGATGACGACGGTCGCGTCGTCGGTGAGCGTCGCTGCCAGAGCGAGCAGCTCGTCGATCGTCAGGCGCGCCGTCGACAGCACGGCCCAGGAGGATGAGGAGGAGTACGAGCGACTGCAGGGCGCGTGGCAGGAAGTGGTGAAGCGCGGGAGCAAAACGGCGCTGAGGAACAACAGGGGGTCCAAGAGCAAGAGCCAGACATGTTTGACGACGGGCAGGCAGGGCGCGGCGAAGACCGGCCCGACGGCGTCCTCGCAGCGCGACGTCGTGACGACGCGCAGCGAGCCGTCGCTGGAGAAGATCGGGGGCGCCACCGATCCTTGTCGGGTGTCGCCGGGCAAGACGAAGACCCCCGAAGGGCGTCGGGTCTCGTTGGCCGGCAAAGGGGCGAGCGACGGTCAAGAGAACAAGCCGGACGAATACGCGTCGGCTCTAGTCGACTTTGGCAGACCTGCCGATAAAGCCAGCACGGCGCCGGACCCCATGGTTAGTGCATGATAATTATCACACGATTAGTATCATGGTTGGATTGGTTATCATGTTTAGCATGGTTAGTATCATGCGAATCTGGTAAAACTATGTCATCGTAAAAGATTCGGGCGTCGCCGAGAGGTGCCAAGGCCGGCGGGCGTCGCGCACGCCGCACTGCCTGCGCACCGACCGCGACGAGCACGCCCAAGGCGTCGGCGTCGGCGCGGTTCGAGCGGGCGCGACGCAAGGACGCCGAAGCGGTGGAGGCCTACTATCGGCTGCCGCGCGCTCTCCACTTCGGCGACGACTCGCTGGAAAGCGCGCTCGACAACGACGCCGTCGAAGGTCAGTGCGAACTTTTGACGATGTCTTTCGTGGAGATGCGTCGATTTGCGGAAAGTCGCCGGCAGAAATATCTAGATCACAATTTCGTCACGAATTCGACAAAAGTGGCTCGTTCGTTTTGTAAATGCTATTTGCATCCGCTACAAAAGGACACCATGGAACAACGAACGACATGAGGCAGAATGTGATAGATTGAAAACGAACACAAAAACGAATATTGAGTCCAATTTTCACTTCAATTTCTGTAATTCCCAGAAGCAACAGAAAACAAGTGCCGAGATCATTTCTAATTAAGTTGCACCAGATCCGTTACCGTCCGAACCATTCGAAAATGCCCCCCATTTCCTCGCCCTCCGCAGCGACTCCCAGCGACTCCGACATGGGCGTGGACAGCGGCCTCGGCGCCAGCTTGGAGCCCTGCGACGTGACGCCGCTGATCGTGATCTACGACCCGCAAGCGAGTCGCCACCACGGCGACGACGAGGTCGAGACGCCGACGGAACCCCGCCCGTCCCAGCGTGCGTCGGCAGAACGTGACAACTACGTGCCGAGCGTGGCACGTCCGCGAGTGCGCCTCTCCGAAGTCGACCTGGACATCCGGTACATGCTCAGCTCGCTGGAGCTCAGCATGCTCGGACTGAACGTGAGCCGTGAGGACTTCGGAAAACGCGTCACTTCCAAGGTTGGTGCAATTGGTGTACGAGGTTGGCTCGATCTCCGGAATTTCGGCTCGTGGACTTGATAACCAACCGTTGTTTTTAACGGATATAAGGTTATCCAGATGTTACAGTTACAAGCAAAAAATACAGGAGTGTAACGGGACTGCTTAAATCTCTGAAATGGGATTCGCTGAGTAAGAGGAGGAAAGCGGCAAGAATGGTTGCTATTTACAAAGCGTACAGAGGGGACAAGGCATGGAAGGACATCAGCAAAAGACTAGAAACACATCAATTTAAGAGCAGGAATGACCATTCCCATAAAATCAAAAGAATAGGGACGGTAAAAAACATTGATACGCTTGTAGATAGGGGGACGGTAGAGTGGAACGGGATGCCTCAGGAGGCATTCGAGAACATGTCCTCATGTAAATTATTTAGAACTAGAGTATTAGAATTAAGTTAGACATAAGCATTTTCTTGTACCTATACGTTGAGAAATATGCCACCGAAAAATGTATCATTTCAATGCATAAAAAATAAAGATTCATTCATTCATTCATGTTCCACTCCCATACGAAAGCAGCAACGCGAAAGCCTTCCGCACGCAATAATAGTTTCGCTGGCAGTCAAGGGATAGAGCCACTGTTTTCTTTTATCACCTGTTACCAATGCAACTGTTACCAAATGTGGAACATTGAGACCTTTGATTAAAATTAACCTTGTGCCATGGCCTGGTAGATACTGTTAAAACAGGTTGCCAACGCACCCCAGCGATTTTCGGCCAATCTACTAGCATCAAATTTTTGCCGTGGCCTGACCAATCTCTTTTTCACGTTAAGAGCGCTAGTATTGTTCTGCAGACTCCCGACAGTGCGTTAATTGTCAATCATTCAATAGATTTTACGGTTCAGGACCAGAGACCCTAGCTTGCGAACCCTTTAGCGGAACAATGAGACGGCCTGCGAATGTTGAAACCTCTGGCTCGTGCCTACCAGCAGGGTCTCTTTGACAGTAAAACACCGCCAGCGTTCTTAACGTGAAAGTGATTTTAGGTATGGTAGAATGTCAGGGGAACCTTATACCTCGTTCACACTACAGACTTGATCGAGATCCACTCTCTACGCCATCAAAGATGGCGTTGATTGGGTTTCCACAACTCAGTTATCTTTTTAATCGTGATGAAATCATTCGGGAATCGTCGTGAACGCTTGGAAGAGTTCGTGATTATTTCAAAATCAGCCACCGGAAACGTTGCAACATTAACCTGGGAGCGTGTGTTCCGTGTGCTATGAGCTCGGTGATAAAGTGAGGTTAGATTCGACGCGATTTCCGGTTGTGTTCGTTTCCCGAGCATATTCCGAACTTGTCTGAATGACTTGATCGCATGATCAAGTAAGGAAACAAGTGTGAACACCAACTGACTCAATTGTAACCCAATCAACGCCATATTTGATCGAGTTGAGGACTTGACCATGATCAACTCGTGTAGTGTGATCGAGGTATTAGAAATCTGTGGTTGTGCGCCGCAGAAATCTCGCTGCGAGCGCATCGAGGTGCGGTTGTCGGAGCGACGCCGCCTGACGGTGGTCGACGACCTCTTCACCGCGCTGGTCGACGCGCTGTCGACGCGTTGGCGCGCCGCGCAAGCCACCAGCGGCCAGCGCGTGCTGCTGTCCGCCTTCCGCGACCTGGCGCAGTCGCAGCTGCATCGCGCACTCTCGCCGCTGGAGCGCGAGCGTCTGGCGCGACACGTGCGTCGGTGGCGTGCGTATCCGCGCAAGGCGCGCGCGTGCGACGCTCATGTGGGCACCGAGCAGTCGCGTCGCGTCACCGCGCTGCTCATGGTGAGCGGTGGTTGACGATCGGCGGATTCGTAGTCGTCTTTTTTCGACCACTCTGGATTTTGTTGGTACAAAGATGAACCCCGAGAAGTAAGATACCGAAATCGCAAGATTCTAGGTCCCCAATGGAGTGATTGGTTTGCGAATCAGAAATGCAAGGAAATGTTTCCGAAAAGGGGCTTTACCCTTTAGAAGTTAAGGGGTATGAAATAATTTTCGTCAGCTAGCCTCGTTTCACTTTCGTCTTTTTCGGTCATTCCGGGCCGGAGCAAATGTTTTCGGTACTGGTATTACATCCTGGTTCCACTGAAAAATGAGATTTTCAACCCAATAGGACCTCGAACAATCGCTAACTCGATTAAAGCGCCACTTTGTCCAAATTAAACCGGTAACTCCTGAGTGAACGTTGCTACCCCAATTACAATGGAATATTTATGAGATGGCTCATGAGATTAAAGAATAAATTATTAGAATATTATTAGAATAAAGTGACTCCATCGCCCTCGACGAACCCGACGGTCTCGTGGCACACAGAGCCACCTGTCGGCGTTGGCTCGCTGTCCGGTCGGCTCGTCCTTCAAACGCCGCGCCTCGGCGCTCGACACGGTGCTGCGCAAACGGGTGCGCGTGGGCGCCGCGCCGGCGGGCGCGCGCAAAGGACGCGCCGTGCGCAGGCGCGTGCTGAGGACGCTCGGCGCGCACGCGCCGAATCTCAAGGTCATCGAGCCGAGCCGTGGCGACGAGGACGCCGATGCGACGTTCTTGGGGGGAGGTGAGAGGTTTGCTTTGTTTCGGCACTCGAGGTCAGATCGTCGATTTCGTAACCCTGACTTTGTTGTTCTCGGCTACAAAGTTAAAATATTAACTTGGACAACGATAGGGATTTTATCTATCAGAACCGACAACGGAATGACGTGTAGAAGTTACAAAATCGCTAGACTGGTCGTCGATATGATGGTGACGTCTCCACACTATGTGCATGTGGTGTTTGTTCCCTGACCCTGCTACAAGGGCGAGGATCAAATCTACAATTACTTGTAGGAAAAATAAATTGGGTTTGTTTCTTTGGTAAGACTGGCAGGAAATTTTTCGGTGGTTGTTCTATACTCACAAAAATTTTCTCTCTTGAGACTGCTATAGACAGAGTCGTAGTCATTTCGTCTACCTAACAGTTATCTGCCATCGAAGCACTGTCCGACCCAAATAATGGCGGGATTTCTTTGGAATGTGCCAACTCTTTCACTTTCCAACACCTCCACAGAGAAACGGTTGAAGCAAAGCAATCTGAATCGGTCGATTCAGCCCAAGTTACAATAGAAATTCACCAGCCCAGAACTTGACACTGTAACCAGACGATGTGAGTCTTCGCATTCTTGAACCAACGTTGGTGATACTGACAATATCAAGTCAATGACAATTGACAAAGATTTACGTAAAGCTAGCTGAATATCCAATCGTAGGTTATGTATACAGTAAGGATATAGAGTAAACCCTTCAGCCACTCAAAAGATAGCAGTTCTGGAAAATTTTCTTTGATTTCGTATCTACCAATTTCCTGGAAGATAATTTTGTTGGGATACGCAACCATGAACTGGATTCCAGGTCATGACCTTCCAGTCCATGTCAGTCACTTCCCCAGCCTCCAAACCTAGCACCATCCTCATTCGCAGACATCCACAACCACCACTACCCCCACCACCACCGCCACCAGCCCCACCAGCCGACGAAGTCGCCAGTGGCGCCCCCGCCCGGTTTCGGTCCCCAACACGTGGCCGGCGTGCGCTCTTCCGGCCTCCACTCCGCCGCCAACGCCGCCGAGTTCCGCCCGCAGCGCCAAGACTTCCTCTACGCGCACGACGCCGTCAACGTGCAGGCGCTGACGCCCGCGCTGGCGTTCGGCGTCGGCGTCGATGGGTGCGCGTCGAGCGACGACTTCGCGTCGGTGCGCGGCGTCGTCGACCATCTGCGTCTCGACGACGACGCGGACTTTGAGGATTTTCTGCAGCGCAAGGCGTTGGCGGACACGGGGGCGGCGAGATGGGGCGGCGGCGCGGGGGCGTTAACGGAGAAGAAAGAGATGTGAGTGCACGGCATATCATTTTGCGAACAGGTGTAGCCTGGTGAACTCTTTGATTATACTAGATTAGTTGTATAAGGTTATTCAAAAGTGAAATACAGATTCATGGGCACATGGCACAATCGCATCACGCCTTTAGCGGACCAATGGGACGGCCTGCGAATGTTACACCTTTAGCTCTTCGAACAGCAGAGGTTCCTACAAGAGTATCGAGCCATGCCAATAGGTACCCTCGCCGCCTTCAAAGTGGAACGAATCGAGAGACCCTAGAATATAGAGACTCTAGAATTTAGCACCATAACCATATAGAACCCCGAGCATTCAACCCTCTGGCCCCTGACCCCTCGCGCGCAGCCCCGCGCAGCAGTTCAAGAAGTGGGTGCCGCTGCGCCAACCGCCGCGCGCGAGCCTCGTCCAAGACGTGGCCGCGCTGCGCATGCTGCGCCATGACAACCTGGTCGTGTGGGAGACGGTCACTGTGAGCGCAGCGGGACTGCGCATCGACTGCGCGCGCATGCAGTGCAATCTGGCGCAGCTGGTGGAGCGCGCAGGCGCAGACATGACGGCGACGCGCGTGCTCGCGCTCTGTCATCAGGTGACGGCATTGAACTGCTCTCACGTGGAGAGGGGATCTTGCTCGAGGACGCAAGTGCTGCTAGACACGAGATTAGAGTTTAAAAACTTTCAAGCCATGTCTTGGAGCCGGACAAAAGGCTATCTGGGCAGTTTTGGAACTCATAACTCATTTCTGGCTACAGTGGGTCCTCGAGACAGATTAAAATCCATTCCCGTTCTTAACGTGAAATGAAGTATAGAGAGGTGGTATGCGATAGGGTTTCGGAAAATATAGTGACGTATTTTACCGTTGTTAGGCACTCGGCTATGGCCATTGCCTATTGTCAAATATTATCCAGGTTCAATGGGCTCAAAACAAAGATTATATTATAAGCTCCTCATGACAGTCTATGCGGAAAATGAAATGCTTGTCCGGCTTCTTCGGATATACCACTACCACTACACCTGTTCGTTCTCTAAATGGTGTGCACTCACTGTTCAGTGTAGGAACCGTGACGGGAAGAGAGAATGGCCGCAGTCTAGACAGGGTTTCGCACATTTTAACTCAAAGATTTGTTAGCAAAGGGTGGTGCCACCGTTATTTTGCTATGCGGACGCCGAGGTATGGATTCAGACTGGGCAGACGCTAAATAATGGTCTCAAAGACAAAATTATAGAGCTCATATAGCCTTCGTTTGGGGTTCATATTTTTTAATGATGATGAATATCACTAGCAGACCACGATGGTTCGTGGCAAGGATGTTGAGCCGTCTCCAAATCCTTGGTCCATGCATGGCTGTTTAATGACCGTCAATGCGCAATGCAGACCAACCACCCACCGACCATAGCATAAGCATTGCTAGCTCACCATGGCACTGGGCTCACCTTCATTCACACAAAAACAAACGCGTTATTTTATTTATAGCTCGTTGTCGTAGTCTTAAATAAGCCGCGGCGAGGCTATGTTGTCGGGCTGGTTACCGTTAACGCTAGATTACACGGACCACACTAGCAGCTACCTGGCCGTTACGATGGAATGTCGTGAGCAGGATGCGGTCAGACTGCTTCTCGAGAGCGCGGCCTTGAGAGCGGCTCGCCGGCATTATGATCACAATAATCCGTCGCGTCTAGCTGCAGTGGCGGATCTAGGCCGATTTATTAGGGGGGGGGGGGGGGAGGGAAGAACAGATTCGCCCCCATCGCCCCAGTGGATCCGCCACTGCCTAGCTGCCTGACTCGGATGAGAGTCCTGAAATTAGTTAGCAATAAAGTCCAGGTATGAGGAGCGACCCTTAGAGCCGCGTGTTTTCGGTTGAAGGCTGATGCCAGGTTGTGGGAACAATTGTGAGGTCTTATGGACTTTGCCTCCATTAAAATCGCCCTCATAGCAAATCTTTGCGTCAACAGAGATAGACATGCCTCCAAACGTGGCTTCTGTACAGCGACTAATGGAATAACGACTAATACATCTTGCAACTCTGTTACTGGACGAACGTCTAACAATTTTATGCACTATTCTGGTGGAATTGCAACTAATTTATGTTAGCCTTTAGTACAGTGGATCTGCGACTAACAGTTTCAGGCCATTTTACACTCAATAAAAATAAAAATGTTTAGTCACTAGTCCATTATACAAACCTATATCGATGTTTAGACACGTTTACAATTAATAATAGAGTGGGCAGTAATATTTGGGGAATAAACGAGAATTAAAAGAAAATAGCTAGTGAATTTCCTGGGGACGTATTTTTATTTTTGTTAAACTCACCTTAAAAAGGCAGCCCCCTCTCTTATAAATTGGAAAAGCGTCTACATCTAGTTGGACGTTTTTCCACTGGTCTAGCAACTAAACGGTAAATTATTTTAAGTGAGTGGAACAAGGACTCAGATTGTTAGTCGCTAATCCACTGGACTATCGACTAACAGAAATTATTCGTCTTTCCAACAAACCAAAGCAGCCACACAGTGTTGCAAGATGTATTAGTCGCTATTCCTTTAGTCGTTATTCAGCGTCCCCCTCCAAAATGGCTAAAACCCGCTTACTGCCTGTACTATTCGCGTATTCCGATTTCCTCAAACTACCCGACGAGCAAGTCAGACCAAAGCGCCAGTGTTCTGACATCTGAGATGATCGAATATACTGTAGCTGAAAGCACAGATAGAAGTTACCTTACCCAGGTATTCTTCCTCACCTTTGGCATGGCTATGGCAAAACATTGATGCTTGTAACCTCGCCGTCAGCGGCAGGTGTTGGCAACAGGGTGAGGTTACAACTAACCGCGGCTGGCTCCATGCCGTGCCTGCCGGCGAAACTACTGTCGGTTAGCCTTCTGCCTTACGTTAACACAGCTTGGTGGACTTCGAAGAAAGGTATCATTTGACTCTTTACGATTTGTAAAGAGTTAAATTGTAAATAATGGTAATGATGAATACCATTTTTGATGGTAATGATAAAAACATAATTATTTGATTATAATGTATGGTACTCTATGATATGAGATCCCCAAAAAGTGGCAAACTCTAATTAATTCTAGTGTATTTTAGCTTGTACTTGAGGGAAACGCCGCGAATCTTGCTGGGGGAGGGCTAGGGTTAGTTTAGGAGTGGATAATCTTGTGACGCCTTAGTGCTCCTGTCTCTGACTGCGTGTGGTTTCGCGTCCTGCTCGCAGATGGCGCGCGGCCTGCGATACCTGCACTCGCAGCAGCTGGTGCACGGCGGCCTGAAGCCGTCGAACGTGCTGGTCGACGTCTGGGGCGCGGCGCGACTGGCCGACTTTGGCCTGTACCGGGTGAGTGCCGAGTGGGTGGATGCGGGTGTCGTCACGGTCTCGCAGTATGGGTCCTACAACACGCAGTCCCTGGTAAGTACTGACCGACTTTGGCCTGTACCGGGTGAGAGTCGAGTGGGTGGATGCGGGTGTCGTCACGGTCTCGCAGTATGGGTCCTACAACACGCTGGCCCAAGTAAGTACGGGCCGACTTTGGCCTGTACCGGGTGAGAGCCGAGTGGGTGGATGCGGGTGTCGTCACGGTCTCGCAGTATGGGTCCTACAACACGCAGTCCCAAGTAAGTACTGGCCGACTTTGGCCTGTACCGGGTGAGAGCCGAGTGGGTGGATGCGGGTGTCGTCACGGTCTCGCAGTATGGGTCCTACAACACGCTGGCCCAAGCAATTACTAGCCGACTTTGGCCTGTACCGGGTGAGAGCCGAGTGGGTGGATGCGGGTGTCGTCACGGTCTCGCAGTATGGGTCCTACAACACGCAGTCTCTGGTAAGTACTGGCCGACTTTGGCCTGTACCGGGTGAGAGCCGAGTGGGTGGATGCGGGTATTGTCACGGTCTCGCAGTATGGGTCCTACAACACGCAGTCCCAAGTAAGTACTGGCCGACTTTGGCCTGTACCGGGTGAGAGCCGAGTGGGTGGATGCGGGTGTCGCCACGGTCTCGCAGTATTGGTCCTACAACACGCTGGCCCAAGCAATTACTGGCCGACTTTGGCCTGTACCGGGTGAGAGCCGAGTGGGTGGATGCGGGTATTGTCACGGTCTCGCAGTATGGGTCCTACAACACGCAGTCCCAAGTAAGTACTGGCCGGCTTTGGTGTGAATACTTATTATCCTTATGCCCCTAATAATTCCATGTTTCCCGTTGCCATGTTTAAATCTCTTTATTCGATTAGATGTAATAGAAATGATATGATGTAATATCTGTCTAAGCAAAGAAGAAATTATCCAGATAGTCTGTCATAATACCGAGCATCGGCTAGGTAAATGGGAGATACATCAGTCGCTAGGGTGCGTTGACATCGCAATCACTGTTTTCGAACATGGTAGTGGGAACATGACAGAGAGAGTGTACTAACCTGTTGCCACACCTATTCTCCAATCGCGACGAAACTAGTGTCTATTGAATCCTCATACTCTTGGCAATAAATGGTATGTTTTGTAATCTTGAAATACCAGTTGTAAGTTCAAATAAAGCTTCATGCAGCCATCACCAACATCCGCACCCGTAATCCTATTTAGCATAGAAGTTGAATCTCTCGTACCTCCCTCAATCTGCGCTTACACTTGGAATGTCCCATCACGCGGCGGACGGCCTTGCAACTACGGCCGATGCGTGCGCACGGTGTCAGAGGTCCTCGGATAGCCGGGGCCAATTAGTCGGCGGCTTGTCGTATAACGCGCCAAGAACAGATTGAGTGCACCGGTTCCAAAGTCCGTCGGGGGCATCTCGTTCTCGCCGGGTCATCGTGTTACAAACCAGTCTCGAAAAGCAAGGCGCTCGCGACTCTGAACGTACGCATGCACAACACATGGCTTTACTGGTGTCAGCCGCCAGCCGGCATACGGTTTCGCCGCCAGGGGCGCTGGTTGTCGAATAGAATCGAATAAAATGTTGGCTTAACGAACAAATAACCCATCGATTATTATTTTCCCTCTAATTTGTGACAAACAATTACATATTTTCTGTTACTTTTGTTTACTGGTTAGGATCCAAAAAAATGCAATGTTGCATTTTTTTTTTGAAAACAGGGAAATAAATTGACTTTTATAATTGTATATAGCTTTGATTAATGAAAACGAAAGGAACAATATCAGTGAGAGCGTATCAAATATCGAGCCCCATCAGAAATCGCCTGTATTTCCGGGCATCGCCCGAATCGCTTCAGTACGAATGGTATTTTGAAGTTTCTCTGTCGCTGGTGAAGTGTATTATACTAGGGCTTCGCGAACGCAATTTGTGTTGCGTTGAAGATGAGCGTAGGTAGCGGTTTGTGTATAGCGGATTAAAAGGTGCAGGCAGCAGTCACAAGAAAACCATGGAGCACCAAACCTGACCATTGCCTTCTCGAAAATTCTAATCACTTGAAAATGTATGCGGATTCTGACGTTCCTTTGTTTCTCTTCGAGGTCAACAAAGCTGGTAACCAAGGAAACGAAGGAAACCGGACTCGTATTGAATCAGCCGTCAAATCACGAAAAAAACACCACAAAAATGCTAATAAAAACCAATTGGAAAAACCTACCGAAATAAGATTTGCAGGCATGATAAATATGTATAAGGTCAACATGTTTAGAAGTTTTTGTGAAGTTATGTTCAGAACTTTGAAATTTACAGGGGTTCGAAATTCGGAAAAAATCGAAAAATTTCGTAAAAATTGATTTATAAAAAATTTACTGAACCGATCTTTTTCAAAAACGCAGGGGGTCTAAGTTTAGAACAGAGGTAGATACTCAGAAATTTTCATCCATGTCGGTTCAGGCGTTTGGTCTGTAGAGCGCGCACAAACACACAGAAAAAAAAAAACATACACGAGTGACTTTTTTTTGGGGTAAGTGAAATTGAAGATTTCGCTCCGCTCGCTTCGCTCGCTACGCTCATCAATAAAAACAGCCCCAAAGCGATTGGTTTCGTACGTAGCTGGGGACTGGCGACTCCAACGTACCCTTATCCCAAAACGCCCCGTCCCAAAATCCGCAGCTGAAGCCGCCGACCGCCTCGCCGTGCCTGTGGTGGTCGACCGAGACGCGTGCGCAGTTCGCGCGCACTTGTCAGCTGGTGTGCTCGCCCGAGAGCGATGCGCAGGCGCTCGGCATGCTGTTCCACTTCGCCGCCACCGGGGGGCAGCACCCGTTCGTCGGCACGCACGCGCACGGTGAGACCATGTCGCGTGTAGTCCTAGTATGAACATGCCGCATGGGGCATGTGGGTGCAACGGCAACGGTCGCTTCCTCTGTCGTGAGTCGCTAGGTTAGTGGTTGGTTAACCCTTAGTAGACCAGAAGAGGAGGTATTTGACCCGGAACAAATTGCAAGAGTTTTGATTTTTAGTGTACCTTGTTCAGAAAATTCGCTGATTACGCTCAAGAAAGTCGAGAAAAAAACTCCGAAGGGAAAGTGCCTAAAAATAGGCCTTAATCCAAATTATGCAAATTTTTATTTATTTATTTGAAATTTTTTGATTCACCAATAGAATCGTTAAGTACCAAAATTCGGTGTAAAATTACGCAAGCTATTTTTACATATAAAGATATCTGGAAAATTTTGTTTACTTTTCGATTAAATCGACTTTAATTAATTATGCATACGTCCAATCAAACGCTCCCAGCTCCAAAACTATACAAGACAGAGATGCCTACTTTTTACGACGGCGTTGGTAATGAATCAAGGTATTTTACACGATAGTATGAACGAAAGTCTATGGCTCGTTTATTAATTACATGCAATCAAGCTTTTTAATTAGCATAGATTTTTTGAACAAAGTACTTTTCATTAAAATATTGGTATTACACGCACAATTGATGCTAAGTAGGAATTAGTTAGCATGCCCACAGCTGTAGTAAGATATACCCTTTGTAATTGCGGTTTTTTTAAATTTGATTACCTGACAATTAAATCGATTTTAATTGAATTTGCATACGTCCAATCAAAACGCTCCTAGCTCCGAAACTACACAAGATAATACTGTCAATTTTTTACGAGAGTGTAGCGAATGAATGAAGGTGCATAACAAGAGAGTATGAACGAAAGTCTATCGCTGGTTTATTAATTACATGAAATCCAACTTTTAAATTAACAATGATTTTTCGAGCACAGTACTTTTCATTGGAATATAATATAAGTAGTAAATAAACAATTGGTGCGTAGTATGAATAAGTTCGCATGCTCACAGCTGTAGTAAGTAACACCCCTTGAAATTGCGGTTTCTTATTATGATTTCGTTACAATTAAACCGACGTTAATTGAATTTGCAAATGTCGCCAATCAAACTACATGTAATACAAAGTAACGATGTCAACATTTTTCGAGGGTAATGGACCAAGGTACCAATGACCAAGGTATTTTACTCGAAAGTATGAAAAATAGTCTACGACAGATTGATTAATTGCAACCTATGAAGCTTTTCTATTTTCCTTTCATAATCTTTAACCACACCCGTTTGAAGTAGGTACATCGTTATAACTATAAATTAGAAAAAAATACTGAAGTCCGTAGTAAGTTCGATGGTTGTAAAATATTTCTCCCCTTATCATGTCAATGTCAAACATATGACACGCTATTAGAACGGAACGCAAAAATAGTTGAGGCCCACTTTCGATCTGGTTGCCGCTAATCGTAAATTGACATCCGGTCCACACGTCGATATACTCATTTTACATGTCGACACGTCTGGTCTAACCCGAGGACAATGTGCGACTTCTAAGCAATATTACCCAAAACTTTTAATTTTATCTTTGAGAGTAGCAGATGGAGCCGGCGGTAATTTTTTGTTAGGTCGGCGGTATTTTATTTCGGCTTACTTCAAGTGAATTATTAAATAAAAATGCGGGGATACTGGGAATGCTTAACAAACAATGCCATTGCCTACAGTTGCATATTCGCATTCAATCACCAATGCTCGTATTAGGGTAGGTGGAAGTTGTGAATACTAATTTTCACCACATATTTCACCATATATTTATATGCATATTATGTGCGAGCAATGTGAAAAGGATTACTTATATAAATTCGTGCGGCCGGATTCTGGTTGCAGACAACGCGTCATAGAAGTTATGTGTGCATCGATTCTATTAATTTGTACCATTCCGTGTATGATATCGATCTTCTATTTGCTTCGGTAAAATTAATCCATGTAATCGAACCAAACTTGTAAGAACTTTGATAACTTCGTCGTCCTCTGCAACTTACAAAAATCCGTCACTCGGTCAAAAAGAAGCAAACAGTGTCAATCAAGCAGAAAACATCTAGGTGGTAATCCTTCCAATCTTTGCAAGATATTAGAATTCTTTCGCCAAAATGTTCCAGAAGTATTCCAGATCTCTTCTACAACCATTTAAATAAGAAAACAATTGTCACGCTGGTGGAAACAGCGCATGCTATTTTGCATGATTTCCATCACTCCAAAATACGACAACGATGACGATGAGAAATTCTGAGTACTGTGAAAAGCTTATTATAACATACATGTAAGCGTGAAACCGTAAATTTAATCGTAGTCCCAGTACGTAATTCATATGAATTCAATGTATTTAATTTCATCATTATACCATTTACAGTATGGCATCAGACAAGTCAAAATATTTTACTCACAACTATATAAGTTGAGAATTCTTTTATATTTAAAAAATTCTTGTACTGAATAAAAAGCATGCGGAATTTATTTTTTTACCTTTGTTTAAAAAGCGTTCTTGTTCATAAATCTATATAAGTCAGACGAGATGTCAGATAATACTCATGAGATGACTGAGATGTGTCCAAAAGTCACACACCTATTATTTCCTCGATGTTTGCTGCCTGATTGACACATATACTTGCTCCTTTTTGGCCGAAGGTGTATGTTCCTTTTATGAATTGCAAGGGACAATATTATTAAATTCACATATCTTACAAATTTGGTTCGATTACATGGATAATTTTACCCACTGAAGCAAATATAAGGTCAATTGCGTTAGATATAATCTATTCCGGACTCATTCCACGGAATGGCACGGATTAACTATACGTCGATGTACACACACCTTCGTCGACGCGCTGGCTTTAGCCAGACTCCGAATGCACGAATTTAAAAGTATCCTTCACACATTTCTCAAACAGATGTACATAAATCGATGTAAATACATAGTGACAGTGATTATCCACAAGTCACAACTTCAACCAACATCAACGTTACAGCAACCTACCCTTATACGAGCACTGAGCAGTTTATGACCGGCAAATTTGTAAAGTTTAATTGGTTGTAATTTATCAACCTCTAATTGACTATAGTTCATATTTTCATTTAAAATACCTTGGTTCATTCCCATATCACACTCAAAAAAATTTGACATCGCTATCTTGTATAGTTTCGGAGCTGGGAGCGTTTTGATTGGACGTATGCAAATTCAATTGAAATCTCTTCAATTGTCACTTTATCAAAATAAAAAAAAACGCAATTACAAAGGGTATATCTAACTACAGCTGTGGGCATGCTAACTAATTCCTACTTAGCATCAATTGTGCGTGTAATACCAATATTTTAAAGAACAGTACTTTGTTCAAAAAATCAATGCTAATTAAAAAGTTTGATTGCATGTAATTAATAAACGAGCCATAGACTTTCGTTCATACTATCGTGTAAAATACCTCGATTCATTACCAACGCCCTCGTAAAAAGTTGACATCTCTATCTTGTATAGTTTCGGAGCTGGGAGCGTTGATTGGATGTATGCATAATTAATTAAAGTCGATTTAATCGAAAAGTAATCAAAATTTTTCTGATATCTTTATATGTGAAAATAGCTTGCGTAATTTTACATCGAATTTTGGTACTTAACGATTTTATTTGTGAATCAAAAAATTTCAAATAAATAAATACAAATTTGCATAATTTGGATTAAAGCCTATTTTTAGGCAATTTCCCATCGGGGTTTTTTTCTCGAATATCTTGAGCGTAATCAGCGAAATTTTCTGAACAAGGTACACTAAACATCAAAACTCTTGCAATTTGTTCCGGGTAAGGGGTCTTTTTGAGCTTCCTTGCTTGGAGTATAGTAGTGATGACATGAAACTACGAAAACAGCCGTTTGTAACTTCGAATAATTTAGCACATCTTGTTTTCTTTTTTTTGTTTTCGGTTTGGGCATTTCCTTGTTTCTTTATTGTTATTATACCATAGCATATACATATGATAATTATTATTTACATTCATGATTAGACTACTTAAAACGTGTAGTGCACCAACTGATCGTTGAGCTCGTTTAATCCGGTTCTTACCATGTCTACCGGTTCTTAGGATAATGTGTAAGTGTTAAACCTAGGTTGAGAGTAAATTACCATTTTGGTTCCTCATTTCTATCAAATGTAAACGGGTTTAGTGTTTCCTTTACTTATAGCTCGTTTAAGTATATGCAAATATTTCCACGATACTCTTAGCTATGACGCTTAAAATACCTAAGAGTATTTTACTTTAAATTGAGTGGCTCAAGGCCGGAGTGGGATTTCCCACCACAATATTATGTGGGGCAGCGCTTTCCAAGACTTCGAGTTAGGCAAACCGCGCCGATAACTGGACTAAATATTTACTTGGCCAAAGGAGGGAAATAAACGCTCTCCGCGCAATGCATGGCAACGCTGTCCCGTCGGCAACCCATCGCCGCTGCGAGCATTCCACATCCACGCTCTGGAGGCCAAGTTTTGAAATTGCGGTTTGAAAACGAAAACGAACACGAAAACGCTGTTTGAAAACGAATGCGCTTTCGTTATAATCTTTTTGGTAGTTTTGAGTTTCGCGGCTGAAAACGAAGAGCGTTCGTTTTCATTCGACGTAAGAGCGTTCGTTTTCATTCGACGTTCGATTTCGTTTTCATGGCGCATGCGTATTTACAATTTGCGCGCTGTCAGTGTCTGGCTCGCTCACAGCTGCTCATTCGCGTGTGCCTTGTCTAACATTTTTAAGGTTAGAATCTTAGAATTTTTCTTAGTTTGGTGTTTAGAGTCTATTTTGTTAATTATGGCAAAAATTAAAATTAAATTGGAAATTAAAATGGTTAATTATGGTTTGTAGCCAATGTCTTACTTAACCTAAAAACTTTTGCAAATTTGATGTCTGACATAGAAAATGGATCTCCGGTTTGTGTCTACGACTCTCTTCGTCAAATTGAAGCTCCCCTTCTTCATCTTCCTCTTCCTCTTCTTCTAAGTCGGCTAAAAGTGCGAAATGAATGAGAGCGTTTGCCATTATGTAACATTCGAAGTTACTAGGGCGAACGCAATTTCTGTTGCGTTGAAGATGAGCGTAGCGGTTTGTTTATAGTGCAAAAAAAAGATTAAGGCAAGAAGCCTATGCAAATCATGGAGCAGCAAGCCGGACCAATGCTTTCTCAAAAATTCTGATCACTTGAAAATGTAAACGATTCTGACCTTTCTTTGTTTCTGTCCGAGCTGTCGGGTAGCGGAAATATGCTCATTTTGAGATCATTGAGCATTGTGCATGTTAATACATAGATGTAACTCATGCCCAAGGGTTTTAATTGGGTTTTATTGGGTTGGTTTTTATTGGGAAAAATCTGGTGTGATTTTTCGATTTGGTTTCGATGGTTTCTAAAGGCAACAATCAAAATTGGGAAAATTTGAAAAAAATACGCACTTTTAAATAAATTTCCGTACTTTTCCAAACTTGCCCAATTGTCGAATTTTGCTCTTTTTTCTGCTTTGAAAGTGAAGGGTGGCGTTTGGCCTGTAGAGCGCGCGCAAACACACATACAAAAAAAACAAACAAACAAACCACACACCAAGTGTTTTTTTTTAGTAGTAGTGAAATTGATGATTTCGCTTCGCTCGCTTCGCTCGCTACGCTCATCAAAAAACGAATAGTTTTGCACGAAAACGCGAGCTTTTTATTTGCGTTTTTGTTATCGTTTTCGTTTTCGGTTTCGGTTTCGGTTTGAGATCCAAAACTCCCAATACAACAAAACACAGGGAGATTGTCGTTATCAAACCGAAAACGCACCGAAAACGCACTTCGTTTTCAAACCGACATTTCAAAACTTGGCCTCCTGGTGCGATCATGTTGGGCCGGGTGCGTCCCCCGAAATCCGACCCTCTTCGGCCAGACAACGGCTGCAACCCTTATCTAACCGGTCTTGAATTGGAAGGGGCGCTACCTTTGAAAGCTGGTTTGCAACCTAAGCTCTCTCTCTCTTTCTCCCTCTCTAACGACACAGAATAAGCAGCTGGAACAAGCATCGGAGCGACTCGCACAAAGCTGTGCTCAAAGGATTCAAAGTATATCTACTTGGCCTGAGACACATTTCCAAATTCCAAGGACCAGACGAGCGAGTGGTCGTTAATTGGCCAAACGCTTCTGATGCCCACCATGTGCATTCAATAACTAACACGCCTACGGCCGTACATGAGGTCTCAGCCAAAGCGAGTTACGCCAAAGAAGCCGACTCCATAAATACATGCGCATTATGTGGAACTGCCGTTAATTTGACTATACGTAGGCGTTGCGCTTATGCTTAGCGCTATTCGTTAGCGATTATGCGTAGCGATTATGCGTAGCGCTTATGTTAAGCGCTTCTGCTTAGCGCGATGCGTTAGTGCTATGCGTAGCGCTATGCGTAGCGTAGTCTAAAGTAGAAAACGTTGTTGCCAACTCGCTCATCCTTCAGAGCGAACACGGGGGCAGCGTTGCCCAGTTATTGTACGCTTCAGCATTTGAATGCACGCACGGCTGGCACCTTGGCCCCTCCGTTCAACGGCGATCCGTTCACGCGCGCAGATAAGCCGGCTGCGCTCGGCTGCGCCAGCTACGAGCTGCGCCAGCTGACGCACGACCTGCTGCAACACGAGCGCGCGCTGCGGCCGACGCTGCGCACGGCGCTGCGCCACGTGTGCTGGTGGGACGCGCACGAGCGACGCACGCTGGTGCTGCGCTGCGCAGGCTGGATGGCCGAGGGCTGCGCCGAGCAGAGCGTGTTTATCGACGTGGCGCTCGAGCCGCTGTTGCCGCGCTGGGTGAGTCGCAGATCTCTTCGGTGTGATATTGGAACACAATTTTCTCGCATTAACGGAATACACAACTCCTGATGGTCCGCCCCTCTGACGTCACGGCGCTTCGGTCTGACTTGCTTGACGGGTAGACTGTGGGAAACGGAATACGAATAGCACAGGAGTAAGGCGGGTTTTAGCCGAGTTTGGAGGCCTGTCAACAATCTCCTGTTGGTCTCATGTTGTTGAAATTTCAACAACATAAGAATCAATATTATTTCTATTACATGTTAAAATTTCATACAGTTTTGATGGATATCTTCGTTGATACCGAGGTTTAAAATGAGGGCGATTACAATGTAAAGTCCATAAGACCTCACAATCTTTCCCACACCCTGGCATCGGTCTTCAAGCAAAAACACATGGCTAAGGGTCGCTCCTCCTACCTGGACTTGTCTATTGCTTACACCGTATTTTTTATAATTTGATTGTCTACTAATAAAATTGGTTACGGAGGGGGGGGGGGGGGGGGGGGCTAGTTGCAGCTTGAATCTGGTAGAGACGGTGTACTTTCTCTCCGTGGTCATCTTTTAATCTCTCTTCTATATAGTAGCTGTATTTTAAAGCATCAATTCATTTCTTGAATAAAGTTTGATTCTTTATCCTCTTGAATATTGCAAGCATAGGAAAAAATTCACATTCTCTGCTAGCTAGCCAGTGACAGTTGAGTGGCTTGACCACTGGCTCGGCTTGACCCTTGCCCCGAATCAAGCAGAGGACGTGCTGGTAATCAACATCCTGTCCTTGCAATTTGTCGCAGAGAGCCCGCGCAGCCGGCGTCCTGATGCTCGTGGCGTCTGACACGCCATCCGGCTTGCTGCGCATGCTCAACTCGGCCCCGCAGCTGACCGACGCGCTGCTGCGCCGGCTGCCCGAACTGCCCCTGGCGCTGCACCGTCTAGCTGCGCAGACGCCGTCGCTGCGCACTCTGCTGCACTTTTCTAGCCACTCTACTTTTGATACCGTTTGAATGTATACGACGTGTTTGCCAGCCAGTGAAACCTGTTATGACGTCTTGGCCTTGTTGCAGCTGTTTATTTATAACTTTCTTCTTTCGTCAGTGGATTGTTAAGTGCTTGGCGTTCTTACTTGTAGTCTTTTCTTGGCCTAGACTGTACACTACTTGTTTTGATGTATTGTCCAGTTATTTATATACCGGCTCAGACGAAAAGGTACATTACCTGCCCGCTGGCTGCGTCGCCAACGAGCTGGCAATTATTTTGGGACAAGACAGGAACACTGCCAGGAGGACATCCTAGTATTCTTATTCTATACACTTTATCATAGTATGTTTAGTTTAGGATAGGCTTCTACGCTCCTACCCGAAAAGAAGATACTAAAGTGTATACATTGTGCTATTTATGGTGGCCATGAGGTCTACTGGTAAAAGACTGTTATCTACAGGAAACCACAATCTTTAGAATTTACTCATAATTAGTAGGTATCTCCGTTAGAGACATGTCTTGCTTTGTTGTTGTCTCGACCTCAAGTATGATGACACGATGATGACAAGAAATAATTATAGATCATAAGAAAATTTATATATATTAGTATTATACCGATACATTTTTCCCTTACGAAAAATACACAGGAAAAAGTGTCAGCTGGAGCAGGCCCGAGACGACTCCATTTAGGGCACTTGGATAAGTTTTCCGGCCATAATCGCCTTCACTTAGCAGTTGATTCACTTCAAATTTTCGGGAGTGACATTTTACAGATACTTCTTGGCGATATCAAAATTGTGAATCGCAATTACAATTTTGATATTTAAATAGGGGAAGATTAGACAAAATAGCTATTGATATTGGTGGCTCCCTGGGTGAACAAACTTTTCCTCCTGTGGTAAAAGAGTCAAAAAATCTTTTATCTGAGAACGTCAATTGTGTCTAGATATATTTTAGGCCCTTTAACGGTTATCTTCCCTCTCACTGTACATAAGAAGGCATAAGAGCCTCTCAGTTTAGCAGAAGGTTCACTCTCTCTAGCAGTGATAAGCTTACGACACTTGCGAGCAAAATATCCGATTTGTTGTGGGTTATGGAAATGCCCAATGAGTAAGAGATTAGAGTTTTACGAGTTTTTTGGATATTTTCACAGTAAACATCTCTATTCTAATAATAAAAGTGTCTTTTTTGGCATTCGACGTTCTCAATAACACCAATCGATTCCTCTCTGAAACTGATCAGAAGTCAGCTTGAATCGCATCTCTAGCTTGAATAGGAGACGCGCAAAAGGCTGCGAATGATTCATTAATTTTCAAAACAAACTCGGCTGCTATGATCCTCTCTGTTTTACGAGCAATTGTGTGTAAGCAGATTAAGTCAGATGCGATAAGATTGGAGCCTGGACTGCTCGGCCTTCAAGACACTTTCTGGACTAAGGTATCCATGTCAGCTGGGGATGGCGTTAGATAGCCCAAACTACTGTTAGTAGACAATTGAAATTGGACCACTTACTAACCGTAACATTTGACAATTCATGCTGCAATCAAAATTCTCCTGTGGTTTTTCTAAGGCATGTTATTTGTCCCAAAAAAAGCAGAGGATGACAAAAATAATTCCAGAACACAGCGCTTAGCTCAAAATTAATATATTTTTGGACAGTGACAAAGAGCAAGGTTCCAGCTAGGTGGTGTAGAATTTTGGTTTTCCTATCTCCAGCCGTTATTCTCATCTAATTGCCGCTAGATACATAACTTTAACTGTGTTTTCCTGGGTGTGATCTTGGTTTCTTGGAATTTTTTAAATATAGTGACTTTAAAATGATGATTGTGAAAAAAAAAAAAAAAAAGATGATGAATGAAGGTTTGATTGCCAATGACGCAATTTTTCCGTGTATCCCTAGTTATTGCTTTATGGGCCTTGTCTGCAACGCCTATCGATTTACTTTTTCGAGTATATAATAATATGTTGTGAAGAATATCAATCACCGTTACGAAGATGCGTGGTTCTGCTGGTGGCGGCACCACTCGTTCGGCTGCGTATTTCCAGCGATTTCTACTTTTTTATAAGCCAGAAAACTCTATATGTTGAATCGCTGGATTCAAACAGCATGGCGGCTCTGACACGATATGATATCACGACAAGTATCTAGAAAACTCGGCCTGGTCAGCCCCAGCAAGCGGCATCGTTTGCAGACCCGCGCTTTGACGTCATGAAGGGGATTTCGTGCCAACGAGAAAACGTGCGATTTCTCGGCCCAAAAAATTTGTGAAAAATCCTCTGTAAATGCAGTCACAACGATTTGTATGTGTCACAACATATGTATTCTAAAAAGCAAATCGACAAGCTCATTTAAACGAAACTATTCAAACAGCTAAAATTTGAGCTGGAGAGTCTGTTTAAAGACCACATAGGCGACCTCTTAAAAATTCCATCGATCTTGGCGTTGGGACACACAATTTCCGATTACCCAAGGCGCATGGCTCTAGTCCACAACGCACGGCAAAGCCGCACGTTGCACGGGAAATTACTCATCAGGCTCTCGGAGAAACGTTGGTCTCGGAGAGTTTTATCGCGATCAATATCCCCCCCCCCGCACCCCCGGACCAGGCGGACGAGTGTCAAAATTGCTATCGGAATCGAGCCGAATCGAATAATAGTGACAATTTCTTTATTTTTGTATAACAATCTGGCGAGCGACACAAAAAAACCAATGAACATTATTACCTGTTCTACCACCTAACCACCAAATTTAAATTACCAAACTATCAATAAAAAATGAAAACATAGCATGCAATATCTGAGTGTGAAGATATTTAAGGTGAATGGAGACCTGTGTAACTTCCAGTGCGGCGGAGTATCAAAATAGGTGAAAACACGTGTTATCACATTAAAGGAATTCTCTGACCTTCACACAAATTGTGTACATATCAAAGATTTCGTCTTTTTATAACCAATACAGAAGCAAGTAAAATTTAAAAAAAATTGTCCACCAATTGCCGTTGTGTTCTAGATATTCTAGATACTGTGTTCTAGATTTCAATTTCAAAATAAAATTTCAAAATTGTAATATCGATCCCAAATTTTAATATTGTGAAGTGATCGCACTAAAAAGTCAATACGGAAAGTTTGAATCTAATCGGTGCTTCGGGAAGGTAATTACGGCCAAAAAACTATTCAAAGCCCATGCGCTGACGTCATAGAGGGCTCCATAAAAATGCTGTTTGCGGCCTCAAAAATGTTATAATTTTTTTCCCTCTGCCATGGGGTATAAAAAGTAACATTGTTCTTAATTTAAAAATATAAATAAAATAATAATTAGAAATATATTAATAAAAAAAAATAATATAATAATAATATGATAATATATTATATAATAATTATAATATTATATTATAATAATATGTTAATTTAAAAATATATTTTATTGACATTTTTGTAGGTTTTCCGTCAAATTTATAAAATCTTTCGTAGCGTCCAGCAGTCATAAAATTAAAAACAGCGTGTCCCGGTTTTTTTTCCTTGTGTTATCTATTGCCTTGATTTATTGCCTCCTAAACTATTTGAATATTTATCGTACCTTGGCAAGATTTGTATAATATATATATTATATATATTTGTAGTATATGATACAAACTTTGGTACCTGGGCACCTGCGTGTCAAGAAAAACAACTGAAGAACGACTCTCTCGTTTTCGGCAGCAGCGACAAGACCGGTTGCTGTGTGCTCAACCAGATTACCGTTTATAAGCCAGTCGTCAATTTAAATGATATTTCGGTAACGTTTTCGAACAGTCATATTTTGACTATTTTTTTGTGTTTTCCATTCCCGTGGTTAATTTTCGTGTGTTGTGTAGTTTGGTAAGATGGCCTCGCACCCACAGCAGTGAGCACCTTCCCAAAGGAATTTTTAGTCAAGTATAACATATCAGAAGTGAGATTTGAGATTTGAGATGATTGATGAGCGTAGCGAGCGAAGCGAGCGGAGCGAAATCTTCAATTTCACTTACCCCAAAAAAAAGTCACTTGTGTATTTTTTTTATTTTTTTTATTTTTTTTTGTGTTTGTGCGCGCTCTACAGACCAAACGCCTAAACCGATATGGATGAAAATTTCTGAGTATCTACCTCTGTTCTCAACTTAGACCCCCTGCGTTTTTGAAAGAGATCGGTTCAGTAAATGTTTTATAAATCAATTTTTACGAAATTTTTCGATTTTTTCAGAATTTTGAACCCCTGTAAATTTCAAAGTTCTGAACATAACTTCACCAAAACTTGTAAACATGTTGACCTTATACATGGTTATCATGCCTGCAAATTTTAGTTTGGTAGGTTTTTCCAATTGGTTTTTATTAGCATTTTTTTGGTGTTTTTCTCGTGATTTGACGGCTGATTCAATACGAGTCCTTACGAGTTTCCTTCGTTTCCTTGGTTACCAGCTTTGCTGACCTCGAAGAGAAACAAAGGAACGTCAGAATCTGCATACATTTTCAAGTGATTAGAATTTTCGAGAAGGCAATGGTCAGGTTTGGTGCTCCATGGTTTTCTTGTGACTGCTGCCTGCACCTTTTAATCCGCTATACACAAACCGCTACCTACGCTCATCTTCAACGCAACACAAATTGCGTTCGCGAAGCCCTAGTTATAAGTAAAACTTGTACAGAATAAAGGTCTTCTTCTGACAAATAAGATTTTTTGATCGATCTTCAATACCTATTGACTGAGAAATCAATTTTTGAAAACTCATAATTATTTTGCGGAAAGCTGTTATTTTGAGTCAATGGACAACAGGTTAAAAATGCACATATTGAGATGTTAAAACATTTGTCACAAAGCTTAATGTAAAGCATGTAGATTCGAAAATGATTTTATCTTCTTGAGCTGACACCAAATTCTGTACCCTGTTTAAAGTATGGTACTTATTACAACAAAAAAAGGAGCAGTACCTATCGTATATCGATCGACTGCAGTGTTAGGAACCTAAATACATTTCCTTGTCGAGATATAATTTCTACTAGCCCAAATATTCAAAATCCCATCGATTTATAAGCAATGCAGTGGCAATGGAACAAAAAAACAAATTTTTAAAAAGGTACCCATGTTTTTGTATCTTTCACGCGTGTGTTTCAAAGCGGTAGAAAAGGGAGCGTTTGGTATAGCCCTCTTTTGTAAAGCCTTAATTTCGTCTTATACAATGTCTTATCTTCCCTTACACTCAGTACTTTTTTTGTGCCGGAACGCACCGGAACGCCGTTCCGGCACCTCATTTCGGTACAAGAAAAAATTTATCATCGGCGGGAATATCTGGGCTCGCCGATCGCTGAAAAAAATCCAGCACTTCATTTCATGTTGAGAAGGAGAGTGTATTTGCACCTTCCTCAGGGGCCCCTGCTACTAGACATGAGCTAAGAGTTTGAAAACTTACAAGCCATGTCTTGAGCCAGACAAAGGATTTTTGGCCATGGGCAGTTTTGAAAATCTTTGCGAAGACACCGTGATATTATAAGGTTTTCGTGAGCCCACTTGTTTACTAATTTTCGACCCAAGTTACTAGAAAGTCTCGCACAGGTGATGAAGTGAGTGTGGGAGATGAAACGGTGTGCGAGTATTAAGGTTCCGGAGCAGTTCAGATTGTTAATTTTTTGAAGAGTTGACTCAAACTTTGTGCATCACTAAGTAGCTACAATATCACTCGAAAATAATCAACTACTTGGGTCTTATACTTTTATCGCATGAATGTTTCAATATCTTCATAATCTCTTAAAGCTTCAGATAGCTTTGCTTTCCGGGAACAAAATTATTTGCAAAAGCGATATCTTTCAGCAAAAAGAGTATTGATTGATACATTTCTAATTTAAACTGACATCATTACATTTGTTATGCCGAATGGATCGTGGAGCAACTTGAATCGAACTTCTAAAGTCATTTTTGCGGTTCCTAAACGGCAATTTGTTCATGCGCCTGCCATAACGTGTTTTTAAATCCTTTATGAGAAATAATCTTGTCGAATGCAAGATAGAAATGTTTAATTTCAGTTAGCTAATCCCTTCCATTTCATCACTCCAGCGAGCGCGATAACGAGAGGCACGGAGTATCAACAACGTCTCATATTTTGTCGAGAAGCAGTCGTAGGGTGTACAAAGTTAAAAATTGAGCATGGAAAATTTTGAAACAGACCCATTTTTTCCACCGTTTGAGGGTCACATCGTTGAAGTAATAATTTCAATATTTCAGTATGTGGTAGACCAAAGACCTCAAATTGGGTAATCATGGCCCATTTTTCGAATTCTCTATTGCACTTTTGTATACATGGCTCTAAAGAAGGTAAAAAATGAATAGTTTCGGGGTGGTTCTAGCGTTCCGGGGAGAAATTTTCGAAAAAAGGGCCATGATTACCCAATTTCACATCTTTTGTTTACAACCTATTGAAATATTGAAATGATAACTTCAACGATGTGACCCTCAAACGGTGGAAAAAAAGGGTCTGAAAGCCACTTTCTCGCGAACTGATCCGGCCACTTAATGGAACTCCGAATTGTGGTCCTGAGATATCAGGAAACGCACCAGGCGGTGCAGACCTTGAAGAGCAGTCTCTAGCTAACGACTGGCCTAGCTGCTGGACATTAGAGCAGAAGAATGAATTTTGCTTGAAATACAATTGGCTCTGTTATCAAAACAAGAAACTCGGCTGCACTGCTTGCGAAAAAATTATACCTCTGAGCAGGGATGAAAATTGTGGAGGAATGGGCAAAAGCATAAATATCTTTTTACGGGGAAACCAGATGCAACAACTGACATATTTGCGCAAGGAAGTGCTGACCACAAAGCCACGGGACTACGTGTTTAAAAGCACTGTCCAATGAAAGAGCTGTTGTCACTCACTGGCAAATTTTTTGTTCCGTTTACAATGTGGCAAAATAAACCCAGTAGTTCATCATTTTGAATCAGAAAGAAACCTACAATAATTAAACGGAATAGAGATGGGAAGAATTCTGCATTCACAGCTCATCACAGCTAAGAACGGCGTCCATTATCAACAAAACAACAAATGCGAAGCAAACAGTCGCTTATTGGCGGTGGTGAATAGGTGGATGGGGGGGGGGGGGGGTAATGGCCAAAGGGTCATTTATATTATGAAAATTGGTGTTCCGTCACCCATATCTTTACAAAAAATTCACTGCTAATACTCATCTTATATATTATCTTACCTATCGGATTACTTATCAATGCACATCTCATCTTGTCTTAGATTTATATTTATCTAGACACATCTTATGTTTTTATGACTCCCTGATGCCTCGTTGCCGAGATAATTTTATTTTAATCTTCCCCATCATATTTCAATGGGGAAAAAATAACCGCAGTTTCAGAGTCAGGTTGTTGTAGACTGCGATAACCTAGGTCAGCATCAAAACGAGAGTGTACTGTTTAAAAGATCAGAGGTTACTGACCAAGCCCCTCGCGGTGGCGGACATATTAAGCGATAACGAGTCGCTGCAGTAGTAATTACACCACAAATTGATAACCAATTGAGCCGCGATTTCATACGAGAAACCGACCAAAATACCAGGAAGTGGATTCATAATCAAACTGGGCCTCTGACGTTTCGAGCAATTAGAAACACAAATTATTCATTGGTTCCCACCGTATACCATGGGTAGATAAAGTGTGATACTGCCTTTTTTTAGATAGTGAGGTCAACACCGTCAAGCTTCGTTTTCGTTAAAAGAGTAGCAAAGAATTATTGATATGTCTGCTAAACTTTACCAAATCCTCGATTTCGGTCAAGACGCCAAGGGGGGTTACCCCCCCCCCCCCCCCGGAAAACACTGTGTGGTATTTTCGGGCACGCATTCTAAACTAACAAAATATTGGTAAAAACACGGAAACCTATCACGTAATCACTACATTAAAGGACCATTTACTACCTCTTGAAATTAATTTGACCATAGATTCGTAATTTTCTGAAAATATGGATTTGAAGTTAATTATAACAAAGGCTTCTAGCTTTTTGCGCGGCGCGATCTGCGACATGAGTACGATTCTCAATGGTCCTGTTCCGGAACCTGCTGAAGCTACTGCGCAGTACTGAGCTCAGTAGAGTTCAGCAGATCTGCGGGCTCTATTGGCCACTGTGATAGGTTTCGGAACGGATCTCAGTAAGATTTGTTACTGCGCAGTGGCTTCAGCAGGTTTCGGAACAGGACCTTTGTATAGTGACTCTATCCCCTCCCTACAGTCGTGTTAGCCTAAGATTACCACAGCCTAGTGGTCTATGAAACTATTTAGACACATCTCAGTCATCTCATGAGTATTCGACTCTTTTACGATTTGTAAAGAGTAAAATGGTTAATAATTGTAATGATAAATAAAGTTTTAATGGTACTGACAAAAACTTAATCATTTGATTCTATGGTATGGCACTCTATGATATGAGATCCCCAAAAAGTGGCAAACTCAAATTAATCTAAGTGTACCGATTCTCCATTCCGAGTGCTGTCGCTGCCGCTACGGCTCGGTGCGGCACGCTCAGAGCGGCACTGCACGAAAAAAAATGCAACACGCTAATTACATCCCTCCGGTAATCCGCTTACCATGGCTAAACGGATAATCTTATTGAAGAGCCAAATTATTTCCACACAGAGGAAGGATTGAGGACTATGCTCAAATTATTTGAATGTTATCTGACAAGAGGTTTGTCCAGGTGCTAGGGGTCGAAAAAGCGCTCCCAGTTAATAATTACGGCAGTTGGTTTTCTAAGCCCCTAGGCCGATAAACGCGGACTTTGAAAACTTCCGTGCGGATGGCCGTGGGCACTATAAAACCTTTTCTTTACTGTCCATTGACTATTATTAAATCTTCCGTATCAATGAAAAAAAGTTCATTCCAAGAGGTAAAGAAGACCTCTTTACATGCAGGGCTTTGACCGATATATTTTTTTCGGTCCGGTTACGGTTCGGATGATTTTTCGGTGCGGTTTTCGGTTCGGCAAAAAACAATTCCGGTTCGAACTGCTACTTTTTGCGGTTTTCGTGCCGGTTTTTTTTTTGTTCAGAAGGAAAATTTGCCCCTGTCGTGTAAGCACCGAAAATATCATCCACGCGGTGGGGATGCAGTGATACTTAAATCTCTCTACATTATGTCGTCAGTCGTCACTGCCATGCCCAAAATTAAGCGGAGTAAGTGTTTAAAATAGTGTTGTAAATTGGAGATATTGCTGATATGACCAAGCTGGGACATGATTGATTTTTGATATACCTAAATAGTTTACTTTCAGGGTGCAGTGCACTATGATCGTTCTTTCATCCGTGGCGTCCCATTCGTCCCATGGTCTAATGGTTAAAACCATCAACGCACTTCGATGATTTGGTATGATTTGGTAACGGTTTAGGACAATTTATTTTTTTGTTTCCGGTTCGGTTTTGGTTGGTTGAAAGCCCTATAATTAAATGGCATATAAGCTGGCACTTACCCTAAGGAAGGTTTCCTTCTGGAAACTTCTCATAATTGACGGTTTGATGACTAAACAAACTCACTTTGCACATTTTCACACGGTAACTTCTTAAGTCAGTGGTTTCAGTTTCAGACATCCTCACTCATTGAAATAAGAATTTCTTCAATCCGTTTGCTTCGCAATCCAATTGCATGCCGACACAGCTGTTCTGAGCAGCACGTTACGATGACCAGCATTGTCACGGTTACCAACTTTCTAAAACTGCATATCGGGCCACATGGATTCGCAAGAAACTTGAAAGTCTCGTTTATTTTATAGTGTGTCTTTCCGTCAGCTTTGTGTCATGTTTTTGTGTAACATATGAGGTTTCCACAGAATTCCAAGCCCCAAAAGCGCCGGCATAAATACACATCAATGATATTACTAACGAAAACTAAAAACCATCCATATATTATATATTTGTCATTTAGAAAATGCACCCAATTTTCACAGTCCTCTGGCTTATATATAATATATATATATATATATATATATATATATATATATATATATATATATATATATATATATATATATTTATATTTATTTTTTTTATTTTATTTTTTTTTATTTTTTTAAAGAAGTGAGTAGTACATTTTATTCTGCCTTTCAGTTTGCTCTCTCATCGTTCATTGTTACGATAGCGGTTTCTCCCAGCTGTGACACTTTGAGTGACCAGGCAATGCAAATTTTGTGTTCTTTCACCATTCTGCTAGGCTGCAGTTACGTGTGGTGAGCCAAAGTGGACTTTGGTGTTGGTGGCAGAAACACTCTTCAAATTGCTTCGGTACCAGCAGTCTTTTCGCGATGAACACTATCTTCTAGTCACATAACTTTCAATGTTTATTCCATTCAGCGGCCAGACGTGGGCCCGGTTGGAGATTGCTGTAGGTTTCTTCTTTACGCATCAAAGATGTTTGGCTTCTACGCACTTTATCTTGAGACATTCGCATACTATATACAAACTGCATGTGAAGGTATTGCAATGTAATTTTCATCTTTAATTAGGGTTCTTCCGAATTCCGATCATTCATTTGCTTCATACTATCATATGTTCAATCATATTATGCTTGATTAGCCATTAGTTTCGTAAAAAATGTTTTATCTTCTTTCACTTCATTCTTCTATACGTTTTCCGAGATCCTCGACGAAGCCCCCACTTATTGGTAGGAATAACAGGATTGGATTGAAATTGACGAGCACAAAAAAAAAGGTGCCACACTTTGCTGCAGAGAGAAAGCACAATGCACATTTTATTTGCATGGTCCCGACGACCATCACTATTAGGGAAACAAAAATGTGACTTTATTTCGCTGGTAGAGAAATGTTAAATCATAACACAGAACATAATACGTAATATTTGGAACAAAATAACATAATAACTTACATCATTCTAGCGGAAAATCCAACGACTCCTTTCCGCAATGGAGGGTAAAGAACAAAAGAACATTGATTATTAAAAGCGACAGTTGTTGCTACAAATTTTTCTTTCGTCGTTCACGTTCGACTTTAAGATGACACACAACACAACCTTTTTTGGCACAAAATGGGTACAAGTTGGATGCCGTGCAATACTGGAATGCATTTCCGTTTTTAATTACACCTATCAATTAAGATATAATATAATATTTAACATGGCTGGATAATAAAAATAGGTCATTCTCATCGTTAGTTGATAAGAAACTTAACGACATAAAAACGTACAAAACTCGACATCGTAACAACGGGCATCGGAGAATCATGAGATTTTAAATCAGATCCGAAACAATTCAACGATTCGCCAACCATTTAAATCATTTTGTAATCAATATCATAGTATGTCCGTAAATAAAGCAGGAGCTCATTTTCGTCTCGTCGGTTCTTCTAAGCGGCACCAACATGATGCTGGATCCCGAGAAATAGCCGACCTCTTTTCCATACGTGCGTTCGGAGTCCTAGGTTCGTTCGCACTCCTTGTTGTGGATCCTGTTCCAATGGGCAGTCTGCAGGATGACAAAAGAAAAGAATAGTCAGCCAGCTCTCAAAACTACAGCCTGAAATCCTTCGAAGTCGGATGAAAAAAATTTCTACCATTGTCTATCGATCGGTGCAGTAGATGCAGTTTCGACAAATAGACATTCTCACGAACAAAGTTAGTTTGTTGTGAGATTTTGAGGTTGGCAATATAGTAAGCTTTTGTAAGTGGAGTTAAAATAATAATCAATGGAACTAGGGCCATGTTCAAAATCAGAATCTGTTAGTTCTAAAGGCCCGCGCACAATTGGAGTAAGAATAAGAGTAGCAATAAGAATAACTAACAAAAAAGTTAAAACATAGGGAAACGTATGCAAGTGCACACAATTGGCGCAAGCCGTCAAGTGTTGGGAGTAACGATAAGAATAGTGAATAAGGAGATGGGATATTCCAACTTTCTTATCGCTATTCTTACTCAATCTATCAGAGATAAGAATTTTTTGAAAAAAACACGGTGCAACCTGTCACTGACAGCTGTCAGTGAACATTTTCCACGTTTTTTAGCAGCTTGTATCTGTGCTTACTCTTATTGTAATTTCACTATTCTTATTCTTACATCAATTTTTCGCGGGCCTTAAGAGTCTCTAACACTTGATGTGTCGGTCTTGGTCCTACACCGTCAATATATTTTCTCGAGCAATTTTACTGGTAACATTCAGTTATTAGTAGTCCAAGACCTAGCTGTCGAAGGATGTACTTAAACTACATTCAATTGCTAGCTCATGGAACTAACGCCACGAAGTTATAAGCGACTAGGGTATCCAGGAAAATTCTCACAAACAGCTGAAAACTGATTCCAAAATAAATAAGGGCTGCAAGAGCGAACACACCCAGACTTGGAACACGTCAGAGAAAGAATTTCGGACACGGCTTGCCAAATCGCAGAGAGTGTGAGCGCAGATGGTGGTGTAAGAGGTTCGAGAAAGTGTGTTGCCGTTACCATGCACTCGTTGCTGCAGTACGCGACCGCCTTGCAGGCGCCGCACAAGCCGACGGAGCGCTTCTTGCACTCGATGCACACCTCCAGGTCCGTGGTCAACGGGATCTGCGGAACGCGCACGTATATGTCATACTAAAAGCCTCAAAGACTCAGGCGAAGATGGTGCCTCAAATGAATCCACCGCTAGGCACATCGCCAATGTTTCGATTGTTAGGATGGTGAAATCTGCAGTTATTATATTAATGGAAGTACTGTAAAGAGTGAACATTCAACATGCAGTAGAGGTACGAGACATGAAGAAAGTCTTAGCAGCAGAAAGTAAATTAGGGTGGTAGTAGAAGATGAAACAGAAAGTAGGAAGGAAACCAAAAGGCGTTGAAAGTAGTATGCATTACTAGAAGTAAACAGTTATAATTCAAATTAAATTTTCTACGGTACAGCATCGATATACCAGCATCGAATACCAGATTACAATTAAAAGATAGAAGAGAAGCGCAAAAGAGGCCGTTCAGCAAGGCGCAGGTGCTGAATATATACTAAGTTAATGATGATCATCTCTCACAAACTCTGGCATTGGTGATACTGCCTGCGGGAGAGGGGGCGCAGATTAAAATACGCAAATGAAAAAAAAGGTGCAACACAACTGACAACTTGCCACAGTTGCACCCCAGAACCAAACGTTTCCAGCGCGCATAACCGTACGGTTCACATGCAAAGATCCCAGTACCACTAGAAAATCGTATGCTGCAGATAAAAAAACATTGTCACTCACCACCCCATTTTTCGTACAATTACGAATCACGGTCGCCCGATCGTGACCTGGCTTGGCAGGCGACACTCGGACGCCTCCATCGGGCGTCGCCGCTCCGCCATCGGCAGCCACCTGGTCGCCCTTTTCCCCGGCAGTCACCCCCTTGCTGGGCGGTCTCATCCACGGCGCGCTGACACTTCGGTTGACCTTCGGTTGGTAGTTCGTCCGCGCCCTCGCCGGCTGCTCGACAATGCTGGCACCCTGACGACCGATCACGACGTGTCCCTGGGCGGGGACTTCGCTGGTCTTGCGCGTCAACTCTTCGATTCGCTGCTCGAGCGCGTGCGCCGACTTGAGTTTGCGTCCCGCTTGCGCGCGAACATGTGCCGCCGGCTTATCGACGTTCATCTCTTGCGAGAGACTGAGCACCGGTCGAGAGCGTTCACCGTGCGCGTGCTTGGCTTTGGCCGCGATGCCGGTAAGGGGCTCGGACGCGCGAAACCCGTTGACGGATTGCGGGACAGTGCTGGCGACGTTGCTGCTCGGCGCGGTCCTGGAAAGTCTGTCGTCGAGTAGGGGTTTTTTGGCCTGTGCCGCATGTGGATCCGCAATCGCAGATGCCGGGTATCTTCCGCTGTTGTTGGACCGGCTAACGTGTACGGGACCGCTGTTGGTCGTTTGTCGAGAGGGCTCGCAACCGCTGGCACCAGCAAGGACTCCCAGAGACCTGTTAGCGACAGGTGGAACAGCACGGCTACCGTTGTCGTCGACAGCGTTGGCGATCGTATTGTGGACGACGTTGAGAATCGAGGTGGTACCGTTCGAGTCAACAGTTTGGAAACTGAGCCGCATGCTAACGGCATTGTTTGGCATCGGGAGACCTAGGACTGCTTCGTTTTCGATAGCGGGAGCGCCAGGAAAAGCGGCAGTCGCGTGGCGCTCGCTGCCTCTGGGCACGTCGCCAAGCGTGTGACTGCTGCGTGCCTCGAGGGCAGCGTCTGCGACAGGACCGTTGCTGTAGGGATTGCAGTTCGCGGTTACCCTTCCGCAGACGGTGTCGTTCCCGCGGGCGATTTCGCGGTGGCCGCCGACGGCCGCGGTACTATTGCTGCTCAGGGCATTCGCCATCATCGGGAAACCACGGGTGGCGGCGGCAGTGCTTCTATGGTTTCCATTAGTGGAAGCCGCGTGGCCTTCTTGGTACTCGTGCGCGACACGATTCGCGTGGAAGCCGTTCGTGGTAGCGGGCGTGTAGCCGCCGCGGTTGATGACTGCAGTGTTATCACGGTTCACAGCATTGGTCGCCGCGGCGGTCGCCGAATACGCGTCTCCCAGGGACCCGTTTCGTGATACGTTATTGCCATGGTTAAGATGGGTGGCGGTTGAACCACTCCCAACGTTACGGTTTCCGTTGACAACAGGAGTTTGGTGGTAGCCGTTGGCGGTCGCTGGAGTGGTTGCCGCGTGGTAAACAAAGGCGGCGCCCTGCGTTGTCGCAGTGGCTGCCGGGTAGACATCGCTGGCGTTTGCAGCGGGTTCGCCGGTTCGTGCATAGGTCCTGGCGGGTGCCGAGTAACCGTTGTCGCTGTTCGACGTGGTTGCAACGGATCCATTGCTCGAGACTAGATTGCCGTGGTTTACGTTGCTAGTGACTGTCGAGATTCCGACGTGTCCGTTGCGGCCGACAGCCGAATTTGGAAGGCAGCCGCCGTTGGTATGAGGGAGCGGTGACTTACGGCAACTAGCGTTGGTACCAATTCCAACGGTTGACGATGAATTCACTGCGAAACCATTGCTCGATAGTAGATTGCCGTGGTTTACGTTGCTAGTGACCGTAGAGATTCCGACATGTCCTTTGCTGCCGACAGCTGAATTTGGATGGTAGCCGCCGTTGGTATAAGGGGGCGGTGACTTACGGTAACTAGCGTTGGTACCAATTCCAACGGTTGACGATGAATTCACTGCGAAACCGTTACTGCTCGCCGACGAGAATCCAGAGAAGCCACTTCCCGCGTTAGCGTACGTGCACTCAATGTTGGTAACTGGAGGGTTCGTGTTGCTCCGCTCGCTGTTGACTACGCGGACGGTGAAGCCATTACTAGCGGCTCCGTAGTTGCCACTGTTTGTGGCTGGATGGCGCATGCCATTCAATTGGCTAGCGCCGACGTGCACAGTGACTCGACTAATGGAATTAACTCCCGAGTTTCTAGAGTCGGTGACACCGGTTTGGTTGTTGGGGTAACCATTGGTATACACGCCGTTAGCTGCAGCTGCGGTAGGAACCGGCCTCCGGGGAAAGTCGTTGGGCGACGCTAGCAACGGGGCGGCAGCCGTTGTCGTCGGCACGCCGACATTGGCATGCTGCTTCGCGTCGTTCCGGATGAACTCTTGAAACAGTTTGCGGCTGTCACTAATTATCAGGTTGTGGACGCACGCGAACTGCTCCATGGTGAAGTTAACAGAACTGCCGCTAAAACTCATGCGCAATTGTCGCACCCTGGTGGCGATGAGCTGCATCGCGCGACCGACAGTGAGGCTCGACGTGAGCTTTTGCATGGTCCGGATGAAAATCGGTCGCTTGGTGAACAGGGTGCGGTTGAGCATGTAGCAGCTTTGTCGGAACGCGGCGTGCAGAGTCGGATCTGGGTTGATGCTCAGATGACGCATATTGTGCTTGAGCTGCACGAGTTTCGACCAGATGGCGGCCATGTACACGGCGACGCTGTTGAGGTCGTGACCGTGCGTCGCGACGGCGGCTTCTATCAGCTCCGATTCGCGAGATGCGTCTCGGGTAGCCGGGCCTAGAGCTAACGGGACCTGAGTACCTGGCATTTGGTTGGTAGTCGCACCGAAAAATCCCACGCAGTTGTTGTCGCTGGGTTGCCAAGTCGCGGCGTTCGCAGGTTGGCCATTTTCGACAGTTTCCACAATCGTGACACTTGGAGGTCGGTTGGGCTCGGTAACTGCCGCGAACGTAGCACTGGAGGGTCTACTGTGTTGGTTAACTTGCTCAACCGTAGCACTGGAGGGTTGACTCCTTTGGTTCGTAACCGTAGCACCAGAGATTGGACTGTGTAGCTGAACTGCCGCAACCGTAGCACTGGAGGGTTGACTCCTTTGGTTCGTAACCGTAGCACCAGGGATTGGACTGTGTAGGTGAACGGCCGCAACCGTAGCACTGGAGGGTCTACAGTGATGGTTAGCTGCCGCAATCGTAGCACTAGGAGTTGCACTGTGTAGGTGAACGTCCGCGAACGTAGCACTGGAGGGTGGTTGACTGCTACTGTGATGGTTAACTGCCGCAACCGTAGCACTGGTGGGTTGACTCCTTTGGTTCGTAACCGTAGCACCAGGGATTGGACTGTGTAGGTGAACGGCCGCAATCGTAGCACTGGAGGGTCTACTGTGATGGTTAACTGCCGCAATCGTAGCACTGGGGGTTGCACTGTGTAGGTGAACGTCCGCAACCGTCGCACTGGAGGGTCTGCTGTTTTCTGCACTAGGCGCAGCGTTGAAGCACAATGTTGAACCGTCAGCCGGGGACATTCTGTTCACGACAGAGTTCGGGGGCGGTGGGCTCTGTAGCGAATTCTCGTCGCTGAACCTCCTACCAACAATTCCCAAGCTAGCCGGGTCGCGCACACGAATCAACGGCTTCCGTGGCTCAACGGGAGCGTCGTCCTGCGGCGGCGCGACGACGACGGCGGCGGCGGTCGTCTCCGCTCGCTCGACACCCGCAACGGGGTCCAGATCGCGAGGTGGAGACACTCGTCGCGGGACGGTGGCGAGAGCGTCCGACTGGAAGGTGCCCGTCTTCGGGTCGCGATAAGCGGCCGGCATGTTGCCGACGGGGATCATCACGAGCGGCACGGAAGGCGCGGCCCGCTTTTTGACAACGGTGCCCGGCTCCTGTTTCACCTCGCCCACTAGAGGCAGTGAGATCCGCGCGACGGGCGCAACGGATGACGCTGTCGACGGACCTGCGTCGCTAGACGGAGGCGTTACAGAAGTGCGAGGAAGTGGTGCAGCAACGAGCGGCGGCGTCGCCAAGACGACCGGTGGGTCCGCGTCGGGCGCATGATGCAGCGGGATGGGGACTGGCGCGGAAGACTGGGGCTTGGACACCGCCCTCGGGATCCGTTCGCCTAACGTCATTGGACACACGTCGGGGACAATCGGTGCTGACATTGCGCGGTCGGTGGAGTCTGCGTCGTCTGCGCAAAGGACAGGCGTTTCTGCAGCCGCTGGCGCCGTCGAAACGACTTCCAGTAGCCGCTCTTTGACTTGAACAGGCTTTTTCTTCATAGCCAAGACAACGGATTTCGCTACAGACGCCGAAGACTTTCGCTTCGTGAACTTCTTCTTGGCCTTCTTGTTACTTTTTGTTTTTTTCTTGCCAGGAGGTTCTGTCTCCGCCGTCGCCGCTGACTCGACCTCCCGTGGTCTCTCTTTGCCGGGTGCATCGCATGAAGTACGTGCTACCCCATTCGCTGCCACGACCGACGCCACCTCACTTAGTGGGCCATTGGTCTTTTCCATCCCTGCCGTCGCCGTCCACGTGACCTTCCACTGCCTGGTCATTTCCACAGGTTGGGCCTTCAGCACCATACTCGGGACCCGTTCGCAGAACGCCTTTTGCCATACGTTGAGGACGCTCGGCGGCGACTTGGCGCGGTCGATGGAGTCGGCGACGTCCGCACGAAGGCCAGCCACTGGCGCTGTCGACACGACTTCGACGCGCGGGGGAGGCTGCGCCTTGGACACCATGCTCGGGATGCCGAACGCCTCCTGCCAAATCTTGGAGACACTTGAAGGTGACGTCGTGCCGTCGCCGAAGTCGGTATTGTACGCGCAAAGGACTGGCATTTCTCCAGCCGCTGACGACGTCGACACGACTTCCAATTGCCGCTTCTTTGCCGGTACAACGGTTTCCGCTACAGGTGTCGAAGACTGTCGCTTCTTCACCTTCTTCTTGGCCTTTTTGTTACTTTTTGATTTTTTCTTGCAAGGAGGTTCTGCTTCCGCTGTCGCCGTTGACACATATTTCCGTTGTCGATCACCGTTCTCCGATTTCTGTTGATGCTCCCAACGCAGTGACCGTTCGCAGATGCCCTCGTAAACAAGGAGCTCCCTGATCGTCCTGATCCTGGAAATTGAACGGCACGACTTCAGAACAGTTTCATTCGTTGCGAATTGGCAGATACCTAAGGTATGTGTTACGTTCAAATAGCAGCGCCTAGGGGCATAACTCAGGGACTAAAACATTGCACTAGCACATGATTGAACTATTACATGATTGAGAGGAAATTGTTACTGGTTTAAGCAGTTACCAGTATGCAATTGATGGAAGGGAGGCGAAGCTGGAAAAATGTGCACCCGAACCGGGATACGAACCCGGGACCTCCTGCTTGCCGGGCAGGTGCTCTACCAACTGAGCTATTCGGTCACACATTCTCCCTGCTTCGCCGGGTAGGACAAGAGGGATCTCCGGGGAGATGAGAGGCCGAGCGACCCGTACATGGGACGGGTAAACGGACTCGGCCCCAGGACGGCGATGGCTCAATCACTAGACCCTTTGTCCCGTTCTCAGATGAAGAGACACGAGGTGGATGAGAGGAAATTGTTACAGGGCAGGTAGAGCACCTGCCCGGCAAGCAGGAGGTCCCGGGTTCGTATCCCGGTTCGGGTGCACATTTTTCCAGCTTCGCCTCCCTTCTATTACATGATTGTATACTTGATTGAACTAGCACATTTGGGTCTGAGATATACCGTAGTTGATTTACGTATGCACGTTACCTGTCGGCGTCGAGGCGTTCGACGTCCACGACAGCCCGCTTCTGGAAGAGCTGGCTGATGTTGGCGCGAGTGAGCGCCACATTCTTAACCGAGAAGTAGTCCTGCGAGCGGAAACGAATGCGTGTCAAGTGCACAGTCCGGTCATCAAGTGGGAAGCCATTCTCTTTACGAGTGTCCAGAGTGTACGTTGTAAGGTTTTGCAGATAAGCCAGGGAAAAAAGGGATCGATTTTAATTGTACTAGATACCGATAAATAAAACCGATAGATAAATAGATAGATAAATCGATGAATACATAAACCGATAAACGGGCAAATTTTTATTTTACCACACACTCTCACAAGGACTTAATGTGGCGGTCTTCAAGCTATTTTAAAAACCCGTTCGCAAGATACGCTTTGAAAATAGGGAAAAACCAAGCAATCTCGAAAATTTTAGACGCTCTACAGACCAGTGGTTTTACAGATTATATTCAAGATTAAAAATAAATCAGAATATCAAGCAAATGTCACAAATCACAATGACATTTTTGCTATGGCCAATTGAAATAACGTGACCGTAAAAGAACGATTCCCAAAAAGGACGCATTACATATATTATAATAAACAAAAACAATGTGAATGACGCGGAGCCAAGTGTTATTTGTACACCGGTGATTGGTTCTTACTCCGACAACGTTGCATGGTTTCACCATCATTATCCAACCAGTGTAATTAATTTTAACTACGTGGCTAAGCTACCTATAGGTACCTACCTATAGAAGGTGATAACGATAATCAACAAGCGGCATTTTTGCAAGCACAGACACAGAGAGGGAATAACGAGTAGGTAGATTCAAGGCAAGTCAGGTGACTACGATGTTGTGTGACGCACGGGCAAACGTGGTGCCTGGCAGTTTGGAAGCAATGACATAATCAAGCTTTCACGGTGTTTGTTTTCTTGTCGATTGTTGTCGAAAGGGTAGACGACTGACGTAGGTAGTAGGTACACAACACCAAAAAGAGTGGTTTAGTGCGGCTAATTGTATTAGTATTGTGGTTGAAGGTTTGACCTAGACCACAGTAAATTTATTTACCGTTGCATGACGTTGACGTAAGGCATTGTATGATGTTGCCGTTGTGGAACTTGGCTACTGTGTGTATACCCATCGAGAGTTCATGTTTCAGGCCTGGGCGAATGTAAAAACGCGTAAAAATGTTTAACTTTAGAAATGCAGCCTACATATCTACGGGCTCTGATGTTGGTACACAGACAAAAATCAATCAACAATTAACCGCTGCGCGTTTTGTTTACAGTGTTCAGTCCCTTGGAAACCACTCTTTGCAGATGCCAAACAATAATGTCACTACAGATTTCGTGGTATTCTCTCATCAGAGATTTTTTGGCACATACACTGTTGGAATGACGGACTTGATAAAATTATACGGGTCTAAAGAGTGGCTTTGATCACGGCGTTGGATTCAGTCAGGTCTGCTACGAAACGCATCCAGATAAAGGATCAAGATTGACTGAGAATTTTGAGCGTTCCTGTCTAGCGATTATGTAACTTTTATGTTATGCCGATATCGGTTCTGATGATAAATTCCCCATTGTTGTCCATGCCAATTTGCTAGCGTGCTCCGCACATGTAAAAAGCAGTTAATGCATTTAACATGTAGGAGATACGCTATTATCGTGCGCGTGCGTCGTGAGCGTGCGAGGCGCATTAAAAACGGCGTGTCGTGCCTTTACCAGATTGGCCGAAGACGTACTCCCATTAAGTACCTAGCAACGCACCTTTTACTGTCATATGAATATTGATTTTCAAACATTGATGTCAAATTGATTTTCCAACTTCCAGCGCAATCGTTATGATCATTTTATGTTATTTTATTTTATTAAAATTCAATTATTTAAAATGTTATCTTAAATGTATGTTATCTTAATGTATGTAACATGTTATTGTGTATGCTAAAAATAGCTCTACAGCTAAAATAAAGATCTACTACTACTACAACAAGCAGCAGCTAGCAGCGGTCCTTACCGCGCCAGCGGTTGCCCAGTTTCAAGCTTGAAGCCTTAAATTTATCTTCGGTTCAAGATGCTGGTCTTGGCGAGACGAATATTTGGCTTCGGTCAGCTGGGCACTTTTTGATGTTAGCAAACGTACATGTTTGATTCGATATTTACTAGGAGAGTGCCGTTTCTCTGACAAAATAACTATGGGATCTGTTCATACTAGATTCCAGCTAAAAAAGAGTCTGAAAGAAATTATTAATTGAAAGTGGTATATCGTCTGACAGCCAAGTTCGTTAAGTTATTGTTTTTTCTTCAAAATTCTGGATCAAGTAGCATGTCAACTATTTTCCAGCTGGCTGATGCATAGATATCTTGATTTACAGAGCAGCAAGTACATTAATTATCTATGGAGACTCTTTGACCTTCAGAATTTTAGTTGTTCTGTGTTATCGTAGCTTGGTTATTTTTCTATCAAACTTTTAAAAAGGTTGAAACGATAAAATTATATTTATTATTATACCTACACAACATTTTATGCGTCTTAAAATAAATAGCTGACCTACATGATTTTCTTAGGGCAAATAACTAGCTGAAAGACATCTGCTGTGAATTAAAAAAAAAAACAAGCAAAAGAACGGCAAAGTCAGACTAACGAAATCGCAGTGCAGATTCGAGTAGTCAAGGAACCAAGAATATCAGCGCGAGCACATTTGGAAACGCTTAAATAGCGACTATTGGAATATTGACTAAACCAACGTTCAATACCTACAGCTGTGCCAAAGCTTGTCTTGACAAACGTCTAACTTTTTAGTCGCTTTTTCAGTGAAGGGTTACTAATTTCTCTTAGTCGTTAGTCCAATGCATTACCGACTAGCACAATTTTTAGCCATTGTTCCACTCTCCCAATTAAAATCATACTCTTTAGTCGCAAGTTCAGTGAAAAAATGTGCAACGATTTTTACACGCTCTCACCATTTATACAAAGGGGGACAGTAGTCCTGAAGAAGTCGGCGCCATCGTCGCGAACGTCAACCAGGGTACCTTTTATGACCAAAAGTAATTTAGAACAGGGCACAACAGGACTACAAACCACCAGAATATTTGTGAATAAACACGAATTAAATAAAAATCGTTTCACGATTTTCCAAGGAATGCATTTATATTTTCGGTTAATATTTTTTCATATTTTCCTTTCGTTGTCTCTCTTGTTGAAAATGAATTAACTTTGTTCATACCGTGGCGGGAATTTCACATGTCATAGCTCTCTTTTTGGAGCACAACATGTGAGTGAAAACAAAAGCTCGGTCAGTCAGAAGGTCAGTTTTTAAGATTGAGTGACAAAAGAGAAAATTATGCTTTTCGTAGGGATCTTCTTTTATCAACAAGGCTTCGAAATGGTGTCGATGTTTGGACGTCCGTATTCACAAAAGCAAATGTCGTAAACCTGAACCCAGCAATAAAAATCTTTTATCGGCGCTAGAGAAAAAAGTATAGTATAGTATAGGTAAAGTATAGTTAAAAAATTGAAAAGGAAAATAAGAAAAGAACACAATAAACAGAAAAGGGAAAAAAAGAAAAATCATAAACTCACAGGAATGAGAAACAAACTTGACGAAGAAAAGAGTAAATCACGAAAAGCTTTTGTAGAAAGAATATTTGGCGAAAAAAATAGACAAGAAAGCTGGAATCGAACGTACAAATATGTTGATGGCCTAAAGGGCAGTGGAAGGATGATACCCACGATGGAAGATGATGAAGGACAACTATGGGACGATGATAAAGGAAAAGCAAATGCCTCGAATAATTACTATTTCAGGGTTTTTGGAGAGAAAGAAGAAAATTGCTATTCATATGACTCTTTTTATATGACTATATGACTATTGACTATATGACTATATGACTATATATATGACTCTTAGAAAAGAAGAAGTATATGTAACAAGTAATGAGGTATGGGATGTAGTGAGACAACTGAAAAACAAGAAATCTCCTGGAAAAGATGGTATTGCCAATGAATTTATAAAACTTGCTGGCCGGAGCATAGTTCCGTATCTAGTCAAAATATTTAATCTCTCCATAGAAGGTGAAATCCCTCGTGATTGGAAACGAGCGGTGGTGACTCCCCTCTTTAAGGGAGGCGAGAGGCAAAAGATTGCAAATTATCAGCCAGTGAGTCTAACATCATCAATTTGCAAGATTATGGAACGAATAATTGACAAGAAGATGAAATGTGCAATCGAGAGAAAAGATGGTATAACATCAAAACAGCATGGATTTAAGAAAGGTTATTCATGTCAAACACAACTTTTAGGATTCGAGGAGGAATTGTCGGCGGTGTTGGACAGTGGAGGTAGGGTAGACACTGTGGACAGTTGGACAGTGGAGGTAGGGTGGAGGTAGGGTGGGTAGGGTACTTATTGATTTCAAAAATGCGTTTGACAAAGTAAGTGACAAAATACTTTTGTAAAAAGTAGAAAAATTACTTGGGAATCTCAAGATAACAAACTGGATCGGAAACTTTTTAAAAGACCGAGTTCAAATGGTGAAGATTAATGAAGAATTGTCAGAAGAAACTATAGTGCTATCAGGTGTGCCTCAGGGTAGTGTTTTGGGCCCACTTCTTTTTAATATATTTGTAGAAGATATAGACGTCAACATTTTAAATTAAAAAATAAGACTTTTTGCCGACGACTGCGTGATTTACAAAACTATGAAAACCCGCAAAGACGATGCCGACCTACAATCAGATCTCCATGGATTAAGTACATGGGTCACAGCTAACAAAATGGAATTTAACACGTGTAAATGTAAAATGATGAGATACAGTAGAAGAAAAGAAAAATTTACGAATGAATATTTTATAGGGAACGAAAAAATGGAAGAAGTAAAGAACTATAAGTATTTAGGAATGGGTTTTAATAATGAATTAGGGTGGGGAGATCATGTGGCAAGAGTGACAAGGAAAGGAATTAAACAGATAAATTTTGTAATGAGAAAACTAAAAGGTATGGATGCACATATAAAAGAAAATGCGTACATTTCATTAATTAGGCCCTGCATGGAGTATGCATCCTCAGTTTGGGACCCATACAAGTTGGGAGAAACAAAAGAAATTGAAAAGGTGCAACGATTGGCAGCAAGTAGAGTGTTGGGAAAAATGAGAAGATGGAAGACAGAAATAAATGAAAATGGAGAAGAAGTCAGAACCTTAGAGAGTCCATCAGAAATGATTGAGGAATTGGGTTGGAGGACACTGGAAAAAAGGAGATGGATGGATAGAATGTGCAATTTTTACAGAATATGGAAGGGAAGTTTAGGGTGGACGGAACTGAACGAGAAGATTGAAAAGTATGATGGTGAGAAGGGAAGGAATGGTCACAGAATGAAGGTCTTGATAAAAGCTAAGAGGACAGATGGTGGACACTACTCCTTCTTAACAAGATCAGGTAGGGATTGGAATGGCATAAAGAAAGAAGTGATAGACAAAGAAGATATTGATGTGAAGACGCTAAGGAAACTGCTAGAAGAGACGGAAAACCGGAGAGAACAATAAATTAATTACTACATAAATTAAATAAACATAGCTCCTTGCCACCACTGGTACCTACCAGTATTTGCAATGTATATGAAAATAAATAAATCAATAAATAGCGCAAATCGCGGACTAGCCTGCAAGATGCACCTTGATGCAACATACCAAGCAAGACACCGATAACTAAAGCTACCAGGAATTATGCCACCTCTTCAGCCTGCAATCCAATTGAGGAGCAGTTGAAAGCGAAAAGGCTGTCCAAAGGGTTGTGCGACACATTGTAATGAACAAATAGTAATATTTTGCTGATATTGTGGCCCTTGTAAGTACGGTTGAAGGCCGTTTAAATTATGCATGAGTCATACTATGGTGAGATATGATGACGCGATATTGTCTGGATTAATTGTCCCATCCAGTGTAAAAATTACCCGCGGTACGCCAGACTTATCTAACGTCTGCATGGTGAAGATTTGAGGTGTGTTCTAATTTATAAAGGCAACCTAGTCGTGCTCTTTACTTGCGATGTTTGGACGTCCGTTTTCACAAGAGAATTCAAGAGAACGCATCTCACGAAATCGATCAGAAATGGGAACTGGAAAGTTTTACATTGATGGCGTTTGAAGTTAATGGCAGCCACACTGCGCAATTCAGTGAAGAGCATGCAACTAGGGTATGCAGAGAAACTAAATATTGACCAGAGTTGACGAAAAAAGGGTTGAAAATAATGTGGTTTCTAGCCTTCTTAAGAGCGACATACCGTTGGGGACTTAAGCTGTCCGAAAATTCGTCAGGGAGACTTGCTCAAGAAAGTCTCAGGTAAAGCTCTGGCAGGAAATGATCACTCGATGGAACTCCAGCGACGATGTGCTTCATAGTTTAACTTTTACTTTCAATGCAATTAGCAATGTTTTTGATGATATTCCCGAAAAATATTGAAATCTTATGTCAAATGAGAGAAGAGGTATCTGTAGCCTGAAGCTCTCTGCTAGAAAGTCACACACATTTCGGGAGAACAATAATATGCCAGTTCGTTTGTTCTGCCGACATTCAGACAGCCACATTTTGAACAACACACGAACGACGGATGTGAGTGACCAAAAAATGTGAACTCTAAAATCGCAGAAGACTTGCGTGGAAGATTAGAAAAATTAAAAACTCCAAAGTATCAGAGATAAGCGTGCGCTCTTTGTCCGCGGTTAAAAATGTTTTCTTCCCTGATTTACAAATGAAGGGACGACACACAATTGGCGGTGACATCCGAACTAAATCAGCTTGGCATATTTCAAGTTCGTAGAAAAACCTACAGGGTTCGTGAAACCTGACCCAGATCCTCCTCCGCTGAAGAGACGAAGCGGGAATCAGGCTCTAGTGGTGATGAAGGTGAGCGGTGCCTACCTACTACAACGATGCGTATAGGTGTACCCAGAGACTCATTTGTTGAAGACAATTTAATTATAATTTTCCATGTTCCATCGAAGCGAGGGATGAAACTGTCAACTACAAGCTGGAGAAGAGAATAGGCTGAAATCCTAAATCCCAAATCCTAATCTGTGATCCACGAAGATCCACGAAAATATGTTCCCAACTCTATCCCGTTTGGCAAATAAGTATTTCGTTATTCCAGGAACACTTGTTCCAGCTAAACGCGTGTCAAGCGATGGTGGTACTCATGTGAAATAAATTGTGCTAGGCATACAGGCTTAACATTGATTCTCGTAGGGTTCCCAAGATGGCAACGCTGCGATGCTCGAGCATGTGATCACGGCACCTCCAACGCTGCCAACCCATTTATCTAGCATAGGATATCCTATGCCCGGTCGTATTTGTTTCAAAGTTGGCAACGAAAAGTTGCTCCTCTTGCATGGTTATTCGAAAGATCTCTATAATAGTAATTATCAAAAAATGTTTTCCAACATTTTGGTAAAACGATAATTTTGATAACATCGAAACGATAAGAATTTCAAAATGATTGTCGATAGAGATTTCATCATCATTGATTATTCCTGATAAATACACAAACAGTACAAAAAAACATTGTCTGTACTCTACCCTATTGAAAAAAGTATATTTTGTACCCTTTAATTCTCTTTTATTCCACCTTTTAAAAATTGCCAGCATATGGCAACAGGATTAATTTGTGTTTAAAGTTTTAGCTTCCTTCAGCTATTTCTAGGAAACCTAACCTTGAAAACTAAAATTATCGTAATTAATCCAGAGAGCACTGAATTCTCCTAAAAACAACGAATAGTATTACGTACAACCAATGCGACATTTGGAACATATTTAGCAAAACTTCTGTGGGAAAACACTTTGGTGAGATGGTAACAGGTAACAAACGCGCGGCAAAGGGAAGATGTGGGTCGGCTGCTGACTCTACTAACGGGTTCTTCGGTATGCACACGGCACCGAAGGTTAACCCCAAAAACAGGTATATTAAAGTGCCGTGTGAAAGAAGTTCAAATAAACGAGGGCCTAAAAGTATGCTGAGGTAAATATATTTCTGTCGCGCCGTACCTTTTTATGAAAGTACACTTTAGTTGTTTCTGGAATTTGAATTTAACGGTTAAAAATTATCAATTTCGATCGCATGGAATCGTTTAAAAGACAGCTGTTAAGAACTACCTAATTAGAAGAAATGTGTATACCTAATATGTTATACATAACATATTAGGTAATCCAATAAAATAATATAAATCTACAGAGTCCATATTTTTACATAATATTATGTAACAATATGGACTCCGTAGATTTATTTTATTTTATTGGATTTTAGTCATTTTTACCAGTAGATACCCTGCACTAATCAGCAAAAACTTCAACATGTTCACCCTGGGTGTACGCCATACTAAGCTCCACAGTGCGATAAAAATAAGAAATAAAAAAAACTCTGGCTAACCAGCCATGGTTCCACCTACCCTGTTAACATTCATTTTGAGGACACAAAAAGCCCACCCACCCACACACAAACACACACATACACACCGACACGCACGTTACATCAGCGCTGTGCTCGCTCACAAGCCACAACCGCACCCGACGGGACTAGCTACAAGACTGGCGGGGGAGAGCGCAGCTGGGTTCAAACACAGCAGTGCGCATGCGTGTCTTGCCTCGCGTCGCGATCCAGCGAACAGTGGCGAGCGGCCATGCACGAAATGTGGTGCAATAGTCGACGGGTGACGAATGTTATTTCTGATTTGGTATTGTTTTTTTCATTGTCTGTGTCTGTGTGTCCTGAACGTGGGTTTATGATTTACTAATCACCGGATGTTTACCATTTTAGATCATATTGATCAATGCATACATATGAAAACGAGAATAAGTGGTTTTGTTATTTTATAATTAGTTGTACGTTCTGACGTCGTCGAAGAATTTACGATACAAACAGATAATAACAATATTCAGTAAAACTAGTTAAAATATGTTTCTATGAAACAATCAATACGTTTTCCAGCCTAATGTCCGGCATATCGGCAAATCGTAGTCAAGCGCTTCGAAAAGCAAATACAGGAAACTTCGAGATTCTTACTTGAAGATAATGATAACAAACGTCGCCTTTGTGCGATGTGAGGCAATCGGGCTCGGTCAACCACTCGTCTGCACTTGCATCTGCCAAGAAGGTCAATCGATGCGTTGTCGATACCGAGTCGCAGCTGGAATTCGCTGGACGGCTGTCTATTTCAATGCCACGGGTCTGCTTAAAATCCGTCAAGCATAAGAAGGATTTGCATATTTTTAAATATGCAAAAATACGTAAATTCTAAGTATTTGTATTGAAGCAAATGTCACAGAACTAAATTGACTGCGTCTTGTCACCCGAATAGCAGACTAGATCCCGCAAGAACACAACGAATGAACAACGAGATTTTGCATATTTTAAAATAGCTTCGGGAAACACAATTGGCAACATTTCAAACATTGTTGCAACATTTACATTTTAAACAGTTCATTGCAACATTTCATATGGAAGCAAATGTTAAGAAATCAAATTGGCTGCGGCTTGCCTTCCGAAAACCAGTTTGATCCCCCCAGAAAACCACAACACAACGAGGCCTCCGTCTTGAAAGGCACCACAAACAAAAGTCGTCCACCTGCTAGTGACTAGGAGCAGTGGACCGGAAGGCGCGCCACTGAATCGAAATGAGCCTGGCTGGGGCACGTTGTGCCGGACGCGATGGGTTGCCGCTGAGTGGTGGGAGGGGTGCGAGGGTTCGCTGTCTGACAGATGGCGCGGCTAGGCGCGGGGGGGGGGGGGGGGGCAGTCATGCGCTTCGTGGTGGGGGGGGGGGGAGATTCCCCCTTGGATTCCATCACCATAGTAACCGTCCTTGGACGGTTTTAGCTGAGCGCGCGTTCACAATAGAAATGCTGGCCACTCAAAGGGAGGGCACGGAATGGTGATTGAGCGAGGGACTTATTATCTGGTGAGCGGATTACAGCGCAGTTGAGTGGTGGAATAACGCTGCTAGCGACGGAGGAATAACGTTGAAACTTCGGGTAGCATTAGTTGTATGAGTTGAGTAGGTTTTAGTTAGTTGAAATGTGCTTGCTATTTTGTGTAAGCGTAAGAGTGGCTGTTGTGAAACTACGCACAAGTATCGAAAGTATTGAATATATGGCTTTAAATAGATATTGAATCTATTTACTTGCATAATTTGGCTCTTAGCCTCTTACCATGATTATATATAAATATATATATATATATATATATATATATATATATATATATATATATATATATATATATATATATATATATATATATATATATATATATATATATATATATATATATATATATATATATATATATATATATATATATATATATATATATATATATATATATATATATATATATATATATATATATATATATACATATATATATATATATATATATATATATATACATATATATATATATATATATATATATATATATATATATATATATATATATATATATATATATATATATATTACTAGCAGTATGGCCCGTGCTACGCACGTGTAGTGGTAGTGCGAATAAGAGCAAGGGTTATACGGAAAAGACGGTGCACAATTTTCTATTATTTAGTAGACATGAAAGATAATTTTATGACGGACTTAAACTGAAAGGAAACCTTTAACCTATTTTTTTCTAGTCAATGGGCTGCTGGATCAGATTATGATTGCAGAATGAACCAATGCTACGCACTTTCTTGAAGTGCGGGCGAGGACATGTGTTGCACTTTTCAGTTCATGGCTCCAAATATGAAATATAAATAATATTCTGAGAATTGAGCGTTATCATCAAGACCCCCCCCCCCCCCTGCCTACCGTTTTTGTTTGGCCCCACCTAATCTGGGACACTGTGCACGCCTATGATGAACAGCAACATATATAAATGAAGGCGTAAAGTTGGAGAACACCTTTAGTTTTCAAATCCCCGCAATTTGAGTTATTGTTTTGTGAAGTTTGATCCTAGCCAATATATAGAACGTTTCCTAGTGATGAAGGAACACTTCAATTCTTTCGAGATTCCTTAGAAATATATGTCCATTTTGAAGCTTCGAACATGTTAAAAATAAATATTTGATCCTATAGTTGATGATTTTATTTCATAACGTGCAGCTACGCTGTGAAAAGATGATAATACGCTGCTAAACTTTGTTCAAAAGCGTAAATATCAATGAGCAGGAACTGAAATGCATAATATTTGTGAGATTTTAAACGACATATTCATATAGCGCATGAAAACGGGAAATAAAATTGACCTTCCAGGCTTGGCGAAATGTTCCCTTGCCATGGCCAGCTGTTTACAAAGCAACATATTCATATAGCGCATGAAAACGGGAAATAAAATTGACCTTCCAGGCTTGGCGAAATGTTCCTTTGCCTGGCCAGCTGTTTACAAAACACAGTCTAGTACTTACATTATCGAATCGCAGTGAAACCATAGAATCTTTTTAGATCAAGTATTTAAAAAAAAAGAAACACGATAACGATATTATCTGTCGTTTTCTAACACATTTTGAGCTTCGTGTTTAAATCTGGCAAAAACTTTTATTACTGTCAATCTCTACTGTCAATGTTCACCGCTTCTATGAAAAATGTCTTGTTTACGAAACCAGCAGGCCAAAATCACTGGTACTTTGAAAATATAGCAACTGATGATTCCATGCACTTGAGATTTCACTATTTTGATTGACAGATATCATTACAAAATTGTCGAATTTCCTTTTCGTAGTAAATGATTTCAATAGCAGCAAGCAGGCACAATTTCGCACGCTGCAACTCGGTATTTAACATCAAGCAGCTACACTTTGTAAAGTTCTGGCGGAAAATATAGAAAAAATCGGGTCACTAAACTTGGCTCACAAGATCACCCGATCCCAAAAAACCCTACGCCATATTTATGCACTATTTATGCACCTTTTTGCACCCAAGTCTTGATTTTTGCACCACCACCTCTATTTAGTTATCAGCCATTCAAAATGGTGGAGCCAGGTTTATAGAAAACAAAAATACAAAAAAAATCAATTTTAAACTAGCCTAAATTTATGCACTATTTATGCACCTTTTTGCACCCAAGTCTTGATTTTTGCACAATGTAAATTGAACAATTTTGCATGTTTAATATCTAAATAGTTGTCGAATCAGATTAAAAGTAGCGCAATGCACTCGATCGTGATGTTTGCTACCGCCAAGGACAAACAGGGTCCGGGTACGGTTTTTAGCAAAACACGTATAGAACCCCCAATTCCACAATTGCATATCCACGCTGTACAGTGTTGCCATTCAAGCTGCATTTTGACGTCGCATAAAGTTGAGAGGAAATTTTGTTTATGTGGCAGCTGTCACGAAACTGTATATTCCTAAAAATCTCGTTAGAAATGACATCAAAAGCAGCAAGCAGGTACAATGTCACACATTTCCAGCCTGCATTTGAGGTAAGGCAGCTTTTCTTTGAGAAATTTACGCCGAAAGTATCGAAAAATTTGATTTGTAGCTTTGACGTTCAAGATCAAGCCTCGTCTTGCCTTGGCTGGATGGTCAATTCACTAATTTTGCATTTTTTATATAGAAATCAATGTCAGATCGGTTTGAAAAAGCTAAACTCATTAGATCGTGGTGTTTGCTATCTAAATTGACCAAAATATTTGAAATACGTTTAGCAGTGGTAAAATGCATAAAGCTCCGGATTTGAAAAGTGCAAACGGACATGGCTATCCAGTGTTGCTCGATTTTATTATAGAGTAATATATATATATATATCATAATAATTGTTTTTTGGATTAAACTGTGTCAAAGGACAAACTACATTGGACAAACTAATAGAAAAGTATCTCAGAGGATACAAGAACACCAATTAGCGGTCAAAAACTACCAAACAACATCGACATTAGCGCAACATGTATCTAAAGAAGGCCACATAATAGACTTAAAAAATGCCAAGACCATTGCTGTTGAGGAACGCTTTTACCCCCGCATCATACGCGAATCTATCGAAATCGAACACCGCGACAACGCTATGAAAAACCGTGATGACGGAAAACGAATACCCCCGCAGTGGAAACTAGCATTGGTACCCATCAAATCAAAACCGAAAAACACAAAATCAGCTTTAAGGGAAAAGAAGGTTTCTTCATCTTCAAACACCTCAACCATCAATACTGCAGGACCTTCAGCTGCAGCAGCATGCCCTACACCTCATTATGAAGGCCCAATTACTAGAAGCCGCTCCGCAAAACTTTAATTTCTCAGTTTAATTGACCTGTTTTTTGATGATTTCTTTTCTTTGTGTCAGTGTATACCTCTTTATTGATAAAGGCCGTATTCCACTAGGGTTGCAACTCGCAGATCCGAAACGCCTATTCCAATCCACCGGGATGTTTTGCTATTCCACACAGAGACCTCCGACTTTCCTAGCGCACGCGCAGTGCTTTGAATTATGACAAAGTTCTGGCAAGACAAGATTTCATGCAGGGTATATCGCATTGGGGTTTCAGCTAATTTACTTCTTAATACTCTTCAAGATGGTCGCTGGCTAATTTATCTTGCATTTATTTGTCTAAATAATGGGTTTGAAACGTATATTTCTGTGAAATCAATCAATAAATTTGAGAAATTATGTATCTCCATGTCGATTTTGGCAGATGGAAAGAAAACAGCTGACAGTGGATAAATGCTGAGAAATGTATGGGCATGGCTCGCCTGGTCCTATTGGTCGGTTCTCGAAAACCCGCCGGTTCCAATCTTTCGCGATAGGAATAATCCTATCTGCCAAGCTGTTCGCCCAATCTGTCGCACGCTTGCGCACTGACATCAAAACGAACCCGCCGGGTCCAAACCCGCGGGTTGCAACCCTAGTGGAATATGGCCTTAAGTCTCTATTGCTGTGACTTTTGAATTTTGAATAGTTTTGTTTTAGTTTTTTACCTTTGTAAAAAATAAGCTTTGACCCCATGAAGATGGACGGACAATCCGCCCGAAACGTTGGGAGAATAAATAGACCTTTGACACAGTTTAAACCAAAAAACAATTATTATGATCATAACCTTTGCTGTTAAAATCTTAACTTTCATATATATATATATATACACACACACATATATATATATATATATATATATATATATATATATATATATATATATATATATATATATATATATATATATATATATATATATATATATATATATATATATATATATATATATATATATATATATATATATATATATATATATATATATAAAGGCCGTATTCCACTAGGGTTGCAACTCGCAGATCCGAAACGCCTATTCCAATCCACCGGGATGTTTTGCTATTCCACACAGAGACCTCCGACTTTCCTAGCGCACGCGCAGTGCTTTGAATTATGATATATATATATATATATATATATATATATATATATATATGTATATATATCTCTCTTTTTTTTTATCCTTGCAGATTTTAGCCGTAAAGCTCAAATAATGCAGTGCAAAAAGTCCATAACGGTTCTCCTACGCAACGTATCACCAGGTCGATGAACAGAAAAAAAACGGATCCAACTTGATTAAGAAATTTATTTATATTCACTCATCTACCTTGGAATTTATGTTTTATACCACTAGGCCTTTTGATGTAACTTGTTTTTTCACAATTCGCTTTGAATGTTTGACTGACTATGTGCTTGTATATTTTTAATATATTTTCTTATTGTATTAATTAACGCCTTGAAAAAGCTGAGCCTGGAGCTCAGTGAAATCGTCGACGGAATAAAACTTATTACTTCACAGTAGCATTAACCGAGAAAATGCCTAAACCCCTTTGTGGTTACGAGAACATTCAGTGTTTTTTTTTTGGGCCGGTACGCACCGTAACGCCGTTCCGGCACCTGTTTACGGTAGGTTCTCTAAAAGAAAAATTAAATATCGGCGGGAATATCTGCAATCGCTGGAGAAATGTTGCACTCTAATCTACAGAGAAATGTTTATTTTGTCCCATTGAATAAATGTATAGGTAACATTGTTTTTTTTTTTACTGTTTCGAGGTATCAAAGTCTTTAAGAAAATGAAAAGTACCGATTTTTTCGATCCCAATAACGATTCCGGTTCCATAAAAAATAAAATTCCGGTTCTAATTCCGGTTCTAATTCCGGTTCTGGTTCTAAAATTTTTTGAATATCGGTCCTCGTTTCGATCCTAGTTCCGGTTTTCGGTTCTCGGTTTTCAAGAATACTAAATTTGAATATCTTTAGCAAGAAAATAATTCATATAGAAACCCAAGTGTAAACCAAACTCTATCCTCTTGGGCAATCGCCTGCATCGAAATATCCATTATCCTAATCCAAAGTGAACGGGCACATCCAAGGTGTAAGAACTTATTTTGTGTATTACATTTTCATAAACGTTTTAACTAAACATGTGCGTGCAGGTACAAAATGCTCAATACTCACTCTGGTGAAGATGCCACCCAATCCTTTTTCGGAACCTTCTACCATCTCGAAGACGTTCGTCAAGTAATTTTGCAGAGAAAATGTTACCTCTGTACAAATGCTCTTCACAAAATATCTTCAGAAAAACAAAAGCAAGACAAAAGAAGAACACACAGAATTTTGTTTTGAAAGCATTTTTACCAGAGGCAATGGATTTGTGAATTTCATTTTTTTTGAAAAATTTGTTATATACGGTCTTCTATGTTCTTGCAGCAAATAGAAAAAGAGCAGAACGAGATTCAGAATTGAAAATCAAGGTCTTGAAAATATACTTTCATCCTGACTGACGATTTCTTCTACCCAACCAAAACATAGCGAAAACGATAGTCTTTGGTTTTGGTTCGTGCATGGAAAAAATGAAATTTCGGCTCACGTTACTGGTTTTTAAAGTTCTGGTTCCTGGTCTATCAGGGATCACATAACAAGATTTCTAAATTACTGCCTGCACTAATGCGAAAAACTCATGATTAAAAAAACTCCTGCACTCCTGATAGAAAAAGCAATAAATATTGCAATCACAAAATTAAAATTACAACATCGTGCCCTGCACTTGAAATGGAACGCAATTTATCCGATAATTTCATGGAACCCGAATATGAGCATTGACACCGAGGGAGTATTGTACAAATATAATCGTAAGATAATTTTATATCTTTATTCTTTACGATTAACCGATACGTTACGATATTATCGTTTACACTTTTGCATGCCTTCTAAACATTGCATTTTCAAGATGACGACCCTAGGTTAGTGTGTTCTCTCGCGGGGGTACCTAACCTATATGTAGGTACCTACCTAGTGTAATTATTATAGGTATTGTTCATTCACGAGTTACTGATCCAAACCACCTAAGGGCTTCGGACAGTGTCATTGTTAACACAGATATGTATATTGACATGTGTCACGAATTTGCACCAACTCTGTCCCTTTCACAGCCATATGTTGCCAATTTTCGGGGAAACCTCTTAATTGCCAATCATCAGGTAGGTAAGCACACAAGAGGGACGAAAGTGACAACGGAGCTATTTGCAAGGAGATCCGTCCGTTGTCCCTCTCGATGAGAACACAATAGACCTTATCAGAGCTTTCAAGGGGAGCGTCTTCCTACCCGAAAATCTCAAGTGGTTTTGACCAGTAATGCGAGAACGTACTATACCTACGTACTTATCCCGTATCTTTAATATCTCAGTTAAGTGTTATTAAAACCCCGTAGATATATTTTTTTATTCAAGACAGTCAGGGCGCTGTCTGCTTTCAAAGTACTACCACAGGTTGCTAACCTTTGGCTGAGCAGCCATATCTGACCTAAATTACAAAAGTATTCCTTTCCTTTACGGTTTCTTGAGTGATGAGTTTGGAGCCCTTCCCATGAATAGCTGCAAGTCATGGTGTTCGCCAAAATAACACCTGCCTGTCAATCGAGCGCTAATGACACCCTAATACGTACTGGCCGATTCTACACAGAGATAAAGATGAGGTGACCGATGCTTTCGTCGATGCAGTAGTCAGTTTTGCGGTACGGTGAGTTTTGGACGTGCGGCTAACATGAACCATTCACTTTTGTTCTTCCATTAGAGATATTTAAGTCATTTTTCACACACAAGAGCCTGTTTTATCATTCATAGGCCTGAGAGCAAGCGTTGAAGTTTTACCGGCTGTATACCATTGGTTACCAGGCATTTTTAGCGAAATATATTTATAGTATACATATAGAAACTTTATGGACATTTTTAATTTCTGGGAGACGAGGCTCATGATTCCTTCAACCGTCGAAGTATGATACTAGTTCTAGCAGAAATTTCTTTGATGGAAGGCATTCCTCAGAAGCGGGCAGTTTGACCAGGTTTGGCGTGCAAATCTTCTTTCACATGCGGTCGTTGTGCTGAAGTGCGCTGTTCCCGAAAAAGGCTTTGGTCTGGGCCGGTATTCGACCCGGAACCGGGACCGGAACCGGAACCGTTATTCAGCAAATTTGAGAACCAGAACCGGAATCAGAACAGTAATTTTATTTTTTATGAAATCGGAACCGATCGTTATTGGGATCCAAAAATGTCGGTGTCTCTCAATTTCATAAAAGTTCCACCATGACACGAAACAGCAAAAAATGTTTTAAGTAATTTCATCCCATAGGAAAAAATAAACATTTCAGTTGACTGTGCGTTACAACTTCGTAGTGCGATGCACTACGAGAATTCGGTGCAGTGATTTAATGAGCTTAGGTAAATACATTTGATAACTTTGTGGAAATGCATATACGGGACGTCATCAAGGTAAGTATTTATTTACGTAAGATTAAAATTCTTTGCAATAAACGAAAGTTTTAGACTCAAGTTCGTCGGTCGAAAGTCCCTCGTTGTTTTTTCTCAATTCCTGGCGTCCACACTGCCTCGTGGATAGTCAAGAGTCAGAGTCGCCACAACATCATGCAACCTTTGGCACTTCAAAGAAGACCGCGTTCAGTAATTCGCCAGCATTTGTGATTGTGGGTTGACGTCAAGGTTTGTATAATATACCACTTCCCCAGGTTGTCTCGATCGGGCATTTTCATTGTTACACACTTTTCGATTTACGTACGTCACTGTACCCATACGGCCCCCAGTATACTGAATTTTCCGTTTGTAACGACTCGTATACAAGAAGCAGTGGCACTGTTTGGTTCTGATTTTATAATAAATGACACTTTGGGATGTCATACGAAAAATGTTTGACAGGTAGGAAGGAAGAGATTAAGCTCTGAAAGAATGAGCAGATGCTTTTACTTACATGGATTTAATGTGTAAAGTCACAGTTAAAATTGAAACATCACACAAATAAAGTTTGACTACATTTTATTTTAGTTACATTTTAATTTCCAAATTATGACTTCTACTACTCATTGAACAGCGTCCGCTGGTGCTCACTCACAGGCACCGCCTTTCACAAATCTTGTGTACTAGGTATTTTATTTATTATAGCCAGGGGCGTAGGAAGGGGGGGGGGGGGTCAAATACCCCCCCCCCCCCCCCCCCTGGGGGGGTCAGGCCAGTTTACTCCCCCCGGGGTGACGTAACTGGATCGTGCCCGTGATTGAAGTTTTCACGAAACTTTCTATTTAATATGATAGGAAATTTTAAACAGGATTCCCTATTCTGATAACCATGGTTGATTTGGCCCAAATTTACATTAGCATGTCTTAGCATGCAGCAATTGCTGGATTCGGACAAAATATTGAGCTATGGAAACTCTAGAAACCGTAAAATTGTCGCCTGCGGCGCAAAATGTGTCGTCATTTGGTGGTAAAATTACTGAATTAAATCTTTATGCATAGGTATTTTAAATCTTTGCTGAACTGCTAGATTTATTTATAGCAACGCCTATTTCCAATGACGGGCCTGGTTTTTTATCAGCAACGCGAAAAATGTGTCAGCAAACTAAAAAGTCAAACAGAATTTTAGTACAGGAACCTTCTTGAAGAATAAATAAATCATAAAATATATGCAGTTCTGACCAACCCACTCTCAAGCCCCAAATTGACCGCAAACGCGTAGATTTGCTCCAATGAAAACCTTGAACTCAAAATTTTTTTGGGGCTGCGCCCCAAACCATAAAACCATAACTCAATCATAAAATATGCAGTTCTGACCAACCCACTCTCAAGCCCCAAATTGACCACAAACGCGTAGATTTGCTCCCATGAAAACCTTAAACTCAAAACCCCAAAAATTTTTATTAATGTCGGACCCCCCACGATAAAAATAGTTCCTACGCCCCTGATTATAGTTTACGAAAGAGGAACCGACATAATAAGTAGGTAATAACAGATTGGACTGAAGTTCAAAATATAGCCTTTGTTTGGTTATATTTAAAAAGTAATACACCTATGAATAGATTTGGAGTAATAAGTGTTATCCGACACCATACCTTCAAAGTGAATATTTTTAATTTATACTCAGCTTGACAGGATAAATCAATTCAGTACAGCCCAAATTTATTTCAAGATATTATTTATAAGATAAATTCGAGTTAAACCTAACAACTTCTCTTGAAGATCACTCGCGTAATCTGCCGTGTATTGTACCCAACGGGATTCCGCATTTGTCAGGAATCAGGACCATATAATCCTGATTAATGGCATCTCACAATCCAAATATTTGGAATCTAATGTGGAGGACTGATAAAATAAGTGTTACGCTGTAAGCTAGTATAAGTACAGCATGCAAGTCACCAAGTAATTGCGAAGTTTTCTGACATTACTTTTCAAATAAATTTAACTTACTCGTTCGCCTCCTGCCTTGGGGAACCATTTGGACTTTATTTTAACCTTACGGCTTAGGATATTTTGCACATAACAACACCGCTATAGGACATGATTAAAGCTTATTGAAAATATACTAAGTAGATAATGCTCTACTCGTGGTCGTATGTCGTTTATATCTCCTCAATTATACCAAAGAAGTGACAGCTTAGCTCAAATTGTAGAAATGAACTTCAAAATTCAAAATATGTGTCTAAAACGACATTGCATGTATCTGTGTGGCCATGGGGTACAGTGACGTAATCTTAAAAATCCCGATCGAGACAACCTGGGAAAGTAGTATATGATACAAACCTTTGGTTAACGTGACATATCTACAGTGTGGGTGGGACATTTTTTCAAATAGTAAAAATTACTAATAAATCCCCAAACGAAGTTGCTTAAAAGACATAGGAAGGCAGCGATATTGGAACCGATATTGAAACCTAAATTTTGATCCATGGAACGGTAACGTGAATTCAATGTCTCAAGAACCGGAACCAGGACCAGAACTGTTAATTAAAAACACCATGGAACCAGAACCCGAACCAGAACCATAATTTTAAATAATTATAAGAACCTGAAACAGAACCGTTATTTAAAAAAAAATCAGAAGCAGAACCGGAAACGGAACTGTTATTGATTTCGGTTCGGATCCCTGGTTGTGGGTATTGAAAAAATGGCAGCATTTAATGCCAGTCCTTAAACCCCCTGCATGTTTAATGCAAGGGTAAAGACGCCAATGCATAAAATACATTAGTTTTTATTCTTACGTACCCTGCAGTTATAGCCGGAGAATACATTAGGTATTAAGTAATTTGGAGATATGAGAAAGTTTTCAGCATTGCTCACAACCTAGCCAAAATGCGTTCAGAGCAAAGGATTCATTTGTAGGATTTTTATTTTGCTACCTTGACATTTTGTGACAGAAAAAAGAACACGGTAAAAACATAAAGTTGCAGTTAATATGCGCATCGATTTTCAATTACTATTGTTAATGGTATGTTTACTCTGTACAGTGCTGTGGAAAGAAAACTCTTCTGTACTACTATTACATGTGCACACACCTATTTAAATAAGACAAAAATAGTAATTTGGTTATTTAATTCTGTTATTAAAGTAGAAAACACTGTTTATACAAAATCAATCATGGACTGAGCATGGATATTTCTGAACATGAGGAGAGGAGATCAGGATAATTACCCAGGAGCACATGGAGAAACGAGCATAGAATTAAAGAAAATATTATGCTCTCAAGCGGGAATTCAGTATAACGTGAAATGTGTTCACCCAACATTTGAACAAAATACCAGCTCATTCACCACATCAGTATTAAATAATACCAATTCGAATAACATGTACCGGTCTTTATCAAATTTTTTTCTTGACCGTAATGAGGTCGGGAGAGTGGGTAATTATCTAAATGCCTCCGTTATCATCTCATTTGCTTAACATTGTCTTGATTCCAGGAAAACCACGTCGAACGGAAGCAAACCTCAAATCTAAGCCTCAATTGAATGAATGAATGAATGAATGAATGTTTGCTTCTTACCGCACGTCACCTCTGTGAATGCATGCAACAGTGGGTACAGCAGTGGGTGCAGCAGTGGGTGCAGCAGTGGGTGCAGCAGTGGGTGCAGCAGTGGGTGCAGCAGTGAGTGCAGCAGTGGGTACAGCAGTGGGTGCAGCAGTGGGTGCAGCAGTGGGTGCAGCAGTGGGTGCAGCAGTGGGTACAGCAGTGGGTGCAGCAGTGGGTGCAGCAGTGGGTGCAGCAGTGGGTGCAGCAGTGGGTGCAGCAGTGGGTGCAGCAGTGGGTGCAGCAGTGGGTGCAGCAGTGGGTGCAGCAGTGGGTACAGCAGTGGGTGCAGCAGTGGGTGCAGCAGTGGGTGCAGCAGTGGGTGCAGCAGTGGGTGCAGCAGTGGGTGCAGCAGTGAGTGCAGCAGACGGATTCAGATAGGATGTGCTTCTCTTCGAGGGGGCGCGTGCATGGCGACTAATGGAATAACGATTAATACATCTTGCATCACTCAGCGGGCTGCTTGCCAGGACGAACGTCTAACTACTTTAGTCGCAATTCCGGTGGAATGACAAACAATTTCTGTTTGTCGTTAGTACAGTGGATTAACGACTAACAGTTTTTAGTCCATGTTCCACTCAATTAAAATTTAAATGTTTAGTCGCTAGTCCAATGGAAAAACGTAAAACGATTTTCAACGCGAGTTAAAATAAATCAGGGCTCCGAACCGGAACCGGAACCAGAACCTGAAGCCGAAAGAACCGCTATTATCAAGGAACCAGAACTGGAACCAGAACAGTGATTCGAAAAATTTGAGAACCGGAATCAGAACCATAATTTATTTTTTTATGGAATCGGAAACGGAACCGTCGTTGGGATCGAAAAGAATATCGGTTACTCTGAATTTCATCAAGGTTCCACCAAATCGAAACAGCAAAAAAAAATCTTTATTAGTCCATTATTTTTTTTCAAAACTAGTGCTAAATATAGGACAAGTAGAGATGAGTCAAAGAAATCTAATGTCGAAATAGCCATGGTATTCCCGTGCACCATGCGGTGCACTAGGGAAAGGGGCGTTGTATCTCCCGTGAAAGAAACGTACGTTGTCGTCTAGTCACCAATGATATCAATGTTGCCTTTCAACATCAATGCATTTTAATCATCATACGTATATTCCTAACGTACAACTTGGAAATAGTTATCTAATTAAAAAAATGACGACGTACCGGGTAGCGTAGAGTGGAAGGGTGGAAGGGTGGAAGGGTGGGTAGAGTGTATATGGAGGGTAGAGTGGAAGGGTGCCGTCGCCCACTTCTACCATCGCCCCCCCCCCCCCCCCCCCCCCCCGCCTCGTTCCGCACAATCCACCAGAGAGCACTATTCCGAAGCCAAAGGTCTCTGCGAGTGCATTTAGTCTAGATGTTGTCGACTGCAATATGGGTAAACCGCCGGCAATGGGGTCACCGTAGTGTGGTCTGTGTTTTGCAATCGGCAGAGAGCTGAACGAGAAATGGCGTCCAACTCATGGCCCGCAACAGACCCGCAGTGTAGGCAGACGTCAAGGGCAGTTGACATGGAGCAGATGGCCAACAGCAGGCGGAGGAAAGAAAGTCCATAACATTTTCGACAGGCAGCTGGGAGATCGAAGTGACTTCAATTCGACTACCCGACCAAAAAAAACCTACATTTTAAAAAAATGTTTAATTTATTAAACTAAGGTTACGTCAAACGCTCATTGTCGCATTGAAGGATGAGCAAGTCAAAATATATAATTTATACTGCCATTTTAAGAGAGCGGGAGATCTGAACTATGTTACGCCTTCAAAATACGGTGTGTAGATGAGAGCTCAAAACCGATCACTTGAATTGAATCTGGCATAAAAATCATCACAAAAAGGGAATAAAACAGATCGGAAAGGGGAGCGTGTACTGGTCCGACAATAAGTTGTGTTTACAGTACAGAGCGTGCAAGTTCACCGCTTGCCATCTAGAGGAAAAGGTAGAGCCACAAAAGGCATTCTGAAAATGTTGAACGAATTCCCGTTCGTTAGGTGAAATCTGCAATTGACACCACCTGGAGGCGGTAGAACAGCGGGGGTTCTTTTACCCCCGTGCACTAAAATTCCCTGCATCAGGCCGGCATTTTTATACTTTGTGTTTGTGTTAATAAAACTTTTCATCGAAGTCGGTAGGAATATTTAAGCTTGCAGGTCAAATTAGACTCTAATTTCATTTTACAGATGAGTACATATGGTTGGAGGAGTGTGGGGGTGGGGGTGAGAATTGCAAATTCTGCGTGCTCAGATTGGAGTTTTTTTTTTACAACCAATACAGAAGCAATTAAAATTAAATAACAAAATTTTGTCCCCCAATTGCCGTTTTGTGTAATCTGTCCAATTTCAAAATAAATGTTCAAAGTTGTACTATCGATTCAAAATTTTAATATTGCTAAGTGATCGCTGTCAAAAGTCAATACCTACCGAAAGTTTGAAGCGAATCGGTGCTTCGGGAAGGTAATTACCAGAGCCCACTATGACGTCATAGAGGGCTCCATTAAAAGCAGCAGTTTGCGGCCTCAAAATTTTTTGAAAAAATTTGTTTGCCTCTGCCATGGGGTACAAAAAGGAACCATCTTTAATCTGAGCACAGCTTGTCAGAAGAGAATGGCCTTTAATTCCGTTGCGGTTTCTTGAATCTCTGTAAATATTTTCTAACTATATATGGAATTCAGTGTTTGGTGCACACATTGCGTCTAACCCTTAGCACTTTGCAGACATAACTTGGCCAGCTAACAACCAGCATCATTACTTTCTCCACTGCCCGCCTCCAACTCTTCATTAGAGAGACATGGTCACCGCTGGCTAGCTGGCCGCATAGTTGAATTGACAGCCACTGTATTTTATTTACAGCCGGCTCCTTCTCAGTCGAATAGGGTTTCCGAAAGTCGCCTGATTGACTGTCAAGGTCGCACAAAAATGCCACTCACTTTACTAAGCACGTTCTTACAAGAGTCGAGTGCTTTGTGTATTTTTGGAAACGCTGTGCACATTATTTTCTTGATTGTGCCGGTGCGAAATAGAAAGAAAGCTTGGCTACCATGGGAAGGCAATGCCGTATCCTATTCAACATCATAATATTAAAGTGCCTATTATATCGTGAGACGACCGCGACTATACAATAAAAACGGGACTTCCCATCCCCCATCACAATGGCGCCTAAAACCTAAACTAACCGCACATCCAAATAAGCGATAAGCGTATACTATTACGAGAGCTGTGCTTTATTTCATTTAAAATTAGCAACTTTTTTGGTTTTCATTCAATCAATACGTAAACAAAAATTGGTTGGTCGTATCTTTTTCAATCAACTCTCCCAAATTCTGCAAACTTCACCAAATGTTTCATGTTATGATGCGGTAGCTGCTGGCTAGTAACTGCATTACGTGAAATTATCTGTGCATAATTTTCCTCGTGTCTACATAACGTATCAGGAGTGTGGATTTGATCTTCCAATAAGACTCACTGATGCTTCTGCTTCTGCATGAATCAAACGTTGAAACTCGTCCTACCAGCATGGCTGTCTTGTCTTGTTCATGTGTCTAAATAGCAGCAGTGCTAACCAAACACTAATGAATGCCTCTGTTCGCATGGGTCCCTCAGCCTCTCCGCCATTATACCTACGGGTGCCAGCATCATTCACACAATATCACCACAGAATATATCACGTTGCACCCTCCACCCTACATTGTTTCATTATTGGCTTCCATTGTTAGCAGGCAGCATAATAAAACTATGAACATAAAACGTACTGACATTTAAGAGAAACTAACAGTAGTTGTAAAGAATCGAAGTAAAACGATGGACTAGCCATGCCAAGGACGCCCAGAGTAGAGATGGGAAAATAAGTCCGAAAGTCCGGCCCGAGTCTGGCCCGACTCTCGGGCCGGGCCGGACCGATTTTTTTTGCAATTGTTGGACCTCGGACCGGGCCGGACACAACCCGGATTTTGGGCCGTTGGACACTTGGACCGTGTCGGACTCTCGGACCGAGTCGGACTTTCGGACCGTGTCGGACTTTCGGACCGAGTCGGACTTTCGGACCGAGTCGGACTCTAGGACCGTGTCGGACTCTCGGACCGTGTCAGACTCTCGGACCGTGTCGGATTCTCGGACCGAGTCGGACTCTCGGACCGTGTCGGACTCTCGGACCGAGTCGGACTCTCGGCCCGTGTCGGACTGTTGGACCGAGTCGGACTCTCGGACCGAGTCGGACTCTAGGACCGTGTAGGACTCTCGGACCGTGTCGGATTCTCGGATCGAGTCGGACTCTCGGACCGAGTCGGACTCTAGGACCGTGTTGGACTCTCGGACCGTGTCGGACTCTAGGACCGTGTCGGACTCTCGGACCGTGTCGGATTCTCGGTCCGAGGCGGACTCTAGGACCGGTCGGACTCTCGGACCGTGTCGGATTCTCGGACCGAGTCGGACTCTCGGACCAAGTCGGACTCTCGGACCGTGTCGGACTCTCGGACCGTGTCGGACTGTCGGACCGATTCGGACTGTCGGGACTGGTCGTGACTTATAACTTTCTGGTCTAAGACATAGTCATTCCATAGTGCTCCGAGTACCGACGACGTCGCGTCGCTACCCTTTGTCGGTCAGCGCCGACAAAGCTATGCGACAGTATGAAACAAAGACCTACTATGTATTGAGAGAATTGTTTCCAGTTATTGAAAAAGATATTAGAGGCAAATGTAGAACATTTATGATTTTGCACTGGGCACGCTGAAGGCGAAATTAAGGGGCATCGGATCTGAGATGTCGGGCCGGGCCGGACATGACCCGGACTTCGGGCCGTCGGTCTCGGAGCAAACGCTTTGCAACTATTTGATATTTCGAAATAAAATAAAATAGCCACATGAAATCAGGTTGAATATTAGGCCAATGTTAGTACGTGGTACTATCGCCATTTTATTTAAATCTGACTCACGACGGCCAAGCCCAACCAGCGAGGAATAATTGTCGGTTAACGCAAACGTAGGGTCATGGCCGGGCATGTCAGTCCTGGAATCATCCACACCTGTCTGGCGCCTGCGTGCTGGTAGGAAGTCCCGGTGTATTCTGGCTGGACCCAAATATATTATTCGAAATCGAATTTAATATTTTTAATATGTGCGCCTTTGGTGGTTTACAAACGCAATTGACATTGCAATTAATAAATATAAGTTAGAATATAGTTAACCTTGAGAAAATGCGGTCGAGCACGGTTTTATTTATATTTGGGAACCACAGTGTGAGAGAGAAGGCAGATGTTGGGTTAGGGTCTGTGTTCATTTTATGAGTGACAGGAAACAAATGAATTTTCCCCAAATTAAAGTGAGAAACAAAAAAAACCATTTCCTAGACGGAAAGATAGCATGACAATCAAGTTTTTGGTGGAAATTTAAAGTTTGGGTCTACCTATGCCATCTATTACAGTCCAATTCCGTTATCACCAATTTGCTGTGAAATATTTTTATTTAGAGCGCAGATAACATTTTGACTAAAATGTGGCAGAAATAAATAAACGAATGGATCCTGCAATGCTCGCGTTCCCTCTTTTGTAATTCCGGATCTATTACTGAGGAGCTTCATTTGGGATAATGAGGTTTACCGATTTATTGACAGAATATGCGACGTTTGGGAGTGGCTGGGGTCAGTTACCCCGTGGTAGACAAACGCCCCGCCCCCACCCCGACCCCCACCCCCACCGACCACCCATCGTAATTAGGAGGAACAATTTTAAAATGTGATGCAATATAACTAAATTTTAATCATATATTAAAATGTTGGTGATAAACGAAAGTTGATAGGTAATCCTTTAATTGGCTGGAGCTTGACATGGTTTTGAAATAGTGTTGTAATATCAACATGGTCTTGAAGAATTGAAAGAATGCGTTGGCTCGTTATCAAAACGGTCGTTCAACGCATTCCCTCACAATCCCAGTAACTTAGTTCGAAATCGACGTGCCACCCCATGGAAGTATCGGACTCCACTGGACCTCCTCCAAGGTTAACTTGCTGATTAGCACTGCGATCTGCAGTTGTTCGGCGAAGTGAATAATTGCAAAGGCGACACCTAATTAAATGAAAAACACGCCCACTCTGTATATACATGAGCAACCATAATCAATATTAAGGCTTCAATTCGGCGGCAAATGGAATGCCTGTGACTCAATTGGGATTTGATCTTTAGATTGCGTTGATCCGTAGCTCAAGGGATTAATCTTCCCTTGAACCAGGTGATAGTGCATGAGGTAAACCCACGTCATTGTAATTTTTACACTCGGCGATGAAGCACTGCACCCTGTCCGGTCTCTTGCTGACGACGCTCTTCTGGCAGGTAACATTCGGACCAATTAGTGTTCAATTAGTGTTCAATTAGTGTTCAATTAGTGTTCAACTAGATTTACGAAACAGTCAAACAGTGCATAAAAATGCATACGGTTGCACTGAAGAAGAGACGGGAATAAGAGTAGCAATAATAATAACGAATAAAAAAGTTAAAACAGGGAAACATATTGAAGTGCACACAATTGACGCAAACCGTCAAGTAAAGGGAGTAACGATAAGAATAGTGAATAAGGAGATGGAGTATTCCAACTTTCTTATCGCTATTCTTACTTCAACTAATCAGAGAGCAGTATTTAAAAAAAAATCACGGTGCAACAATCAAGCTGTTGTTGTCACGACAACGTTTTGAAGTTTTGCTGTCACTGACAGCTGTCAGTGAACATTATTCACGTTAACAGCTTGTACCTGTGCTTACTCTTATTGTTATTTCACTTATTCTTATTCTTACTTCAATTGGGCGCGTGCCTTAAGGTCTACCCACAGATGAAACATGCGCAAAGCACAAGGTGCCACGTGCAACGCATAAGAGATAAGCATAAGCTCAACTGAATCTGGCGCCCATAATTGACAGTAGCGCAAAGTATAACCTCAAATTCGTATTTGGTCTGACATTTCGGTATCGCTTCAAAAAAAATTTTTTTTAAATTGAACAATTACGACTTATTTCGTATTTCTATGTATTTCTACGTACGTATTTCTAGTTTATAACCTCTAATTCTTACTCTGACACTGTGAGATCTTCGCTGATCTACACACCCAGTGTCAGCTGTTTATTTCCGGCATTTTGATTGGTCTAAATAAGCGCAACGTGCATGAAAGATAAAATATAACCATCTTCCTTAACACGCTACGCTAATCTCTTGTGCGCTGCGTGCTGCGTCGAACTGTTTTAAGCAGGCCCATTTGATTTGCTGTGTTTAATTCCTTATGCGTTGCACGTTGCACCTTGTGCCATGCGCTTGTGTCAATTGTGGGCAGACCTTTAGGGGCTAGGGCACAGTTGTTATGAATTTGGATATTGAATTACGTTGCTCCGTTCGCCTCTTCCCCCTCGGCCTCAGCTGGGTTAGGGTAAAAATAGGGTCACGTTTGTTTTTATAACCATTGTCGCTACCACTGAAATCTGTAAATGCCCGTCTGTGATTGGCTGTTCATAATTTTACCCTCTGTTCCGTGGATTTGGGCCCTGTTACAGGTTCAGTTACAGGTTACAGGTTCGCTTTGAGAGGATAGGCTACGACTCAAATATTTATTTATTTATAAGAATAGTGCTGGGTTTAGAACAACAACCAAACCCTCTTTGCTCACCTATTAACCTTTCGACAGCTTGGATTAGTGGAAGAATCCGGTAGTGTGAGTTGTAGCGACCTTCCAATTCCCTTGTTGCTATTCGACATGAATAAAGGATCAATGCCGGCGCCAAGGTGCCCCTAATACCTTCTACAGGCAAGGTTAGGTGCAGTACCAAAATCGTCAACACCCTATCGGACAGTCCGATAGACGTTGTACCAGGTTCCGGAACTCGACTGATAAGACGTGATCCGGATGGGTATGCATAGCCGGAAGTGTCAACTGTCAAGTGATAAACCCTCTTAACAAAATGGAATGACATTGCACCGCGACACTTGCATAGCATTGACGTAGCTAAGATTATTGACGTTGCTTTTGCAGACGAGCTGCTCAAGTGGTCATCAAGTTGCGACCAACACGCCAAGGCAGAATGGAGGTAAGCCCCGCTCCTTCGCACAAGGAGCGATTTTCTTCCTCAAGCTACTGCTGTTTGGTAACTCGGCAAAGTCTGGCGAAACAACGGATGCGTTTGTCTTATTTGTGTGTGAGCGGCTAGAGAGATAGCTAGTACAGATGGGATTTGCTTGTCGGGCCCGGCCCGACACCGGCCCGACCCGCCGTGAGTCCGGCCCGGCCCGAGGCCCGACGGGGCTAACATTTTTCAGTCCGGCCCGGCCCGAAGTATTTATTCAAACGTAACATCTGTCCGAGGCTGTCCGAAAGTCCGAAGCTGTCCGAAAGTTGACACGGTCCGACAGTCCGACACGGTCCGCGAGTCCGACAGGGTCCGAGAGTCCGACTCGGTCCGAGAGTCCGACACGGTCCGAGAGCCCGACTTGGTCCGAGAGTCCGACACGGTCCGAGAGTCCGACACGGTCCGAGAGGCCTACGGCCCGACGCCCAGCCCGGCCCGACATCTCAGATCAGATGCCCCTTTGTTCCCCTTCAGCGTGCCCAGTGCAAAATCATAAATGTTCTACATTTGCCTCCAATATCTTATTCAGTAACTGGAAACAATCCTCTCAATACATGGTAGGTCTTTGTTCAATACTGTCGCATAGCTTTGTCGGCGCTGACCGACAAAGGGTAGCGGCTCGACGTCGTCGGTACTCGGAGCGCTATGGAATGACTATGTCTTAGACCAGGAGCTTAGGAGCTATAAGTCGAAAGTCCGACCAGGCCCGACAGTCCGAATCGGTCCGAGAGTCCGACATGGTCCGAGAGTCCGACATGGTCCGAGAGTCCGACTCGGTCCGAGAGTCCCACACAGTCCGAGAGTCCGACACGGTCCGAGAGTCCGACTCGGTCCGAGAGTCCGACACGGTCCGAGAGTCCGTCACGGTCCGAAGTCCGGGTCGGGTCCGGCCCGGCCCGGCCCGACATCTCAGATCCGAGGCCCGGCCAGGTCCGAGACCCGACGATTGCAAAAAAAATCTGTCCGGCCCGGCCCGAAAGTCGGGCCGGACTCGGGCAGGGCCGGACTTTCGGACCGTTCGGACTTTTTCCCCCATCTCTAATAGCTAGCATTTGGCCCAGACATTGTGTTCGGAATGCGTTGGTGTTACGCGAGCCTCTCCTTGCCCACGCTTTGCGTCATCGAGGGCGATGATGCACCATGAGTCACACGCCATCTCTAGCCGTCAAGGTCACGTCAAAATGTTTCCGTCTCTTTTTAGATTTTTGCAGCTTCCCTACATGGGGACTGTAATTCTGGACTAATTTTCTTTCGGGATAGCCACGAGAAGCCTTTAGAAAATGTGATCCTGAACTGTCACCTCGCAAAAGCCGGTATCAGTCCACAGGCCTTTTGGATCTGATCCTTTGGGCACATCGTTTCCCAAGCCACCTTGTCCACTTTGTGCTTTAATTAAGGCCTAAAGGGCCGCGCCCTCAGGTGGAGGAAAGTTGAACAACAAACGAGACTAAAATCGCTGCATCGGCACCATAATAATTAGCAGCTTCCGTACTGTCCACTTGGACGTTATTCTACCTAAAAACGTTTTATGAGTGGTATGATTGCTAACGCCAGCTGCCTATAATGCGTACATTATAACTGAAATAGCGTAAATATGTGCATATAAATAATTGCTGTTTGGTATTGACATAAATCATAACTATGTCATTCTAAAATAACTATGCCTGTCTAGCTAACGATAAACCATAAGAAACATTTCTTGCAACTTGCATCAGCATTCAACAACAGGCAGCAATTGCAAGATAGTAAGTATGGCAACCCAGCAAAATGAAATATCAAGCTCGAGATTCCAAATGAAAACACAGTTAGCAGCAGCTGCGTCAGACCCATGAGATTTCGATAGAAATTGTTTTGCAGCCTTGCAGAAAGCGGAGCGAGAGCCGACTGCTGATCATGCGCATTTATTCGACTCAGCGGCGTTACACGGAATTGCTGACTACGCTGATTCTACGCTTGAGAACCGCGAGCGACGAAACGCTACACATCCGGTCGAAGTTGGCACATGTTAGCGACGATTAATTAAATGCGTCTCAATGCTACGCTAGTGAAAATCATATACACTTGCTAAATAAATGTTAACGTAATTCCAAGAAATAAATGTGTCATCTTGACAGTGTGCATGTTCAGGCGCGCTATATGTCAAATTTGATTTGAGAGGGTTCTATATGACTATCAGTAGCTGCACGGTTGTCTACGAAATCTAGATGATAACTAGATTTCTTGCGTTTGTTTGTCCAGGCTAGATTTCGTTTACTGTGTGATTGCCTATTATGACGTCACAACGAAAACCGAAATCTAGTTAATAACTGCATTGCATCTTGTTATGAACTGGACAACGAAACATACATAGTATCATGCCTAATTGGGATTGCACTATCTTTTACACTAATTTGAAGAAAAAAAAACTTATCTAAACTGGGATTTGAACTTACTAAACCAGGTCTTCGAAATCAGCAAGACTTTATTGGGCTTTCAAACCCCAGCTTGAAACAGGGGTTTCGTTAGGGTTTTACGAAATTCAATAACATTTATCGCAATGCAACGAGTTGAGTTTCTGCTTGGAGTCTGTTTGGAGATTCTGTGGCTTCAGATTATATGAAACATTTCTGGCTCGGTTGGCCTTCATGGTTGGCCTTCATGCGTCAATCGGTTGACGCATTTCCGTTATTTATTCGATTGACCAACATTTCCCAATATATAAATATAATAAAAATCGACAGCTTTACTCCATTTCACGTTAAGAAGGAGAGTGGATTTGCATCTTCCTCGAGGACCCACAGCTGCTACACACGAGCTAAGAGTTTCATTTTTCCCATAGAGCCTTTTGTCCGGCTCACGACATGGCTTGTGAGTTTTGAAACTCTTAGCTCGTATCTAGCAGCAGTGGGTCCTCGAGGAAGATGCAATTCCAGTCTCCTTCTTAACGTGAAATGGAGTATAGTGAACTATTTGTGTGCGTGTCATTCCTTGCGTAGACACGCGACAATCTTACGAACGAAATCGATGGGTGTGAAACCAGTGGCGTGATGACCTCACGGAAACGAGTAGGCAATCTCGTGGATCCCCTCCTCCCTCATCGCAATTAAAAACCTTCACCGTCATTGACGACGCAAGGAATTTTTAGTAGGGAGGGACCAAAGGAAGACCAGCATCTTGATGGGGTGCTCCATGCCACACCGATTTCGAACACCTAGAGGGGAGGGGGGGGGGGGGGGGGGGGGGGGTCGACGAAATAATCCCCCATCGTCAATTTTCACCATTCTGTATAATGTACTCAAACAACCCCTATGCTGACTGTTTATCGACACCCTCCCTTGCTAGACTAAATATTTTTATTCTTAGAACAGTTTTTTCTCAATATTAACCATACATCATCAACACCCTTTCGTCTGTTTATCTCTGCTCCTCAGCACATGCATTTAATTTCAACAATGTTTATGCAACCCTGTATCGAAGGGATGAATTGCAAGTCAGGCGCCACAACCCACGAGAGCTCGACGACAAAACAAGTGATCCTACACGAACTTGTAGGGGGTACCGAACGATATCGGATTTACTTCCTAGTCCTTTACAATGATCTCAGATCTTTTTTTTTTTAGCGCCGAATGCGAAAAGTTTGCACTTGGCTTCTTTTTGAGTCTCTGATGTAGGCCAGTCGAGTTTTAATGGAAATCACAGTTCATTGCATACTGCCCCCCCCCCCCCCCTAGGTTTGCCGTTTCTACCAGATGTAAAAAGAATTGTACCAGATTTTTGTCTCCTTTGAGAAAATCCATTCCCCACCGTATTTTCGGATTAACTTGTACAAAATTTCATTGTTATAACAAATCTTCGAACCCAGGGGGAGTAAAATATTTCTCATCGCTTGCCGAGGGGGGCCTCGGACCTCACAGAGGCCCCCCGGAGTCCAAGGCCCCCGAGCACTGGTATGCCTGCTCCCCTCTAGATACGCACTGAGCCCGAGGCCCCAGAGCACTGGTATGCCTACCCCCCTCTAGTTACGCACTGAGCCCGAGGCCCCAGAGCACTGGTATGCCTGCTCCCCTCTAGATACGCACTGAGCCCGAGGCCCCATAGCACTGGTATGCCTGCTCCCCTCTAGATACGCACTGAGCCCGAGGCCCCATAGCACTGGTATGCCTGCTCCCCTCTAGATACGCACTGAGCCCGAGGCCCCAAAGCACTGGTATGCCTGCTCCCCTCTAGATACGCACTGAGCCCGAGGCCCCATAGCACTGGTATGCCTACTCCCCTCTAGTTACGCCACTGCACCGGCGCTTGTTCAACAGTTTTTTAATGACACCGTTATCATATGATAGTCCATTTAAAATGCTTCAGTATTGGCTGCAATGGCTTTATCTGTTTGGTAACAGTATTTATAATCTCAGTCTTGTGAAATACTGAGATAACACATTTTGTTTATGATTTGTTTTGTTTTCAAATTCCAATTTCACACCCTGATGCTTGAACTAATTACTCATATATCTTGAACATGTGCTTATCAAGTAAAATTATCGACCATGACGTTGTCGATACAGTACTGGAGAGCGATTGCGTAATATTGGTTTATAAGGATCCTTATGATATGGATCCATAACTTTTATGGACTCCTTATAAACCAATATTACGCAATCGCTCTCACTGCCTACAACGCCAGTGACCTAATTAGTGCCCGAAACTTCGAAGTAATCTCGTACTAATCCGATAAAGTTTACAAAGTGCTTTGAGTGCGAGCTTGTTTGAGCTAATCTGTCGATGACGCATGCGTGGCGATATTGCGGCGTGTGACGCAAGGCACGCCACGGGAAGCACCGTCATACCTCAGATGAAGTCGTCTTGTAAAAGGTGCTTCGATTCGCAAGCGGTCTGAAGATTGTACGGAAGTGAATCTACTTGTGTACCTTTCTCATACGATTTTAGGCGATTTGCACCGTAGATTTTAGGACATTTTCTTATACGATTTTAGGCCATTATCCCCTGCGATTTTAGGACATTTTCTTCACGATTGGTGGAGTGCCGGAGATCACCAAAAACCCGTAACATTACGACGAATTATAACCCCAGATATCTCAATTTTTACCGTCGTTATCAATTACATGAATCTTATCGCAGAGTGAGCAAACAAGATGAGATCCTTTATTGACTCACTGCACGGACGGCACATGCCACTCACAATCTGAAAAGCGACGAAGCTGATGGAGCCACAGCATCTCTGTCTGTGATCGTTATTTAACGTCGACCAAAGTCAGCATTTTTCTCATCTCGTCCACGGTAGAGGCATCTGATTTCTTCAGCAACATGAAACAACACTTGAATCTCAACTCAATATCTTAGTTTGGTCGATAACCAATAGCTCGTTATCATATTGAAACGCGCCGCTTTGGTTGCTGATATACCGTGGACCCAGTGGCGTAACAGAAATACCAAGCAGAATAAGCAAATAAGAAACGAAGCACAATATCTAGCATCTCTTATTAAGAGTACCCGTAGCTGCTATAGGCAATGAACTTAGGAGCGTTAAAATATCTACAAGGGAATTTAAAAAGTTTAGACATAGCAACTCCTTGTGAAGGATGGAACCATGCGCACATATTGTATATATATTTCTTTGGTTTGCTTGAGATATTTTGAAGATGAAGCCCAAGTGAAACACAATTAAATCACATGACATAGTTTTGGACACCTATAAAACCTATGGGCCAGGCAGCTAACGAAAAAAATACGCTAAAAGTAATTAAGAGATTGCAAATGAAAAATATCGGAATGCGTAAAGGTCTAAAACAGTTTTCAATTCTCTGTTTCAGCATTTTTTACAGTTTTTTTTTTAGAAAATTAGATGAAAATACAGAAACAACTATCTGGCAATAAAATTGTTGAATACTACGTAATTCAGTTGCAAATCTTTGGAAATATGATAGTGAAAAATCTCAGAGGATTTTAAATATGGATATCACGAAAGTGGTCAGCAAGTTTAATCGGACACTAATAAGTATAAGCTGTTTGGACTGCAGTCGAGTTAGTGAAAATATACAGGCATCAATATCAAAACTCAAAATAAATTCAAATGTAAGTCTTATATCTTACTGGGACTGCTGGAATTAAACCAAATATTCACTATGCTCACTAATGGTAACAATGTTTCATACGGTTTAATCGTGTGTTCATTACTGGTTCGGGAAACTGTTGCAGAGCCGTTCATTACTATAGAAAATTACAACATTTTATAAAATGTTTTAAAATTGCAAGAAAATGTCGATTTTTAAATAACAAAAAACAGGATGTTCCCAATGTCTCATTCATTCATAAATACAATCTTTATCAGTTATTTTTATCAGTTTAATCTTTAAAGTGTCCAAAATCGGTCCTTCCACCCTACCAAACCGAAAAAGATGGGCACGGCAAGGGTCGCCAGAATTAACCCGTACACCGGAGAGTTGAATATTAACTGTAATGGCCATTGTAAATGGCTAAAATAAAATGGCGAGTTGTGAGAGCATTTATAGGCGGCTATTGATCTGAAGCAATAACGTGACATATCGTATTCCAGTTCCAAGAGAGCCTTTCCCCGAGAGATTTTGCTAATAGCAGCCAGCATCGGCTAAGAATGCAATCTCGTGTCGTTTTGTCTATATATGCTTAAGTTATTGCAGATTTGTTTCTCGCACCCGGGGGCTCAACGCAACTTCCTGAAATGTTTGCGTGATTACATTATTTAAACTCGGATTTAGGACACGTGTCGAGATAACGCGTATCGCGCAGCGACGCTTGATTAGACAGATGATCGATGTGATTTGAGAGCGAGATAATAAAAACCGAGGTCAGGAGAGGGCAAAGTGTGCTCTTATTATTCGAGTGATGAGTCGATTCAAGCTCTACCGCCATCTAGTGTTGTATGCTCGCATTCACGAATTAGTGAACGGTGTACTCCGATGCTTCTCATAATATTCTATGTAATGTGAGGGTCACTCGGCTTGTATAAAATACTTCATATTAAAGATGGCCCGAGGGCTGAAGGGCTCAGTTTTTGAAGATCCGTATTGCCAATGGCATTAATGGACCCATACACACAAAAATTATGTATTTTTTCGATAACCATGCAATCAAGCAGCATCAATTAAAATGGATAGTAACGTAGATAGTACGGTAGCACTAACGATGTTTTTACGAAGTTCAGCGTTCAAAACAGAATTTTCTTGTATAAATATAAAAGATCACACATTTCGTAACAGTCCGCTTTCAAGTTTCATCCCAGAACATAATGGACAAACTCACGGCGTTTCCTATAAGTATAAAGTTCCATTTTCCTTTGTTTTCTTTCCGTCATATCACGCAGAAAGTGTTTTCTGGGACTGTCAACAGTTCGTCCTCCTGGCTCTTTTGGCCGCGGCGTTCGCGGGTCACGTCGATCAACCTCGGAGTGATGGTGTTGACCTCCATACGAGGCTGATCAGACAGTCAGGTACAGCAATCAGACTCTTCGCATTCGTTTCAGAAGTCAGAGTCTGAGAAAACTAGATTTGAGATTTCGAATATTCTTCATCTCATCTAAACAAAAATACGCTTTTATGATCAAAATTAGGTTAGGTTTCAAGGCTAATCCGTTTCAAATAGCAACCAAATATAAAATTTGAGTGTTTTGTAGACAACAGATTTACAATTGGGGGAAAGCAATTTTTTCGAAAATTTCCCCTCGAAATGGAACCCTCCCCCAAATGTTGATGTTTGGTTATTTAAAAACCACATTTTTCAAGTGCAAAGATAACTTTCGAAGGCCTATCGAAATGCTTAATTCAACAGTTTGTCCTTGAACCATCTGCTAAATTTCGTGTGTTTATAAATACTCATTTTGCAATTTTGGCAACCACGAAAACAAACGTATGTGCTTATATTACTGCCAGGTAATAAGTGTTTTATGCTGATATGAAGCGATTTTTTCAACTGAAATCACCAGAGGTTCACACTGCATGACAGGGATTGGCATGGCTCCAGTCCCGACGCCCCCTCCATCCAACCATCACGACGGTCACGCGTATGGCGGTGCCGATGACGACGCCGAAGACGACGGCACGAACTTATTCCACCCAGCCGACGGACCTTCATTGGACTGGGCATAGCGGACAGGCGGACCTTCATTGGACTGGGCATAGCGGACCTTCATTGGACTGGGCATAGCGGACAGGCGGACCTTCATTGGACTGGGCATAGCGGACAGGCGGACCTTCATTGGACTGGGCATAGCGGACAGGCGGACCTTCATTGGACTGGGCATAGCGGACAGGCGGACCTTCATTGGACTGGGCATAGCGGACAGGCGGACCTTCATTGGACTGGGCATAGCGGACAGGCGGACCTTCATTGGACTGGGCATAGCGGACAGGCGGACCTTCATTGGACTGGGCATAGCGGACTGGCGGACCTTCATTGGACTGGGAATAGCGGACTGGCGGACCTTCATTGGACTGGGCATAGCGGACAGGCGGACCTTCATTGGACTGGGCATAGCGGACAGGCGGACCTTCATTGGACTGGGCATAGCGGACTGGCGGACTGCAGAGTTCGCTGACTGATATAATAAAGTGATATTTAACTTGTTTGTTGATATATGACATGCAATTTGGTAATAAAATGTTTACGTTCTGTATCAGTGTTCTTCCTATATTGTAATGTTCCATTCCTGCAATCTCGACAACTTGACTGTCTGTCTGTCTGTCTGTCTGTCTGTCTGTCTGTCTGTTTGTCTGTCTGTCTGTCTGTCTGTCTGTCTGTCTGTCTGTCTGTCTGTCTGTCTGTCTGTCTGTCTGTCTGTCTGTCTGTCTGTCTGTCCGTCTGGTACAAATCTTGCGAAGCCTAATTAACTCACTTCACGTCATCCGATCGAGCAGAAAATTGGTACTCATGCCAGTTTCCGGTGACAATACATTATATTAAATGTTGAGCACTGCCCTTTACCCCCTTCCCCTTCAAATTACACATATCAGAAATTGGGAACATTTGGAAAAAAATCCGAAATATTGCGAAAAGGGTATTTCCAAAATTTTTCCAAAATTACCTGTTACTGTGTATTTGTAAGAATGCTTTGCCGGAGAAGGGACGTGGGGGTTTGAGTGGCGCAGCCCCCCACATTGCGAAAAATTGTCATGTGCCGTGTATGTGTGAGAATCCTCGGTCAGAAAGCTAATGCGGGTTTATCCGATCGAGCTGAAATTCGGTTCATAAGCTAGATTCCGGTGACAATACATTCCATTAAAATTTTCACCCCTTTCCCATCAAATCACACATATGAGCACATATCAGGAATTTGGGGTATTTGGAAAAAACATCGAAAGTATGCAAAATGGGTTTATCCATACTTTTTCTCGAAATTACCTCTTACTGTGTATTTGTTAGAACGTTCGGACGGAGAAGCAATGGGGGCACAGCCCCCCACTTAGAAAAAAACACTTAAATGCTTCCTGGTTACACCCAGTCCGTGGCGGGGGATTAGGGGGCGCATCCCCCCAATCACTGAAGTTTTAAGTTGTGTCCTCTAAAATCAGATTCCTTTAAATCTTAAAAATGTGTAATTGTGATAATTGCAGATGTGTTGTGTTTTGTAATGGCTGTAACAAAAGACAAAAGAGGAGAAATTATTTTTAAATAAAAAGATTTAGAAAAAAAAACGATTTTAAAAACATTTGTTTACATTTTTGCACATGTAAAAGTATACAGAGCAAAGAAAATACATGCGCTCCACTCTTTTCATTTGTACATTTTATAGGTAATCTATGCAGGGTAAAGAATATTATGTATGAATAAGGGTGAACAAATTGTTATTTTTCCCTTTTTAGTTCATTTAAGAAACGTATTTAAAAAAATATCCTTTAAATTTAAAAATTATTCATGAGCAAGCATGATGAGTTTTGTTAGTGAGTATTCAAACCAGATAGAGAGTAAAATGGTCACCACTTCGGAGTAGAGTTTAATCGGCTGTCGTTGGTTTCGTTGTTTTGGTCTGTGGAAACGTGGGTGCAGCAGTTAGGACTCAGGAATGCGAGCAAGAAGACGGCCAAGGGTGCACACAGGGCGAGCGGCCATTAAACCCCCGACGGGGCGGCACACCTATGTCGGGGCCGAGCGCATGGTATATGGGGGGGGGGGGGGGAGAACGTTTCACAGTGTCACGAACAAAGGTGGCATTCTCATGAATACACATGTTTAATGGTAGAAGTAAGTAAGAGGGGGTAAGGGGGGAATTTCCCATTTTCTGCGACCGGTCCAAAGCAACACATTTGGCTGGTTTAGGCTTCGATCACTGCTCCGGTACGGGATAGGCGACTAAAATAGTATGCCGTGCCAGCTCTCACTGCTCCGGTACGGGATAGGCAACTAGCATGCCGTGCCAGCTCTCACTGCTCCGGTACGGGATAGGCAACTAGTATGCCGTGCCAGCTCTCACTGCTCCGGTACGGGATAGGCGACTAAAATAGTATGCCGTGCCAGCTCTCACTGCTCCGGTACGGGATAGGCGACTAAAATAGTATGCCGTGCCAGCTCTCACTGCTCCGGTACGGGATAGGCAACTAGCATGCCGTGCCAGCTCTCACTGTGTTCAACATGTATGTTTCCGTTTTTCCATTATCTTAAAACTGAATAAACATTAAAACAAACAAACAAGGGGATTATTTAGCTACTTCTAAAATTCAATTCACTTATTCAGAATGTACTAGTAAATATTTAATTTTTTCAATAGCAATACATAACGACATAATCATGGTTATAGAGTTGATCTGACCGATGATCAAAGCTGGTAAGGCCCATGGGTAAGGCCTATACTTTAACGTTGCATGGGAAACATACAGCCTTGAGCTAGTTGCGTATCCCGGCTAGCAATGGTCGAAGGTTTAGGCATTAGCAGCCAGCCGCAGCCACGTATGCAAAGGCTGGTTTCGCAACAGAATTAATTAATCTACTGTCTCAAGAAAAATATTCTGGCCGCAATGAATCAACATTTCAAATTCAAAATAATATTTAGTAGAGATTGGATTTGTTTGTTTTCCGTCGGCCCGGCCCGACACCGGCCCGACCGGTCGTGAGTCCGGCCTGGTCTGAGGCCCGACGGGTCTTACATTTTTCAGTCCGGCCCGGTCCGAAGTATTTGTCCAAACGTTACATCTGTCCGACACGGTCCGAGAGTCCAACTCGGTCCGAGAGTCCGACACGGTCCGAGAGTCCGACACGGTCCGAAAGTCCGAAACGGTCCGAGAGTCCGACACGATCCGAGAGTCCGACACGGTCCGAGAGTCCGACACGATCCGAGAGTCTAAAACGGTCCGAAAGTCCGACACGATCCGAGATTCCGACACGGTCCGAAAGTCCGACACGACCCGAGAGTCCGACTCGGTCCGACAGCCCGACTCGGTCCGAAAGTCCGAAAGTCCGAAACGGTCCGAGAGTCCGACGACCCTAAGTCCGGGTCATGTCCGCCCCGGCCCAGCCCGACACCCCAGGTCCGATGCCCCTTAGTTCCCCTTCAGCGTGCCCAGTGCAAAATTATACTTGTTCTACATTTGCCTCTAATTTCTTATTCAGTAACTGGAAACAATCCTCTTAATACATAGTAGGTCTTTGTTCAATACTGTCGGGGGATCGTCCTCCTGTTCTTATTCTTATTCTTATTGTTTCTTTATTGTATACAGGAAAGATTTCCCAAAAGTACAATATAATATACCTATGTCCACTCTTACAACACAGCGAAACCATAACAAGAAGTCCTTAAAACAACAACAATTAAAACTTAAAACAGTCAATAAACACAATCGTTCAGACATCGCAATAAAACGTCAATTTACATTTTCGTTTAAAATTTTGCGAACCATCGTCTTAAAATCCTCTCTCGCTATTACATTAATATCTATTTGGTCACCAAACATAATGTTAAAACTGTTCTGCATGCGTGTGACTCCTGAGTTTCTAAAAACATTAATCCTGCTACAGACAGGTTTAAAAACATCCTTATTCCTCGTTGATTTGGCCGGTACTTTAAAACTTAAATTCTCTAATAAAAAGCCACCGTGGACATGTAAAATGTCGTGTAAGAAGCACATATCTGTCATAGTTCTTCTCTTGCACAGTGTTGTCAAGTTTACTTCGGAGCACATTCCCGGAGCATGTTCCTATCCCAGGGCCGCTGGTAAATGTCTGAGCAGAAACTCGATGTTCATAATATATTAGATGTAGGTAAAACTGTAAAAACCTTTTAAAAAAACGCTGCTTTACAGCGCCCTTATGAACCTAGTGCCCTAGCGCCCTAGGCCCAGGCCTATGCCTTCAGACGCCCCTGCAAACAACATGGTGTTGGTGTACTATATCTGTTTTTTTGACCAGGAGAGTTGTTCCAAATTCTGTTTCATTTACCCGCTGTATATCCTCTCATATAGCTACTTGCTCCTATGCCAAAAGCAATGCTCTTTGAACATATTCTTCCAAGTTCCAACTCAATAAATTATAAGCATAAGCAATAGTAATGCCGATGCACTGCAGTTGATAACACATCAATGCATCCCATTGTCAATCACGACAAGATCAGTGGTACATATACAAACAAAACGAGGCCTTGTATTTATTTAGGGGAATCCGTCGGCTTTTCCGCATCTGCGAATTGATCGAAGCTGTGACCGTACCTTAATCGAGAATGCCACCTCTCGTTCGCAGTCGGCGAGCGCATAGTGGGCGGGGCCGAGGCGGCCAAAGGTCAGTTCCCGTGGCACGTGGCCATTCTCATTGACGGGGTGGACTTCTGCAACGGCGCTCTGCTCGACGAGCTCTGGGTGCTCACCTCGGGCCACTGCGCGTACACGTACGTACCACCGCGCCACGGCACGATGACGTCGCGGCGAACTGCAAAAGAATATATATTATTTATATGTACTTACTTTTCAATGTCGCTATAGTAAAACATAGTGTGCCCTGTGCAAGACGCCTGCCAGAGACCTAAGTCCCGTGAGGAGTTGCAGTTCTGGGCCAGAAAGATTGCTACTGGTTGTTCAAGTGAAAATCCTAATTTGTAAGATGCGAGCAATTTCAGAGCAAACTATACTGAAAGCGAACGCTCCGAGCTTTCTGTTGAGCGAGAATAAACCACACCGTCTTTCAAGCTTATAGGCATGGAGGCATTGCTGTGTATTTCGTGGACTGTTGAGTTCTTAACCAGTCCGTTTTTAACATGAACAACAAGACTCATTTACGTCGTTTTCCAGGGCAGGAAACTTCTCCGTGATTCTGGGCCTGACCAGCTTCGCTACGATGGGAGAAAACGACACAGTCACGATGGAGACGACGTTGAAGTTTGTTCACCCGCTGTACGACAACCGTTCATTGATAAACGACGTCGCTCTGCTCAAGTTCGAGACCCCGCTAAACCTAACTGGTACGGAAAACGGGCACCTTATCCATAACTAATTCCCAGACAAGGCCGTCCACAAAAATATCTGGTGTCTTCCTGAAGTGTAAGAATGCTGAACGTTGCAAACGATTTCTTTACAAATGCCATGCAGCATAGCTAGAGGTTGAAGCAAAGGCTCATGCAGAAACTACAGCAACAATTATTAATGTAAAATTCTGGAAAAAACCCATAGGTCATGAAAGAATCAATTATTGATGTCGGATGGTAGTTTTTAATAAAAAGTACAACATATTTCATACGAACAATGTACATAATATGCTGTAAAAAAGGCATTTTAGGCACTTTTTGAAAATGAATGCCTCTATTATTGTTTTAAGAAGAATAACTTTACACACCATCCAACATCAAACAACCGTTCCAGTTGAACATGTATTTCTTCCCCAAAACTCTTAGTATTTGCGGCCAGGAGATATTCCTACCTCCGTGTACGACAAAAACGAATAATTGAGCTCTTATAAAAAGTACCTACTTCACGAGAAAACTCGGAGACTAAATAACCGGTTTCATATCTAAAATTCAACCTTGGAATGTGTCCACCAGCCAGAGTGCACTCACCGTTCTGTCGCACAGATTCTCCCGACGCGCTGATAGCGCCGATCCACCTGTCCGGTCATGTCGAGGGCGAACTCGACGGACTGGAGGTGCAACTCTCCGGCTGGGGCAAGACCAGCGACTGTGAGTGACTGCCGCTGATCTGACAGTGATCTGACTGATTACTGTAGGAAAGAACTGTAGCAAAGTCGGGACGAGCGAGTGGTTCATGGGGCAAGCACAAATCCGAGCATTTGATTTTTGTATAAAACACATAATATTACGTCAAGACGTAATATAGACAAACAGAGGAAAGCTCACCAGTGTTTGAAAGAACTGTGGGACGACTGCCCAGCCAGTCCAGTTACCTAGTTGAAGGTAAAACAGATGCTAAGCAAACACTACTTTATTGTACTGTAAAAAATGAACCATCTGTGAACAGACAAACACAGCAATTCACAAACTCCCAGATCCTCAAAACCTCCAGGTTTCTTATATAAAGAATGGATCACCCTGTTCAAGCAGGCGACAACTTTACCGCGGTCCTTACAAAATAAATCGGAAAGGAAGTTCGTATTTCCATTAAGAAACTTTGCAATTGAATATTGTAATTACCCTTCAGAAAAGATCGCAAACTTTAGTGCGCCAACACTTTTGTCTAACTCTACAGCAATGAGCTCTCCCAATAGAAAGCTGAAACTTAAGTAAGGGAGGAAAAAGCACCTTTACCCAGGGTTGGCAAAATATCAAAACCTTGTTACGAAGTTATGATCCCGAAGGGAGGACTTGAATTCTCAAGAAAAACCGCTGCCAGCTTGATACCCATCCCCATAAACCTAGCATCGGTTGTGGGGTAAACATTCAGGGAGCTAGTCTGACTACACACCTTCACCGTCACTCAGCCAACCACAGATGAGACCTGCCATAACCCCACGCGCCACCGCGGTCCAACCGCACCGTATGAGCATATCAGTAACCACTTATGTACAATGTTATACCATTACCAGCCCTCTCCAATCCACTTTCTTGATGGACTTGCACATTGTTCTTAGAAAGGCATGGAAACAGACACTGCCTTCAACGGAAGAAAAACAGTGAAACATATTTTGACAAGGCACCTAGAGTATTTTAAAACAAATTTTGCATCAGTAAACTCTGTAAAAGTGTTGCATAGCAAAATTTGAGCTGGTAAGAATTTGACCAGGAATTTCGATTACCTCAATACAATGGTATATATCGTGTGATTCTGGGAATAGACCGATAGATTCCATTCGACTGTTGTCAGTCAGAACAGAACCACGTAAAACAGCCAACCATCTTTCCAGCGTCGGCGGCGGTCTCGGGGGCATTGGTGTTCGCCAACCTGACGGTTACGACCTTGGCCGACTGCCGCGCTGCGTTCGGCATGGCCAACGTCCACGACGGGATGATGTGCACCTCGGGCGAGGAGGGTCGCGGAGCATGCTCTGTGAGTTGGAGGCCGTACAGTGTCGTTGGTGTAATGGACAAACGTGTTCATTAAGGCACTTAGGCAATACGATGGTTGATAGTTCCCGTTGACACCATCAATGTCAAATTCCAATCAAGTAAAGTACCACATGTCTGAAGTCCAGCGTCTTAAGTCTGAAGTCCAACGAACAGTGGACAAAGGAGAAGCGCTGTGGTATGTTCTTAGGGTCAATGAAAAGGCAATGATGATTTTCAGGGAGGGGGGGTGCGGTTTAGAAATTTTAGGATGTAAATTGGTTGATCATAAGAGAGTGGACTCGGTACATCTTTGTTCCGTTACGGCGAGAAAGCTGGGACCTGTATCCTGTATCCACCCAGCACAAGAAAGATGCTGCGCTTGAAGGGGCGACCCGAGCACACTGTTCAATGAAACGGCTCAGCAGGGTTGTTTTACAACTACCCTTGACACTTAACAGTAATTCAGGAAAGAAATATTTTGAGATGCAAGAGCGCCAATTGTTTGTCAAATGCTTGAGGATTCCGTAAATAGAGGTTTTGTCGCGATCCGAAAAAAGATGTGACCTGTATATTATCCTGTACGAGGTAAATACTGAGCGGGAAGTGGCCCGAGTACACCGCTCAATGAACCAGCTTTAGTTGTGAAACTCAACGGGCATCTCATGCCCTTTTGATGCGCATAGAGGCATTGGTCACGCACTGAAACTTGGAAGAAACTTTGAGAAAGGGTATGGTAATGCCAACGGCGTAGAAATTTTTTTTGGAACCAGTCACCGGCCAGTTTATCACACCGGGTAAGAAAAGGGCAAAGAGGGTTAAGGGTAAATAGATATTATATATGCGTAAACAGGCGCGATACATATTATCGACTCGGTAATGGAAAAGCTCGAGTGGCAGTGGCGTACCTAGCCGATGTGATTCGTATGAGTGTGGCTAGCCCAGCAACTCCGTTTGAGTAGGTGCCAGTGTGGAACCTATGGAATACATCGGAAGGAGTATTCGAGACGATGAACAGCTTGCTGGGACCTACATATAAGCTTATAAACCCTAGTGTATAGTTTCAAGTTTCAATAAATCTTTCGCTACAGATTTAAAGAATGTCAATATTCCATCCGTAACACAGAGCCTGAAGCATATCGTAGGGTGGCCAATCACGTCCAACGGCTCTTATAAAACGATCGAAGCTCTAACACAATGAATCCTTGGCAGGGCGACGAGGGCTCTCCCCTGGTGGCGAAGTCAGGCGACTCGTGGGAGCAAGTGGGCGTGGCTAGTTTTGCGGCTGCGCGCGGCTGCGAGAAGGGCGCACCGACGGTGTACGCGAGAACTAGCGTCTACCTCGACTGGATCCACTGCACGATGGATCCGGAGAACTTAAACCCCGAGGATTGCACAGATTCGAACCCAGGTCCAGAATATTACTTCAATTATTTAACCATAATATACATTATTTTTTCCATTATTTTAGCAATATTCATTATAACAATAACAATAATTGTATTTTAGTATAATACCTACTAATAATATCACTATAGCACAGTAGCCCTTGTCAAGACTGACATTTTAAATTTCATAATAATATTAAATATGTACATATAGGTACTATTAGGTGCCTACCAAAACTAAATTTAAAATGTTAAATATAGTATACTTTCCTTAGCTTTTATTGTATAATGAATGGCCAAATGGGCTATAGTTTGTATTTATTTAATATTAACACAAAATATTATAATATATTGATTGTTCGTTGTACTATAAATATTATATACGTGTATCATTGTGCTCTTACAAAGCTCGTAAGCTATTTTCAAAGCTGGCAAAAAATGTTTTCATTTATACAGGTAAAGCTAGAACCATAAAGTAATAAAACCTTCATTACTCTATGCTAGAACTCAGCATATTACCATACTTTCAAACCTATGTCCGTTTCAGGGCATGCAGGCTAATCCAAGTAATAAAGGTACCAGTCACACGAGCTGAAAGATTTTAGTCCATTTTCGACAAAATTGAGACAGAGTTGCCATATTAGGGTTGCCATGTACTTTTCGAATACACCAGCAGGTTGCACGACACAACAATGCAAATCCATAGAAAAAGCATTTGAATTGAGTGCGCTGCATGCAAAAGCAAAAAGAGGCTGCTTACTCTCAACGGAATCTTCCTCTACTGCACCATCTTGTACACCATGACCAATAACACGCCGCCTAACACGTCATGCACCAACCACACAGTCACCAGGAACAGGAAACTTTACACTTTGCCCACTCACAACCGAAGTAGCACAAAAAGTTCAGCGAACGTTATTTCGAACGTTCGGTGGACGTCGAAAAGCTAACGGGGGATAACTTGCGTTAAACGTTCACATTCACAAAATTTTTGATTTGGTTCTACCCGAACGTTGAACGCAAGTTATCCCCTGTTAGCTTTTCGACGTCCACCGAACGTTCGAAATAACAATGACCAAATGTGGGCCGTGGCTAGTTTCGTTACAGATAGAAAGGGTTGTTCTTCCCATGCACCCTTCAAGACTGTTTTTTGTTACACAGGTGCAAGAGCTACTGCCACAACCACCATGCTCCCCGCGCTGTTCGCTGCAGCCTTTCTCTGGCGATACGCAAATGCTGGCTGCTGACGAGGAGTTGGGCGCGCCAATTGTTGACGACATCGGACCTCTGCTCAATTCGGTGCTGCAATTTGAGAGTTATACCGACGCAACCATGAGGTTGCAAGCAATGAATTTGTTCGTTTTTAGTACTTCAGTATCTAGGGAGGTAATATTTGTTTGTACAGTAGTATCATTGTATCTTTTAGTAGTGGTACATCCTTTGTAATAAGTCTTGATAGGAGCTTCTGTGAATTATTATTCCTAGTTTCTTAAGACGTGATGTAAACGACCAACGAGCTATCATATGACTACATATAGCTTTTACCTAACTTATAATATTGAGACTGAATTAAACACTCGGGAATTATTAGTAAATTTGTGCTTTATTTCAATTCACTTTTGTCAGGCATGGAAAAACACAGATCATTGTTTAAGTACACATATTTTCCAAACGTGATCCGTTCAAAATGTTGTATTTAAAATATCCAAGCTTATATTATCTAACAATAATCCTAATCAACAAATTTAAACTATGTCCTGCCATTTCATGGAATCACAACGCCACAAAATCCTTATTTGAGGCCAATCGAGTAACACTTAAATTAATACGCAGTCAAAATTATTGCTACATGTACCGTCCATCCATGTCTTTCATAAGAACGGTCAAAATGGCTTGCCAGTACCACAGCCACCTGAGCAATTAAGTCCTTCAAGTTCAGATAAAATTACACAAGACAGTGGTTCTCAAGCTATAACAAAAAGGTAAAAATTACATAGCTTATGGCTGGGTTTACAGTTAACAACGTCAGTGACACAATGTCATAGACCAACCACAGTTTCTAGATGTGAATGACGTCAAAATTAGTGACTGCCACGGAGTCTCTGATTGGTACAGGGAGAATGTCCATGACATCGTGTCACCGACGTTGCTAGCCGCAAACCCAGCTTAAAACATCCGTTCAAATAAGAAACGAATTAAAATTAAGAATATCAGAGCAGAGCCCATAACCACAAGCAAAAAGTTGCCGGGCTCAGTGAGTCAAAGAGCCCGTCTCGGTCTCGGCTTCGACACCGCAGCCGGAGACGTAGAAGTGCAGCGGCGGTCCGACGTCCGGGTCGATGAACACATGCTGCGCGCACACGCCCAGCTGCGTCGGCTTGAAGTGCACCTTGAAGCGCAGGAACCACTTCCCGACGAGCTGGTAGCTGAGCGGTCTCGCGTAAAATGGCGGCGCGAGGCCACGGATTTGCATCTGTGCAGGACGGACAAAGCGGGATTGAGGATCTGTTCTGCAGTGTGTAGGCGGCCCGCCGGCCAGACGTCCAACGTCCACAGTCTCAAGTTTGTGGGCATAGGAGTCCAATAGGAGAACATTGACAGGGACCCAAGCTTCTTCCTCAAGGAAGATGTAGGTATGAGACAAAGATTTTCAGGTACCTACTGTTCACCCAGGCCTAGAAGATAAAACTGAAAACGACGTCAATAGGGAACTGTGACTAAATCGAACTGAACCAGCTCAAAACTCCGTCAAGATGCGCACAGCATAGCTTGAATGTACTTTAGCCGATCACCAAAATCTCCGGCTGATTCAAGTTGGTGGAATGCAAAAATCATTCACAACCCAGAACAGATTGGTTTCCTAAAACTCAGAAGCAAGACGAATCGGAAAACGCAGAATCTCAGTTGGCCACTTGCACAATGGCTTGCACAATAAGATCGTTAACATTTTCGTCTGAAAATGTACATGGTAAAGTGGGGAGGGACAGGTCGGGAGTATAATTGTGTGTAATGTTTCGTATTGGAAATAAGATGAGTCTTCATTAGTCACTCATCATATAGATACGTTGAAGTTGGAAATCAACATCCACGACTTATGACCAAAGTATAAAATTTATAAAAACCGCTGACCGTGTTTAGAACGACATGTAGCTGAGGACGGACGACCACTGTCTGTGTCAACCCAGTTTACTCGTATGAGTGGCCACTCGGAGCAGAGGCCATAATTCTTGCAGAATGCATAGGCCATGAATACCTACAGTATCTTCGCTACTGACCTACAACGGTGTGCTCTTTAGTGTGCTTAAAAATTTGTGTGAACAAATGCTTAAATATAAACTAAAATTGTATTTACTAAACTAAAATAAACTAAACTAAATATTAACTAAAACTTTACATACTAAACGGAACTTTACTTAGGTACTGAACTTTACTTGAAGAGAGGCACGAAAGTCTCCCCGAGTCTGCATGATAAAATACGAGATCCATTTCACTAGCCGCATCCCGTGTACTAGCTTCAGGACAGGTTAGCTGGGAGCAGGTGAAGCAGGGAGCCAGCCATTTCTACCGAGTTTGTTATTCTTCTAAAGATTTGTTACTTACCTGGGCCTCCATGCTTGCGGGAAAATTAGGGACATTCTCGACCAGCCAGAAACAGAATCAGAGCAAAGTTTTGAAAAGCGCAAGATCTCAAAATTAAGATGGAAGCAAAAGAAACATAAGGGAATTAAATACCCTGTTGTTTCTAGGTTTCTAGGCTGTCTGCATTATCTAAGAAAACCTGTTGAAGTCAATTTACCAGATTAAACATTTTACATTATAACCAACGCCAAGCTTGCCTGGCTTCTATGTCAACAAACTCTTAGCATTCATACAAATAAGTTCCAACCTCTTTCCAACTCACAACCAAAACCACCAGCCAAAAAAGAAAGACTTCAACTTAAATAGAGAATCCTTAGTACTTACCTACTCAATAAAAAAATCAAATAAAACCAATTACCTACCCAAAAAAAAAAACTCAAAAATGAATACATTTCAAAACAAACTAAAGGTAGAAATTACCTCTAAATAGTTTGTTTTTTATTTTCAGAGAATGTTACTCATGTGAGGTATTCAAAATCATTATCGACTATCGTCAATCCCTAATATCTAATTCTTGTTAGGTACTCTATATATATCCTGTAAGCTGTAAGTTGTATGTGAACTTATCATCATCTTAAATATTACCTACGTACTTAACATTAGTTTTGTACTTTTAACTGTCCAACCAGGACATCATCTTTGGATATATAAGATTCTATAAGCTAGCCTATTATATTTATCATCGTAGTTAGAAAACGCACTGTACCATGAACTACAAAGGTACATATCATGAATTCCATGTGTGTATTTCAAGTAGGTACTTGTCTGTAAACCATGTGTAAGCAGGTAAATTGATGACAATACAATAAATCAAACCACAAAAAAAATGGCTGGAATGGATGGTAGAAGGGTAAGGTCCAAGTTACAGGCAGAATTGGAAGATACAAATTGACTTGTCAGTTGTCACAGCATAGGAGAAATGGGCTTGGGAGTAACTTCCTAATTTCGACTTGAAAACCGTTTTTCAGTTTCTGGCAGGAACAATGATTCTTAGATAACAAGGAGAATGTAGAATGTAGAATGTACTTGGGACCTTAACGTTTTCCAACCAAGAAGAGTTTCTGTAGCTACAGAGACTGCTTTTATTTTTTTTGCTATCGTGCGACGGTATTACTTGCACTTGAACTTTGAACAGGGCTAAACCAGAGAATCCTCCAGATGTTTTGGTACAGGTTACCGTTGGAAGCCTCCGAGTTCCAATCCCAATTTCAGGGCAGTTCAACTGCTATACAGGACGAAGATCGGTACGCCAACAAAGACCTTGCCACCGAAAATGTATGCTCCACAACCAACTGTCTTATTCCATACAGACACACTTCCTGCGGTTGAGGTACTGACAATTGGCTGACCATCGTTACCCAGTTGAGGGATCTAATCCCACAGACTGGTAACTCTCAAGACATGTGGTGGTCAGGATTTTGAATGGATGGAAGGGAGAAAATGCTTAAAAAATGTGCAACTGAACAGGAAATATAAACCCGGGACCTACCGATTGCCCGTCGGGAACTCTACTCCGGGTTCCGGGTACATATCCTGGTCCAAATCAAACGACAAATGGCGATTGACAATACGACGGTAAAAAAGCGAGGTAACAGTAGCGTGCAGCGAGCACTCACCGTTCGAGTCTCGTCGGCCGTGTTCTTCAGCGAAACCTTGAACTGGGCCACCTTCCCGACCTCCGTCGGCGGGAACTCGATCCGGTAGTTGTCCGAGAAGACGGCGGCCACCAGGGAACGCAGCCCGCCGCACGGACCCAGCGGCGAGCCCTCGTCCGTGTCCCACTCGCGGACGGCAGACGCGTCTCGGCCGTCGGACGGTACGTGGCCCGCTGCCAATTTTCAATTTAAACAAATTAATTTATTAACTTTGGAGTATATAAATACATTGTCCGGTGGTTGCTAGAACCGGTGGCTACAGTTTGGAAGTTACAGTTTTAATTACAATTACAAGTTTAGAAGAATATTATTGAAATGGCTAGTGTTGCCTTCCATTAGGGCATCTACTTCCACCTTTGGTAGGTCGTTCCAAGCGCAAACAGCTCGTCCCAGAAGATAGTATCGCACCACTACCGTCCGATACCTCTTGACGGAAAGTTTTTTTCTGTGATCTTTTCTTCCAATAAACTTTTGGGGATGTAGCAGCCAGCTTCTTTAGATCTTGCCAAGCCGGTTGAATCTGCTGAACACTGACTGCCCGGGATATTGGACCAAAATTTTCAACTATATCAATAGTAAGAAGGGAAGCCAATTGACAGAGGAGTGAAAATATTAAACAAGCTTCCTTACGAAATTAAAAGGAAATCAAAATGACAAACAGTTTACCAATATTTTAAAACAGTTTTTATTGGATAATTGTTTTTATACAATAACGGAGAATTGTAATTTTAAAATGTAAAACTTTTATTGTGAATGACGTTCTGATATTACTATTGTAATCAATCCGGAAAACAAACAAATAAATAAAATAAACCAAATAAAAAGAACGACCGATTCCCACGAACCGGAATAGCTACACCTGAAACAACATTATCAAACATAACGGTTACACTGACCTTGATCAGGCGCGGGAGTCGATCTCTTGTGTGACTTGGTCCTAGGCGCAGGCGTCGACGGCTCGGGCACGGAACGAGCGTGCCGATTTGCGCCCGACGTCGACGAGACCGGCGGCAGAGCGACCAGCTTGGCCGGTCGGAGGTGCACCTCGATCTCGCGCATGTCGTTCTCCATCAGCACCTGCGCGAGAGATCGTACATCGTCGTCATCATTGTTTTCAGAGTGTGCACCGCAAAATTGCATTGGGTTCGTGTGGAGAACTACAGACCAAATTACTGTGGCATGTTCTCTCGTGGGATAGAGTGCTCTGTTCCATAAGAGAACATACTTTCTGCTGTAAGGCTAGCTGCAGGAACTTTTGCATGGCTTTCGCCTTGCACCTTCAAGATGGTGGTCCGAACTGAGGCACATGTTCTCTCACGGGACAAAGTGTGCAGCCGTATCGCGTTCCCTACCTGAACGGTCGTCGTGGCGGGGATCAACGCACGCGGCTGCGCAACGCAAGTCAGCGTCAAATCGACGGCGGCGCCCGGCTCGACGCAGCCTTGCGCCGGCGCAACGCGCAGCCACGCGCAGCCGAAGGCGACCTCGAACGTCTGTGCGCAGGCGGACGTGTTGCGCACGGACGCGCGGCACGAAGACGTCGGCGACAAGAAGACGGTCGACGGCTCCACGCTCCAGTCGGGGGCGGCGGCGCTGACGTCGCTGCGGGGCGGAACGGGGGCTAAGCGAGGGCCAAACGTACGCGGGGGCGGAACGGGGGTTATGCGAGGGCCAAACGTACGCGGGGGCGGAACGGGGGTCAGGCGAGGGCCAAACGTATGTGGGGGCGGAACGGGGGTCAGGCGAGGGCCAAACGTACGTGGGGGCGGAACGGGGGTCAAGCGAGGGCCAAACGTACGTGGGGGGGGAACGGGGGTCAGGCGAGGGCCAAACGTACGCGGGGGCGGAACGGGGGTCAAGCGAGGGCCAAACGTACGCGGGGGCGGAACGGGGGTCAGGCGAGGGCCAAACGTACGTGGGGGCGGAACGGGGGTCAAGCGAGGGCCAAACGTACGCGGGGGCGGAATGGGGGTCAGACGAGGGCCAAACGTACGTGGGGGCGGAACGGGGGTCAAGCGAGGGCCAAACGTACGCGGGGGCGGAATGGGGGTCAGGCGAGGGCCAAACGTACGTGGGGGCGGAACGGGGGTCAAGCGAGGGCCAAACGTACGCGGGGGCGGAACGGGGGTCAGGCGAGGGCCAAACGTACGTGGGGGCGGAATGGGGGTCAAGCGAGGGCCAAACGTACGTGGGGGCGGAACGGGGGTCAGGCGAGGGCCAAACGTACGCGGGGGCGGAACGGGGGTCAAGCGAGGGCCAAACGTACGCGGGGGCGGAATGGGGGTCAGGCGAGGGCCAAACGTACGTGGGGGCGGAACGGGGGTCAAGCGAGGGCCAAACGTACGCGGGGGCGGAACGGGGGTCAAGCGAGGGCCAAACGTACGCGGGGGCGGAACGGGGGTCAGGCGAGGGCCAAACGTTAGCGGGGGCGGAACGGGGGTCAAGGGAGAGCCAAACGTTAGCGGGGGCGGAACGGGGGTCAAGGGAGAGCCAAACGTTAGCGGGGGCGGAACGGGGACGTTCATAGACTACTCTCATCTTGACACAAGTTGTGCTCGGATGAAGGGTTTTGGCATTACTCATGGCATGGCAAAATCTTATCATCTTCGAAATGTCTTGTATTGATACTAGATTAGTAGAATTGCGTGCCCATTGCAACGCAGTGGTTGGTTTAGCAGAATAAGAGCCAACGGGTGACTTTTGCCATCGATGAAAATAAAGCTATGCATCACAAACTTCCGTCACGGTAGGGTTCGGCGTCATATGTTTGTCGCCGGCTCAGACTGACTGACCAGACAGAGTGACTGCACCAGACTGACTGACCAGACAGAGTGACTGCACCAGACTGACTGACCAGACAGAGTGACTGCACCAGACTGACTGACCAGACAGAGTGACTGCACCAGGGCCCAGGAGCTTTTAACATATTAATGAGGGAGGAGGGGGGGGGGGGGGGGGGGCACGAAAATGGGCCACCACATCTTGCCAAGGCTAGCTCCATCTAAATTTTCGGCCGGCCCCCCATCACCAACCATTGCAAATTTTGACAAATATATCACTCCACCTCCACTTCAGGCAACTTGTAGACGCAACTTCCTCCACTTCAGTGTATTAGTAGGTACCTACCACTAGATGAAAAAAGGCGATTTTCCAATCATTGACACCCAGTATTAAAACCATTTCAGGACGTTCATCGTTTACATCGCTGTGTACAGTTTTATCACTCTCTGCCTCTCGTGTTCATCGCGATGCCAGGGCAGCGATCCAAGAGGCACCAACTCTAGTCGAGTCCAACCTCACAAGTCGAGATTTCCCCTCACCTGCCCCTCTGATATCTCCTCCCGTCACGCGGCCAAAAGGCAGAGGTTTCGATAGTGGTTCGAGGGTCAATATGCAAATGGAAATTAACAGACATGACATGGTTGAAGAACCGATGGATGCCCAAACAACATGTTAACGTAACTGAAAACTCGTCTGCTCTGTTCCCCTATTCTATAACTTTTTCCAAGTGAGATGACAAGAAATGAGAGTGACAACTCCAAGGTCGCCTATGTTTTCATATGGATCAAAGGAAGGTTCTCACTCTCATTTCATCTCACATTTGAAAAGTTACAGAATAGGGGTCCAGATTACACTGTTCATAGTGAGCAATTTGGTAGATATTTTACTAGCAAGGTTGGGAGACAACAAGATTGGTCTTGGTGGTTTGCCAGACTTGTACACGACCCGGCTTAAGCATCAATTTCTCTCCCGTAGCCATCGCTCCTTAAGATAAGACATCTGGGTAAACTTTGTCTGTGCCGCTACATCACGTACCGGCCCCACGAGCCTGATATGTGTGCCCAAAGTTGGAATTCAGAGTTGTGACAAGCAAACAATGAAGCGTGTGCGTTGACTCACGAGTTGGGATGCTCGTGCATGCTCTGGAAGAGCAGCGTGGCATCGTACGCGGAGGCGTCGGCATCGGCGCAGCTCGAGTCGTCTCCGCCGTCCAGCAGCACGGAGACGTGGAGCTCGTGCAGGGAGTCGAACAGAGCGCGAGCGCACTTCTGCAACCAGAGGCACGGGGCAACGTGACATTAGCGTTCACGACAGTTCTTGGGAAATAGTAGCCAATACACCAGGTAAAACGCTTGAAATAGTACCAAGTACCAGCCTAGTCAAATAGTAGGTAAAATGCATGAACTGAACCAGGATATGAACCCAGGACCTCCTGATTGCTGGTCAGGTGCTCTACCATCTGATCTAATGGGGCATATATTCTCCCAATTCGCCGATTGGGATAACGGGATCTCCGAGGGAGACGTACATATTAAATATGTTGCTAAGTACCTACCTATGTTCAGGTGTACATGGGGGTCTGGCAGCATGTGTAACAATTCCCATGACCTATTCCCTCTTTCATTTCAAAAGCTGTGTTCTTCAATCGTTAGGGCCGGTTTTCCAAAGTCCAATTAAGTGTTGACTGCCAGCTAAGTTTGTTATCCCCAAGGTCACAGCCAACCAGGTACCTCTATTTTCCTATTAACCGACAGTTAACAATTTAACTGGACACTGTAAAACCGGCACCAAGTACCTATATAGTCCGAGAGAGATGTCACAGCAAGGACTTGTGACTAAACTAAACTCATGAAACTAAATTTCAATGGCAGGAAAAACAAAATACTATTTCAGTTACAAACAAAAAATGTCAACATGAATCTATTTCATAGTTATGATATCGTATCAAATATAGACTAATTAAATAAAAGCACAAGCTTTGGTAGGTAATATTAGAAGTTGAACAAATGCAGCAGAGTAAAGATGATGAGTGGACTTCAGTTGGTTCAGTTTGGCGCCCATGACTACCACAGACTACCAGCGCTCCAAGCGGAAAGGTATCTTCTTAAATAAAATTATCTGTATTTTCTTACGTATGTTCGGACGTTCATACGTTCCCAAGTTCTAACGTATGTTACGATTACGTATGACGTTCCTTTCCTACACACCTGGGGGTCTGGCAGCCCGCCCAGGCCCTGCACGGGCGCCTCCCCGTCGAAGGTGGCGGCGAGCGCGGCAGGCAGCGCGCCGTACCCGCGCGCCAACTCGGCGGCGGCCGTCGGGTGGCGGCGCGCCAGTCGGCGCAGGCGCAGCCGCGTGGTTTCCTCGCCCCACGTCACGGACAAGCGCGCCAGCTGTCGAACGCCGAGCTCGGCGCGCGAGGCCTGCGAAACGGAACGCGACGTTACGGATGGCGGGGCTCGAGATTTCTTTCGTTTCATTCATTTTCATCTCATTGAAATGATCTGTCGCAGCCCGCTGATGCTAAAATGAATACCGTATTCCGTCGGGGAACACTTGGCTGTTTCAAGACAGCGTACAGTACTGTAACCGACCGCTCAGGTGGAGCGTGCAATAGCGTAGAGCGGTTGACGGAGCGTCGGCTTACATGCGAAGGGGTAATTTGGGAGAGGTATTTATGAAAGAGGTATTATGAAAGACAAAGATTAACAAGTGAACTGAAAAGTGATAATTTATTGGGTGTGGTTGGAAACGGTCGAAAAGTGATATTTAAAGCTACGTTTGGTGTGAAATTGCTGAAGGCTAGCAGGAGTCCCTCAGCCCAGCGCCCCTGGTCCAGCAGGTAGGCTTTGTTGGTATAGTGAGTGGTGGGGGGAAAGCCGTGATTGGCTGTTAATGACGTCATAAGTGAAGTTAAAATGCTGATGGTTAACAATTGTTAACAGTACAATAGTTTCATTGACTCATATCTGCTTGTCCTACCTTAAGCACTTGTTTACAAAAAACTATATCAAACTGGGATCTTTTCTAACTGCATGTTTACTGACGTTAGCTTAAAATATGCTAGCTCCTGATGCTGGCGACGTCCAGGTAGGAGGTGAAACGTTATCGAGCTGCAAGTACCTGGTAAATGATGCGGCACTGCACCGAACTGCCGGGAGGCACCACAACTCGCGAGGGCACCACCCGTAGTTCATCTTCTTGGAGCACCTTCATGCCTGTGGGAAAGAAACATGTCAACATCATGCTTTCAAGTCACTTGGCAAAAAGCGGTTATGATATCAAATGTGGGGATGGCCGTCAATTGCCGTCAATAACATATGAATCTTATATTGATGTTTGCACATTCTTAGTAATCACTAATTGTGTATCAAATTGCCATTTTGGAAAACTGTCAGCATCAAGAATTCACATGCAAAAAATCGCTAATCATTCATTTTAAATTTCACTGCCATATCATATATGGTTTACTACGGGCAGTGGTTTGAAATCGAGTGATTTCAAGCAAAATCGAACGAAATGAAGTTACATGACCGCTACCGTGCTCTGTTTTTCTATCAAACTCGTTGAATAACAATCACCATTTAAACTCAATGCTCCAAGTGAGATGCCATGAAACCAGATTCTTGGCTTTATTCGACAATTAAAAAACAGCAAAAAAAAACTTCTTTTGGTTATTAAAATATACAAATTATTTTTCAATTTTGGTAGGAATTTAGATAATACCTAATCAATAATCATCGATAATGAAAAATCTAAAGTAGTGTAGCACTAAATTTTTTCATCGATAAATGTTTTTGATGTTTTCATACCTATTATTGATAATTTCAATTATTAAAATATCAATACAATAGGTAGGTAGGTACTAAAATCCAATTATTTCAAAATGTTCCATGCAAGTGAGCAGTTACCTCAGCCAGTGGCATATTATATTACCATTGCAGTATTAAAGAGTTGGCACAACACGTTGTGTAGGTACATGTAAAAAATCGACCCACTAATCCAACCCCCGTCTCAACAATGCCAAACAAAGTCCCGGCTCAGCCGACTCACCTTGCGAGGTGAGCGCCAGATGAGCAAACATGGCCGCCTCGCCGACGTTACGCAGTGTGAAGTCTGCGTGGATACGCGCGGGTCCCGCCGCGCCGGTCAAGGACAGCAGGTGTTGGCCGCCGGCGTCTCGCGTAGCGCCCGACACGCGCAGTCGGGACTGGCCCGCGCACCCCATCAGTCGCACCTGTTCAAAGGGCAAGCGGTTTGCTGACTTGAAAGTTGCAAGGAATACCAACTAGGTGTTCGATGCCAAGGGAACTACATTTTCCTAACGTTTTCTTGGCTGCACTAAAGTTATTCCTGGTTTTACCAAGTTTTTCAACTCTTAGTTGAGATCCCAACTAGGAGTTACAACTGAATTTGCTGCATGTGATTGGCTGAATTCAGTTGTAACTCCTAGTTGGGATCGCAACTAGGAGTTAAAAGATTTGGTAAAACAGGGCATAATATTATTTAAGCAGATACATTCCCGCTTGCAGCGTTCGTAGTCACTGTAGCTTACATGAGCGCCAGCTTGAACCAACTGAAGTCCTGTCACCATCTTTACTCAGCCATATTGGTTTCTAAATTCTAATACCATACCTTCTTATATTAGTTACCAAAGTAAGTGGTTTTATTTCTCATCTATTTAATGTGTATATATTTGTTATCACTTATCGACTATCGTTAAGGAATACGATTCTTGTTGTCATTTTTTGTTTGTAACCATTGTTTTTTTCCTGTCATTGAAATTTTGTATGATAAGTTGGTATTACCTTCGACCATTGCTAGCCACGATACGCAACTATCTCAGCGCTGTACATATCACATGCAACGTTCAAGTATAGGCCTTACCAGCTGTCATCGTCGGTCAGATCAACTCTATAACCATGATTATGCCTTTATTTATTTATGTATTGGATTGCTATTTAAAAGATTAAATATATACTAGTCCATTCTAAATAAGACAATGGAATTTTAGAAGTAGCTAAATAATCCCCATGTGTGTTGGTCTTAACGTTTATCCAGTTTTAAGATCACGTAAAAGTGGCAACATACATCGTGAACGCAGTAAGAGCTGGCACGGTATGCTAGTTGCCTATCCCGTACCGGAGCTGTGAGAGCTGGCACGGCATGCTAGTTGCCCATCCCGTACCGGGGCAGTTATCGAAGGTATTACAAAAGGGGGCAGACCTTGCTGAGGCATCTTCTCTCGCGGGCTAGACCGTAGATACCAGTAAAAGGACTCTTCTCGTCATAACAGAAGTTGTACTCGGAGAAAAGACTGCGGCCGCAGCTCGGACTCACCATGCGCGGCGTGTCGCTTGACCCGGCGGCGGCCGGCGCGAAGGCGAGCGCGGCGGCGTGCGGTCCCGGCGCGGTCGGCGCAAACACCACCTTCAGCTTGCACACCTCGTTGGCGGCCATCACGAACCGGCGCCGCTCCGACAGCTCCCCGTTCTCGCCCACAATCTGGTGACCGGCATTGCAATGTTCGAGTATGGTTACCATTGCAATGTTCGAGTATGGTTAACATAGCAATATTCGAGTATGGTTACCATTGCAATGTTCGAGTATGGTTACCATTGCAATATTCGAGTATGGTTAACATAGCAATATTCTAGTACCTATGGTTACTGATTAGTAAATTCATACAAATGGGTGTCCATGGCCCTATATCTTAATTTTTCTTTGTACTTTAAACTCCATTTCACGTTAAATATGAGTGTGGATTTGCATCTTCCTCGAGGACTCACTGCTACACACGAGCTACGAGCTAAGAGTTTCAAAACTCATATGGGCCATGTCGTGACGAACAAAAGCCAACAGTGGGTCCTCGAGGAAGCTGCACATCCACTCCCCTTCTTAACGCAAAATGGAGTATATTATACGTGGCTCTAAAAAGTGTAAGAAATGACGAGTTACGGGGTGGTTCTCTGGTATTTCAGAGGGTATTTAAAAAAAAAAGGCCCATGGGCATCCAATTTTACGTAATGATAATGAAATATTGAAATGATAACTTCAACAACATGGCCGTGAGAACTCGGCAGCTTTTTGTCTGAAAGCCACTTTCTGGCTTTTCCTGTACCCCCTTAGCCCGGGTATAAGGTCCTAAGCCTTCTTTAGTCACATGTTATTCTGCCATAAGGCTGGACTAGTGAGGACAAGTGAGGACTGGTGAGGACTAGTGAGGTTCAGCGATTTGTGCAAGGTTTTAGTGTAATGGAAATAACTCAATTGGGTTTGAAGGAAGAAACGCTGCTTGCACTCAAACAGATAAATGAAATAGTGCATAAAACCAAGCAAAAACGATAATGAAGATGTGTCAAATGATTCAAATTTGGTAGTTAAAATAAAACTCGTCAAATACCTAGCCCTTCCTGAACCTACCCTGAGGCAGGTATAGCTATGGCAGTGTTTATATTTTCTTCTGTCAGTTTTATGTAAATTACCTTTTCATGTCATTGTCAACTCATTTAATAGGTTTTAAGTAATCTTTCCATCAATTTGGGCGACATCAACATAACAGTGTGCTTTTCTAAATGGTTTTTGATGCTTTGGCGGTGGTAAGTTATACCCGGACTAGGGGGGATGTACGTGAATTGGCCCCCAGCGATACAGGTCGCAGCCTGCGGCAGCCGGCTCACCCTAAATGCCGAGTCGATGGGCACCGACGCCACCAGCCGCGCGGACCTCTCGAACGGGTTCTGGATGACGAGCGCCTTTGGATGTCGTTGTCCCAGCGCCACCGTCGTCCACACGAGGTCGCGCTCCGTCGTGCGAACGTGCGGCGCCGAACTGCCCGCGCCGCTGCCCGCGCTGCTGCCTGCACGACGCCGGGAGAATGAGGGCGTTTGGTCGAGGGGGGTGTCGGGTTGGGCGGGGGACATTCTTGAGATGATGCGTTAAGCTGGATTTACAGCTAGCAATGTCAGTGACACGATGTCGTCAACATTGGCAAGTGCACCAATCAGAGACTCTGGATGTGCACGACGTCATGTCCGCGACTCTGCCTCGGAGTCTCTGATTGGTGGCAGAGCCAATGTTGATGACATCGTGTCGCTGATATCGCCAGCTGTAAACCCATCATTACTTTTTCATAATCTAAGCATTAGTTTTTTTAAATAATTATGGAGGAGAAGAGATGGAAAAATGTGGGACCGAACCAGGATCGGTATCTAGCTTCGTAACATTATCAACCATTGCTCACTGGTCAAATATTAAGAGCTATGTTTCAAAGTGAGTATCGATTCTAAAAGATAGTCTTTCTGGGTCCCCAATGCTTCATTATCATCAGACTAGGTCTATTTACATTCTCATTATCTTTGCACAAGATAGTTTGATAGATGATTATGAGGAAATTATATGCTAAGACCTAAGTGAACTCTCACCATGTTTTCCCAAAGTTTTGAAGACTGAAGGTCAGGAGAATCAAGTGTACATGCTAGCCTAACATCACAACCAAGAAAACACTTATCTAGGCTTTCTTAAATACAATGAAGTTGATCAAAGCTATTACTGATTAGATTAGTGATTACTGATTAGATTAGTGATTACTGATTAGTGATACACAACAAAAACATTGGGAAAACAGTTAGGACTTCCCTTAGAATTCTATACCCATTTTGCAGCAGTTTCTAACAAGATCTCATGAATAATGAATCATACTGCATTAGCATAAGCCATCAAACTTATTCATCTGTTTACACAAATAGCTAGCAACTACGAATTGGAATGCCTCACCCCAAGGCAAATGTCGCGATAAAAGTGCACCTACGTGGAGATACACATGCCGAGTTTTCTGCGGCGACCACAGGCTTCTTCGTTGGAGTTTTCCCCGCGCTTGGGTGCCGGCGCGAAGGTTGCGAGGGCGCCGGCGGCTGTAAAATAGGTTATGACTGTTATTCTGGAGATATAATCTGGCATGAGAGTTTGATCGATCAGAAATTTGTCCCCAATAAATCAGTGATCTGTATTGTAACTCCACTCTACAATTTGTTTTGCAGGACAGAAATACATAATTTTACCAGAAAGTAAAATGTATTATTTTTACCTCACTGGCTTCTTTATTGTTTGAGTTTCCCATTTCACCACAGCCTCCTGTATCACTTGAGCCATATGAGCAGGGTATGAATTTAAAGTAAACAGATTCCTACAGATTCATACAGAAGGCTCTGCTTGTGAATTCAAATGCAATTATTTTTACTGCAACAATTTCACAGAAAACATTGACATCAAGGAAGCTCCATTACAATTTCCACTATTACCCTAGACAACTCATTGCCCAAAAAAAATCGTGACGCCACGAAAAACCAACTTGGTAGTTTCCAACGCCAACTGGATAGCAATGCCGGCAGAGCGAAAGGACCATCTACAAGGCGTAACGGTATTGGCAATTAGCAATGATTTTGCTCTAAAGAAGTGTCAAATTCTTTGTCAACAAGAAAGATAATATGTCAAAATGGTATGAATATTTTGTATTCTGAATTGGTTTGTAATATGTACGGACTGCTGACTGCATTAATCACGGTTCAACACGTATCTCTTCTCGTGTCTCGTCTTGCGAATCAGGGGAGAAAAATAAAAATTTATAAGTAAAATGTTTAAAAAAATACTCCTCGACCTCCGACAGTCAGCCAGTCGTATTTCGGGAAGCCAGGTACCGACCACGTGGATGAGCACATGGAGGAAGTAGGAACTGCATGAATAGGGTCCAAACCTCGTTTTCAGTTTTGACAAATCAGTTTTGTCATCAGCAACTGCCTCGCTCCGTGAAATCAGAACCGACCGAGCTGATGATCGGGAAACTGTGTAGTTTTGCGTTAAATTTCACATTTCACGCGATTCCCGTTACCTAAAAGACGTAATTTTGAAGCAAGAAAAAAATTCAAAAAGCTTCCCGAGTCTACTCTGTGCGAAAAGCACATTATTGTTATCACTTTTTTGGTAGGTACCTAGGTACTTGCAAAAAATGTGGTATCCACAATATGAGTTACCTAATTCATTTTTCATAAAATTAAAAACAATGTTGTTTTTGATATCTCGCATCACCTCGGACCTGACTGGACGAGGTGATCGCCGCTAAGCCACCGGAAAGGTATGTATGGGTATGCATCCGTATTAACCATTTTAATTTGTTTCATTTAATGCAATCTGAATGTGGAAATGTATTTATGTTTTTTAATATTGAAAAAGGAGTGACTTATTGTATTGTTACTTCGCTAGAACATGATTGTAAATTTGCAAAATAGAGAATTGACGATGAGAAATATATGCATTTAGAAGTCAAATCGGCTGTCAATGGAGCAAACAAAATACCATAATTGCCTAACGTCATCTAGATGGTCCCTTTGCTCTGCCAGCAATACTATCTAGCTGGCAATGGAAACGACCACGCTGGTCTTTCATGAATACAGGGAGGTATAGGCAATGAGCAGTCTGGGGTAATAGTGGATATTAAAGCAGAGCTTCCTTGATGTCAATGACAGAAAACACTAAAAGCCACCGCCTGCTGTATGTCACTCTCTTCGTCGCTCCGTAAGCTGCCTTTCGGCGCTCGAGATTTGAGCCAAGATTCGACAGCCAGAATTTTTCCCGACACCACCAGCCAAAACGTTCCAAAATGACCCGAATTTTCATCCCGGTTGCTTGATACTCGAAGTCACCACTAGTTGCGATCGGTAAGCAACAAGCAAATTCCTTTCGGGAGTAACGAACAACGAGATCGAGTGCCTCACCTCGGGCGGCGGACGGCGCGACTCGTCTGCGAGCGCCGCGACGTGCGGACACGCGGCCGGCGCCGTCCCGTCGAGCATGATCCATCCCGAGTCGGACGCCTCGCTCTCGGCATCGCCGTCCCACGCGGACAGCTCCACTCTGCGCAACGATAACGCGAGACCGTAGACGTTTCGCCATTCAACACCAGGTACCGTTGATAGCAGACCATTCGGAAATCAAAAATGTGCTTCAAGTATGCCTTTATATATATATATTGTCTTTTTATGTCTGGTCAGTAGTCGCACGAATCTTTTTGAATGGCAAAGGTACAAATAACTTTGTGTTCATATCATGTGTGTTGAGAAGTACTGCAATGTTCTATTAGTCATGTACGCTTCTGAACCACAAAAACCAGTCCACAGGAATCAGTCAAAAATGGCCAAGAACATTTGTTGGAAAATATGATCTAGGCTAGACAATACTGACCATGTCCAATGTGCAATTGACACATGAGTGAATTTTGTATGTTAATTAACTTACAAGCACCCTAACCCATGACTTATATCTTATATGACTTAATGACTATAATGACTATATGACTTATATGACTTATCTTATAACATGTATCAACTGAATCATGTTCAACTGAGTAACCTATTGTCATATCTTTACCAAGCCATAACTAGCAAAAATTCAAGCAACCAAACTCACTCATTTCGCTCGTGATTATCAGTCAAATCGAACGTCCCGTCCGGCAACGTTGGCTCGATTTCATTTTCTTTCGTAGACAAGTCGATGAGGTCTCCGATCGCGAGCGTCTCCGCCCGGTTCCGGGTGTTTGGCGAGCTGCTTTTCCGCAGCACTGCCCTCTTGCTCTTCTTACTGTCTTTGCCCCTTTTTGCTTCTTTGTCTGCTTCGGGGTCTTTCAAGAGGTCGTCGAACTGGGAGATCAAACTGCCGCGGACAAAGTTCTTCGGCGAGGGTTCACGGATGTTAGAGTTGTCCTGTAAACGTTGGCAGCTCTGCGTTAGGAATTTCTCTAATATTGGTGCTTAATTGTTTCCGCCGCAGTGTTAGCATTTACATTTGCATGTTTTTTGCCTTGTATGACGGCTCCATCTACTGTGGTAGGTGGTAGGTACCTACTAGATAGATACGAGATAGTTGGTGGTCAATAGGTAAGATAGACATGTTGAAAATAAATTTTGTCTATACACGTAGTGAATATTGATAATGCGCTTACTTTGTTTTAGCTTTGATTTAATAGTTGGTTAAGAATGGGCTAGATTCGTGCAGGTGGAATTTAAAGAGAGCATGTTTTGTACGTTGTTGTTTTCGAGTTTAAATCCAATCTCGATCTGTTGTCACCTTAAGGAAGCGCGCGGAAGAGTCGCTGGCCCTGGAACACAGCCCGTTCTCGCTTCTGTGCGGCGACACGTTCTCGGCGTTATCGGCTGAAGTCCGGCCCTGACTCTCCGAACGGGACACCTCGGCGATGCTTTCTGCCCCGGCACGACAAGCACAGGTCAGATCGGTACTTGGTATACGCAATAATACAATTATTTCTTCTTCCAAATAGTTGCAGTTTAAAACAGTTAGACATAACTTGGTGTACAATACCTACCCAGTTTCTTGTAAATTTTTTACTTATTTTGTTATCCTTTCCCACACACACACGAGAAATGCTTATGTGGATATTAAATTTCTTACGCTCATGTCTTAGTTATGTCCTATCTTTAGCATTATTTTTGACAAAAACTAATTTTCAAAGTGGGATTTGATATAGTTTTTTTGCTTATGTGGGTATTTATTTCTAAATAATTGTATTTGTATATATTTGAACTGAATGCAAGTGTAAAAAATGTGCACGTTGTTAATAAATCAATAAATGTTTATTACAAAAGCTAATAGCAGTTGTGCGTCCCCATACCTATCGGCGGCTGCGCCCGCATGCTCTTGACCGGACTCCTGATGACGCGGCCGAAGCACGGACGCCCCCTGGCGCCGCCCAGCGCGCCGACCGGCTCCGTCCCGGTCGAGAAGTACGCCTCCATCGCCGAAACGTCGGCCTGCGTTGCGTCCGCCAGCTGCGACAGGTCCGGCAGCGGCGGGCGGTCGTCGAGCGGCGTCACGGCGCACGGCGCAGCCTCGTCCGCCTCGAGCTCGGCTCGGAACAGCGACGAGTCTGGCGGTGGACGCGGGTCAAAGGGTGCGGGGGTCACTGTATTCCCGTGCTACCAATATTCCCGTTGTTAATGTTTGCCTGTTTGATGACATCGATTTGACTCTAAAATGATCCCAAATACACTTGTGGGTACGGGGTATGGGAATCAGAGGCCCATTGGCGTTTAAAATAACATTGGTTTTGGAGACAGACAACCATAATAGAGCCCCTCATTTCCAAATGGCTTTACGGCTTTACGGCTAAATGGCTAGACAAATAATTCACAAATAGTTCATTTTGCCACAGCAGTGAGGCATCAAGATGTCTGGAATTCACCTTGCCTACAAGTTATTGTTAAATATAAATGAGAAATTATGAAGAAAACCCTCTATATGTCAATAAACTACAATGAGTCAAAAAAATTCCTACTGTAGAATACTTCAAGAAACTGTCAAACATTCAACACTTACAGCGCTTACGAAACAACCAGGCTTCAGTCAGTTGCATGAGTAGCAAGATCAAAAGAGGGCAAACGGTATAATCTGTACAGGAAAAACTTGTACTCTCAGTTGAACGATTCCAATAAGTCCGTTTCAAAATTATCTAGTATTCTGGGGCCTTACCTAGCGCGGCCATTTGTAGTCCCGGGATTACTAGCAATCTGCCCTGGCTAATTAACACCACCACAGCACCAAGCAGTAACCCCGACCTAGAGTGGCAGTATTACGGCCGGGTTATATAGCCGGGGCACATCGACTCTGACTTAAGTAACGAGCCATGAGATTGGTTGATTTGACTTCACTGCACAATTATGATCGTTTAAAAAGCAGTATGTCTTCTAGATAATGCTATCATCGTAGCACCACCGTAATACTGGTTGCTAGCGGTGCTATGAAATCAACAAACTGCCCATTGTTGAAATGGCCGCTCTAGGTCCGGGTTATATAACACCGCCAGCCCGGCTAATCAGCCGCATGGTAGCCGCTCCAAATGGCCGAGCTAGGTAAGGCCCCTGCTTTTATCAAATTAATCATTTCCCAAAGCCTTCTAGCAACATTGAAGCCAAACAAGTGATGTGAAGAAACTCTAGAAGGCTCTGCTTGAAATCACAGATAAAAAGTTGGCCGCATTTTATGCTGGTCTCAATTCGAACAGCTAGGTACTAAAATGCAACTCACTGCCTTGGCTGATAATACAACTACGAAACCAAAGAAACAACTAAGTTCACCCGAGATAAATGCATTTCACACACATTCCAAGCAAACGCGGACAATGGTCACTAACCTGCGGGAAAGAACTTCTCGTCCGACACCGTGAAGTCCACCACTGAGGAGGAGAACGGGTTGAACGGCCGTCCGTCATTTGTCTCGACATTCTCGACAGCGTCGGCTTCAAAGTCGTTCGCAGCGACGACCAAGTCTGCGTCTGAGACCGAGCGGAGAAGTTTGATTCGTTTCTTATGGCGTACAGGAGGGCGATTGATAGGGTGATCAAGAGGATAAAGACCGATTTTTGCAGTGGCCCGTTAAAAATCAAAGGTCTTTTAGCTTGATATTAATTGTTTAGCAACATCCAATCAAAAACCAGTACTTTCTTGTTAACAGACTGTTAGACTCTGAACAGTCTCTAACTGTTAGTCTCTGAAAATTTGGCCCCAAGGTGATTAACCTAACCTAACCTAACCTAGCCTAGAAGGGAGGACACATTCTCTATGCTTTGATACAAACTTTCTCCAGGCAACTCGAACAATCCTCCACTAATTATGCTGTCAAGAGGTTGTTATGAAAGTCGAGTGAAGCTGTTGTAGGTACCGAATGTTATACTTCCAATCTCTCTCCCGAACTGGCCACCTTTGTATTGGTCACCTATCCAATGCCTGGCTCAGCATATTGTTGCTTAACTTTTGTGATCCCTCAGGTACCAGTGCTTTTTTTTATACCAAACTGTTTGATGGAACCGGGCCTGATGTAGCAACTGTGAACACTTCTTTGAGGTTAATGAAGTTGTGATGTAGGATTTGCTGAACTAAACAGGGATGGTTTGCATTCTAAATTCCATTGCAATTAAGCTTTAGCTGAAATTCTCTGGTTGGAATCTCGTTAAAGCACCCCAGCCAGGAGTACAAAGCCTACCCAAGTGAGTCGACCAAAGTACGTCACAGCTTCAAACCCAACGCGTCAGCACTCACCCCTCACCGCGCCGTTAGCGCCGGCCCCCGCGGCGCGTCGTCCGGTGAGTTCGTCAGACTCGCGCCGTCGCTGCATCTGCTCCGTGCGCCGAATCGAGCGCAGCGCCAGCTCGCGCTCCTTGCGCTTGCGCAAGTCGGCGGCGACGTACGAAGCGTCGCGCGACAGACAGGCTTCAGAGTCGTCGAGCTTCGAAACGCCGGACGCGTTTGGCTCGACTGGGTCGTCGGCGAGAAACGAAGTTTCGCGCAGTCGATCGCGCGGCTGCGGTGCTTTCGCTGCGTTTTCGGCGGCGTTTGACATGAGCACACTGCGCGATTGAGGGCACTCTTTTGCGATGTCAAGCCTGGATACGTTGGAGGCGTTTGCTTTGAACGAGTCAATGGCTCGGTATGAAGTGTCGCGTGGTTGCGGTCGGCCGTTGAAAATGTCCGTTTGCGATACGTTCCGAGCCGCGGCTGGCGTTCGCGCGCTTGTGTTTGGTTGCGGATTTGTGGTGATGTCGCGAGTCACAGTGTTTTCGTCTACAAGAAATAGTCAAGCGCAGAATTTACTAGTAGATACTATGTTGGAAAAGAGGGATTTAAAAAAAATTAAGTCTCCAATCAGTTTACAAGAAAATTAGGTAATTTATAAAAATCCTAAATAAAATATTGTAAAAGAGAATTCACTGTCAGCAAGATGATCATACTTAATATTATTCAGCGAACATATCAGTGTCAGTTGCAAAAAATACTGGCTATTGCAAATGGGCCAAATATGATTTTAAACAAATTATTTTTGCTTGCATGTTAAGTTTTCACGACCAATTTAAAATAAGACACCAACATACCCGAGTCCACCGGCTTTAGTGCGGGCCCGACGGCCACAAGCCACGCCTCCCTGTCGCGCGGCGCGCCGGGCTTCCTTCGATTGGCCGATTTCGGCGTCGAAAGCCCCGCGAGTCGCGCGCGCAGACGAACGGCGTCGTCGTCGTCTTCGTCGGACTCGTGGCTCGACGATCGCGCCATGAAACGCTCGATGTCACCGCTCTCGTCGGAGAACTCTGCGGACATCGACGGCAAGGGTTACACTTTTGAGAATTATGTCTTCATTTTCCTACTACTAGCAGTAGATTTGAAAAAAAAGTAATTTCAATTGGACATTGCAATGAAGTCTAGCCGATTTGGAAACTTTTCGTAAACTCTATTCTTTAACACCACAACATTAAAGCCCAAAGATTAAAAATATATATTTCTTTCTTTCGTTATTTAAAAGACGTAGTAACTGGTGACACCTTATTGTATCTTAAAGAAATTCTTAAAGAAATTAAAGAAACCAAAATTGTATAATGTAGAACAAGTTACTCTGATGATATGAATAAAAAATCAAGTAAATGAATCGGACCATAAGTTTTCATTCAGCGAATTTTGTTTGGTACTCATTCGAATTTGGCGTGAAACAATGCGTGACGTCACTGCAGACTCTGAGCTCCGTAGCAGCGCATGCAAAGGCCTGCGTGACTCTGCCTGCTCGTGGCACAGTACTCTATGAAATGTACTCTATGACAGCTATGTACTTTCAATCTATGAAATGAAAAATCCTTGTATTTTAAGATTTGTTAGATGGATTTTATACACAGCACCGGTAAACCAGGTTGACAGCTGGCTCACAGTGAAAACTCATCTGAAACATCAGTAGCACGTGGAAAGCGCGTGGCAGGCAACGCCCATTCTATTGCTTCTGGAATTTCGGACCCCACAATGACGTCACGAGGGGCAAGTGCGGAAAAACACAAAACGTCTTTCTGGCTTAAACCAGCTGCCTATTTAATTCTCAACAATCTCAAGTCCAGTCCAGTCCAGGGTATACGCAGGTATACAGCGTATACTCACATTTTATTTTCGAAATTAGCGTATCGCCACGTGTCACCACGAAATACGCTAGTATACGCTGGTATTACCCACGCAAAGTTCTAGCTTTTAAATGTGTAGCTTTTGCGAGTTTCCCATTCTTAATCTATGTTTCATGTACTTTATATACCCATTCGCCCTATCTTACCATTACCCACCCACCCATAATACACCCATTTACCCACTACCCATTTACCCATTAACCTGTACGACGCAAATCGAGATATGTGGACGCGTTTTAGTGAAACTCCAGCGAAAATAGTCGTAAGCGGCAAACAACAATGTTTGATGTGTGAAAATAGGGTTTGTTGGTCGGCAAATGCGGAAAAACACAAAACGTCTTTCTGGCTTAAACCGCTTGTATAAATAAATATTTTTTGCCCTAATTGTGCTAATTATCACACTAGCTATATTCTGTAGGCATGTTGTGGTAAGATGAGATAACTCCTTTAAATAAATATTGTTGATAATACACCATCTAATTATTATTTTTATTCATATATTGGATTTTCTTCATCTCCCTTATTCTACCCCTAATCTTTAGGGTAATTCAGTCATACCCTTGGAACCGGACATTGGTAAAACCGACAAGCCACACTGACATTGATGGATTTCAATCAGCTTATCAACCCGTAACCAACTTTAGAATTATCTTACACATTGCGAGGCAAAACTGATAATTCTTGTAGTTTTTATTGATAAGAAAAAGCAATTGGAAAGTGGCAATAGTAAGAAGACACACATATAAGGTGGAATGCAATTCAACACGCTTCGTTCAAGTCTATCTTTCCGTCAACCGTTCTGTTAATGATCTGCCAACCGTCGACAACGCTTTGATTATCCTGGGGAATGCTGACCAGCCGCTAGTCACAGTATTCTCGTTACTTTTAGATTCCTTTGAAGCCGTGCACCATCGACTGTTCGTTTGCCTGGATTGCTTCGTCACTACGCTGCAAGTACCACAATGTAAGCTCAACATTCATTAGTAAATTAAAGCCAAGAATTTTAACAGGATATTGGCCACGCCTTATCATAAAGTAGCGCAGCCAATGCTATCAGTATTTGAGACGATTGCAAGCGATTTGAGTAAGTAGGTACACCCGGCTCATTAATGTGCCGTGCTAAGGCGTGGTTAGGGGTTGATGGAGAGGTTCACGCGCATATTTTCTACAGCAACAAACAACTATTCATATTAAATTCTGGATAAAAACCCACATACAAAAAAAAATGTAGGAAGGTAGTTTTGAGTAAAAAGTGTACTATATTTTAATCACAATAACTCCATAAAATGGCTGTAAAAAGTAAATTTTTTCATTTTTGGTTCGCCAGAAAGTGGCTTTCAGACCAAAAGTTGCCGGCATCTTAAGGCTATTGGTGTGGTTGTTGGTGATTATTTCATGAAGCTTTATTTTAACTTTCTATTGGTATTTCGTGGTTATAAATCACACAATTTGTTGCTAAAAGTGTGAGGATTCCGTTGACCCTGGTTTCGTTGCAATCGGACAAACGGTGTGGCCAGAAGTTAGTATCCAGTAGGAGGTAAATTCTGCGCGGGAAGCGGCCCGAGGATACGCTCAATATTTCGACGTAACAGGGTTGTTTTACTATGCTTGAAAATACTAGATGAGTGAATATTTTTTGCAAAATAGCTTTGCAAACTCACAATTTGTTGCCAAAAGTATGACGATTCCGTAGACATGGGTTTCGTTAAGATTGGACAAAAGGTGTGGCCAAAAGTTGGTATCCAGTAGGAGGTAAAATTTGAGCGGGAAGTGGCCCGAGTAAGCACTCACTCCAATAGTCTTAAAGCCTATACTCTAAATATTTTAGAATGTTGTAGACAAAAGACATAAATAAGGGAGAGCTTGACACTTTTTTCGAAAATTTCCCCTGGAATGCTAGAACATGCCCTGCAACTCTTCAATTTTTATCCTTTTTAGAGCGGTGTATACGAAAGTGCAAAGAAAAATTGGGAAAAAGGGCCATGTTCGCCCTTATGGACGTCTTTTGTCTAAAACATACTGAAATATTGGAATGATAACTTAAATGGTGTGGTAGAGAGAACGCGGCCACTTTTGGCTGTTTCGAGAAAGAAAGTTGCTAATAAAACGATTTTGGCCAACCTGAATATTATTTATTTATTTATTATTTTAATATTAACTTTTATTATTGCAAGTGATGTGTCTCGATCGTGCCGATAGGAGGCGAATTACTGAAACTGGTATCTAGAAGAGATCTTTCCCCTTAAGGAGCCAGACTGCCTCGCTCGCAGCTGTTCGCAGCAGCGAGATAGAGCGAATGCAGTCTCACGAGTTTGCGCTTTTTTACTAAACCGTAAGAGATAAACTATTGAAGTAAGCGAGAGAGTTGTAGATAAAGAATCAATCTGTGTCGATAACGGAGCCTTTTTCTCAATTTTTATCTTCTTCATCTCTTTGTCGATTAACGAAAAAGCGCAAAAGAAGAGCAAAATGCAACATTTTTAGACGCTGTTTTGCCCCTTTCAGACCCGAAAAATGGAAAAATGGAAAAAAAAAACTGAAAAAATTGAAAATTAAAAAAAAAAAATATGAATCACATTATGGTTGACAAATCATCAAGTATCTACCTATATAATTGATGAGCGTAGCGAGCGGAGCGAAATCTTCAATTTCACTAACCCCAGAAAAAAGTCACTTGTGTATGTTTTTTTTTGTGTGTTTGTGCGCGCTCTACAGACCAAACGCCTGAACCGACATTGATGAAAATTTCTGAGTATCTACCTCTGTTCTCAACTTAGACCCCCTGCGTTTTTGAACAAGATCGGTTCAGTAAATTTTTTATAAATCAATTTTTACGAAATTTTTGATTTTTTCAGAATTTTGAACCCCTGTAACTTTCAAAGTTCTGAACATAACTTCACCAAAACTTCTAAACATGTTGACATTATACATATTTATCATGCCTGCAAATCTTAGTTCGGTAGGTTTTTCCAATTGGTTTTTATTAGCATTTTTGTGGTGTTTTTTTCGTGATTTGACTGCCGATTCAATACGAGTCCAGTTTCCTTCGTTTCGTTGGTTACCAGCTTTGTTGACCTCGAAGAGAAACAAAGGAACGTCAGAATCCGTATACATTTTCAAGTGATTAGAATTTTCGAGAAGGCAATGGTCAGGTTTGGTGCTCCATGGTTTTCTTGTGACTGCTGCCTGCACCTTTTAATCCGCTATACACAAACCGCTACCTACGCTCATCTTCAACGCAACACAAATTGCGTTCGCGAAGCCCTAGTCAATAATCAAAAATTTAGACAAGCAGCATCTTTGGCTATGCAGCTATAAATAAGAGCTTTTGGATCTTCCATCCAACAGCATTTTTACTGCTGCTGGTGCTAGACAAGAGTTTCGAATCATTCAATCTGTGTCTTGCGGGAAACAAAACTAGATAGTTTTAAAACTTTTGGCACAGAAAATATGTCTAGCAGCAGTGGGTTCCTAAATTGCACATGACATCTTATTTGGGTGAAACCATCTAAATGGCTGTCACCAAGCCATTTGTGTAAAGAAACACTTTAACTAGGAGTTGAAAACATTGACCTAAACCCATCTTTAAGTAACTCCTAGCAAATCTACCTGAAAGCTTGTGAATCTTCTGTGCAGCATTCAATAACACTCAAATTCAGAATGCATGTTAAGAAATTCTAAATAAATTTTCAAAATTTTTACATCGATTCCTAATTTTAATATTGCGAAGTGATTGCTGTCAAAAGATAGTACCGAAAGTTTGAAGCGAATCGGTGCTTCGGGAAGGTGATTACGGCCAAACAACTATTCCCAGAGCCACGATGGTGTCTCAAAAAATTTTGCTAAAAAAATGCCTCTGCCATGGGGTACAAAAAGTACAAATCTTTAATCTGATAGGATATAGTAGACATAAGTCTAAGAAATTTAATGAGCACAGCTTGTCAGATGAGAAATTATTGCCTTTAATGACAATTTTCTCTGCATGATACACCACTTCAAAATGTGTGTTTCATCTGGCAAAAACTTTTCAAAATTACTGAGTATATGGTAACAACCAAATTAAAATTGTACAAATCCATGTAGAACACCTTTTTTCTCGCTGCCTCTTTTGACTCAAAAAGAAGTTGCGCTCAGGTTGTTTGTTCAACCTATTTATTTGACCTACTTGTGCTCCGTTTGTCAGGATCCCTGCATGCCTCCTCCTGCCCCACCAATGGGTAGAACTGATTAGGGGAAATGATTTGCTAGCAGGTATACTGATGAGCTCATTTCATTCCGCTTATCAAACCTTTTCCAACTTCAGATTTATCTTGTAATGCATTCCAGGTAATTCCTATAGTTTTTGTAGATAAGAAAAGGCAATTGGAAAGTGGCGGAGATCAAGTCGACACACACAATTTGTTCTGTACTGTCATTTGGAGGTAGCCCATCGTTGACATTTCGTGCAGTTTAGATAAACCTGGGGAGAGTTGACAGCTGTGGCTATAGCAGCTGATATAGTCACAGTAATCCTAGTTTCTTTCGGAACATTGACAATCCCTTTGGCTGCATTGCTTCATCACTACATTGCAAGATACAGAATGTAAGATTATAAGCATTAATAGCAAAAAAGGTTACGATAATTTTGAGCAACACATTCTAGCAGGTAGCAGGATGTATGTGTTAAATAAATATCCATGAATTGTCTTGCATTTAAAACTCAAATCTTGATTTGCACTGAATGTATGTCTACGAATCCAACTCCAAGGTCAGCGGCACCAGCGGCTGAAGCAGCGCAATCAGCTACAAGCAGCGGTACCGGTGGTACGCTCAAAAGGAAGCTGGATAGTCTGCTGGCGTGCCCGTTATGTTTCAAGACCTACGTGCCGCCCATCTACATGTGCCGCAAAGGCCACAGCGTCTGCGCCAGGTGCCAGCCGAGGCTCAGGGAGTGCAGCACGTGCCACACTCCAGGGAAGCCCAAGTTACGGTGTTTGCAACTGGAGAAGATCGCCGATCTGGTGGAATTTCCCTGCCGGAACACGGTACACGGCTGCAGGCTCTCGTTCGACAAGAACGGCATGGACGAGCACTTGCCGCTATGCGAACACGGATTAGTGTGCCAAATTTGTAAAGTGTGGATGGGGCAGGCTTTAGATATTTGTCAACATGTTTTAAACGACCATGGAGAGAGCATGGGGTTGACTTTGTATTGGGTTGCAAACAATACTTTTACTACTACTTTTAGTGAGAGCAATTTCAACACAAACATCAACCTTGTTAGGTTTTGTGCCTTGTCAAGTTTTGATGCCTTGTTTTGGTTGAATGTTAAGCATGTCAAAAATAGACTTAATATTTCCTGCACAATGAGGCTGATCAGTCACAACCCAACAGAGGCATCCAAGTTCTCCTTTGCTCTGGGGTTTCCCTCTTGTGGCAACGAGAAGGAAGTCACATGCAAAGGACTAGTATTGAATCTGATTGAGAATGATAATTTGAACAACACTCAGTTACAGATACCTCCTGACATTATTGATTCATATTATGGTGGACCAGTTTCTCTCACTTTATCTATTACGAAAAAGGAGGTTGCACTGGGTGCCCATGAAATGGAATATTAAGTAATTGTTCAATTAAAAAAGTACATATTAATGTTCATATTACGTACGTACATAATATCAAATCTTATCAAATAATTCACAAAAAATCGATTTTTAACTCCAAGGCATTGGCAGGCGCATGTTGAGTTGCTTTGATTGATGAGTGTAGCTATTTGTAGTAAATAAAAAAGTGGTGGGAATTGGGGATACATTGTAAACATAGAACACATAAAAGATCAAAATCATCAATAAGAGGTTACCTATAACTGTAAAGTCATATAACTGTAAAGCCACAAATTTAAAAATTTGTGGATAAAAAGTGAGATGCAGACAACTTTTATCTGTCACGTTAAATATTTTCTTTGTTACATCTCTTTGTAATAAAATATGTAAACAGACAACTCTTTTCGTTTTAATATTCCTCACACTCGTGTCTATATTTTATTCACACTTTTCACATTCACACTGCTTTTTAAAATTTGACAACAGAAACAAAAATAAAGTGACACCACAGATTGATTTATACAGATTGTCTAGCCCCGTGCTAGCAGGGGCTACGCGAAGCCCTCCCCCCGCAATTTTGGCCGCGTTCCCCTTAACCAACAAGCTAAAATAGTTGCGCATCTGGTCGCTAGTGTCGCATACTCTCAAGTATACAAACTGTTCCAAGCAAGCTCGGTCATCGCTCTACAGTCCTTTCGCACTCAATCGCTCGTCCGCCGATAGGATCTTGGCGCTACCGCTATCCTACTGTTTCCATGCGATAGCAGCAGCAGAGTTCGAGCTAGTCCGAGCAGGCAGAAAAATGTAAACATATCCCCAAACAGATAACGTAATAACGCGCTGCTTCTGCAAAACCTGTCAACTACTTTTATAAATAACATAATAGTGATATATTGGTCTGTTATATACGACATTTTAATTGCATAACTCGAGTGGACTTCGCCGATTAGAATATTTTCTTTGTGACGCTTGCAGCCTATCAATTAGTCAGTTAAAACTGCAACATTTGTGAATTCAATTGAAAGTTAGCAAGCTTTTCCTGGATTTGATATCGAAAGGCGCATATGTCGCGCAAGCTTGCGTGTATGTCTGGGAGTAGTGGTGTTGGCTCTCTTTCCCAAATAGGGGGCACGACGTCACAAAGTACAAGCAGAAAGTGGGATTTGATTATAATCAAGTAGCATGGATGGCCTCGAAGATACCTTTTTAAAAATGTGATTATTACTTTCCCAATTCCTGGCTAGGATCAGCCGGTCGATTTTTAGGTGGCATTTTGCTGCCCCACTCGCGAGTACGTATTCAGACTCGTATAAGCAAGTATATATTCCCCGCCTCGTGTGATGTCCCGAATATAAACAATAATAATTTTTCATAAGCCCCCAAAATGTTAGATGAGCATGACTGTTGCACTAGCCGCGGCACGGCGTTCAGATATTCCTTTGACACTGACTCCATGCCGCTCGGTACTGACCGTGAACCGAGAGCCGAATCTCATGTTGCGTCTCCATACTAGGTTGCATGGTCCAAAACGAGCGCATTGTTTTTGCTTTGCTCAGTTTAATGCGATTGCAATAATCTTATCTAGTGACCGAACTATCATGTGACCCTGCACTGCTTGTATGCATCTACTTTGGGGTGGATCCACTGCAGTTTATTGATAGGTATATTCATTTTCGACAAGTCTTTTTAAGAAAGCAAATATCCATGAATATGATTATTACGGCACGTGGACAGATCATCACATTCATATATTGTGGGAATTGGGTCAATAATTACCAGCGTCTGCTTGGGTATACTCTAGCAAATTGATATTGATAAAGATAAACTATGATCGCCCGAATAAAATTCGCTGACTGAACGGCATAATGGATATAATTTCAAATTGGTTTGAAGATATCTTAGGCGATATCATAATATGGGTCCAAGGCCGGACTGCATAATTTTTATCGCTGCTGAGCTCAGGCAATGATAACATTTCCCCATTTTGATTGAGTAAACTTGTCTGGAGCTGACTTTATAAAATATTACTCGGGTACACGAATCGAGAACTATAGTATACTAGTGTAATGTACTAGTGTACTAGTGTAATGTGTCTGGCTAGAAGAAAAAACCCTGAAAACGTTCTGAACCTACATATTCCAAATAAAAACAAACAATTCGATATAAGGATTGACCATCATCACGGAAGTTGATTTTTACAGTAAAGCACGTGATGAAATTGGTGATTGGCGTCATCCGATAAACTGCGGTACCCGGATGCGTAAAATGACTTTGGCGCCAGCGGGTGTATGACTGCGTTGAGCAAAGATAGAGACCAAATGATTGCACATTAGTGACGTTAAAAGAAGACAAAACCAGGATACGTACAAGAACAGACCTGCCGTAATTGGCGAGTCTGGCTGCGCGATGCGCGGAGTGCAAGAGAGACTCATTCCTCAGGGCGATTGCCTCGGGGTACGAGGAGGACTGAGCGAGAGCGAGGCGACGCTATTGCAATGCTAACGCATGTAAGAGAGCTCGTTGACCGCCACAGCGCTATGGAGACCCATGCATTAGAGCCGCGGAAGCCGCTGGCGCCCGAGCCGACAAAACAAAGTCATTTTACGCTACCCATACACCGAACTAGTGCCATGCTAGAACACTGCCCAGTCTAGTATTCAAACCAAGACCAAGGCCGCAGCGTGGAGATAACATTGGATGAGCTTGGCGGCGATTGCAATCTCACAGCTAGCGTGGAAACAGAATGGTCTTTGCTCCTCTGTCTTTATGAAACATGATACTACTGTCGGTCTGTGTGATAGTCGGCTAGTGAACGTGAGGCGCTGGCCGCGATGTCAACTTCTTCCCTATAGCACTCGGATGCTTATTGCAATTCACCATTGAGAAGATATTTTCGAATGCAGTGTCTGTCCGATTTCGGCGGCACCTTTATAGCTTATGTAGGTCCTTTTGCCACTGCCAAACAATAATTCGGAGGCTAATAAAAAGAACCCAGTGTATAAAATAGAGGAATATCGGGTCCTAGCTACAGTTGTAACATCGCCAGCGGCCATCTTTCAGTTGAGCAAAATGTAGTCTCACCCCACCACTACTCGTGAACCGATTGCCCTGAACTCTGGCGGCCAAATGTTCAATTGATGCCACTCACTCATAGCTAGCATCGCGATGCCAACGCACCTAGGCGGGCGATTGCGGAGTTACTAGCGTCAATTTTTTGCCGTAGCCGTGCCCCCGTAAGGTAATAGATCTGTATATATCAATCTGTGGTAACACTGAATAAATGTATAACCATAGGTATGTGGTGCAATGAACATGCATACAAATGCCTCATCAGACCCCTCCTAGAATATTGTAGCAGTGATACCATCGAAAGTGATTCTACCAAAGTGATTCTTTCGAGGCAGTCCAGAAGAAAGCCGCTCGCCATGTACTCGGACACCAGCGCCGCTGGTGTAAGCTTACTAAAACCCCGAGTCTCAGCATCAGCGGCAGCCTGGCTGCATTCCAGTGGGATCCTCTTCAACTGAGAAGAGCCAGAGCCAGCCTGAGGTGCCTAGGTAGTGTTGCAAATTTTCATGAAAAAAAATTTTTGTGAAAATTTTCATGAAAATATTCATGAAAATTTTCAATTTCTTGAAAATCTTGAAAATTTTTGAAAATTCCTTAAAATTTCAAGTTTTTTTGAATTACATGCGGACAAGAGATGCTATTTCAAACAATTACATCTTCAAAGTGTTGAATTAGGTTTTAAGTGAATATATGGGGTGCACTTCCAACCATATTAATGTTGTTGGAAAATGAACAAGAAAAGCTTGAGTAGATTAAAAAAAGAAAACTCAACAAATGGCATAATTTCCTCCCAAATTTTATGTGTATTATTACGTATTACTAGGGCGAACGCAATTTGTGTTGCGTTAAAGATGAGCGTAGCGGTTTGTATATAGCGCAAAAAAAGATTAAGGCGAGAAGCCTATGCAAATCATGGAGCAGCAAGCCGGACCAATGCTTTCTCAAAAATTCTGATCACTTGAAATGTAAACGATTCTGACCTTTCTTTGTTCCTGTCCGAGCTGTCGGGTAACGGAAATATGCTCATTTTGAGATCATTGAGCATTGTGCATGTTAATATAGATGTAACTCATGCCCAAGGGTTTTTATTGGGTTTTATTGGGTTGGTTTTTATTGGAAAAAATCTGGTGTGATGTTTCGATTTGGTTTCGATGGTTTCTAAAGGCAAATCGAAATTGGGAACATTTGAAAAAAATACGCACTTTTAAATAAATTTCCATACTTTTCCAAACATGCCCAATTGTCGAATTTTGCTATTTTTTCTGCTTTGAAAGTGAAGGGTGTGGAGGATTTTCTTGAAAAACGCAGGGGGTCTAAGTTGAGAACAAAAGTAGACACCCTGAAAATTTCATCCCACTCGAAGCAGGCGTTTGGCCTGTAGAGCGCGCGCAAACACACATACAAACACACACCAAGTGTTTTTTTTAGCAGTAGTGAAATTGATGATTTCGCTTCGCTCGCTTCGCTCGCTACGCTCATCAATTATTTTATGTGTAAAATTTGGCGATTAAAAAGTAAAACTTTTCTTGAAACTTTTCATTCAGGGGTAACAATGAGAATAGCTCATACATGTCGTACCAATCGACATATTTGCATCTGTACGGCTCAGGTTCATCTGCATTGACACATTTATGATCTTTTTCCATTGTTACCCCTGATTGAAAAGTTTTTTTGATTACCTATTGTTCTACTAACTTGCCATATATAAACGTAGATACCTATATGCAGTGGCGTAACTACAGTAGGGGCGACCAGGGCAACCGCCCCGGGGCCCAGAGGTTTCTCCAATTAAGGGGGACCCGCCGGCCGACGAAATCATGTAATATGGCTACTCCAGTCTCGACTCACGTCCAATTTATCATTGCTTTGCTTTACCATCCGAACGGAAACGACATGGGAATTTCAAAATTATACAGATTTCTGGCAACGCAGCTCATTCAATGTAATTTTGAGTTCTACTTCAGGGGTTTCATATGGTGGCAACAGTAAACATGAACACAACTTGGTAGGTACCTTCATTCGCAGACGTGGGTTGCGTATGACTTTGCGTTCGGGCTCGGGTACGGGCTTGTACTTAATTTTTTTTAGCATATTGATTGACACAAAATACAAAATTTAATATACAACAATATACAATATTGGGGGGGGGGGGGGGGGCTTGTAAAATTCTTGCCCATGGGCCCAGGTATATCTAGTTATGCCACTGCCTATATGCATTGCTGTAAATTGATTTTTCTGGAACTATCCGGATCCAGGGTAGGCAGTTACTGGTGTAAGCATTGGATGAAAGGAATACGCAGCTGGGAAAATGTGCAACCGAACAGAGCAGGTGTTTTACCTGCCCGGCAAGCAGGAGGCCCCGGGTTCGTATCCTGGTTAGGTGTACATTTTTTGCATCGTTGTTTCTTTTCATACAACAATATGATGGTATATTGATAGAGATAGTGATGAACTTCTTTCTTTTGATTTATACATTTATGATGAAAAGCGCTAAAAGCGACTTCAATTTTTTCCCTAATCTGGCCCAATTTTGCAGTAGGTAGGTACCAAGTTTTCAGCTGTTCACACAGCAAACTTGCAGACCCTTTATTAAAGTTAAACTATCACAACTACCTGAAGAACCAAATATACCGAGTTTACTTTCAAGATAAATTGCCAATGATGAATAAATTATTGGTTTTTAAGAAAAAAATTTTTTAATTGAAAATTTTTTTCTTGAAAATTTCAACTGAAAATTTTCAACCTCACAACACTATGCCTAGGTGCCTGTACAAGGCAGCTGCAGGCCACCCAGCCTGGAATGGAGTGGCCCAACTCATCTCCAAGCTCTTATTCACTGGCAAACATGACCATGCACTCTGAAGATATACCTCCCAAGCAGGGGCGCCTTAGGGTCGGAGAGGCTCCTAGGCGCAGTCGGCTTTTGGGGCCCAATTCAAAAAGTCCATTCTCTAAAAAAAAAGGTAATGGCTTATTTTTTTCTATCCATTCCCTAAAAAAGATGTCGTCACCTCATTTTTTTATTATGCATACATACCCTACAAAAAATGGTCATCGCCTTTTTTCTGGTGTTTCACTTACGCTACGAATTTTCTCAGCACAATCGGTTCTTCAAAAAAAAATTGGGGGCCCCTCGATCACTGGGGCCCCTATGCTACCTGCTCCCAACTACATAAGGTACATGGGAAAAAGCATTTTGACCCGGTAAATCAGATTGTGGAACGCACTGCCCCATGAAATCATGGCTATGTTCCCAAAAAACGTGAAATCCCTCAGCAGACTGCAAATAAATGTACTATACCTATATAATGTACAACATAAATAACATAAATAATTCTATTAGCCTCAGGTAATAAATTTGTACCAATGCTATTATTATAAAGCAAATAAATATAAATAAGTAACCGTACTTATGTAGGTACATTGTATAACAAGTGTTTGTAATATTTCAAACGTGGAGCTGAAATTAATTGACGAGATGACGTGAAAATGCTACATTTTTCAACTTTGTTTCAAAGTTGCATAATATAAAAGATCGCATATAGCGACAGCATATAGCAGAAGTTAAAACAAACCAGATGTAGACAGTGGTATAGTCCAGGGTAAACGCAGGAATACGGCGTATACTCACCTTTTATTTTCGAAATTAGCGTATCACAACGTATCACTTTTATTTTAAAGAAATACGCTGGTATATGCTGGTAGGTACCACCTACGCAAAGTTCTAGCTTTTAAATGTCTCAACTTTTGCGAGTTTTCAATACTTGTTCTATGTTTCACACTTTTTATACTCATTCACCTTACCTTACCCATTTCCCACCCACCCATAGCACACCCATTTACGCAATACCAAGCTATCCATTTACCTTTGAGGCGCAAATTGAGATGTGAACGTGTTTAAGTGAAACCCTAGCGAAAATAATCGTAATTGCCAAACAACAGTGCTTGATATATGTTAAAATAGGGTGTGTTGGCAATTTTACGAAAATGTGGAAATTAGGAATTCTATTTCATTTTTACTGCCCCCCCCTCCTCCTGTTGACGGAAATTTTGCTTATACCCACCTTTATTTTCAGTACTGTTCTAGAACATTGAAAATAAGATTCAGTCAGACATTTAATTTGATTTATAAAACGCTGACTGGTCACTAGAAGGCGGATGGCTTATTCCTTCATGTCGATTATAATGCAAAAATAAAAATAAAAATAAAAATGGAAAACGAATTTCGGGGGCAACTCTTCTCGACATAGGTACGATAATTTGCTACTAGGTGGCGCACGAATCTATGGCCGTGCACACCGCGATTCGCGGCAAGATCCAAGGACCTTGACTAGCAACAGCCGGAACAAAGATGAGCGTAGATGCTGGAGTGATAACCTTCCGTGTCCGTCTCAGTCCCGTCCGGCAGCCGTTAGCGGTCCGCTGTCCAGTCGAGACATCCCGGAGACAACCGGAGTGCTGTGTCAACGTTCTGTCATCTCGTCGGCCACACGCCGGCGCATTGACTTTGTATGTCAGGTTCATCTTTACATTTGTGTGTTTGTGTTTGCTTTTGTGTAGGTATTGAAAGTTATTCGCGTCTTGTATTAATACAGATAATCTGTTTGCTGATTGCGTGCAGTGGTTCTATACGGTTCTTGTTTAATCAGCTTTGTATTAGATAAAGTACCTACCGAATATTCAGTTCTATCCCAGCAAAAGCATAGATCGGAATGCATTAAAATCATCTGCGACAATGGGTAGTTTGACCGGTAAAATCAAACGTCCTGGGTTTCGCTTCCATTAATCTATGGCGGTACCAGCACATTTGGACCATGCTTTTGCTTGGACCAAGATGGACCTTCCACCCCTAATGACAATGGTTTCCGAGTAAGAAGGGTTGGAGGGGAGGGGGGGGGGGAGGGATTACTTCCGGCTGCCGCACCTTCGCCCCCTCCCAAAAGCTTAGATTCTTCCCCAGAAAACTATGCTATGCTCTATGTTTCACGTTCAGAAAGAAGGGTGTTTTGAAATATGAGTCACATGTAACATAGCAGCAGCAGCGACTAGGTAGTAAATTAAAAATAAGAGCTATAGAACACTAATTTGTTCACTACCTTTAATACTTGCTGTATGGTAGGATCCTGCAGATTCCCACAAAAATTACTAACAATCTATTTATAATATGTTGCAATATTCTATCAACTACTCTCTCAATTTAAATTATAATTAAGGCAATGTTAACAACATAACTAATTCTGTGCAGGATTCCAAGCACCGAGATGTCGGCACACAGCGGCACTCTCAACAAGAATCTCCTGCTCCAGCTCGAGTGCCCGGTCTGTTTCGAGACGTGCGTGCCGCCGATCTACATGTGCACCAACGGCCACAGCGTCTGCGCCAAGTGCCAGCCGCAGCTCGCCGAGTGCAGCACCTGTCGCACGCCCGGCAAGCCGACGCTGCGCAGCGTGCAGCTCGAGAAGATCGCGGAGCTCGTCGAGACGCCGTGCGCGCACAAGCCGCGCGGCTGCCGGCTCGCGTTCAACATGGCCGACATGGCCGAGCACTTGCCGAAGTGCGAGTACGCCCACGAGTGCCGCGTGTGCAAGGAGTGGAAGGGACCGGCGAAAGACTTGAAGGATCACGTTTCCGTCGTGCACGTCGGCCATTTCGTTAACCTGCCGTCGTCGGGCACGAGGACGATAGACGCGGAATTCAAGAGTAACGTCAATGCCGTGATGCTGTTTTCTTTTAACGACGCCCTCTTTTGGCTCAAGTTTACGTACACGTTGACGGAACGTGTGTTTTCCTGTCCGATGTGGCTGGTGAGTCACAGTCCGAAAGAGGCGTCCAGATTCTATTATTCGCTCGAGTTTCCGTGTTTCTCGAGCAGGCGAAAAGTCGTGTACCAAGGAGAGGTGTTGAATCTGACCGAAGACGCCAATCAAGGCCATACGGATTTCATGATTCCCACGGGCATCATCGATTCGTACAAAGATAAGAAAATTACTTTCACCTTGTCGATCGTGAAAGAGTAGCGCATACCTACTTGCATACAGTTTATCGGGCTCAAGTTTGTTACGCTTTTATTTTGGTGAGATGTTTTTTAGTGCCAAAAAAAAACTTGCATCTTCAAAACACGAGTATCTCAAAAAATGTATCTACATTTTTTGAAACATGTACCTATCTACTGTGTTTTACCAGAGTTTAAGAGCTATTTTCATTTGCCATAACAAATTTGCTTGGCTTATTGATGTTTTTGTTGTTAAAAAAGGTGACAAGTTCAATGACTTCTATTGATTTCAAACAAATTAATGGCTGTTAGGAACCTACCTACCAACATGAAATTTTACAAAATAAACACATGTAAAAAATATACATTGCTTTTGTTACCAAAATTTACCGAATCCTATTGCCCAGTTCTGTGTATACTCTCTAGTCCAGTGTTTGCTGTATTAAAAATATTAAAACAATTTTTTTAAATTGGCAACATGTACATGGCTAAATGGGCAAGTGTTTAAATCTAAGAACGTCCCAAATGTCACCAGCCATCCAAATGCTACCACATCCAACAGGCAGCCTAAACTGTCGACGCCTGAAAAACTGATCTCTTATCATTTGCTAGTTACAGACAAAAGTTACAAGCATAAAACCGCTGTAACATTCGGGCATGGAAATGTAAGAATCAACAAGTAGCTGACTGCTAGAAGTCTGGAAACTAGATAAGTGCCTCAAGATCTTGTGCAAAGTCACAGCAATTTGTATTCCTGGGTAGCGATTGTGTAACAGTGTGATTTCCCAGTCATTCATTTTCAATTTCACTGACTATGGTTTAACACGGGTAGTCATTTGAAATCAAGTGAATTCAAGCCAAATCGAACGAAAAAAAGTTACACAATCGTCCTCCTGGACACTGAGAGTTTTTTCGGTACCTATACTAGCTCCTCTCGAGCTATGTGTAATGCTTGGGAATTTAACTAGGGCTTTGAGAACGAAACTCTTGTTGCATTGAAGATGAGCGTGGCCCTTAGTGGTAGAAAAAAAGCAAAACCTTCATCAAAATCTTGGTGATGAAGTGAACTATTGGATTTTTAGGAAAATAAATTAGATTTAAGCCCAAGCGCGCTGTGAATGTATAGACATTCCTATAAATAGAGATTTTGTTTGCAATTTAAGCTATGGTTTCACACTGGGTATCCCAGAAGAAATTTTAAAATAGATGAATCTGAAAGTCAGAATCTTGTTGTGATCAATCACTTTTACAATCATATGAATCTTATCAAACAATATCCTAATCTTAGCCTATCATAGCTTCATGCAATTTTTAGTAATACTATCTGATAGCAATCAACCATTGTCAAAAGACCCAGTTAGCTGATTTATTCGGTGCCGTACGTTCGGATGATGTAATTCAGTGATAGAATTGTCCAGGTTAAAAGACTTCATTTTGCAACAATCCTCGTTGCATTAACATTTCTCACTACACACCTAGCATCATTGTCTACTGGCTTGGCTGCTAATTGCGTCGGCACCAATTTCAAAAGTGAAGAATTTGTGAGCTTTTTGTGCAATTCAATATTTAATAGCTAGGAGAAAGTTTGAATATATTAAATGGTTGTGATTAGAATTTCAAAAACTATATTCAAATTCAGTTCAGTTTCAGTTCAAATGTTAATATGCCATGATATGCCTTTTTTCATTTAATGAGTGTTCTATCGATGAACGTTGCTGATTGGTATTGTGCTGTTGAGTTGTCCTTTAATTAAACCAAAAACTCTAAATAAATCAAATGCTAGGTAGAGCAAGGACAAGGACATTTGAACAACTTTATCAAATCTTTTCATATGTTGCATGTTATCAATTATATATTATAATTTATAAAGTTTCAATTGCTGATAAGAAATTGCCAAAGCCAAGTGCCAGGGGTCAACTCAGCATGCATATGCAGACACAAGTTTCAAACAAGCTAATTCCTTCAGCATAATTTGAATCAAACCCACACCTTAGATTACACCAAGAGAAGTTAATGGCATGTACTTCACAATAATGCTCTTTGCGTTCGAATCTCTCTCAGCAACAAGGTCAACAGCTCACCTGTACTACATCAAGGCTCAAGTTGCAAGATACTTGTGCTATATCTGATCTACGTTGGCACTGTGAGAGGTAATGCTGTTGAATAAAACCTCTTTTAAATTGCTGTAAACTACGGTTTCGGTTGCGTTTCGGAACTTTAGCAGTTTTCGCAGTGAATAAAAGTCCTATTTCCCAAAAAAGAAATGAATTCAAGAATATTTTAGAAAATTCTCACTGCCAAAAAACACTTTCTCTCTCTAGAATTCTGTCCCTGAGCTCCACGATGCCAGAAAACAGCGGCACGCTGAACAAGAACCTGCTACGCCAGCTCAAGTGCCCCGTCTGCGGCAAGACATGCGCGCCACCCATCTACATGTGCTGCAACGGCCACAGCGTCTGCGCGAAGTGCCAGCCGAAGCTGAAAAGGTGCGGCACGTGCGACGATCCCGGAAGACCGACCGCTCGTAACGTGTCGCTTGAACAGCTCGCCGACATCGTGGAGCTGTCGTGCCCGAACGAAACGCGCGGCTGCTCGTTGTCGTTCAACAAGACCGACATGGTCGCGCACCTGCCGCATTGCAAGCACGGCTACGAGTGCCGCGTCTGCAAAGAGTGGCGGGGCCCGGCGAAAGATTTGAAATGCCATGTTGCCAAAGTCCACGAAGCTTATTTGGTCTATTTACCGTCGTCTGGTGTGAAAACAGTTGCGCCAGGATTCGACCGTAACCTCAATAACGATATGCTCGTAAGCTTTGACCGCGCGCTTTATTGGCTGAATTTGCAGCCAACGTTGGCTGACAGAGTTGTTTCCTGCACGTTGAGGCTCGTGTGCGAGGACCCAGTGGAGGCGGTAAAGTTCTCGTTTTCTCTGGAGTTTCCGTCACGTTCGGGCGAGTTGAAAGTCTCAAGTAGAGGACAAGTCCTGAATCTGACGGAGGATGCCAGCAAGGATCAATCGGACTTTATGATTCCCGCCGCTATTATGGATTCGTACGAAGATAAAATAGTTTTTACGCTAGCGATTTCTAGCAAGATTAAGCCTCCTGTTCGGCGGTTCAGGATTTTATGGTTTGTTGTGAATTTTTTTCTGGTAGTTGCTTTTCTATTGAACCAATTTGCATTTCAAGAGCCAAAGTATACAGAAAGGGAGGTGAAAGAAATAAGTACGGTACAATATTGGTTTGTATTGGTATTTTTTGTGATGATAGGCATAGAATATTTGTGGAGTAAATTAAATCGCCAATCTTCCGGTTGGTGTTTAGCTTTGGGTGTCTTGACATTTTTTGTTTTGGCTACATTACTGTGGAATCAAAGAAATCAAATGAACCTATTGCTCAAAGAAGCAAAAGTTGACAAAACAGGTGATACAGAAAAATTCCAAAAATTGTTTTGGTCATTTTACAAGAAGGCAGTTGGCTTAGCCTGGGTGTAGGGTATGTGTGTTCAGAGTGAGTAATGTTTGAGCAGTACAAGCAGATGCTTGTTTGAGCAAGTTAGCAGTACTACACTCACTTGTAGATACCTAATTACTGACAAGTACAGCTATGCATATGCCAAACTCCACGAAAACTATGGCGGAATTTGACTTCACGCTTCAAGTAATGTTGTTGCACTTTAAAAGTTATGAGTCTTTAGAATCAGAATTCTATCAAATATTTTGTATTGCTCAGGCAATTTTCAAACAAAATTACACTGTGAGTCGTAGGTACATGCAATGTATAATGCACTCAGACTGTTGTGCCTATCTACACCACAGATCATATTAAAAAATATAAATAAATAAATAAAGTTGAATAAAATATAAGATACCTTGTTGTGTGGTAAATTAAATTTAAATCAATCTTATGTTATTACATTTCTATATCTTATCAAATCAAAGTAAAATATTATCAGCAGAGATTTTTTCTTGCACCTGATGACAAGTAGCAATAATGGGAAGTACCAGTATGCAAGTTGCCACACATATTGCTGGATCAAGTTTTGAATTATACTTTTAGATTTCATTTGGAGCAAACAAAACTGTTACAGAGCCTCAAAAAGACGATAGGAAATCGTATTTCTTTTTGATCAGGTGCATCAACAAGGGCAGCTTGGAAAGTAAAATCGTCATCACTAGTATGTAGCTACAATTCCGTAGGTAAGTTAAACAATGTTATTATACTGTATAGTACTACTATTTTACTTCAATGTTCTCACCATAATAGCAAAAGCACCTATTACCATTGTGATAATACTGCCCCATCACGGATTCAGAAGTTCAAACGCAATAAACTAACATCCAACAAACCCTCTCTAGAATTCCGACTACAAGCTAAAACGATGTCGGAAAAAAACCGCGCACTCAACGAGCACCTGCTGAGCCAACTTGAGTGCCCAGTCTGTCTGGATACCTGCGTGCCGCCCATCTACATGTGCGGCAACGGCCACAGCGTCTGCGCCGAGTGCCAGCCGAAGCTGAACGAATGCAGGAATGCAGGAACGAGGGAAGCCAATCGCACGCAGCATCCAGCTCGAAAGGATCGCCGAGCTGGTGCAATCGCCGTGCACGAATCAGCCTCACGGCTGCCCGTTTGCATGCAACTCGACCGACTTGCCCAAGCACTTGGCGACGTGCGAGTTCACCAGATACGAGTGTCGTCTGTGCAACAGTTGGCGAGGATCGGTCGAGGATTTGGTACTTCACGTTTCGTTTCTTCACTGGACTAATGTAATTATTTTGCCTCCATCTCGCACGATGACTATCGACAACAAATTCCTTGGCCTCGATGCCGACACCCACGTTTTTGTTTCCTTTCATGACGCCCGATTTTGGCTCAATTTTAAGTCTGCGTTGCCTGGAAGAGTTGTTTCCTGCACGATGAGGCTAATCGGTAACAAGAGTCCGATGGAGAGATGGCACTTTTCTCTGGAGTTTCCCTCTTATTCTGGCAAGCTGAAAGTTGGTTACCAAAGTGAAGTCTTGGACCTGACAGAGGATGCTGGCTCCGGCTATACTGACTTTATGATTCCCACTGATATTACTGACTCTTACATAGATGACAGTATGGTTTTCACGATATCAATGGTTTCTAGCAAGCATAGGCCACCCGCTACATGGCGCAAGGTTTACTTGTTCGTAGCAGTATTTTTTGTTGCTTTACTTTGGAATCAATTAATGATTAAAGAGACAAAAGTGACTGTAGTAAAAGTCGTCAAAGAAGAAAGTATTCAAAAATTTTGGGTTTTATGGGTATTTTTCGTGATGATTGCATTCCTTTGGATTAAATTCAAGTACTATGCTGTAGGTTGGACATCTAGGTTGTTCGAGGCAGCATTTTTTGTCACGATTGTTTCACTGTGGTTTAAGTTATTTTTTAAAGAAGCGGAGGTGGAAGAAGCAAGTGCTTTAGACGATGTTCAACGATTTTCTTGGCCGTTTTACTAAGAAGTGGTTAGGTTGTGTGTTTGCAGTGCTTTTTTGATGTGAGCATTAAGGTGCAATTCGGTTGTAACTAAATCATGAAACATGTTTTAAAAACATGTCGTTTACAAACAACAACACACACGAGCAATTTTTTTCAAAATTTACAATTCGGTTTCTAACACTAGATCAACACTACTGGCAAATTTGCAATTGAGCTAGTTTTGACGAAGCCAAGAGAATGGCCTTACAGTTGAAACGAAACAACAACATATGTTCTAGATTATGGGGAACATTGGCCATTTCATGTCTCTCCCAAACAATTTACCAAATGTGGTGTTTTTTGTTAAACTTCGACATTAAAATGCAGCAATGCTGAAGATTCTAGTACTAAAATTTTTCATATTCTAACATCAATTTAATTGCAATGATTTTTTTTTAAACTAAGATAAAGCCAAGCTCAGGCTAGTATTGATTTTGTAATTTTTAGAACCAATGAGCACTTCAAAAACTATTTTCTTGTAGATATTTAAAGATTTCTGTTGCAAAACCAAGAGATAATCATAAATAAACATTATCAAATCTTATCTTATCAACATTTATTCCTGGTATTAATGTTAATGTCTCTGGTACCTATCTGATAAGTGATAAGCTATTTGCACTAAAATGACACAGTGCATTGTTGGTGGACAAGTGACAACATTCCAAACCAAATTGTTTATTTAAAAGAACCATGTTATAATGGAGCAAACCAGCAGCTGCTAAATTGAAAAGTTAACTGAGAAGTATAAGTTGAGTATAATCTTCGAGGCACACAAATCTCCCTCAAAACCAGGATCGTCGACAACCATCTCGACTCCTCATCCAAGTGGCAGGAAACAACGTAAGTTCGTCGCGCAATACGCCGCGCTACACTGAATGATTAGGTATTGCTAGAACCAACAATTTAAATGGGTATATTTTTATCATGAATTCCAGCCTGCGACAGCATTCATTGGTGGCGATTATGTAACTTTTTAGCGGCCGGTATCTAAGGATAACAATCGGTGTCCCGGGCATTTCAACGTTATTTGGTCGAGATAATGAACATTATCGCAAACGAAATTTTACATAATCGCCACCATTGTCAAGGCATAGTAAGAAAATCCCATGCCAACTTGTTGGGTTAGATTGATTTATTCGTTGTGGTCTGACAACGGACCCCGTGGCACAGGTCTGATGGCATCGGAGAATGACAGGGCGATGAAAATGATAAGAGATTAATAATCACTGTGAACGGTATGGTGATGCTCTAAAGTCTGTACTGCAGTCTCTTCAACTTTGCTCCTATACAGAGCTATCCCCACAAGTATGATGGTCACCCACCCAATACCTGACTCAGCATAGTGTTGCTCAACTTTGTTGACGTCAAAGAACCGGTGTTGTCAACATGCCTTGAACCAATCGGTTTTCAAGTTTTAATGTGTCTATGATTCTCCCCAGCATTCCAAAATACAAGCTCCAAGATGTCGAGCAACAGCAGTACTCTCAACGTGAAACTTCTGAGACAGCTGGAGTGCCCGGTTTGCTTCGAGACGTGCCTGCCGCCCATCTTCATGTGCTGCAACGGCCACTGCGTCTGCGCCAAGTGCCAAGCGCAGCTGAAAGAGTGCAGCACGTGCCGAGCTCCAGGGAAGCCGGCTTTACGTTGCGTCCAGCTCGAGAAGATTGCCGAGTTGCTGGAGAGGCCCTGCGCGAACCACACTCACGGTTGCGAGCACGCATTCAATACGGACGAAATGGCCGAGCATTTGCCGAAATGTGAGCACGGATACGAGTGCCTCAAGTGTAAAACGTGGAAAGGCCAGGTCAAAGATTTGAAGTATCACATTTCTGTTGCTCACAAAGGGGAAAACTGTATTTTAAATCTGCCATTGTCTGGAAAATCGCGGTTATCTTGGGGCAGGTCAGAATTCAAACGCGACAACAGTTTCACTATGTTTTGTACCTTTAACGAAACTCCCTTTTGGCTGAATTTTAAGCACACCATGCCAGGCCGAGTGTTTTCTGCCACTATGAGACTAATAAGTCACAGTCAAGCGGAGGCGTCAAAGTTTTTCTTTTCTCTCGAGTTTTCTTGCCTTACAAGCAAGCTGAAAGTGTTGTTTCAAGGTGATGTACTGACTTTGACTGAAGATGCTACCAGCGATCTTACGGACTTTGTAATTCCTGCTGGCATTGTAGATTCGTATGAAGATAAACCTGTCTCTTTCAGTGTGTCAATTTCAAAAAAGTAGACAAGACACTTACAAATTTCAAGATGCAGCATTGTTTAACATACAATATACAAGTATTCTTGGATTCTGGAGCTCAGAGACTGACAGAAAATATTGGTAGACTTATAACATCTAATTGAGAAATTGAACGCCAAAGTAGCCCAAGCCATATTTTTCACATTTCTCGAATTTTAGTTCAACGTATTTATTCTAAAAAATAATAACATATCAAAAACTGTAAAATGGCCCAACTCTGTAAGTCAATTCTAAGGGTTTATGGTTGTAGGTATTAATTATAAAGAATTGTTATGATCTGTATGTTGTGTAGCAAAAATGTTAGCCAAAAAAAATTAATATTCTCAGCATTTGTAATGTTATAGCTAGTGGAAGTTCCAATGCTCCAACATCGAAACTGGCATGTAGAAAGTCGAGTAATGATGTATAGATGCCGTGCAAGACTTTCTGCGGCAAACTGATCTGTGTTTTTGAGTGTGAGCAAATTGCGCGCTACCGTTTCTTGCTTTTAACAGTAACCGATGGATGGAATTGTATCAAAAGCTGCAAATACATGTAAACTAACCCAGTTCGTATGGATGCAGTATACCACGCTTAAAATAAATTCAGGAAGACTCCCCCAGCTAAAAGCCTAAAAAGTATACATATCCTGAATGTAAACTTTCTTGCCATAGGCTTGCCATGTTGCAAAGCAGGCAGTTTTGGGTTTGCCAAGCCAATGCGTTGGTATCGATTTGAATACTCAAACGCGGTCTTACAAACTAAAATGGTCTAGTCATTTCTCACCCATTATAACAGTGGACAATGCCCAAAAGTGACTGTTGTTAAACAATGAAGGACACCAGCCACAACAGGGAGTAGAAAGTCGAACGAGGTACAGTGCATAGGTGCAGTGCAAGCTGTCCAGCGGCAAAATGATTGTGGTTTACGTGAGTCATATTTACTTTCGGCCTGTGTGAACAAATTCTCAAAATTAACCTTTAGCAAATACTGAATCCAATACCAGTCAATACCAATAGCCCCAATACCACATCCAAAATTCATTCAAGAAGACTGCCAAATGTTAACAAAAACTCATATTTCATAGGAAACCGGTGAATTTTGCTTCGAAAAAAGGTGTCCGAAAATAGGCGCATGCCCTATACCATAATAGTGAGCGCTCGAAGTCTCGCATTTTCCGTGTGTTTTGGCAATTTGAACCTTCGATCATTGCTAGCAATGATCGACGTTAAACAAGAGCAGGGATTTTCTAGTGGGAATTGGGATTACGGAATCCCTGGCAAGAGCCGTCCGAAAATGTCCCCCTCTCCAGTCTGGCAACACTGCTCGCTATCGGCTGCAAGGCCACGCCCGCACGCAAGTCGGTGCCGATCGATCAAAGCGATCGATACGGCGTGGCTGTCAAAGTTCTAGCGACTTGTTGACTGTTCGTTCACTAGCGCACTCGGGAATCATCTAGTTTTCGTAGCTGTCGTAAGTAAGGTTTAATTTTCCTCTTCGTTTAGAGTTCAATCACCAGTGTTCAATGTTAGAACAGAAAATCTGTTTAGTAGCCCTGCAGAATCAGTCAGCTGATGTTGACAGCAAGTAGCACGCTGCCGGGAGCGTTTACCCATTTGCATTGTATATCAAGGTTTTTCTGATATCTTCATTGACCTTAAAATAGCAAAAAAACAATTATTGAATTCCAACCTAGTCTCCCAATCTCATGTACCAAATATCATATTTAACCTCTAAAGATAATTTCAGACTGCAATAAATGTTGCATGTGAAAGGAGGCCCATACTCTGCGCATAGAATTTGAAGTCTATGCTAGAAGTGATCAGAACCAGTCTACATAACTCCCTATTCATATAGATCTCCTGCCATACATGTTATCTCACTGGTGGACAGCATACTTGTATTTGTTTTTAAATGGGAATTAACATTGAGTTTGTCCACCAGTGAGTTTAAAGAAGGCAACTGTTGCAGGTACACTATATAAGTATCTATGCTCAACCCTTCTCTTTTATACCTAGAATGAATGAATATACTGTATAACGGCCTACTAACAACAGCGCTATTATTCATACGCATTATGAATTTTGGTTCCTTCGAGTTTGACCCAAACCTAATTTTTGCTGTTTCTCCATCGACCTACCAATTCAAGATAAGGTCCCGTTATCCAGTTATCTAAGTATCATTTAAACTATCTACAGGATTTCATCTCCATGCTGCACGATGTCAGCAAACAGCAGTGCACTCAACAAAAAACTACTGAGCCAGCTGGAATGTCCTGTTTGCTTCGAGACCTGCATTCCTCCGATCTACATGTGCTCCAACGGGCACAGCGTGTGCTCACAGTGCCAGCCGCAGCTAAGAGAGTGCAGCGAGTGTCGCGTGCCCGGAAAGGCGACTGCACGCTGCATCCAGCTGGAAAAGATCGCCAGGCTGGTGGAATTGCCCTGTCCGAACAAGTCGCTCGGCTGCGACCTCGCATTCAACACGACAGACGTGGCCTTGCACTTGCCGAAATGCAAGTTTGGCAAACACGAGTGCCGCGTTTGTAAAAATTGGAAGGGATGTGCCAATGATTTGAAGGATCATGTTTCGAAAGTCCATAAAGCTCGCATGGTAAATCTACCCTCGAGCGGTAAAACGACTATCGATGCAGGATTCGACTGTGCCCACTACAGCGACATGCTCGTTTCGTTTGGTGATGCTCTTTTTTGGTTCAATTTTAGGCACACGCTTGCAGGTAGAGTGTTTGCCTCCACGATGAGGCTGGTCAGTCATAGTCCTTTGGAGACGTCTGGGTTTGAATTTTCTGTCGAATTTTCCTCTCTCACCCGCAAGCTGACAGTGAATTATAAAAGTGAGGTTTTTAATCTGACCGAGTTTGTCAGCAAGGATCATACCGAATTTGCGATTCCAGATGCTATTTTAAATTCTCATGAATATAGGCTAGTTTTTGTGTTGTCGATTTCACGAACGGCTAGCCCATCCATTAAGGAGCTTGAAGATTCGCAAAGCGCATTAATCAAAACATTTGCATGGTGTGCATTGATATTTTTGGCAGTAATTGTACTGAAGATTTTATCTGTGATTGTAAAATGGATATTATATTAACTTGTTGGAAATAGCATTTATGTTAACGATCTGATAGCGGGGGATAAATAATGCTGCGTACCTGTATTTTTCTACCATTGTAGTGTAAACTAACATTTGAATCCCAATAATAAACTGTTTCAAATGACAAAAGTAGACCATTTTGACGTATGAATCATCAGCCCTCAAAAAATGTATGTTGCCTACCAAATTTTCTGATTCCTCGTCCAATCTAGGCATGTGACAAAAAGATGTCCAGGGAACAATTTTGGATCTGATAAAACCAGTGCTAGAGATAGTGCAAGTAGACATGCGTCTAAGAAAGTTAATAATTTTGGAAATGGTTTGTATTTGCTGGATCGCTTTATCTTTTTCCTATTTCAAGCCAATTCACGTGTTTTTTTTTTTTATTGAATTAAGCGAGAAGGAAAAAAAGCCAAAAGGTATGTATGGGCAGCTACAAGTTAAATTATAATTAAATAAAATAAAACCATATTGCAAAGGCAAACTAATGGCGTATTCGGTTGGGACGCACTGATTTTACACTGGAAATTGCATTAAGACACCATGCTCTCGGCCAGAGCATCTGACCATACACACGCAAAATCAGTCTACCCACCTAAAGGGCCATAAATCTTTTCAGTCCTATTTTCCTTTTATAACTAAGTTTTTAGAATATTGCATTCATAACTTCATGTCATGAATCACAGTTTTAAGTTTCTCACTCCAATTTGGTGCAAATTCATTTGACTACCTTGATCCCAAGTCCCAAAAATGTGCCATCTTTCCAATGTCCTTCCTTTGGTCCCCCTCTCGTGATTCCCGGTTCTTGTGAAAGGTTCTTATCTAAGCTTCCTTGACTGCCCATTTGAATCATAATTCCAACAAGATTCACTTTTCTGCACCAAATGTTTTCAGAAATACGAATTTCCTTCGCAAAATCTAGGACGCTGTCTTGCTGAGTACTTGGAGCACACGTGTAAGTAATTTCGAGCAAGAAATTTAAAATATCACAGTGCTCATTAGCATGTACTGGTCAAGATCATGGTATAAGCCAACTATACTTATCCTATGGCCCATGGGTCAAGATTAACAAATAAATAAACAGCAAAATTAAGATTAAATATACTAGCCAAGCTAGTGCATCAATTATCACCTATTTTATTATATCTTTGGATGCAGGTAACTAAATGTTTTCAACTTTAAAATTGTTCAAATTAGGAACAGTAGAAGAACATAATGCAATTGCTAAATTATATTTTACTTGCTTGAGGAACTCGCTAGAGATAATGCGTCAGTGTGGATGATAAATTTGCATGATCTGGGAATCTGTCAACATAATAAACTTGCAAAACTATATTAATTAAGTAATCCCAACATGTAATATTTATTGCCAATTACAGAGAGAGCAAAAACACGAAGCTAAAATGGCGTTCACATTGGAATACCTCAACACTCGGCTAATAGAACAACTCGAATGCCCGGTCTGCCTCGAAACATGCTTGTCTTTTATCTACATGTGCGTAAACGGCCACATCGTGTGCAAAACGTGCCAGGAGAGAATTCAGATGTGCTGCACGTGCCGCTCGCCGGGCAAGCCCACGGCCAGATGCCACCCGCTCGAACGGATAGCGACGTTCATAAAGCTACCGTGCAAATACGCACAATTCGGCTGTCCACTGGCTTTACTAAAGATCGACATGGAATCGCACTTGCCCAAATGCGATCACGCCATGGAATGCTACGTCTGCCACGATTGGCGGGGTTCCGTCGACGATTTGAAAGAGCACGTGGAACAATCGCACCCCATGCGCTACGACGTGATGCCGAGGAACGGCACGAAGGTGATGCCGTGTCCGGACTTGAATTCATTCAAGGCTCGGGACTTGGCGTACATGTTCGTGTTCGACGGCGCGTGCTTTTGGTACGAGAGCAAACACGTGCAGAGGACTTTGACGAGCACGTTGCGATTGGTGGGACACGACGAAGAGGAAGCGTCCATGTACTACCTTGACGTCGATTACGAATGCAAGAATAGTCAGCTTAAGGTCTCGCATCGGAACGAAGTGTTGACGCTGAATGCGCTTGCTGACGAGGGCGCTACGGATATCTCGTTGCCGAGGAACATCGTTGCTATGTCTGCACTATTAGGGGTTACTCTTCGTATCACTATTGGTCAAAAGTGGACCAGGTTAAGCTAGTTTCCTTCTTGTAATTTTTTATATTCTCCAACACAAAGTTTATATGAAAAAATACTTTTACCTATATGGTGGTAAGGTGTTCAGATTACCTATTTGTATGTTAACTTGTCAACTAACCCATTTTTTTAGAATTCTATTTTCTCTATCTTTGATTATTTGGCTTGTCAATTGCACTCAACACTCATCTACCTACCTTTTATTTTTTTATTATTTTTTTCATCTGGTAAAATTATTACAAAATGCTACATACCTAACTAGATGTCAGTGGCGTAACTTCAAATCGGAGGCCCCCGCCCCCGGGCAAAATAAAATATGAGGCCCCCCCCCCCCCTCCACCCACCCAAACCAACTACACCAACTAATTTTTACTAGTTTACTAGTGTCTGTAGCTCCTTGCGACTTTTTCTTCCTCTTCTGGGACCCGCTTAAGAATACACGTTTGTTGGAGCTCATCGCACAAGCGCACTCGGCATATCAATTACTAAGTTACTAATCGGCAAATCAATCAGCGCATAGGCAAATCACGGCAAATCAACTAAAAAAATTGCCATTATAGGAGACTTAGGTACGCGCACACACCCGCACACGCCGATCGCAATCAGCTAACTGACTGCATTTGTTTACTTTTTTTTCATGGCGCAAAGATTTTGGGAATACTGGGAAAATCGTCTTTGACAATGTGCTTTTTCAGTTGAAGTCAGCGGTATATATTTGAATCAAAATAGGTTTCTGGCAATGTTGCGTTCCTAGTAACGAGTTAATGCACCGAAACTCACCATAGCCGGCTAACCCCCTCTCGCTAATACCCAAAGCCAAAGAATACTAACCAGAAGAAATCTTTTCCATATAAAAAATGTACCATTTCAATTTTTACAAAATTTGAAAATACCAAATCATGAGAACGGTAGTAACTCAGAAAATTCTCCGAAACTCAGGGGGCCTCCTCGAGGCCCCCCTGAGTCGGAGGCCTCCGGGCTTTGCCCGATCCAGCCGTGTGGTAGTTACGCCCCTGCTAGATGTGAGGAGAATATAAATTTCCTCCTAGTTTTGAAAGTTGTCATGTTTAGTAAAAACATATGTTCTAAGGGGGAAGAACACCAGATAAAGTTTCAGTAAGTCGCCTCCTATCGGCATGACTCATGAGACACATCACTTGTAAGACACATAGTATGTATACCTACACGCAGTACACATTTTTACACGCAGTACACATTTTTCAGTTTGGTCGAAAATTTATTTTCAGGGTGGCCAAAATTGCACAATTAGCACGGTTTTTTCTGGAAACTCACCAAAAGTTATCGAGTTCTCACTGCCACACCGTTTAAGTTAACATTTCAATATTTCAATTTGTTCTAGACAAAAGACGTAAATAAGGGCGACCATTGCCCTTTTTCCCAATTTTTCTTTGCACTTTCGTATACAATGACTCTAAAAAAGGCCAAAAATGAAGAGTTTCAAGGTATGTTCTAGCATTCAAAGGAAATTCTTGGGCCATGTTTGCCCTTATTTACGTATTTTGTCTCCAACATACTGAAATTATAACTTCAACGATGCGGCCTTGAGAACTCGGCAACTTTCGGTCCGAAAAGCCACTTTCTGAAGAACTGATGTGTGCCCTTAAAAACCATTAGTATGCTAAAAGCATCATAAAACCGCTTGATTTGTTAAAATTCCCTGCTGTGTGTTCTCTCAGACTGTAGAAGGCATTTGACATCAAAATATCTTAAACATTAGTTTTAAAAACTTCCTGTCACATCCAAGATTTTTCAGTCTTGGTAGTTAGTTGAAAATATAGCATCTATTTACTACCGATTGTTATCTTTATCTAAAGCCTACTTTTTGGTACACCTATTAACAGGTTTTGACTGTTTCTTGTATTGCATGCAGCTGATCTTCGACAAAAAGTAAATTTTGCAGAATGTACAGGCTGTAGTACATTGTACATGTATTACATTTTTTGAAAAACTTTTTACGGGAGCACCTTTACCTACAATTCCCGATTATGCGTATAGCTCTCTTTTGTTTCTTGAAGAGCACCCCTGCATTTGTGGATCCTCCCCATATATTATTACCTATCAAACATCTGAAGTAATATTACATGTTGGCCTTGGGACAAATTATTGGTCCCACAGATTTCCAAACCATTTCCATTACCAAGTGGTGTACATGTGCAGACCAAACAGCTCACAACTGACCTCTGGTTCACAATGGTGATGAGTGATGACAGATGGTGCAGCTAAGCAATCCAACGTCAGAAGGTGCAAAATGGTACTGTGGCTACGACGGTGCAAAATGGCACTGTCACTTCAATGGTGCAAACTCGCGTACAAACAGGTGCTCGTTTGGCAGTTGCGACTTACCTTCCAGGCTGTCGACGGGCAGCAGGCCGAGAGACGACACATTGCTGACGAGGCTGTTGCGATCACGACGTTCATTGCGGCTCAGCAATGCGGTCTCGCCGGCACCCAGACTGACAAAGAAACGCTCGGTTATGAGAAGTATCGTAAAAATATTACCTACGATTCTTTGGCACTGCAGAGTTGTTTCAACAATTGGCTTTATCTCGATAACCTAACAGCTAAGTTCGTTTGGCCATTAGAGCTACGTCTAGTGTAGGTAGGTATACCTAAGTAGTTATATCACAGATATATGGTTACCAAGGTATTCTGAAATTTGATGCTAGTAATTCGCCGGCAATCTATGGGGTGCGTTGACAACCTGTTTTAACATCATCTACCAGGCCATGGGGCAAGGCCAATTATAATCAAGAGACCCAATGTTCCACAGGTAGTTACAGTTACCTTGGTTACAGGGGATACAACAACAAACAATAGCTCCATCCCTTGGCTGCCGGCGAAACTATTAATGCGGGCGGAGGGCTTACGCCATTAAATTTTTAGGGCTCCAGTCCCAGGCTCTTAGTTCATATGTGTGGCACCCAATTGTATGCTAATCATGTGTCCAATTCGCGTAGCTGCATTAGTATGGGAGTGGAAAATCTGGGTAACCTTATATCTGTGGTTACCTCTTTACAAGCCATATATTTGGGTTTGAAAACTGATGTCACAATGAAAGTTAGATACCTATCACAGAATTTGAAAAACGATCGCAACAATGTAAGTTTTGATCAAGATTTCATGAATTACCAAACGTAAATTTCAGTTCAGGTTAGAACTGAACATGGTTAACTTCGATTCTTTTGAAGATTTTGGTAGATCACAAAAGAAAACAAAGATAACTCGATGCAAAAGCTTTCCCCTTGAATCTCTCGAAATGTTAAAAAGTAGGTTACCTATTGATTCATATAGGTGGATGGATATATCCAGCAACTCACCCAGCACAGAATTGGGTCCTTCCAATTGTAGAAGTGGCCTGAGGCACTGGCGTCTGAACCGGGGTCTCATTAAGTTCCCCGAGGGTGTGGTATATCAACTCAGATGTGTTTGCCATGTGTTCGCCAGCTTTCTATTTCAGCACCTGTTATGAGGGAGGAAATAAGGGCAGTAATAAAATTGTCGAGCATTTGACAAAATCTTGAAATTCTCATTTTGGGGTGGAATGATCGTGGGATGATAGGTAGCCGTAGGTAGTACCTTTTTTAATCTTATTTAGGTAGTACCTAGTTGGAAAGTAGTATTAAGTAGATTTATAAATCCTTTATTGATAATTATTGATAATAGGTACCATAGTACCTACCTATATTACTATAGGTAGGGGACTATGGTACTCTGGAAGGGAGTGGTAAGGGCCTATTTTGTAATTAATTGAGAACTCACTGATAGAAAAGATAGTAGGTATGGTAGAGGTAGTACTACCTTTAAATCAATTCTTACAAGTTGGGGACGGTATCATAGAATAAGAACAGGTCAACAAGCGCTCCCTAGCATCATTGATTAACGATTACTAGTTAATCAATGTTAGCAGTATGCCGATCTAGCTAACATATCCGTCATAGATAGTAGTATTGATGAGTATTGAGACCGTTAGAGAAGAAACATTTGGCAATTTAATTTAGAATAGGTAGGTAATCATTAATAATAATTAATAGGTAGGTACTAGGTTTATCATGAGTTTGCCCTAACTAACCACACTTTATTCAAATAACTGTTTCGCTGCCAGGTAGGTTTACGAAAAAAATTAGACAAGACAAGGGAAATGTTGAATTAACAAATGCAGTTATACCTGTGGTACTCCGTTTCCTTTCGAAATGAGCTTAAAATTATTCTTTGGTCAAATTTCGATCGCAGATTTTTCTGACTTACTTCTTGGCGGGATTCGCGTTCGTTTGCCGTTGCGTTGACAGTTGGCCAGGGGGCGGGTCGTACGCCAGCTGTGAATCTGCGATGAACAAATTCAAATGAGCTTCAAGCCTTCAACATCTCGGAAGGCAAATTGGCACTTTCTTTCGTAAATGCTTTTCAAGCCTGTAAAATCATGGTAAAATAAAGATGGAAATCGAGGCACCACGTAGAACCATGCGAGTAAAACCATGTACAACTACGTCCCGGGATGAACCACAAAACATGGTGCAAAAATAAAAATTATTGCACTTTTGCAACTTGAGGAATAAATGTTTTTATTAGGTAAACATAGTGTAGGTACTACAATAATACAAAATCATCGCAAACTATGACGCCTGTGAAGTTTAAGTACAAAATCTATAAAAAAAACTGGGTACTTGGATAAAATAAAAGCAATGATAATAATATATTATGGAAAAGATTTTTGCTTCACAAAATACATTTATTCACCGATATTATTCATCAATCATCGCTGACAATAAAATCTTGCAAACCACTAGGTTTCACGCTCCACACAGGAAAGTGTGACTCCCGTACATGTCGCCAACGACATTGATAATTGCAGGCCATCGCTTTCATTTGAGCGTATGTCACGTTCCCAAACGATTCATTAAAACTCTTGCCATTCTTGGCTTCCTGGTCACCATCCCTGTCGTTTCCCAAAACAGCTTCACCCGCAACCGAATCGTAAAATCCACCTAATTTTGCTGTAGAACTATAAACATCATTTTCAACAAGGCACTTGCTTGATTTACCACGGTTATCATCGTTGTTGCAGAAATTTGCATCGGATTTAAAGGCACGGATATCAACCTTGTCAACAGCATCTCCTTTGCAGTCAGTCATTCCGTTTTGACAAAGTGGATGTTTACATTGATCTTCCAAAACAATAGAGTAGGCTAGACCACAGTTCACTGCTACACCATTGTCAGCACCAACATCGATAACTTGTCCAACAATTTTCATATCCTGATTTCGAATATTGCTTTCTTCTCCAAGAGAATCTAGACCCAGGTTTTTATTGCAGAGTCCAGTCATTTGATTAACTGAGCACCGAGAAAACCTAGTAGCGGCCAATGAGTAAACACGGACAAATTCCTTGGCCAGTTCTTTCCTGGAGATCTTCAGTCGGCCTGCTGGGGTGCTGGCTGCCTTCTTGGTCACCCCTTGCTTGAGACCTCGAGCGACAACTTCGTGAGGCCTGCGGACAGAGAAGCTCGATTGAAGGACTGACCTGTTGACGGTATTGAAAGCAAGACGGCATGATTCTTTCCTCGGGAAGCTGAGATGCTTAAAGATCAGTGGTTTTGGAGGGCAAAAGAAAGTGACTTTCCTTGCTACATATTATCTACAAAACACAAAATTAAGCAGAACACAAAATAAATTTAATGGCAACAAAGCTGGTCTATTTATTGCATTCTGATGTGTGTAAACCTGTACCTGAGGAGTACCTATGTCGGAATACTAACTAGGTAGGTCATCCACCGAGATTTCATGCAACCTTATTTATCATATTCGGATAGGTAGGTTCACATGGTCATCGTAAGTAGAAATGGCTCTGCCAAAAAGATGTATGCTATTTACGTGCGTACAAGTCATACAATGTCACAGGAGCAAGAGAGAGAACTCGACAGCAATGATTGGGTGCAAATGACTAAACCAATGTTACTAACTGTAATCAATCTGGTTCAATAAAATAAATAAAATAAATAAACAGAGCCAATATTCATCGTAAATAGTCGTGGTTAAAACCACATATAGTTATACTTATATATAACCACGTATATAAAGTCATTTCTATGTTCCTGGCCGATTTTATTTGTTGCTTAGCAAATTGTGATACATTTTTTGTTGCTGTATTAACCTTTTTTTTTACCTCTAAAAATACCTAACTCGAAGAATCTGGTATATGGGATGGCTTAGCTATAAGCTAGAAACACCGGTTTTCTGAAATGACCGAAGTAATTAAATAGAACTGCTTACTAGCCTCGACAAAAAAGGCCACAATATATTTGAGCTCTACCCACGGGTATACTACCTACATATGCGGCACATCGCACCAAACGACCCCAGCCGCGCAGGGCCTCGCACAATCGCCGCGCCCCGCCGGACTGCGCAACGTCGCCTGCGCCATCGCCAACGGCGCGGAGTTGGCGCAGGCTCGCTCGGTCAGCGCGCGGCGCAGGGCGGCAGCGCTCCACGTGACGCCGCCGGCGAGCGCCACCGAGCGGTAGCGCACGGGACTCGGCACGAGCAGCGACAGCAGCGCGCCCTGGACTCCGACCTGCGCGAGAGAGCGGGGCTAGAAACGCAACGCTTGCGAATTGCAAAAGTCTCAATACCTTCGATCACTGCTCCGGTTCGGGATTAGTACGCTGCGCCAGCTCTAACTGCATTTGTGTTGAGAGTGCAGGTTTCCACTTGCGAATAAACACGAACACAAATAAACTAGAGGATTACTTTGCAACTTCAAAAATTCAATTTACTTTTTTTGAAGCTACTAGCACAGTGTGTTACTGCTGCATGCATATATATATATATTGAAGTTCTCATGTAACAAATAAGAATACATAACAACAAAAGCTCTGTCACAGAGTTGACCTGACATTGTAAAAACAGCTGGTACGGCTCGGGTCTGGCCTGTTTGAACGCTGTATGGCGGTGTGGCGGATTCTAAGCTAGCTGCATATCCCAGCTAGCAGTGATCGTAGCTCAAACAACAAGTGTTAATAAAGTAACTCTCATCATGTTTAGAGATTGGATGGGCGACGAAGCTGGCAAATGTGCTCCACCCGTGTTCTAGTATATTTGGTAGTCAAGCTCCAGGGTCGTTAGACGCCTCGTGACCGAATCCCATCCACTCACCGCGTGCCACCGCGCCATCTTGTCGCTGCACGACAAGGAGAGCGTAGGATCTCCGCGGCCCGGCTTTGTCCGCACCGCCCCCGTAACGTGGTAGCCGGCCCCGGGGGCGTGCCGGTCCTGGACGCCGCCCCCGACGCACTTGGCGCCGGTGCGGTGGACGTCCGACGCGGTCGCGCTTGCTGTTGCGTCTGCGGGGCTACACTCGTGCATCGTAGCGACGTCACCAGCGTCTTCCGTTGCTTTCTGGATGCTTTCTTGCGAGATTCTTCCAGCGTCTGATGATTTTTTGCCTGCACTTGAGTTTTCAGCATTAATCTCTTGAATTATAATGTCTTTTTGAGCATTTTCTGTTTGTTTCTGGGAGCATTTTTGCAGGATTCTTACGTCTGACGATTTTTCATTCACAGTTACGTCCGCAGCGTTGGACTCTGGCGTTGAAGTGCCTTCTAGAATGGTCAGGATTGGTTTCTGTGTAAAATCTTGCAGGTTTTTTCCAATGTCTGAAGATTTCGAATTGGCAGTTTGGTCTGCATCGTTGTCGGGCGCTTTCAACGCGGAGTGTGTGGCTGTTAGCGACGTTTGGTGAGCGACATCAGCTAGACGTGATTCACACTGGCCGCTTCTCTCTTGAACGTCTTCCTTCCTCGATTCTCGAGAGAATCGTTTCGCCGCCGTTGTGGAGTCTCCGTCTTCATCGTCTCGACGTCGTTTGCGAGGGCGGTCTGTAACAGATTAGTACTTAGTATTTACTATTTCATATTTACTCTTTAGGTATCAATTTGATTGCAATCTACTTTCGTGTCCCCAATTTAGAGTGAAGCAATGCCATGCAATTCTTGTAAGGTCGTTGTCTGTGTGAATAAACAGAAATTTGCTACCAAAATGGTCAGTCGCATCTGGGTCCTTTGAGTTTCGCCACCGCGGTGGGTTAAATTTGCAAACTGGGCTGAGAATTCGAGACAGCATTTTTCCTGGTACTACCCCACGGTTTCATTGACGAGCCACATACCAATGCAATACCACTCCGGTGTCTAATACGTGGGCACTAATCTTTGAAAACCCTGTCTAAGAGCCCGAGAATCATTGATACCTTATGGAATATAAAACACAGGTCAAAGAAATTAGAATGACTGTTATATTAGGAGCATTATATCTTGGACAAATTCTTACGAGATTGACGCACCATGATTTTTAGCCCCGCTTGCTCAATGGCTGTTAAAGGAATTAACAGTCCGTTTACTTCCCGTCAGTGCGTCTGATTGGCTGTAGAAGTTCGTAACGGATCGTTAATTCTTTAACCAGCTATTGAGCCTCTTTAACAATGTATAACTGCTAATTGCACTTATACTGGCATCGAGCGGCTGAATGTGTTGTGCACGTTTTGTCTTTTTAATGTTTTAATGTGTTTTATTATAAGGCACAACTGGGTATTTACACATTGGCAAGTTTTCCTTTCTGGGCAGCACCATCCCTGAATGGAATAACCTTGGTACGGTTTTAAGTTCCTGGCCTGATAAAATAGAAGTTTTCAAAATAAGGCTACGATCATACAGGGAAAGTGAAAAATGAATTGAGTTAAGAATGTACCTACTATTAAAATATGATAAAATGCTATATTACACTGTTATTTCTATAATTCAACTTAGTGTAAAAATGTACTAGAAATGATAAATATATTGTAACCACAGTGTAGAACTGAAAACAATAAAAAAACATATTATTACATATCACATTACATTACCCAACCCAACCATCCCCTACTTCCAGGATAAATACAACACCACGACCCTGGAAGTGATTAGCCTCTTCATCGGATCACGTGGAACAATCACGGAATTTTTTAAAACATTTTGTACTAAATTTAAATTTCACAAATCATTCATTTCCCATATTTGTTTATTAGCCCTTAAAGGCTCTATCGCTATTTTAAGAAACCACCTTTATAGTCCCGTCTATAATTTGTAATATCTATCTTCAATTTAGTGTCATAGTTAAATTATTTATTTATTGTTAATATTTCCATTCTTATACTGTTATACTGTGTCCAAAGTGGCAAACATGTTATATTATGTCAGTGTTTAAATAAAAAACTACTATATATAAAGATTAAATAACTAAAAAGCTAAGGAAACAAACGTCGAGCGTTCGACTCACCTCTGCCGGCATCCCGATCGGCGACTCGCCTCGCGTGTTCGTCCGAGGGGAAGATGGCGGCGTCGCCGCACGGCGGTTCGCTGACGAACGCGTGGAACGAGACGCCCGGCCGAACGCGGCACCCCGTCGGCCCCGCCTCCAGCACGGCCGAGTCTCCTGCAAGCGGCGGCCGCCGATCGGACTCACCCTTGCATTCCTAACACTCGTGTCGTGTGCGCATGTCCTAGTGTCAGGACTAGTTTTAAGAATATAATATCTACTTCAGATTGAGAGTATACATATTAATATTGTGTTAGACTTGCAATTTAATTCATTGCTTGAGATTGGTAGTTGCCATGGCATTTGTTTAGGAAATAAACTTCAACTAGGAGCACAACAACTGTTGCAACATGGAATAAGCTTCCTACATTAATAATTAATATTATTAAATATTGATATTATGGTGCTTCTTATCAGTAGGTACATTATGTTTGCTTTGACCACTTTGACTACAACTTTTCGTTTTATGGTTGATATTCTTTTCGAAGAAATCATGTTACACTTTAGTTTCCTAACTGGCAGCAGAGAGACTTTTGAATAGTTAAAGTGTACTCTCATTTAGAGACTTTGTCATGGCAACACTAATTTATAAAAATACAATGCAGACGTCACTGATTTATCATGGTTAATAAATAGCTGCCAAGTGCCAAACCAAATCACACTAGGTACATACTAACTTGCCACCAACAAACCGCACATCTCCTTCAACGACCGCGTGGAGTGCTTACCGACCGTGAGCGCCCGCTCCGCCTGGTGAAGCAGGTAGCGCAGGAATCCGCGCCGCGCCAGCACTTCCGCGTGCGAGTCGTGCACGCGGACGCCGCCGCCGCGCAGCTCGTTGCCGCCGAGGCACTTGGAGCCGGTGCCGAGAGCCACGCACTTGACCACGCCCTCCGGGGGCGGAGTCTCGTAGCGGCAGAACACACCCCCTTCGAGCAAAGTCGCTCCCCAAGCAGGATTCGTTCGACTTTGACTTGTGGGTATTTCTCTTGGCAATGTTTCAAAGCATCGTGTTTCAGGGTCCCTTGCGACTGTGTCCGCTCCTAACGTATCCAGAAACTTGTCCACCTTACTAGGGACAATGCTCTCTTCTTGCTTAGCTGGTATTGGAGGTGATTTGATTGGTGTTGCTGGTTCTTTTGAAGGTGTAGTAATGTATATTTTATGCGATTCCATTTCGTTTGTACCTTGGTGCAAGGACAGAGCCGTCTCTTGTGCTTGAGGGACAACGCTCACTTCTTCCGAAGGCGCTCTCGATGGTGGCTGGCTTAGTGTAATATCTGTGGTTAATCTTGAAGAAGTGTATTGGTGCTTCGTTTGTAATTCCATGTCTTTTGTAGTTCCATCCGCTCTTTTCAGATTCAAGAACTTGATCGATCCAGGAACAGGAAGATGATTAGCATCTCCAATCGAATCCGCTTCGATACAAGGTGTTTTAATTAGATGTGTAACTGGTTCTTGTGACAATGTTTCAATATCAGAACACGGCGGCACCACTGCGTTTGAAGACGATGGCAAATTCCCACTGGATGCAAGAGTCAAAGTTTTGCTCGTCAGGCTGATATCATCATTAAATTTATTTGAATCTTGGTCTTGGGCTTTTGAAACCACACTGTGCCTCTCACGCTCGACAACTTTTAGCGTGGGACCGCCGATTGGAAGGTCAGCGCCAAGCGGCACGAACGCAACGACGCCCGCCAGCGGCGCCCATTCGTCAGCGCCGGGTTTGCCCGCGCGAGGCAGCGCTTGGTAGCGCTCGAAGCACGCGGCCGCCACGCGGTTTGCCCACGACTCGGTGCCAAACGCACGGTCGGCGACCTCTTGCATCGTCGCAGTCGACTTTGGAGCACACGGTTTCGACAAGCAGATTATGTGGTGATATTGCTGCGAGATTTGTTTGCCCTTCCCTACAATCACAGATTTCCTTTGAAAAGTTCAAAATTGAAGTCGGAATACTTATAGTAACGGTATGCTTGCAGAGATAACTTGCAAATACACCACATTGCAGTTGCACAGTTGCACAGATATGCTTGCACAAATAAATAAAAAAATTCAAAATTATAAGACGTCTAATATGATCATTAAATTTCTTTCCCCAATAGTAAATAAATGAAAAATATTTATGTTTTCCTAAAATATATTTAAAGATTTTCTAATTATAATCTATGTTATGAACGTGATAATAAACTACGTAAAAATCGTCTGGCACTCACTCTAGATTTCGTGTGGCGTAAAGATTTGCTTTGCCTAAAGATTTCGTTTTGTCTCAATAAAATTTCAAAGTCCAACAACCCAAACACAACTAGGTAACAATCCGAATCGAAGCCCGCAAAGCAAAGCGATCCCTTATACGCACACTAAAACCAGGTCTTAAATTAAACTGCAAGATTTTGTAAACTATGTAATTAACTTAATAATAAATGATGAAAAAATAGTTTATCACTCCTCAATTTTGTGTAGCAACAAGTTTTGCTTTCGTCATCACCTTTCCCACTGATTTCCACTCGACCTAAATAAAATTTCAATCTTCCAACAATCCGTCCACTCAAACACGTTGACAACGGCAACCGCCCACTGCCACGGCAACCGCCCACTGCCGCGGCAACCGCCCACTGCCACAGCAACCGCCCACTGCCACGGCAACCGCCCACTGCCACGGCAACCGCCCACTGCCACGGCAACCGCCCACTGCCACGGCAACCGCCCACTGCCACGGCAACCGCCCACTGCCACGGCAACCGCCCACTGCCGCGGCAACCGCCCACTGCCGCGGCCAACTCCTAGACGACCGACTCGGGATTCCACGCGTATTTGCGCGTGGTGCCGAGCGAGTCGAGCACGCCCACGTGCGCGGCCGAGAGCTCGAAGTCCAGCGCAACGTTCTCAGCAATGCGCGACGGCGTCACGGACTTGGGGATCACGCCTGGAACGGTCGGATCGCAGCCCAACTTTGAAAGGGTCATTCGAATATGGTACAGTTTGTCTAATAGTTTGGATTTCATTATTTAGGATGTCTACTTTAGCAGGATCATTAGAATTTTAAGGTCAGGTTGAAAAACAATTGGTTCTTTTGATTACGTTTGCAACGTCAGTCGAGCTATCACCGTTGAAGAAGTAACTAAATGAGGAAATCAGCAAGACTTTTATTTAGCATTCAAAACCTAGTTTCAAACAGTTTTTTTTCCCAAAACTATGCACAAGTACCTAGTGCTAAAGATCGGACAAGCAGACATGTGTCTAGGGAACCGGAATTTAATCGGAAAATAAGTGAAACTCCAAAACCCAGTTCGAGAAAGTACTTTAGAGGGCTCACCGATCCCATGCTGCAGTGCCCAACGCAGCAGCACCTGTGCAGGCGTCCGTCCAGCTGCTTTGGCCACCGCCTGCACCTGCTTGTCCTCGAGCAAATCGCGCTCCGAAGCGCCCAGCGAGCTGTACGCCTGCAGGTGCACACCCTTGGCGTGGCAGTACGCAAGCAGCGACGACTGCGGGAAGTGCGGGTGGCACTCCACCTGCGCAGGCGCACCCAATTCGTTTAGATTCGATTGCAGGTGATTCGTTTTCGTCACGTTACTTCGCATTTTAGTTCGCTCGCACAATTTTAAAAAGCAATGGCAAAAGGTAGGACTGCAATATAAAAGGCCAATCGATAAACATAGTTGGACAAGATAAGCATAGTTTACTTCTAGCATCTAATGGGTAAACTAACTTCAGAAGTTTGGAAGACATCTTTGCCTGTTGACAAAAAGTTTTCAAAAACATTTGAAAGGGGTTTTAAAGTGGGAATTGACAACCGCATTGGTAACCATGGATAATTTAGGTTGAAAAAATGCATGCACAAAATAATTCCAAAAGGCTTTTTAATACCTGCTTTTATTTCACATGCAAAGTAACCGATTGTGGGCAACGCATACCCCTTTTACGGACCTACTTCCTATCAAATACAAATAGGTGAATATAGCACCAAACTAGTGAATCACTCGTGCTATACCTATCGTACCTACTACCTACATAATTTACTGATTACTGTACAGACGTATTTCTTATAAAATTGTATTCTGTATATACCTAGGAAAGAAGAAATCAAATAAAATTACAGCTTGCCCCCCACCTGGTTGACGGCAGGGTCGACTCCGTGACTGTCGGCCAGCAGCTGCTCCAGATGCCGCTGCGTGTAGTTGGACACCCCTACGCTGCGCACAACGCCCGCGCGGTGCAGCTCGGCGAGCGCAGACCACGACCCGGCGCGAAGCTTGCCGTTCTCGGAACTGCGGCGAACGGAACGTGCACGTGATGAGAAAGGGATCACAACTTATCAGCTAGTGACTCTGTGGATATTTCGTGTGCATTGTTTTATGTGGAGGTTATGGATGCACTGAGTTGGACTTGGACGAAAGTGCGTAATAGGTAGACAGGACGGGGAAAAATTGTATTTGGGTGGGATTTGGAAGTGGTCAATTTCTCCTCAGAAATATCTTATTCATTTAGCTCAGACGTCAGATCATTTACCGCTGAAGTCCGACAACAGAGTTCGAATCTCCGAATGCATGAGGTGGACATTTTAAGGTGGAGGGAACCCAAAATAGCTAGTGCACTAGGCAATTTTTAAGGCTTTCAAATAATGTAAGAACCAATTTTGTGTTAAGATTAGGCTTGCTGAAAATTTAGAAAAAAATTCACCCCATCTCAAAATTAATTTTGGCAGCTATTCTGAATTTTCAGCAAATCGAATCAAAGCACAAAAATGACTCATCATTTATTTGAAAGCCTGTATATCTACCTAGAGTATTAGCTACTTTGTTTTAGGATGTCACTGACAGTTTGTCTGTAAAAAAATATTTAGTAGATATTCACATGCCAAAGGGTTCCCCCCACCTTAAAGGTAATTAATCTGGTGTCGAGTTCGAAACAAAAGTACAGCCACATACGGCTGGGAGTAAAGTGAGGGTGAACAGAAGTCGCCGGTCGCTCACCTGGCAACTCCAACGCCCGACGCTCCTGGCCAATGTATGAGACACAGGTCGAGGTACGGCGTTTTCAGCTTCTCCAACGACGATTTCACTCCGCGGACGGCTTTGTCGTGCCCCTGACTGCTCGGAGCTGTAAGAGTACGAATGCGTTGAGGTTATCGCTGACGCTTCAATGAAGAAATCGACTTAAAATGTCGTGAACTCTTTAAGGTTATCAAACCTTAATCAAGTTATAAGTGAATTTTCAATTATGCCTGTCTTTCAAATAATTAAATTTCAATTGCTTGTGAAAATGTTAATAACCACTTTACCCTCGTGAAAACAAGGAAACAATTGATCTATCCCGACAAGAACAATACATCAAGGTATATATTGCACACAAAAGTGCGCCTTATTGCACACAAATCAATAAACCGTTCTGGAGCTGAAATTTCAGTTTCAAATCCAGGTAATTGTGCCTGAAACTGTTCTAGACTGGCAAGATAAATTTACATTTTTTGGGTTTCCTTACAGAGTTTGGTGGTGAGAAAGATGTCCTCTCGTTTCAGCCCGTACTTCGGGAGCAGCTTCTGCAGCGCGATTCCAATGTCCTCCTCGTTCTGGTAGACGGCCGCAGTGTCTGCAACCAACATATCAATCCTATGAGGTCACTGGGTTAAGGAACATTCTGTCAGGCCAGCTTAGGGATCACTTAACTTCAACGTTATGCCGTTATTGGCTCCGATGGATAAAATCTCTATTGTTGTCCATAATACTATTTGTTGAACTTTGAAACCGAGAACGGGGAAATCAGAGTTACTTAATCGCGGTGCTAGGTTTCCTGCAAAACATATCAAATTGAAGGCTGCATCTGCAGCAGGAGTAGCTACTTCATACAACAATATACATAGAATATACCTATATATATATATATTGACAGCCTGGATTACAGTGCAACATTAGACCATCCTTTGAAAGGACATTTACTTTGCCAGTGGATCATAGTGGAAGCACCAAGCTCGGTTTCTCATCTTCTTTGGCAGTTGTTACCTTGCCATCTTAAACATATTTTGGACCCTCCATAACCTCCCACCACCCTCTCCCACAAACGTCAACACATTTATTTTCTATGTAATGTGTATATTAAAATTTTGCCCCTGCTCTGCCCCCCCCCCCCCCCCCCCCAAAGAGTATTTTTAATGGGGCTGCAGCTGTCATTATCTAACTTATGATATTTTAAAAACTACAAAATGCCTTTTAAGTTGCAATTATTTGAGTACAAAGTTTATTTAAGTTATACAAGTAGGTTTTACACTTATGAGACAGAACAATGTTTCTTGAGCAACTTTCTCAGCCAAGTTGTTGTAATTTACCGATGGCTCTGTATCCAGCGGCAAGACCTGCTTCGATGACTCGGTGGATGAGGTCACGCCCAGTGATGCGGAATGTTCCTACTGGAAAAAGACTCTGTGATTGGTTGGAAAAAGACTGCTAACCCTGGCTTAAATCTATTGTAGCAATAATTGAGCATCATGGAAGTAAATAAAACAACAAATTGAAATTCCCCTTTGTGGATCAGGGCACTGGGAAATATTATTGAGAAAGAACTTTGAGTATATAGACAGAAAAAATAAAACAGAGGTACTCACATCCAATGAGTGGCATGCTATGGCCAGAGTTCAATTTGACAGTCATTTTGCTCGAAGCCATAATGGTGATGTGATAAATCTATTCCTTAAACCTCCACTCTTGACGACACATGGGACACTGATGATTCCTATCTTCAGCGTTGAGCCATTTCATAATACAGTGCATATGAAAACAATGTGTGCATTGACCCCAGACTAGTGGGCAATCGTCCCCGGGCAGTTTGCAGTCTGGACAGCAACCATCAAACGGGAAACGGCAGATGCCGCAATTGTGGTCGTTAGCAATCCAATGCCACGTGGCCACCCCGGTCCAGGTGTTGATAGTGATCTTCATGCGCACCTGTTAACAAGGGAGACATCGTTCAGTTCCAAATAAGAATTTACCAGATATTCTGGTACTGGTCGCAAAAAATTTTACTGAAACAAATTTAGGAAATGAGAAAATAAAACGTGTTGTAAGTAACTAGTCTACATTATTTTGTTCCCTCCTTCCCTCTAAACTCAAGGGAAATAGAACCTAACCTGCAATTAGAGTGAATTGAATTTGCAAATCCGACTCTCTAGCGCGAAGATGAAGGAAAATTATCGAATTAATTGCATATCACACAAACAAATTATTTAGGTACCTGGCTACGAATATTGATTGCGCTAATACTTCATTGACAAATTTAATTGGGTCCGTAAAGTTCTTATCGCTTTTAACCGCAATTTATGACGTTTTGAAAATGGCCGCAGCAATAGAGCCGGCAAATTTTTGAATTCTTACTTTATGTGGATGTGATTTATTATCCATTTTTTTCGATATTATTTTTTAGCATCAAGCCTTGTAAGTGCGTTTACAACATTTCAAGAGAAATACAGCACCAAAGCTTAATATTTTTCTGAGATCTAAGGTCTAAGAATAGAGAGGTCATAAACTCATATAGCTTAGAGGAAGGATGGAGGACTATGCTCAAATTATCTTAATTTTATTTGATGAGAAGTTTGTCCAGGTGCTAGGGGCTGAAAAAGCGCTATAGTTGGTTTTCTAATCGCTTAGACCGAAAAACGCGGACTTCGGGAATTTCTGCACGGATGGCCGTAGACTCAAGAGTTTTTTTTTTACTGTTCAAATGTCATTACTAGATCTTCCTAATCGATAAAGAAAGTTAATTTTAAGTGGTAAATGGTCCTTTAAATGGTCCCTTAAAAAATCAAATTATTATCTTGCCCCGCAAGCGGTGGTAATTAGAGGTAGAGTTACACGGGAAGTACATTGAACAAATCTTTTCCTTCTCAAATGAAAACTGATGGAGCTTTCACGATTTTAAGTTGGAGATGATTGAATTTTGACGAGCTTTTTTTTATTGCCCGACGAGGAATGTTTTTATGGCTGGAAATTCATGGGGAGTCGGCAACTACATCAAGCACCAAACTCTTTTGGTCGAATTCGTAGTCCCATAAGATACCATGTTATTTGACTTCGCCTTGGTCTTGGTCGTTCGAAGGCGGCATTTCAACGTAATGATTGATTCCCTTCGATGTGTTGATATCTATGCCTTTCCTAATCAAAGCTCAGGTCCCCCAAGTAGCTATTGCCCAAGCTTCCACTTCCCCTCAAAATGTCACTCGTTAACTATTTCTGACTAGCTCGTCCCAAATCTGAAAATTTGGACGAAAAGCATTTCAAATAGTGCGCACATATTTTCGCATTGCTCTCGCTGCGTGGTTCGTGTACATTCGGGAATCCGGCTAGAGATCAACTGCCGCCATCTTGGGAAGCCGTCAAGCGTTCGTAGGAGGAATCGCAGAACATCACAAATTCTTCGAATAAAACTACAAATTATCATTATTTAAACTATTTACGCAAGAAATTAAGGTGTCTGTGATTGTGGCTACGTGTTGTAGGTCAAGGTAAGGTCAGTCAAGGGTTGATAAGTTGACTTTGAAGAAAGTGCAACCCTACCGGAATAATCAATCGTGTGCTAAATCAATAGGCCATGTATTTTGTATCCTATATTGTTTCCAGATACGTGAAGACTTGAGTTTATTTAATTTTGTGTTGTGTTAATGCAAAAAGTTACCTAAAAAAGTTACCGCGTATTTTTACCACCGTTCGCTCTAGTAAACCAGTATGACCCAAGTAATGGGTTTCGTAGGCATAACCTATGAAGATAGGAAAAAGTATCGTGTTTGTGCATTTTCAATGTGGAGTTTTGATAACTTCAAAATGCCAGTCCACTATGGAGCATTTGCTTCTAGATCAAGGTAAGAACGCGTCCATCTGCGTCCATCTGGGTATGATCAAAAGAAGAGATCACTTAAACACCATTTATAATTAAACATCTCTGAAAATCGATCTACAAATTGCGATCAATGGACAGAGCATGTTCCGAGAATTGTGTAAAAAAGTTCTGCTAAAACGTGCCATCTTTACACACCTGTATCTTAATTTCGTGGTTTGATTCATAGTGATACGACTTGTTAGAGAGTAACATCATAGAGTAAGGAACCGTAGGTTTCATTACTCTATGGGAACATTGTACCACCTACCTAGCTAGTACCTACCTACCTAAAGCCTAGGTACAACTATCTATCCAACCTTTCAATATTGCACTTGCCCTACCTTTGCCTTCTAGCATGTATACCTATAGCCATGCCGTGCCAAACCTCTCTGTGGTTTTTTTTACTGCTTAGTCACAAGTATTGTTATGAGAACAATCTTATCTGCAGCCATTAAAATTAAAGCCTGCTACATATCTACCGACACGGATGAACTTTATTGTATACCATACCAACAACAAACTTTTTATGCTTGCATCACTACATTTGTCCCGTTGTGGTTTCAGTGCTGTCTCGGTTGCGCTATGGACTCGGATAGCTCAGACAGCGATGAGCCTACACATAATCTGACGCCAAAATCCCCCGACGACGACGGCGGCTCTCCCGGAGAGCTGAACAGTCCACCCGATAGCGAAGACTCGAACAGCGTCGATGGCAGTCCGATTGCATCGCCTGCCGCATCACCTGTCGCATCACCGACCAGGGACCGGAATCCGAGCCCGGACGCCAGTCCCGTCCACAGCTCCATCCACAGTCCGATCGGCGACAGTCTCGACAGAAGCCCTCTGGCATCTCCTGCGTCCGATCACAAAAGCAAATCGTCGAAACACTCGGACAACGACGGAGAACTGTCGGACTCCAGCTCGAGTTCCCACAGTTCGTCGTCGTCCTCTAGATCTGGAAGACGGGTTTCTGCGGAGGCTAGCGGAGACGTTAATCAAGACGTAGTGACGCTTCAGAGCCCGACCACTCCCGAGAAGGCTCCGTTCAAGCCGGAGATAGTCAGTCACGGGGAAGATCTGTCGGACGTATCAGATCTCGACAGCAATGACGATGGAAGCATAGAGCTGTCGGACGAAGAAATCGAACCGCCGAAAAAAGAGAAACCGATCGAAAAACCTGTCCCACCTCCTCCGCCTCCTCCGAAAAAAGACACGACGATCGTGCTGCCTTCGGTCGACGAAGTGGAGCAGCTTGACTTTGAGGCCGAAGAGCCGTTGCAAGAGAAAGAGGACAAGGAGGAAGGAGAGTGTGAAGGGAAAGAGGACAAGAGCGACAACGAGGGGGAAATTGACGGTGACGACGAGGGGGAACTGAAGGGGGACGATCTCGAGGAGGGTGAGGTGACCGACGATGAGGATAACCGGCCGGAAGAGACGGAACCTCGTCCGGTTTGCCGGTTTTACAACCGGGGCCAGTGCACATGGGGCGCCAGCTGCAGGTGAGTTGCCAACACTCGAACCTACTGAAGGTCTCGATTTATGATGCTTAGAGGGTGTGTACTCATACGGTTTTACTTGCATTTCCATTGGTATATCATTGGTTTGACATTGCTGTGTTGGTCAGATCAACCGACTGATGCTTTAGTGCTGTTGTGCACCATCCCCACAGATAGAAGGTTACCCAGATGTTCCACTCCCATATTAAAGCAGCTATGCGAAAGCCCTCCGCCCGCAATAATAGTTACGCCAGCAGCCGATGGATGAAGCCACTGTTTGTTGTTATATCACCTGAAACCAAGCTAACTGTAACCACCTGTGGAACAATGGGTCCCTTGATTATAATTGACCTTGTGCACGGCCTGGTAGATAACGTAAAAACAGGTTGCCAATGCACCCCAGCGATTGCCGGCAAACTACCATCAAAATTTTTCCGTAGCCATAGCTAGGTGTGGTAGAATGTCTGGGTAACCTTGTCTATGCCATCACATTCACTGGTCTATCACATTGTTGTAAGAAAAGAATCACAAATGTGTCACCGCAGACCTAATATTCCATCCAATTGACACCCTATAAATCTCAAAAACCCCACAGGAAATGCTAAGCAAGCTTCATTCAATCATCATCATCTACCATCAATGACTGATCTTAAACACCGAAAACCATCGCCGTCTTCAGGTTTCTGCACCCGGGCGTCACCGACAAGGGCAACTACACGATGTTCGACATGGTCCGCCCGCTGGTGCCGGCCAACGGGCCGTCCATGTACCCGGCCATCGACTACCGCGCGGCCTACGACAAGCCGATGGGCGCGCCCGGCTACATGGGCGGACGCAAGGACGAGCCGGCCGTCGTCGAGTCCGCGTGGGAACGCGGCCTGCGGCAGGCCAAGGAGGTGAGGGGCGGACGAGTCGCGGGCGTTGCACTTGGAAAGGCCCGTGCTCAACTGAAGTAATAATGGGAATAAGTAGAATAACAATTAGAGTTAGCTCAAGTACAAGCTGTTGAAAAATGTGAAAAATGTTCACTGACAGCTGTCCGTGAAAGCATAACCTCAAAACGTTGGTGTGACAACAACGTTTTGTTTCTTGCACCGTGTTTTTTTTTTTTTTTAATACTGCTCTGTGATTGGTTGAAATAAGAATAGTAGCAAGAATGTGGAATATTCCAACTCACTGACTCACTATTTTAGTAAGGTACTCTCTTTACTGAACGGTTTGCCTCAACTGTGTGCACTTCAATATGTTTCCCTATGTTTTTACTTTTTTAATCGTTAATCTTATTGCTATTCTGACTTCAATTGTAGGCAGGCATTTAGAAATCTAGGAACCTACTGACAATAACAGTAGGTGTTACAGCCTATTGTGTTACAGTTTGGAATTTGGCTTGCTTATCTGTAAATGCATTTGTGATTAATTTTGTTGACATTGGGCCACTTCATCGAAATCACCTGCTCTGCAGGCGTTGCATTTAATCGATGCAAATGTGTTTGTATTTGGCTCAACGTCCCATCTGTTTTAGCATAGGATGTCAAAATATTCTAATCAATTCAATTAAGTGCGACTTAGCAGATGAATTCTGTGCCACGAGAACGACCGACGGTTGAAATGGCACGCCCTTCGCGAGTCTCCTGACCCATCCACCGTTTGCCTTCAGATGATGCGCAAGTCCACGAAGCGGAAGGAGACCGACATGGACTTCGAGGAGAAGAAGATGAACCTGAGCATCGGCCAGGAGGAACTCGACAAGGAGAACGACTACTACACTCGGCCGGCCAGTCCCATCATCAGCGACGAGGCGGACCGATGGGGGTGAGCACAACCGACACTCGGCGTTTTAACAAACCTATTTTAAACTGTGTTTGGAATTCTTATTGATTTACCTGACTTTCCTCATGATTTCACTTACTTGGGGAAATGAGTGTGATTTAATTTAGCATTCAAACCCCAGTTTGAAATAGTTTTTTCAATTAGGTAGTAGGAAAGATAAGCAGACAAGAGTCTGAAATTCTTAAATAATAGAAGGGGAGAGGCAAAGCTCCCCGGAGATCCCCCTTGTCCCACCCGGCAAAGCAGGGAGAATATGTGATCGAATAGCTCAGTTGGTAGAGCACCTGTCCGGCAAGCAGGAGGTCCCGGGTCCGTAACCTGGTTCGGGTGCACATTTTTCCAGCTTTGCCTCACTTCCAAATAACAAATATATAATAATTAAGAACACTTGGGGGCAGCCATTGCTGTTGTTATTATGGATTACTTCCTCTCAAATACGAATATTCTCTTTTTATTCACATTAACAGCCGTTCTACCTATGGTTTTTTGTCCTGTTGGCTTTCGTCTTCAACGGTTTTAAGTTGTTTGGACATGTTTTTCGGTCCTGCGGTCCTGCCAATGCCCTCAATCCTCTTAGTTCAATGATATAATGTGTAAAGACTGATACAGCAGCATCAGAGAACTGAGGGCAGAATATTTTGTCCTAACAGCAGGTAATCTTGTCTAACCCCTATTCATTTGACACGTACTACACAAATGATTGAACTTGTTACAGTTCCGCAATATGAGTCGTCAAACTCGTGCGTTCTAATGTCGAACCCATTAAATTTCTAAGCCGCGTGTCTGCTTGTCCTATCTTTTGCACTAGTTTTCAAAAAACCTATTGCAAACTGGGTTTTGAATGCTGAATAAAGTCTCACTAATTTTCCAATGTTTTATAACTAAGGTATTCTTATTCTAGTTTATCCTTCAAGGGTGATAGTTGTCGTTCATGTTTCCTATACCGATACCATAATTATATTAACGATATGGTAATCGTTAATGTTGATATTCCGTTCTAACGCTAGTCTGGAGGGTCGGTGCTCAGAGATCGTCCGAGAGGTAAAACCGGGCCGTATAATAACATTGTGAACAAGTGAACCAATCGTATTTTAACCTGGGCGTCCCGAATACCACGCTAACACCACGCTAACCTTGAACCCGATGGGCGCGCAGGCCGCGCATGAAGTCGCTGGAGCCTGAGGGCAAGTACCGCGAGGCGACGGCGGGTCCGCGCTACGACGACTACGCCGAGCCGGCGCCCGCCGCGTACTACCCCGTCTCGCGCGGACGGCAGCCCTGGCCCGGCGCCGGCGAGTACAGTCGCCGCGTGCACTACGACCCCGGAGGTGAGTCGGCCGTCTGGGGCTTTCGCTTTTCCTTCGTCACGTTCGAATGGTTGACCTTTCTTACGGCCGATTCTCCGACATTGAGCTGGGCATTGAGCTGAGTTGAATTTTGCTCACTTTCCAACATTTTGAAAGGTCAGAAGTGGGAAATTTGGGGGCTATTTATAGAAAATGAAAAGGTATGTTTGAACCTGGTTCAAACCCAGTTTAGCAGAAAGATCGACGTTGGGAAATCGGCCGTAGCCAATAGGCTACATACATCAAATCCTGTATTCCTGGCTTACCTTCACCGCTTAACTATTTTTCTCACTCAGCCAATCTGTTTTTCTCACTCAGCCAATCTTAGCTGTACAATTCTTTCTCCCAATACCTACTTAATATGAGTCATACCCACCTAACTGCAGTCAGACCCATCCGGAGAAGGAGAAAATTCCATTGTAGCTCCAAAGCTGGAGTTAGGGGTTGCTGGATGGGGCTGGGAGTCTCGGAGTAGAAGAAACTAGGGGTAGGAGCTGACCGTTCCCTTTTCGTGCGCCTTCTCGGCACAAATGCCTTGGCGTAAAGCTCATGAAGCTTTATTTTAACTTTCTGTTGGTATTTCGTGGTTATAAATCACACAATTTGTTGCTAAATGTGTGAGGATTCCGTTGACCCTGGTTTCGTTGCAATCGGACAAACGGTGTGGCCAGAAGTTAGTATCCAGTAGGAGGTAAATTCTGCGCGGGAAGCGGCCCGAGGATACGGGCCCGAGGATACGCTCAATATTTCGACGAAACAGGGTTGTTTTACAATGCTTGAAAATACTAGATGAGTGAATATTTTTTGAGATTGGCAAGCACACAATCTGTTGCCAAAAGTGTGAGGATTCCGTAGTTATGGGTTTCGTTACAATCCGACAAAAGGTGTGGCCACAAGTTGGTATCCAGTAGGAGGTAAAATTTGAGCAGGAAGTGGCCCGAGTAAGCACTCACTCCAATAGTCTTAACAATGAATTTGTTTCAAAGCCATTTACACATTCAAATGTCCCACATTTTCACAAATGGCCAAAACTTAGCTCGCTTTGCCCGCGCAGAGCGGCCGATCCGCACGATGGAGGGCGAGTTCGGCGGGGGCCGCGGCAAGTACCGCGGCGGCGGCGGCCCTCCGCACCGCGTGCCCGACTTCTACGACGGCTTCGACGAGGACCGCGCGGGCCCGCCGCCCGCCGCCAAGCGTCCGCGCAAACATCCCACGCGCGAGGTCATGGTGCAGCGCGTCGTCGACAAGCCCTGGCGCGAGGAACGGTGTGTGTGACGGTCGTTGGTGACGATCGTTTTGTGGGGTTTCGTCACCCTTTTTGTGGATTAACATAGAAATTTAGGTTTAAGTGCCACGCCAGCGAGCTCTGCCAAGCTGGCTGTACCAACTACCAAGCCAGTACCAAGTCAGTTCCAAGCCGGTACTGTAATTCGGTTTCCAATTGATCTTAAAAGTGAATATGTAAGAATGAAAATCAGCAAAATAGAGCACTGTTCAGCAAGTACTAAAATTTAATTTACTTTTTTAGAAGCCACTAGTGTTTATTGGAGCTTTCAAATACAATTTGTAGCTAGAGTTGATCTGACTGCGTGATGACAGCCCAAGGCTTCGGTTCGGCCTACTTGAACACTGCAGCGGCATCCCTTTGATTTCAACCTCTGCTAAACTGGTTAAATATCCCAGCAAGCAGCGATCGAATCTTGACGTATACCCTCCCCCACCTGATTTCAGCTACGTGGAGGAGGTGCCTCCTGGCAAGCAGCGATCGAATGTTGACGTCTGCCCTCCCCCACCTGATTTCAGCTACGTGGAGGAGGTGCCTCCCAACAAGCACCGCGGCGGTCGAGGCGACGAATGGGCCGACCCGTGGATGCGCTCCAAGTCCCCGACTTCGGCGCGCAAGAACGCGGCGCGGCCCGCGCGACGCCAGTCCTACTCGTCCGGCTCCTCGTACAGCTCCTCAAGGTCGGTGTTTCATTGCCTGGGAGTTGACGGAATTCATGGCGATGGTCTTATGGTTTCGTTGTTGGCGACAAGAATTGGGAGGCAAACTCTCTCAAAGTTTAGACACTCTGTACGACCGTCTCAGCATCTCCAAGGCTGCAGGACCTCGATTCGATTGCTTTTTCATCTCCTGGCAGCATATTTTCCGGCACTGTCTTTGCTTCATCTGTGCCTTATGCTGTTACCTATCCCAAATTCGTACATTGCATCTGTGCTGCAGTAGTAAGACTGAAATCATTTCCTTTTCAATGACGTCACAGATATAATGTGTAACGGTATTCGTGAGTGTGGAAAGGAGACTTAATGGCAAACACACAAATAGTTCAAGAAACCAAGAAAGTTTAATACAAAAGGCTCGGAAACAATCACAAGTGTATAGAGGCAAGCTCCGTAACAAGAGGTGGTTGCAGGACGGCTGCCTGTTGGTACCAAAAGGGTCCACCAGGTAACCTTAGACTACCTACAGGGACAGAACTACGCTAGTCAAGTAGAAACCTAACAAGTCAATCGTTACAAAGGCTTCCTAGATTTTCCATCCCCATTCTAAAGCAGCTATGCGAAAGCCCTCCGTCTGCAATAATAATTTTTCCGGCAGTCAAGGGATGGAGCCGATGTTTGTTGTTACATCACCTGTAACCAAGGTAACTGTAACCACCTGAGGAACATTGGGTCCCTTGATTATAGTTGACCTTCTGACATGGCCTGGTAGATGATCTTAAGACATGTAGCCAATGCACCACAGAAATTGCCGGCGAAATTACTAGCATCACATTTTTGCCGTAGCCGTAGCTAGTTGCCTAGTTGTATGTTATAATATCTGGGTAACCTTATATCTGTGCTGATACTATAACTACCTGCGGCTCTATTCTATGGCTGCCGGAGCAAACATTTTAGCTCGTAGGTGAGGGCAATGCAGATATTGCGTGGTGAGGACTTTCACAAAGCTATGTATAACCACGCTAACATTGCAGTGGACAATTTGATCTCGAGTGACGTGCTCGTTTGCAGCTCAACGCGCAGCGGCTCGTCGGCGTCGTCCTACTCGTCGTACAGCCACCCATCGCGCTCGCGGTCCCCGCGCTCCAAGTCGCGGTCCGGCAGCGGGTCGCGTTCGCCCGCCATCCCGCGCGCCGCCCGCCGCAAGCCCAACGCCGGCGCCGCGGCGGCGGCGGGCCCCTCGGCGGGCGGCCGCGCCGGCAAGAACGCGCCGGCGGCGTACGCGCATCCGCAGCAGCGCGGCAAAGGCGGCAGGCCGGGAGGGCCCGAACAGGGTCGGCTGGCCGGCAAGCAGGGTGAGTGGACTTGTCTTTTCATTACGTTTGGTTTCAAAAATGCTTTCGACCTATATCATATTTCTAAGACCCATGTCTGCGTGTCCTATCTGAGCACTAGTTTTCAAATATCTATTTCCTTATCTATTCCTTCATACTTTATACTACAAGTTATAACAAAATGTCTTACCTATATTGTACATGGATGGATGGAAAAAATAAACAAACATAACAAAAAAAAAACAAAAAATAGGGGTTTGAGTGCCTGATAATAATAAAGTCTATCTACTTAAAAATGTGTTATTTGAGTGGTCGGAGCTGGAAGTTCCATCAAGGATGCTACTAAAATATTTGGCATCTGCTATTTAGCTTCCAAGACTAACCAAGCTTTCTGATGACGTCAATGGATTGAGTTTTACATTGAGGACAGATACGAAGCAAACATTTTGTGAAGAATGTTACTGGATATTTTACTTTCTTGTCTTATGTCCACAGACTTTATTTAACCTTTTGAAACAAAGTGATGTCATGTTACTTTGATCACTGCTTTGGCACGGGATAGGCAACTTTAATGCTGAGGCCAGCAATCTACTTGTGTGTCAAGTTTCCATATTACCTATCTTAAAACTGAATAGACATGAATTCAAACAACTACAGAGGGAATTATTTAGTGGCATCTAAAATTGAATATACCTGTATAGTAGAAGCCACTGGTATAAATTTTACCTTTCTAACAAGGAGTGGACAATATGGTTATTATTTATTACAATATCGTTAGGTCTTTCGACAATACCTTACGACCTAATCTTCGTCGCAGAGTAGATCTGACTGCTGGAAAGTCTTGGGTAAGTTGCACTTGAACGCTGTACGAATGGTGCATATCCTGACTAGCAACGATGGAAGATATTATAGAGAAGCACCTAATCAAGTAGGGATGTCAAACGATTAATTTTTTTATATCGATTATCGAATCGAAGTGAAAACTGATACCTAATCGATTAATAATCGATTGATCGATTTTTTTTATTTTTTACAAAAAAAATCGTGGAATTGAGGCTGGATATGATGTATTCTGTAAATCGGAGGTATTTTCACTTTCTAGGTTCACATTTGCACTGTAATAAATATCTAAAACGGCGCTTTTTCAATTTTTTTAAAAGACGCACTCTCTCAAATTTGAGGTTAGAGTAACGAGAATGGTTTCCTCCATTGCTATAAAGCTTCAGATAAGCCAGCGCTACACACCTGTGAGGGATTTTGTGTAGGTACCAAAAATTTTAAAAAGTGCACCTTCAGCAAATATTCGCATTTCTAACGTTTTTGTTGGAATTTCAATGTTGATTATTTTAGTGACATCGATTTATCGTTTTTTTCTCATAATCGATGAACCGAATCGATTGACGCCCCTGTAATCGAGCGTGTTTGGGTGCAGGCAAGGCGGCGGCCATGTCGCTGATCACCGAGCGCAAGGCGGCCAGCGAGCGCCTGCTGTGCATGAACCCGCCCGCGCCGAGTCCGCGCAAGGCGACGCAACGAGAGTCGGCCGCGCGGCCGCCGTCCCCCGGCATGATGCGCAAGTCGGCGCAGAATCCCCCGCCGCCCGCCGCCATCGCGCAGCCCTCCAGGCCTCCGGGGTGAGTCGGCTGGCTTTGGTTACGTTCGATGTATTTGTGTTTTTATTTTTTATTAAACTTAAGAATTTTGTTATGATATTGGGAATAAATTCGGAAAGCCCAGAAGTTGTTCTGGAATGAAAAAAAATTATATTTCAAGCTGGGTTTTGAATGCTTAATAAAGTCTCATAGATTTCCTGACATTTCTTAACGTTTACTAGTTTTACATTGTCAAAGGTAAAATACCCATTTGCTGTAGGAAATGAGAAACAACAGAAGAAACTGCCAACTAGAGTGAAAGCTGTTAGGTGGTGGGAGGAAAATATTGCCACTGTCACTTGATTTGATCAATTTGAATCGAGTGGTAACAAAATCACTCGGTACTTACACAATCGGAAAACACAAGGATTTCTCACTTCACTGTCTCGACATTAGGGTTTTTCATTTAATGACATATCATTATTCATTATTAATAATATACCTATATATATTTTTTTAAATTGACATCAAGGACACATTTTAAATTTATCAGCCCGGTTCAGACTACAGACAACTTACGTTCGTCGTAGTGCTCATCATGTGACACACGCAAGATGCTGACTCGTCGTGTTTGTTGTGCAGACCGTCGCGTGCGGCAGCGGTGGCGGCAGCGAGCGCCAAGGCGCCGGGCAAGCCGCCGGGCCGCGCACGCCCCTCCCGCTCCTCCTCCGGGTCCGACTCGAGTGGGTCGAGCAGCGACTCGTCCGAATCCAGCTACTCGAGCTCGTCGAGCAGTCCCGAGCCTCAGCCCAAAGGTACTCGAGAATACAGGGGAGTGAGACCTGTGTTATTGTTAACAGGGCAACAAATGGAAATACGTACAGGGAGGCAGTGAGCTCACGTAATGAGATAATGAGATATTGCTTGCAATATATTGAGCCAGTTTCTAATGTAGTGCATTTTAGTTAGGTAATTATTTTTGCATTGAAACTTGAAAGTATAGTGATGTAAAATTTGATGCTGTAAAAACTTTTCAGCTTTTTAAAACTGTATTTTATTAAAAACAAAAGTCAAAACTCATAATCTGCAATTGGACTGCATGCTTCAAGTAAATTTTGCAGCTGTCAATCAATTATCAATTATCATATCATTGTCATAACAGTTGATTATTGAGAGAAATTGCCCAGAGCAAGAGTTTTGGAAGATTCCAGACAGAAAATCCTTCAGGAGCATCGAATTTCACTGAAACTTGAAAAACTTTTCAATCTAACGTCAACGCTATTGCATTCAATCGGATCCACGAGCATATCACTGGCAGATTGAGTTGGCAGTCAAGTTTCTTTTCCCACCGTATTAACTTTACGCCGTCTGTTTGCAGCGGTGCGGCCACAGAAACGCATCATGATCGACGAACGGGAACGTTTGGCGTTGGCGCAGAAGGTGAAGGCGATGGACGCGTTAAAGGTAAGCAGTCGTTTGGCTTCGTTTGCGATGTGCTCGTAGCTTATAGTCGCCCATTCGGCTGGTCCAAACTTGGCTCAGGCCTTGTGGTCGATTGTTCCGTTCTTCGTTCTTAATTCCGTTATTGCCTTTCTCCAAACATCTTCTTGTCATTCTTCTTTGTGTCAAAATCTTCAAAGTCGCTAAAGATAACAACCATTTCATGTCCCATCACGTCGCTCTAAGTGTCCGATGTGTTCCGACCTCTCACATCCCCGCGCGACGTGATCGTAACGCTGTGGTGTCGTTTCTGTGTCCGCGTAGCTCTCGGGGCAGAAGCCGCAGATCAAGCTGACGCTGAAAACGCCCGGCGCAAACCCGCCGGCGCCCACGAAACGGCTCGGCGCCACCGGGCTCCCGGAGCTGCCGGAACTTAACCTCGTGCGCCGCGGTAAGTCGCGGAAATTCACACCACCGGCTTTGTCCTTTAACTCTAGGACTCGCAATCAGCCATAGACATTGTATCACAGTAGGACTGTTTGTTTTGCAATTATTTTTTAGTTGGTGTATTAAAAAAATTACACAATTCCCTCAAGTTTTAACCAAGGGAGTTTTTGACTAGCAATATCAACTTTCTACACAGATTTATGACTTGTCCAGAGCGATAAAATTTCAACGAAATGTAATTTGATCAGATTCGACTTGTATTGTTTGTAAGCTTGCACGGTTTTCATGCGGGAAACAATTTCTCAAATGCTGGCACTGAGCCCAACCCGACAAAGCAATTTCTTCTCATCGCGACCGACATTTCTTCCGCAGACCGTCTTGCACCGCCCGTCCTCGGCAAGAAGCGACTCAACGACGGCCCCCTCGAGGTCGACTCCCTCCTGGCATCCAAGGTGAGCCGCAGCAAGTCCATTCGTTGCCCTTCCACCAACAGACACCGTTCCCATTTGATCTCGAGCACGGCACAACTATTATCTGTTTTGGGTGGCTTTTTGCCAGAACTAGTTGTGTATTACCTGGAGTGATAACTTACTCTTTTGTCAGCATTGCGTTACTTCTAGTGCATGCTACAGGCAATTCATGTGTAGTGAGCATCACCATTTAGAAGATGAAGAGCTAAAGGCAATAGAAGTGACTGCAAGCACTAAATATGTTACGTCAGGAAATCAGTGAGACATATTTAGCATTCAAAACCAAGTTTGAACATTTTTTTCCCAAAACTAGTACCAATGACAGATCAAGCAGGCATAAGTCTTAAAAATTTCAGTGACAAGTATTTTCTTAACTAAAACACACTGCCCAACCAGTAATATGAAGCTATTATTCGACTGCTTAATTGTGTGTTTTCTGTGAAATTAAACCTCGATAATAAACTCAGATGGGCAAACTGCAAAGTGCCCAGCCACCCCAGCAATCATCTTCCTATCCAATACAAGCACCCTCGTGAAGCCATGTGCTCGTTCCGCCAACATCGCCGTGACGCCACCAATGTCGCCCACAGGTTGCCGCGCTGACCGGCACGAAACCGAGCAACAAGAAGGCCACTTCGCGCCGCGAGGAGCTCCTCAAGCAGCTCAAGGCGGTGGAAGACGCGATCGCCCGCAAACGCTCCAAGAACTGAGTCGGTCGGACCGCTCGGGGCTTTACGGCACGATCGGCACCCAATCGGACAGGCCACGCTCGCCGCCCTCGCGAGAATGGTCGCGGGAATGGCCGCACGGCACCGCGAATCGAAGGAGGGTAGTGATATCATTCTGGTGTTTGCGTGACCTTATCGAATGCCATCGATTCGGTAGCGTTTCGGAGGTGCCACTCTACATTTGCTTCTTTCGACTGACTACTGCTATGCACGTGCCAAAGATACGTATTGAAATTCAAGGTGTGGTTTACGTTTTAAATATATTGCCAGTGTCTAGCAGCTGCCGATATTCTTTTTAGAAATTAAAAGATGCATATCTAGGTGCAAACTGGAGAGTAGTTTTGCAATAATGCCACGGCTGTGCTGTTGACGTTGTCATAGCATAGTTAGAGCATAGCACCATCGAAGCACTGCCACATTGATGACATTTGGTAAGGGCCCTGGGGGGCGATGATTTTTAGACACCACTAGTTAACGATATCTCTGCCCATGTACTCGAACTGGCTGTTGCAAGACGACTAGAAGTTCTCGAATGTGAACTTTGCTTTATTGCCATCCTTTCGGCCATTTTTCTGACCATTCTTTGAAAGGCGGAGTGTAGCGGCAAAGTACCAACGACGCTGTGCTTTTTGACACAATGAGAATAAAATTAGTTGCCTTCACGATTCTTCCGTAGTCGAGTTGTTTTTGCGCTTGGTGACGACTGCACTTGAGGAGTTTCCGTGGTTGGGGCGAGTCGGTAGGTAGACTAAGTCGGCAGTGCCGCATTATTGGGAGAGTGGTACGATCGCTTCGAATCGGGAGAACTGGTCGAAGTTGATACCCGTCACTTTGTTAGCTGTTTTCATGTGCTGTTTATTTTTATTGTCATTTGCATAAATGAACATTTTTGGGTCCACTTGTTTGTGTTTTATTCAACACGTTTTTCTTTTTCATTTTTCTTTGGAGTTTTTTCACAATTATCTATTTTGCACATAATAAAGACTAAATGCAATCGTTGTTGATTAATGCAAAATCAAGCAAATTACAAAAAGAGCCTTGTTTTTTTTTTGTCTTTTCTAGCATTTGTGGGACACAAGAGTGTTTTTTTTTCTAATGTAGGTAAAGGCTTACCACATTTAAGATAAACTTGCAATTGGGAAGGAGATTTCTTGCCGCTTTTTTTGGGCAGAGTTCTCGTTAGGTAGATGCTATTTTGGTTGAATAGTAACTGGATGCTTTGAGTAAAGACATCTTGTCAGTCAAGACGAGCCTGATTAACATGACTGCCTCTGCTATCACTGCTATCACTGAATCTACTAGACATAACATTGATCCACAACTCATGTTTCCTGAAAATTCTACAGGAATAAATAAACCGTGCTCCTATTCATTTATTTTCCGCAAAGCGTTCTAATCCTGGGAATGTCTTTGCTGCAGTCTCTTTTAAACGGCTCATGCCCAGCTGCACCAATGTCCGAATCAGAGATTTCCTCCTTAATCGTTGACTATAATTTGGTATGGTGTTTTACCATTGAAATCGTCAAATTAAATTGGACTTAATCTCAAATTTAAAATCTATTAAATTTATGATTATTTCTATTATTTCTATTTAATGAATAATCATACATTAGGTATTCGATTAATTTCATTTGACAATGTCAATGGTCATACCAAATTATAATCAACAATTGAGGAGGTAGTCTCTGATTAGGATGTTGGTGCAACTGGGCATCAGGAAGTCATGAAAATGAAGTCGAGAACATTGCCTCACATGATTTTCTACACAGCTTTAAAAGTTAGGTATTGTCGGCTGGGGATTCTCTTGGCAAGTTTTAAAGTAAACTTTCTTGCACCAGATGTGCAAAGTATCTCTTCTAGAATATAATTTATTATTTAGCTCTCCTGGGTAGAAATTGCGATATCCAAGGGCAACCGATCCATAGCTAAAAGTTGCCTGCTTATTCGAGTGGGCCGTGCTATCGATAAACATCGAAAACTCTTTGATAACTTGTATTGTATTGAATCATCTTTATTGTTATAAGCATCTAATTTGCCTGGTTACAATTTCTTTGTTTCAACTTTCAATATCTTACAGTGCTACCCAGGACTTGAGCATATCCAAAGGACAGTGGTATCTACTGGCAAAATCCCCAAATATCATGTTGCTGCACAACATCTCTATATCGTACTGCCTGCACTCTTTGACATTTCTTTGCTTTTTTGAAGGTTAATGCTCTTGAGAATGCAAGCAAATTCTTTCACTAGAGCCCGATTATTTAATGATTTTTTGAGTCTAGTTATTCTGGAGTGTTGGACGTAGGTTAAAATTCTATTCTTCTGGATGTTTATACTTTTATGGTACCTACATAACATGATGATAAATGGGACAGGGCTGGATTAGTGTAATGTAGACAGAAACTTTAGGTAACAGCAAGGTGAAGAACTTGCTGAACTAACAGTGATTTAGTATTTTTATTTAATCGTTTCCAAAATATGTAATATACAATAAGTATTTGCTTTCCACCGTTAATCACTAATCTCGTTACATATAGTTTTCATACTGAACGAACTGTAATTTTCTTCTTTGTAGGACTTGTTCTCATTAGTTCCTAAAATTGTGGGTAGAAAAATGTAAAAGAAATAAGTCTTAATAATGTGTATTTACCTACAGATATGAAATGTAATATACAAATATGGAAAATACATTCAACCACAAAACAATCAAACTGTGCACTTCTATTGACTGGTATCCTTACATGATATAGGTAGCTTAGCTATGCATTGGCCGTTGGTTTGACTGCAGATCTCGCAAATTGGACAACGAGCGGCTTGTCCTTCAGTATGAACCCGTTGGTCTCGTTCAGAGCGAGCTGCGCTTGCTTTGTGTTTTGTAGCGTGACAAAAGCTTGACCTTTCATTCTGCCTTCTTTCATCAGCCGTACATCAAACCTAGAATACATAAATCAAATGTTGGATTTTATTTACCTGCATAAATAATAAAAGCATCCTAAAATATGTGGCAAAATAATTATGTAAAGGTAGGTAGGTACTGATTTTTTTTCCGATTATTATTGACAACCTGTCTTACGCTTTTGCAGATACTAGTATCACAAATTATATTTTTAGGTAGTACCAAAAGTAGTACCACACTTTGGTCAGCTTGGTCTTGGGTAAGCATAGCATTTACTTGACATGGGGAGTAGGTACAATCAGTAATAAAATCCTTCTTAGCTTGAAAGTGCAGTCCTTGTTGCACGTCAATTCATAATTAGCCCATGGCGGGACATGGAATATCGCTGTGGTATTTTTCTGATAAATAAAACACATCAAATTTCTGTTTGAATGTGTTAGTTTTGCAAACCGCGACTCACATGCTGCCTTGTTCTTCGTAATCGGCGAGCAGGTATCTGCGGTAGATGAAGTGCAGGTCACGCTCCACCACCTGTTTAGCCAGGTTCTTGATGTATAGTCGACAGGAAGGCACACCGGCCTGGTAGTTCTTGTAGACATGCAGATGTTTCTGGTCTGGGGAAAAGAAAATGATCGTCAAACAAATTTTGGGGTATAGGCTAATTATTTATTTTGATATATTTGATTTTGATATGCATTTATGAAGCAATTGTCTGTGAAAATGTTGGAAGGGATTGAAAATTGAAATGAAATATTTTTTTACTGTGGTACCTTTGGTGGGGATCCTGTTCGCTGCTAACTGCTCGGCAGTAATAACACTGCCTGCCGTTGGATCGGCTTCATCATCTTCACCCTCTTTGCTCTCTTCATCTTTGTTCGATGGTTCATTAGGAGGGAACAACAATCCAAAACCCCCTACCATCTCTTGCGGACGTTCATCGCTGTGGCCAGGATTCTCTGTTACTATTTTCACTTCTATTTTCTTCTGCACAAGTTCACTCTCTACTATTTCAAATACATCCTCAGGCTTGGTGGTCCTCTTTATTGATGGTGTTATTCCTTTCTCTGGCTTTGTAAACTTGCGTCTCTTGATGGCCGTTTGTTTTTTCCGTGGTTTGGTGCGTTTTAAACTGTATGTCGGCATTAGTTGCTTCTCTTTTGACAAGTCAGGGTCACTTTCCAGCTCGGATTCTTCTTCACTGGTCTCTTCGTCCATTGATACTTCCTCTTCATTCTTCTCGGCATCAATAGTTTGGACTGCTTCTATGCATATCTCTGGTATATTATCAGGCTGTACAAATTTGAATGGTGATGGGAGGTTCATTCGATTCATTAGATGCAGTACCTGAGTGTAAAATTTAGGTACAGAAGCTAGGGATCGAGTGATGTTAAATATAACGTCACGGCTGGGAGGTGGGTACTGATATCTTAGATCAGGAGGGGGTGGTTGTGTAAAATTTAAATCTGCATTCCAAGAATTTAATCTGTTCATGAATTCTATGAGATTACTTTGTGTTTCGTCATTGGCGCAAGTTTCCTTGCCTAAAGGTATAGGCTCTGCAGGAAGAGTGTCATGAAGTTCAGACTTCTTTCGAGCAAACTCTACAGTCAAATGGTGACCCTGAACTTCTAGTTGATGAAGTCTGTGTAGTGCAATGCTTGCTGCTGTGCTTGATTCAAACCTGAAATGTTATACATGTGAGTGTAATAGAGCTAACTAGGCAGGCAGTAGTCATCTAGTAAGATGCATAAATAAAATTAGACAACATACCTTGCAAATACAACGTTGCTAGCTTTGAATTTTCCAGCAAGACATTTTATCTGAATAACACCAAAGCGCTGCAACAATCGTTTCCTTTCCTCGTCGGTAAGGTTGGCCGGCAGGTGACGAATCAGCAAAGTGTCGGACTTCATGGCACTGGTGTATTTATTTTATTACTAATAAGACTATTTCAATTGGTTATTGAACAATAGACATAGTTGAGTAGTTTTGCCTCGAACGAGACACCAAAAACTCTGTAACAAAGCTGAAAATGTCAACTGGAAATTCAGCTCTGATATAACCTCCAAATAACAGAGGAGTAACCATAGAATAAGGAAGTAGCGTTTATGAAGATGATGATCCCCACGGCGACAGCTGACACAAAACTGTCATAAAATAATATTAACTAACTTCGACAAATATTTTATTTTTCGCAAGTACTTCTTAAATGTATATTACCTACATAAAAATCATAAAATGACAGCAAGATTTAAAATCGAAGTTGACGTATTTTGTGGTTAATTTTTATACCACCACTTGCGTGCCAGTCGCTCGGCGCTCTCCCAAACAATCTCGCGCGGGAGACGGCGTAGAAAATATTTGCTCGTGATTTCAGTTTCATGTGCGTTATTTATTATTATTACTTATATTCCCTCAATTCAATGTTTTTACGTTTTTCTAAGCTAGTGGAAGCCAAGGGGTCTGGTGTCTTCAGGATGGGAGTAGCTTTTTCATGTCCTGAACTCAAATAAAATTAAAATATGTGACGCAACGTACCAAAAGTAGAAGCATACAAGCCACGGTAGAAGTATTATAGCATTGAATTTATAATATGGTTTATAAATTCTATGATTATAGGTTTTGGTGTCCTCTCCTCTACCTACATCTTATTTTCTTTTGAGAAACAAACCCGATATTGGTCGACATCCCCTGCTACCTATAATGGTTTGAAGCAGTAAAAAATCTGAATTTAAACTAATAGAAATCTGTAATTTCTAAATGGAATGTTACCGGACATCAAGCTGCACGTCATCGCACTGGCTACTTATAAGGTAAGCTCATAAACAACCTGTTGGTGTGAGATTGATTAACCTTTAATGACGCTCACTTGTTGCTCTTTTGTCCACTTGCAAGTTTGTAAAATTTTGCCTTCCTCGTCATTTGAAACGTTGTCAATATGTTTACATATAGAATGGTTTCGAAAATGGATGGATGCTTGAGCTTTTTTTATTAAGAGCATGGTGAAAATATTTCAGTGAAATTTTATTTTTCGTATTAACCGCGATATCCCTCTGCTTCTCCCCTGCGACTACGTTTCCCCTCCGATCACCGTTGTTGACAAATGGAAACAACATGGCAGATACGGTGGCGGACGATGGAGAAAATAATTTAGAAGAAAGTGCTCAAATTTTATACCTAAACTTTGTTAATCTCAACAAGCAAATGCTTAAATACGGTGTAAGCGTCAAGGAATTGAGAGAGATATGTTTTGATAGTGAAAAATTAGTGAAAACGGGAAAAACGAATGCCTTCAACTGCACCAACGTTCTACTTGCAATTGCTTGCATCTCGCCAGTTATAATTTTGAGTATATTTTTAAGAATACCTCTTATCGATTCAATAATGCAGAATACTCTCGGCAGACAATGTCTTGTGCCGAACAATTATTTAGTCTGGGAGGCCACGAGGCCCATAACTAACTGCGACATGTGCAAAGATGTCAACGATGTGCTTATTTTGCACAACGTAACAAGAGAAAGTTTTGCACAATTTGCTTATTCGCCGAGACCGATGATAGCCAAAGAAGCTGCTAAGCACTGGCCGGCAATGCATTCATTTACATTTAACTATTTCAAAGATATGTACAATAGCATTGAAGGTGCGTACGAAAGCGTAGAAGATGAGTGTCAAATTTTAACTTTCAAGACTGAATTCAAAACTCTGGAAGAGGTTTTTGCCATGCCAGAATCTAGACTTAGACTAGACGATGGCGAGAAACCGTGGTATGTTGGATGGAGCAATTGTCACCCAGATGTTCTGGAAAAGATTCGATCACAATATGTGACTCCAGAGTTTCTTCCGGAAGATGCCGAAGCTGCTAGAATGGACTATGTGTTCGTTGGCTATGACCAGGGTGCAGTGATGCATGTAAGATGCTCTCATTTATTTGTTACAGTGTACTGAATTTCTGAAAGAATGCCCTCCAAAATAACATAAAAAATGCTAATGCATTAAAAATGAAAACATATAAGTTCCTATTATTTGACTTATTATGTAATTTATGCTAGATAAGAACATGAAAAAAATAATAGACAGCAACTGGTTATTTTCGTCGAGATCTCTAAGCTCTTACTTAATAAGCGTGGACATATTTTTAGATTGACTACATCAGCCGACTTATGTGGCAAGCGCAGATCCAAGGACACAAAACGTGGCGGGTCATTCCGCCTCCCGAATGCGACGACGTTTGCTCGAGGTTCAGTTTTCGTGTCGAACCAGGAGATATCGGTAAGTTTCCCTTAATTAACAGCACAGGAAGGTTGCGGAGTCATGCAGCCTGCCAACATCACTGACTTATGAAAGAATCTCGTGGATGCAAGTGCTTTCACGTAGTATCACTTGTTGGTTACTGTTAACCGGCGCTCGTAGTTGGAGTGCGTAGCGTCGAGCGGTCTAGGGAGCGGCAGTTCACACATAGGGAATATTTGGGAGGAGTATGCGGAGCATTTGTTTACTAGGAATGAGGGATCGATTTACAAGACGAAGAGTTAAAATTTTCCACGAGTAATGATTTATTGACTGTGTTTATAAATCAAAAGTTATAAGTTTGATGTGGACTTGTTGAAGGCTAGAAGGAGTCTCTCTTATTAACTCTGCTTCTGGTCCAGCAGGTAGGTTTCGTCCGAGCGTGATATGGTGGTATGCTGCTAATGACATCATAACAATTGATAGCATTACCACTTGTTAGCGATACTTATGCTACACTACTTGTCCGATTGAAATATACTCATTTTAATAATATCGATAACAAGTGATAGCTCTGCTCACTTGTGACAAATTTACGTGATTTCTATTTGGCCTCACAAATCCAATTGCTCTTAACTTTAAACTTTTCTATTCCAGTTCTTCTGGATACAAGACAGTGGTATCATGATACGTTCATCGATCCGGGAGAACTTAGTTTGACGATTAGCTCGGAATATGGGTAACGCCAAATGATTATTTGGAAGATATACAACTTGATTAATTAATGTAACGCTGTCAATTAACGTTAATTTGTTGATTCTCGTTTATTCTGTCGAGTCATTGTTCAAGGATAGCAATGGTTTTGATTAGTTGTTAGTAGGTACTCTTTTAATGCACTGACTTATTTTTACAATCTCATTTCTAGGTATTGGTAGCATAGCATAGCATTCACTTCACATTTGAGTTAATTAATGTAGTTATATAGTTCATAATCATAATTCACAATGTAATTTCCTATATTTTCACTAGTGGCAATTTTGTATTGTATCTTTCATTCAGTACCTATATCTTAGACGAAGTAATGATCCCCTTATTTACTCTAAGCCTATATTATGAATGTGGTAAATACCTAAATAGTCAACTGATTGTAAGAACAAATAATTTTGCTAGTCAAGCGGAATTTAAAAGTTCAACTAAGGAAGACCAAAGTATATTTCTTGCCATTTTATATTGAATCTACACCAAGAACCAGATTGTTTTGCACTGCTTATTACTCAGTCGCTATGTTTCATACGTAAACACATTGCAGGATTAATCTCCCATTATTGTTATTAAATAGTTTTAGTTTTAACTTTTACCGAATCTCAATTATTAGTGTATCTTGCAACAAATATTCTGCCAACCTTCAATTAGTCTTATCATAGGTAACCTCATCTATGTGAACATATATTTATAATTATTTTCCATGATTATTTATTTGTGTGTTTTTAGTCAGGTAGTTATTAGTGGAAGGTATGTTGTTTTCACCTATTTTTAGTTTTGTTTGTGTTAATGTTTGACCGTAGTGTAGGTTATTTAGTGACGGCTTCTTCTAAAAAGGCTTCCAAGTACTGTTAGGCAACTTAAATTCTCACTTCTGAGGCAGCCAATGTGAAATAACAATACCTGCTAAAAATATATATTTATACATTTTGTAACCTGTGTAAAAGAAAATTGTTAATTATTTTTTATTAACTTATTAACTGCACCAAATTCACGTTTAAAAATCAGCACACAAACTTATTACGGCATAAATTTAATTACAGTCGTAAGTAGTCTTAAAATTTTCTAATTTAGTCATCTGGCACAAAACAGAATTACCCAATTAGGAATTTCATTATTGTGTCTACCTAAACCACTGAATCTATAATGTGCAAGCATAAATAATGTTGTGTTGTTTTATTTTCGATGTCATGGTACCTATTTGCAGTTTTAAAATCTTGTATCGTGTGTGCCAAAAATGAGATTATTCATTATATAAATATGCTAATATATTTACAAAACACATGTTAGTTATAGGTCAAGCATATTAGAGCTTCCAAAGTAATTCAACATGCCAAAGTTTAAAAAGTAATAAAAGCTATGTACTTTGCAACTCAATCATGTCTTCACTATATAAATAAATTATTACATAAACCAAAACTTTGTAGTACATGATTTTTTTTCATTTTGCTTCCTTATTAAAATATACTTACTAAGTTTTATTTGATGTTGAAACCAATGATTGACTGTGAAATGAAATTGAACTGTTTTATATCCAAGCTGTTGGATTTCAGAGTACTTACCTATTACCACTGGAACTACGGTGGTTTAGGTCAAGTTTCTTGAATGTACTTGTCACAAAAATCTGTACGACTATCATGAAAACATACGGTTTTTTAAAATCTCATACTTATCATTATCAAATAGGCACTCTTCCAAAACGAGTCAAAAAAATATACAAGTCATTTGCAGGTTTGGTTGAAAACAGTGTAGGTATGGGCTGGGTACTGAAGCCATGTGCCATCAACAAAATTCACTAACGAGATACAATTAAAATAAAAAAAGTTTCTGTATCTTCCCTCCACTATACCTACACAAATATAGCATTACTTTTCCATTATTTGAGAAAAAGTAGGTTTTCTGAAAGTAATTTCACATGCTTCAATCAAGGTAGCCGGTCGTACCGAGACCCAACCTTTTTGATGGTTGCTCACCCAGGCAGGTCGGAGATGACAAGAACGGGAGATTTGATAATGTAGACCAATGCACAAATTGCTTCGATACCTACACCGGGAAAGGATTAATTGGATGGACTGCCATATGTTGAGCCTTTTAACAAAGTTTAATTACATAATATAATTAGCATCATCATATTCCGATGCGGAATATTTAAGGCGGCTATTATTATTTGCCTATTAGATAAAGCAGATCTACCCAAACCAGTCATGGGTTGAACCTAGATAAGCCACTAGGTACCTTTTGGCTTCACGTCATGTATTGTGGGGACGTGGGTCTTTCATCGACCCCTGACCAGTTTTTAACTACTCTGTTTTCACTTTTCAGCCTCGGGAGTCTAGCCCAATATGTCGGTACTTTTAAAATTTTGCCGACTTTCTTTACATATGATTTCATAAGTGTACCATATCATCATAAAAAAGTTGACGGTTTCATAAGGGATTTTATCTTGAATGGCACAGGATTCCAAATTTAAATCAACACATAAAAAGATAATTGGAATTATTAAGATCTGGATACAAGGATGTGAAAGGGAGCAATTGTTGGGGAAGGAGAGAAGAAACAATGTGCAATGTTTTTTAAATTTGTTTTAAACTGAAATGTCAACAAAATTTGTTCGCTACACTCGCCACCATTAGTATACCTACATGTGATATTTGCTTAGCACGTCTTGTATCCTCTGTCCTCAATAAAATATTCAATTGGAATTGCAGTAGTAAATAATAATATAATATATAATAATCAGAAACTTTGTGCAGTTTTTAAATCCAAAAATATTGGACACTTTATTTGGTACAGGAAATTAAAATCTTCATGTAGGTAGGTAATATTATTGAAACTGTAGGGCAAAGATAGGCACTATTTTAATAGGTGTCATACAAAGTTTTGCGCTGTCCTAAGGGGCGTCTTGGAGTGATTGCTGCTTAATGATTACTGATGATCAGTTTGTTGAAACTCAAAAGTTTATTTGAATGCTCCCCTGTTTCCCTGGAACAGAGAATAAGGAAATTAGCAATCACATGGTACCTATAATGTCGCTTAAGCGCTCTATACATAACGGTAAATGATGACTTCACCTAGGTACTTGTAATGTTACAAATTTTAAAATGCAAAAAAAAAGCAAAGTTGTCACGGGGTTAATTTTTTTAATTATTGTTAAAAAACTAACGTCAAGCATTTGGCGGGGAAGAACAATACAGCAAAGGAAACTAAATGTACCTATGCAAATTCAACATAATAAAGATGTTGGTTGGTTTGTGACCAAGAGTTTTCTAGTTGTACTACAAAATTATCATCGAAACCAGTGCTGAACTCGCAAAACCCGATTTTGTAATGGAAAAACCTCGATTATATATTCGTTAAAACTTTGCTACTTGTTTCATTTTTTGCTGTCAAGTCACCAATGGCATTTCGGTGTGATTATAAGGATAGGATAGGCAACCAATAATATATGGTACCTAATATCAAAGATACTATTATAAATAGGCTCCGCCTAATATCTTCCTTGAAACTTTCGGAGCGTTTGAAAACATGCGCGAAGGGTAAATGACCTTCAGCCAATCAACTGACCAATCACGATATCACGTGAGTCTCGTCTTGTGTTCGACCATGGTTCGACCCTCGCCTCGGTCTCCGTGCGGTCAGAGCGGTGCTGTGTGCTGGTCGGTAAATTTGGAGGTTAAAATTGAGCAAGTTACGACAGTTTATTTCGCAATAACATCACGAATCAAGACACCAAGACAAGATTTTAGTATTCGTATTTAGAGAATGATCTTCGCCATTGGTATTAGCCGAATTTTGAACAATGCTACATTTGCTAAGCTGAGGAGTGCTAGCAATTTCATGTTTAGGAAACACCTTCTGGTCACAAATATTGGAATATCCGTTGGATTATCTGGAGTTGGAGATGTGATCGCTCAAGAATACGAAATCTATCAGAATGTCATGGATAAATGGGATGGAACCCGTACTTCACACATGGCAGTATCAGGGCTGACAGTTGGTCTTTTGACACATAACACCTATAAGATTCTCGACTCATTCTTTCCCGGCAAAAGTGTGAAGAACGTACTCAAGAAAGTTGTTTTAGACCAAGTCATCGTCTCACCTATATGCATTTCGCTGCTCTTTGCTACAATTGCTATATTAGAGCAAACCAACTTCGAAGAATTTAAACACGAGTTGATCCATAAAGGTTGGAGCCTTTACTTTGCCGAATTGATTATTTGGCCGCCAGCACAACTAGTGAATTTTTTCCTCCTGCCACCGAGATTCAGAGTGCTTTATGACAACACCATATCAGTTGGTTTCGACATTTACACGTCACGAGTAAAACATGACATTCCCACGCCAGAGAGACGACAAGACAGATAACCCCACCACATGTTTAGCATTTTACACTAGAACCAATTAATAAAGATACATTTTTTATAACAAAATGAGTACAAAGCAATATTCCTGGCAGCTTCGCATCAATCGCGTTGCCTTCAAAACTAGTTTAAAACTGTCTCTCCTTGTCACTGAAGCTTGGTAAGGAGACGAACCTCAATATCGTGGGATCGGGTTTTGCTGAGGAGCGTTGAGATAGTTCATCTGCATTTCTTCGACCCGTCGTGACGACCACATGTGACTTCGAGAGGCCAGCGTTCGTTTGAAGTCCTTCACCATCTTGTTGTTGGCCCCCTTGTGCAGACTCAATTGGTGCGTGTTCGCGGGGAATAACGCAGAGTGGTCGAGCTCTTCGAACGCTCGGGTCTCGTATCCGTAGGGCTGTGACCTCAGCCGCTCTTCGCCTTCGAACGAAAACAATCCAACTACGGCGCCAAGGGATCGAACGAATGGAAATTGTTGCAAATATATTTTGTTCTAAGGCTAGTGTTGACCTCCATTATACCGAAAATGACTTACAACCTTATGATCTGAGACAAAAAATTAAGTGAACCGACAGTGGAAAGTATGAAGTGTGTGCCTTAATCAATCTACGAGGCAAGGTGTGAGATTGATATAATGGCTTCTGGCCAGATGCCACATAATCTATGTGACTGGCTAAGAATATTCTGCCAAAAACGTTGCCTTGATTTACTTGGGGTGCTATAATGTTATATTGACCCCAGTCAGGGTTTGCAAAGAACTAGGTACCTACCTGTTGTTCCAGTTAGAAATTATAAATTATTGCCACCAAGTGGTGACGGTGTGTGCCCTTAATTTTATTCTAGTGGGTTCAAAAGCAACTTTTTATAAATGGATTATATATAAAATATAAATTATTTATTTATACCTACGTTTACAATAAAATCAAGTTGGTGTGAATAACTGTAAATTTGTAAGGTTTCCTTAAAAACCTCCTTCCAATATCTGAAGCATAAATCATAATGACCAATAAAATGAGTCTACATTTTAAATTTCATTTACAATCTAATAACAAAGTTACCTTGTACCCATGCTTGTACCCAACTTGTTATTAATTCACTGATAATAATTTATCTCTTGTTGCTAATAGAAAATGATAATAAATTATATATTAATAAATAATATTATTTATTATTAATAAAATATATTATTTATTAATATATTATTTTTTATAATATTATTTATTAAATAATATTAATAAATTATAAATTATATTGATATTAAATTATATATTAAATTATAATTTTTACTGTTGGCAGAAAAGTGAAGGTTTTTCAGTGGCTCGTTAAGATTTAACGGTCAATTAGCAAGAAAATTAAGGTCTCTAATTGGACGTTGCTAATCAAATAGCAAGTTAACAGACCATTAGGTATTTAACGTGCTACTGAAAAACCGGGTGTTAACCTCTGACGGCCGATTACAGCCATTACTCACTGTCACTGGCAAGTAGCACATATAATTTTTGTGATAAAGTCACAAAAGAGCATGGACAGCTTGATACAAGGTTAAGTAGACAGTCGTGACCCTTTGCTGACCTACCGGGATATGCGCTGGTGGCGTCCTCGACAGAGATTGTACCGACGGAAGTAGCCGAAGAGCTGTCACCCATCTGAAACATTGCATGCCCAATTAAAAATGGGGTTATTTTTCTATTACAACTCAATCCAGTGATAAGTGGAGCGACTTTTGTGATATCATTTCTGACTTTAAAAGCTTTGTAAAATCATTCTATTTGGGGAATCGAACCCATAGTTCTCTGGCTTTTATGGTATGAACCAAGTCTGCTGGACTACCTTCCCATTGCATTTTTGGTGGGGAAATTGCCAAATGAGTTGAATTTAATTTCAGCAAAATACAGTTAAAATGAGTTCAATTAGCTAAAATATTAGGATGATCAGGGATTTGACTTTTCTTCCCAAGCATGCAAGTCATTTAAACTCAATTTTTGGTAAAAATGAAAAGGTGTTAATTTTTCATCTCATCAAATTACAGCTCAAATTAATTATGATCTTTCTAGTGCAGACATTAGGGATTAGTGCAGACATTAGGAATTTCGAAATAAAACTGCAATCTTAGCAGCCCCTAAAATATATTTTAAAATATAAAGTGGTTAGTAGGTTTGTTAAACTTTGTGCACCGTTCGTAAAAGCAGAGTCGAAGTGCAAAATGATCTAGAAGTGCATCTACAGAATGTGATGTGATATCCCAGCTGCAGCCGGTCAAAGGCAAAAAGACACGCACATACTTTGTTTCGAATGAGCCCGATGCGAATCCGACGGAGTCGTGACGTTGCGTCCGACACTTGCTTGTCCACATCGTCCAAGTCTTTCTTCAAGCTTTGCTCGATCGTCTGGAAACCGAGAACAAAAAAACTTATCTCTTTCTGTCATGTATCGGCCTTCCAAAATATCCCTTGTGAACTTTTAAACCAAAATATTCAGAAGTTAATGTGTGTTATGATATCACAGGACTAAACAAGATTGAAAGGCATGGTGTATAATTTTTAAGTTCTTCTATGCAGTCACCATTTTTCCATATTTTTAAGCCCAATCAACCAACAAAAGTCAAATTACAAAGGATTCCACCCAACCACACACAATTAAAATATCAATTGAGCAATGACGTTGATATAATAAATTCAAACAAACTAAGCTAGGTGTTAGGAGTTTGATATACATTCACACTTTTCCAATAGTTTTGTGGGAATTTAGTCTGCTTTTCAAGCAAGAAAAATAACGTCAGTCAAGCAATCACCCTTGAAAAAGTAACTAGCATATGTTATGAAACTTTGGGAAACCAGCAAGACTTTTATTTAGCATTCAAATCCCAGTTTAAAATAGTTTTTTTTTAAATAACGCTCATATTTCAACCCAGATTATGCTAATCGCATTGGCTAAGCCCTAGTTAAGATGAACGTCCATTGATAACCAACTGCCTCTGCCAACCTGATCCATCCAGTTCGCCAACGCGATGGCTCGTTGGTGGAAGTTAGCGTAACAAAGGCCCGCATGCTCGAAGCGGTCCGCGACGTTGATGTCGGTGAAGATGTACACTATCGCCTGGAGCACGGCGGTGACCTCTCTCGTCGTGCAGTACGGGAACTGGACGCCGGACAGCAAGTCCTGCGCCGTTTGCACGCCCAGCGCCGCTTCTTGCACCGCGTTGCGCGCCTCCGTAGCCAGGTGGAAACGCATCTCGACCGTTCTGTAATGAACGCACATTTTGAAGAAGGCGTCTCGACCGAACGCAGAACGCATCTCGACCGTCTCGACCGAACGCAGAACGCATCTCGACCGTTCTGTAAGGAACGGACATTTTGTAGAAGGAGATGGAAATCAACCAGTTCAAAATAATAAAATGTCTTGTTATTAAATTTCTTAGGCTCATGTGATTCAAAGCCAACATTTTGAAGAAGGAGATGGAAATCAACCGGTTCAAAATAATAAAATGTCTTGTATTAAATTTCTTAGGCTCATGTGATTCAAAGCCAACATTTTGAAGAAGGAGATGGAAATCAACCGGTTCAAAATAATAAAATGTCTTGTTATTACATTTCTTATGCTCATGTGATTCAAAGCCCAGTTTGAATTAGTTTTTTTCAAATGTCTCATTCTTAGCTTACAAAAAGAAGCATTGCAGTTTTATGAATTCCGCACCCATTCCTCCAAGTTAACTGCTCCTCGTTCGGTACTCTGCTCTCTCACGAACGTATTGAACTCACTGCGAGTCCAGCATCTTCCAGCACTGCACCGCACGGCCGAGCAGCTCGGTAGCGGCGTGCACGTGCATCGCCGATTCCTCCCACTCGAGAGCGCCACCGGCCAAAGTGTCGCGGTAGCTGCGTAGCTTGTCGAGCTCGCGTTCGAGCTGCACTTCGTCTCCGCTGCCGTAGGCGTCGTCGAACAGGCCCGCTGGATACCGAGTTTGTTAACTAGGGGCTTGCAGCGCGGTGTTTTTCTACATTTATCGAGCTTATGGTAATGTTAATGGAACAACGGCTAGTAAAAGAAACATTGATGCTTTGACTTATACCATTGCTTATTCATAAATGCTTATACAAAGTCATGGAGGTCATGTGATTAGCTATAATCAGCAGAACTAGTTAAACTGATATTTTAACAGTAATGCCGGCATCCCCCAATTTATTTCTATTTATATTAGCATGTAAGTTAGAGGAGCTTGTATTCAATGGGAGTTCGCTTTCCGGAAAATGTTACATTTGCAGTATTTAAATAGACATGTGGCAGCTCAGGTTTGATCATTTTCTCAAATCTGATTTCGAGCAGAAGAAAATATACAGTTTAACAATTGTAGAATCCAACAAAATGACCGAATTTTCATTTCTAGGAGTCAAACATTTTTTACTTTTGGGGTTGACCCAAGAGTTTGGAAAAGTTGTAAAACTGCGGACATTGGTGCGTTCCCCATTTTCGCGTTAGTACGTTTTTTGTTGCAAAATAATTCCATTTTCTCGATAGTACGTTTTTCTGTTAATCCTGCTCTTTCACGATGCTATTTTCCAACAGTGCCTTTAATTTAAGCCGGGGTTTCGGAAGAACAAGTCGAAATCAATTCATTCAGAGGGCATTGGGAACGGGCCTCCAAATTTTGAATTCTGCTTTCTAATTAAACCTGATTCGTGCATGCGGGAAGATCAATAAAAATGTAAAGGACAGGATATTTGGGGGTGAACATACTTCATGGCGGATTTATGCCGGGTTGTTTCATCAATTAACGTGATGTCTTGTTTTGTGTGTAAATATATCATCATATCTACACATTTTATTGTACCACACCTTTTCCATAAAAAAATTATAATGACCTGCAACAGCAGCCTTCTTTAAACTCACTGGAGGACATTCTCAATGTTAATTCCCATTAAAAAACCAATGCCCGTAGGCTGTCCTCCAGTGAGATAACATGTATTGCAGGTGCTCTATATATACTTACCGAGGAGTATGTCCTGCTGCTGGTACAGCGACTGTAGATAGGTGACCTTGGCCGAGAGGATCTTGGATTCCTCGTCAGCTTCCTCGGCTCGCCGAGTCAGGACGTCTAACTCGTTCTTGGCTAGAGCCTGGAATCATCCCAAGGGAACTCATTACATTTAAACGAAGTTCGGTCCCCGGCTCGCTACCCGCACAGAATTTACCTGAACTCCCTTTCACGTTAAGGAGAGTGAATTATCATCTTCCTGGGGGACCCACTGATGCTAGACACGAGCTACGAGTTTCAAAAGAGCTTATAGAGCCTTTTGTCTTGGAGCATTTTGTCTTGGAGCCTTTTGTCTTGGAGCCTTTTGTCTTGGAGACTTTTGTCTTGGAGCCTTTTGTCTTGGAGCCTTTTGTATTGGAGCCTTTTGTCTTGGAGCCTTTTGTCGTGGAGCCTTTTGTCTTGGTGCCTTAAGTCTTGGAGCCTTTTGTCTTGGAGCCTTTTGTCTTGGTGCCTTTAGTCTTGGAGCCTTTTGTATTGGAGCCTTTTGTCTTGGAGCCTTTTGTATTGGAGCCTTTTGTATTGGAGCCTTTTGTCTTGGAGCCATGTGTCTTGGAGCCTTTTGTCTTGGAGCCTTTTGTATTGGAGCCTTTTGTCTTGGAGCCTTCTGTCTTGGAGCCTTTTGTCTTGGAGCCTTATGTATTGGAGCCTTTTGTATTGGAGCCTTTTGTCTTGGAGCCTTTTGTCTTGGAGCCTTTTGTCTTGGAGCCTTTTGTGTGACTTGTAAGTTATGAAACTCTTAGCTCGTGTATAGCCGCTGCGAGTCCTTGTTCAAGATGCGAATCCAATCTCCTTCTTAACGTGAAATGGAGTATAGTCCTGGATCTTTGTCTTTCGCCATATCTGTTTTCGCATCGCGACGTTTCTATATCTACGGAATTCTCATACTGTTAGCAACAAATCGTGCATTGCCTCCGAATGTCTAAATATCAGTTGAAAACCATGACTTTGAGACTGAAAGTCAGACCTGGTTTCAAGCTTATGCAAATGTAGGTAGTATGATTACGAAAACTGATTATTTCGCTTCCCATTTGAACTACTCGGAACCTTGCCACTTGCCAGCGCCCTCTGGATGGATTTGTTTCGACATTTTCCTTGTATGGCAAAAATGCCTCTGGGTGGCATTGAACTTGGGCGAGATACAACCCAAAAGTTTTTTGACTCTGCCATTTTACACAGCCTCCTAGTAAAACATTTTCATGTAGAAGGCCCTGGTTGTGTGCTCGGATAGAAATTCAATGTGTGCTGTCGATGGCTGTCATGCCTTGTCACAACACTTGCTTTCGCGGTCACTGGCATTTGAAAACGGTGCCCATTCTAGTCCATCATATTGCCTCCCCCCGTTCTGGGTCGTATCTAAGTATTTACCCTGCTCTGCACGCCTCTGACTCTGACTAAGGACGTGTCTGAATCAGTCTCGGTCTCGCGATTTGGTCTTGGTCCAGCGTACTTGGTCTCGGTGACTTCATGTGTTTCATATTCGTACAGAAAACTTCTGCTACCTGACATAATTACGGTACCGACCGCCATTTGATCACAGGCACGTCACCGAGACCAAGTCTGCGAGACTGCATCGTCGAAGACTCGCGTACTCGCTCTGTTATGCGGTGGATTTGTAATTCGGACAGGACTTGTGACGTCATTTGCTAAGAACGAGTACGCGAGACCGCATGAAACAGCCAATTCAGACACGACCTTAGACGAACCTGTCGGTTGATGTTGGCGATGAACTCTTCGTGCTCGAGGGCCACCTTCTCGTTGCGGTCCACCGACAACTGGACGAGCACGTCGCGCAAAGAGTCGTCGGAACCGTCTGTTCTGCGGAACCGCTGCAGTCGTTCCTCGGCCACCTCCACCTGATACGTGCAACAAATACAGCTTCACTTTGTAATTTTTACTCCTAAGTCTTCACTACAGTAATCCCCTCTACCAACTCGTTCTAAACATAAAACTGGGCATTGCCAATTTGTGTGTGGGGGGGGGGGGCTGACCATACTTTGACCCTTAATACATGCCTTAATCTGCCTCCACTTCTTTGTATACAAATATATTTAGGTACAAACAATACTGAGTAATGGCCGCCAATACGAACCAAAGAAAATTCATAATCACAAACTTTTAAACAACAATCAACACCAAAAAAGCCATTAAAATTTTCCTCTCGTGACCTAAATCGACTCAAAATTCACAAGGAATCCAATGACACCAGTTTCAAGAGTACTTATTGTATTTTGGTCCGGGCGTCCCCGCGGCTGGAGTTAAGCCCCTTCTGTCCCATTGGTTGGGGGGAAGAGTAACGACGTGCTATAACACATCCCCGTAGTTTTGATGAAGCAGTCAATTTTACTATCGTTTGCCCAATAAATTCAAGACGGATGTTCTTAATTCAGTATATTATACATCACGCGTTTCCACGCTTTCGAGCCCTCAGGGCTGGGCCCGTCCGAGCCCGAAACGCTCTGAGAGGCCGAGAACGAGACGGATTCAAAGTAAAGTATCATGTGACTCTTTACCATTTGTAAAGGGTAAAATGGTAAATAATGGGAAAATTAAATACAATTTTTAATGGTAATGATAAAAACTTAATCATACGACTGTTTGGTATGGTACTCTATGATATGAGATCCCCAAAAAGTGGCAAACTCAAATTAATTCTAGTGAACACAGTGCGCTTTAGAATCCGACGGGCTCAGCCCACGGGCTCGAAAGCGTATAGACTATCTAGGCACAGGTGTAGTCACGATCTCTCACGAGGTACAGAGTGCAGAGTGCAGAGTGCAGAGTGCAGAGTGCAGAGTGCAGACTGCAGACTGCAGAGTGCAGAGTGCAGACTGCAGACTGCAGAGTGCAGAGTGCAGACTGCAGACTGCAGAGTGCAGACTGCAGACTGCAGAGTGCAGACTGCAGACTGCAGAGTGCAGACTGCAGAGTGCAGACTGCAGACTGCAGAGTGCAGAGTGCAGAGTGCAGACTGCAGACTGCAGACTGCAGAGTGCAGAGTGCAGAGTGCAGAGAGTGTGCGTACCTGAGTTTGCAGCAGGTCCTGTCGGACGAGGGCGTGGCTGAGGGCCGGTCCGGGCGCCTCTGACTCCTCACGACTGATGTTCCTCTCGATAGCCAGGAAGTCCTCCAGCATGGCTGGATCGGCGGGACTAACCTGCAACAGCATCGTCATTCATAGTGCAACTGGAATGTCATTCTATAGGCACAGGGACAGCATACTCACTTTGCTATTTGGGAGCATGGCGAGGGGGGGGGGGGGGACAGGCGGATTTATAGGAAGGAAAAGTTGAACCTCTTGGCCTATGATTATCTACAAAATATCATTTTTACAGACAAACTATCAGTGGCAGCCCAAAACGAAATAGATAATGCACTAGGAAATGTATGAAGCTTTAGAATAAAGTATGAGTAAATTATGTTTTATGATAAGATTTGCTGAAAATTCAAAATAACTGCAAAAAATGTATTTAAAAAATTTTGAATGTTTTTCTACATTTTCAGCATGCCAAATCATAACACAGAATTGATTCTTGCATTATTTGAAAGCTATATAAGTTGACTAGTGAACTAGCTATTTTGTTTTGGTCTCACTGATAGTATATGTCTGTAAATTTTTTTTTGTAGTTATTCGTTTGCCAAGGAGTTCTCCCCATCTTAATGTTTTACTATCTGTTTCGTTTCCGTTTGTGCTAGTTCATTGACAACAGCTCCAACGCAGGGGGACCACAATTGTTTTTTTTATGTCGATGATGATTGTGGTGTTTAACGGCACATCACCACCGAGGCTATTTGTGCCGAACACGTTAAACTTAGAATTATTTAAGGTAGACACAAAAGCCTTTCTAAGTCATTCGATAAAATACGAGTCGTTCTTGACTCATTCTTTATAAATACTTGCAGCGATCGTTATGTATTCAGAATGCTTCGGAACATTCGAATCAAACGTCCTCTGACTGCAAAATGAAACTGACTGACTGGTCTGGAATGCGCTCACTGTTACCTTTTTAAAAGCGATGAGAAATGTGATTTTCCATTGAAGTTTCTGGTTCTGCAGTTCTGGCTTCAAACCTGTGCTGCTCACGCCTATAATGCATGTTTCCCGTATTTAGTCATGAGTTCAAATGAATTTGAACTCATTTGTCTAATTTTCCTTTTGCCAGGTGATCGCCATCATTTCTCGGGTTTATAAAATCCAATCCAATTTTAAATGCAAGACTCAAGACCGACAATTTTCAAGACACGAGTGACAATATTGCCAACCATCACATAAACTTGAGCTGTCAAGTGAGTTGTAATTTTAGCTTTTGGCTTGCGATTTCTTTATTCCATTTGGTTCTAATTTTTGGATGGGTTCAATTGTCTTTTTCCGGCAATTAACTGACATAATTAAGATGTTGGGGGAACCCATTGGACTAAGAATTCGATCTCTTGGTGGCAGGACAGACTGCATCTAAATAGCTAGGGTCAAAGTAGTCTTTCAAAGGAGTAGGAATCATGTCAGTGTCATGGGAAGACATGCCACGCATACAGCATCTCAGCATCACGCACCTCTTGGTTCATCTGGCAGCTCCGACCGCAGCCCATGTCAGCCTGCAGACATCGGGGAGTCGCTCATTCCGATCGCCGGCTGCAACCCGCAACAACGTCAACAACGGCAATACCAACAACTTCAACATCAACGTCAACGTCAACATCAACATCAACAACGTCAACAACGGCAACATCGGCAACATCAACAACGTCAACGTCAACACCAACGCCAACGTCAACAACGGCAACATTAACGTCAACGTCAACAATAACATCTACAACGTCAACAATGGCAACATCAACGTCGACATCGGCAACATCAACAACGTCAACGTCAACAACTTCAACATCAACGTCAACGTCAACAATAACATCTACAACGTCAACGAGGCGACACCTTCAACTTTTTGACGAGTCCTCGACAGTATCACCGCATGGCCAACGGGAATCAATTTCTGTCGCCAGCCAGATTTTGGGAGTCCAAATTCTCTAATGAATAACCGGGCCATACCTGGCCATTTTGGCGCTTTTCCAGAGTTTCCAGAACGGTTTTCCATAGTTAGCTGATGTATAATTATTTTAAAACAAAGTTTTAAAAAAAAAGTACTTATTTTTCAAATATTTTGTTATGTCTTATAATTATCCCGACGACTATCTCCGAATTGACGCCATATTTATGTGTTATTCCATAAAAAGGGGGTTATGAAGCAAATTAAAGTTGGCTGTCGTATTTCACGAGCAATACTTGCATCCTTTGTCAGTTGTGTAGCAACTGCAGGTGTTGCACGGCCCTGGTGCAAGATTTTGAGTTCGCCCCCCCCCCCCTCATCGGGAAATAAAGTTCAAGAAATTGGGCCAAATGTCAGGGTAAAAAATATACCATGCAAGTTAGCAAAGGCGACTATTCTGCAAAACTTCTTCAAGTAGCGTTGAGATTTGTCCATGCTTTTTGAGTGTCCATCATTTCTTTGGCATGCAAAAAATTTACCGTTTCTAGGGCCTCTGTAGCCAAATATGTTGTATAACTTCGGAGATTGATTTGAAATCTACGTCTTTGATCGCATTGAATGGAAATTCCCTCTCCGATTCACCCTTTCACGGCCCTCTGGGCCAATGCTCGTGGTCCCCCCTGACTTGGAAAGCTCCTGGGGCCTTACCTATAGCTCGGCCACTGGGAGCGGCTACCAAGCGGCTACCAAGCGGCTAATTAGCCGGGCTGGCTGGGTTATATAACCCGGACCTAGAGCGGCCATTTCAACAATGGGCAGTTTGTTGATTTCGTAGCACCACTGGCAACCAGTATTACGGTGATGCTACGATGATAGCATTATCTAGAAGGCATACTGCTTTTTAAACGATCATCATTGTGCAGTGAAGTCAAATCAACCAATCTCATGGCTTGTTACTAAAGTCAGAGTCGATGTGCCCCGGCTATATAACCCGGCCGTAATACTGCCACTCTAGGTCGGGGTTACTGCTTGGTGCTATGGTGGTGTTAATTGGCCAGGGTAGATTGAGTAATCCCGGGACTTCAAGTGGCCGAGCTAGGTAATGCCCCTGGGCAGTGCGATTTCGTAAAAGTTAAAAAAATTAACATGGACAACAATAGGGATTTTATCCATCAGCACCGATAACGGCATCATGTTAAAGGACAAAATCGCTTGGCTGGTGTGACCGCACCAGCCGCACCAGCTGCACCAGCGCTAGCTACGCCACTGTCAGAACGCTCTTCGCGAATGGTTGTCAAGGTAAACGCTTCAACAAGCTTGCTGTGTGACAAGCCAGCATCATTAAGACACCACTCTTCGACATCATAACATCAGCGCAAGACGAATGCACAATAATTTGTATTAAAGATGGAAAAAATAAGTTTGGATGTGTTTTTAAACCATTTAGCATGTGTTGGGATGGATTCGTGTGATGGATTCGTGAATGTTGCAACTTGGGAAAAAAATCGCAAGCACCGAATTTTGATATTTTCGTTTTGCGCGCAGCCGCGCGCTGCGTCACTATATCACTACTATGCTGGCTAGCCAGCATGCGGCTGCCGGCGCGCCAGCTAGCTCCTTTTGCTGCTCGGAGACGTAGAGTTTCAGCAATGGGTGTTTTGAGCTTTGACTGCTATTATAAAGAGCGAGCTAAAATTAGGTTTGCTGTGTCAACTTCATGATAAAATGTCCATGTTGCTAGTCGAAACAAAGATTCTGATGAGTTCACATGTACGTATAGTATACAGTCATGGCAGACGAAGTGATCCAGCCGTATCAATTCGAACCGGAGTATTCTGACTGTGAAATCGAAAATATAACATTAATACAAGACGTTCGCGCCGGATTATCTGTAAATGTTTTATCAGGGAGAAAACGCAACAATAGTTGGTGTACTTGTAATCGTTGTGTGTCCATGCTCACTGATCACGAGAGCTTGTGTTGCTCGGAAGCCGAGTCAGTGCGTAAAGATAGGGAGGGACACACATGTGTAACCGAACATCGATCTTCTCAAAATTTTATTAATGACAGTGATGCGTTGAATCTGTTGCACCCGAAGACCGAGCAAAATACCATATTTAGTCCAATTAGCAGCCGAACTTCACCAGTGCAAGTGACAAACTGAGGCTGCTGCCTGCTGTAGCGCGCGTAGCATGGCACTGCCTGAGATAGGCTGACGTCACTCTTTTCGCTCAACGCGCTGCGGGCGGGTATACGCTGAGCGGCGCTAATAACCGCGTGTACGATATTTTTCGCCTCGGAACTGTCTTTCTGGAGCCAAAAAGTCGTAAAACGGGTTGTGTGCCCCTTTAAAATGTATCGCAATAATTTCTATGGCAAAATTTAGCGCGTTTCCACAATACGAAAATCAAAACTGCTTCCGAGTAATCGTTACAAGAGACACAAATAAATCGGGAAACATCACTTCCTAATTCACACCTGAGATGGTAAAATCTTGAGGTACACGTAGCACTTACGACGAGTTGCGTTTTATTTCTCACAATAACAAAGAGAAAAGTGCAAACTTTTCCCCCAACTCAAGATAATTTCGATGTGTATTTTTACAGTACGCTGCACTCGGTTATCCGCAACTACAATTCTCTCCCGAAAACCCCGAGAAAATTGACACCATTATTATTGTCGTTCACAATGAAACTCCATAACGTTTGATGCACAAAGCAGGTGTTCATTTCCGATTATGTGGCGTATTTCCCCTTCAAAACTGCAAAACACAACTTTTTCTGAATTTATAACACGTCAAATTTAAAAACATCTGCTTTAAAAGTGGTGGAATTTTCCTATATGAATCCAATCGAACAGGAGCACTGATAAATCCCAATCTGAGCCAAAGTTCTCGCTTATTAGCCCCTTGCACGGGGCTGCGATACTCGCCCGCAGTTCATGTCTGTACTGCTGGTTGCGTCAAACTGCTGAACAGGCGCCTAGACAGTCTGGAACGTAGAATTTGAACTTCGCGACTGCGCACATCGATCATTGTAGTTCTAGTTTGAATGGTGAAGAAACTGTTATTTCGGTAAGACAGCTTTCCTGCAATACTTAATTATTTATCATCGAATTTCTATCGAGAAAAGCGTGATTCATTAGGTTTGAAGGCGAAAGGGACAAGGTCACGAAAGGAAAACTTCTGGCAAATTGTTTCAAGACCTATGGGCAAGTTAAGGTATGTGAGTTTCAACCTTTCGACATTTCTTTTAGCAAACGATTAAGTCAATTAACACTAGGAAAGTGATAAATACCAGTAACCTACTAATTCACTTTTTAAATGTTTTAAATAATGTTTTCATATGATGGTTGATGGCGATGGATAAACTAAACCGTTACATTTTGTCCAAGATAAAATCATGATTGATATTGGTGACCATAGGCAAATAACGCATAATTTTTCCCTGAAATAGATATTATTGTTTTGTCAACAATGGAACAAAATGCCCACGTTGGTCTTGTATATTATAATACGCGACAAAATAAACGTTCATTTGATCACTCGAACTGATAAATGAAGGCCGATAAATTGTTTCGAAAGAAATGGATAGTAAAGTACGTCTCAGGTTCAGTTGTCCACATGATAACTTGTATTCCACAATGTCATAGTGTATCCCACAGCCCCGCGGCGCTGTCAAAATAACCTGGGAGTGAGACATACTGTACCTATATATCTATATCAATTGTCATGAGTTTGTTATGTCGTACGTGCTTTCTACGGGATATTTCCTGCACTTTGGTAATAATGTTGCGTGGTAAATTACACTGTCGATTATCGATTTCGGGGTTGATCGGATCGCACGATACTAAAGGGTTTCCATGGAGGAAGTAGAAGGTGTGAGGTCAACGGTCAGAGCGGCCGTTTGCATTTCACATGAGTTTAATGACTCCCCCAATTTCAGGCTCTCAGTTGACTTTTGAATAAAGTTTCCCATCAAATAACACATAACTGAAATCTGATCAAAAATGTTACTATAGGGTAATGATTTGTCCCATTCATATGTACTTATATTCATATGAATATGTAATTTTGATGCTTATTTCTTTCTTCTTGTCCCAATTTTAGCATTAGTTAAAAAAAAATCTCTTTCAAACTGGGTATGAATGCTTTAAAGCGGCTAATCGTTTTTCCAACTTTTGAAAAAGCGACTTTAGCAACAAACTTTGTGAATCCAAGTTACACTTCTCTTAGCATTGATTTTTAAGTTTTTTAATTTAATTTTTATTAATTACTCATCATTTTCATTGTGAACATCGTGTGAAAGAAATCACTTTATTCCAACCTAAAAACCTTGGGGCTGGTAACATATATAATTTAAGAATCAGCCATTCGTTACTGCCAGTGGCTTTACATACACAACAATGCCTATTTTACAAAGTTCTTATACATAAAGTGCAAAGTTTTTGACATCGTCAATGCAGTAAGCTGGACGACAAGCAACCCAAAACAATTTTGGCAATTCGATATAAATTTCGAAGTCTCTGGTTAAACTGTGACCTACTTCGAAAAATGTGTTGACCCCAACCTAAATATGTATCACCACCATCTAGCAAATAACACGTTTTGTCTTTTACACCAAAGCACTTTTCCGAAGATCGATACACAAGGTGCTGGCATTGACACAAATTTCCCAACCCCTTGGTGACATGACCACGTGTGGCTTTATCGTGTGCTTATCAATATTTAATGGCACATCATCAACCGAGTTAAAAGCTCCCCAACCCCTTTGGCATGCGGGGAAGTTGTTGCAAATGTGTTTATTGTATGGAATCAATTTGAGCCTTGAGGTGCACTATATAAGCTAAGGGGACTTCATTATTGCATTTTTTTTAATGGCGTGATGTTTATTTGCCGAGATGGCTTGAGAATCTTTCATGATGATCATTGATCACATTTTAAATTCATTTTGGTATCTGCATACACCCTATAAGTAATAGTGAATTAAATATATTATTTTACTGTGTAGGTTTACAATTTTAAGGTAATGATAGTTTCGACTTTCGTGGTTCCATTTTCATAACAAAGTAAATTCCTAAATCCTTCCTAACCTTGGTGACCTTTGTGGTCTACTGGATCTTTGTATACATTTTGACCCATCATCACTGAAAAAACGATTTTCTGTATGTAAATTAAATCTTATTATTGATGAGCGTAGCGAGCGAAGTTAGCAGAGGTAAGTCTTCAGTTTCACTACCCTTAGCTCCAATTGCTAATTGCGAATTGTCATGGCGGTTGCCATAACAAATCTTTACTCCTATTTTAGTGCTAGGTAGAGGCACTTGTAATAATGACCCTTAAAATGCCACTAGTACCTAAGTATTTTTGTGAATAGTCAAAGCTGTAATGGATATAGGTAAAGTATATGCAAAGAAAATGGTAATGGAGATAAAGCCAACGGTAATTGTAATACAACTTTACCAACCTTTATCAAACCTTGACATTTTCCATTGGGCTATTCCAAAATTTTGCTGTTCGTTCGGTCGGTCGTCACTCGTCACATTTTGAGTCTTTTCAACAGATTTTTACCCAGCATTCAAGACCCAGCGTGCAATAGTTTTTTTTTTCAAAACTATAAAATATGATTTAGGATTTAGAAAATAGGATTCAGAAATTAGAAGTCTGTAATAAGCCTAGAACATTGATTTCATTTCTGGCGGAGCATTGCCAATCAATTACGCTAATGACCTTTTGGCCAAAAATCAGACCCTCATCCTGGACCCGAGACTAACATGACGTATCGGGCCCTTGTTCTACTGCCGCTAGAACTTCATTGTGTGGTCTTGGGCCTTTGTTCTATACTGCCGCTAGAACTTCTTTATGTCGTCTAGGGCCTTTGTTCTATACTGCCGCTAGAACTTCTTTATGTCGTCTAGGGCCCTTGTTATATACTGCCGCTAGAACTTCTTTATGTCGTCTAGGGCCCTTGTTCTATACTGCCGCTAGAACTTCTTTATGTCGTCTTGGGCCTTTGTTCTATACTGCCGCTAGAACTTCTTTGTGTGGTCTTGGGCCTTTGTTCTATACTGCCGCTAGAACTTCTTTATGTCGTCTAGGGCCCTTGTTCTATACTGCCGCTAGAACTTCTTTATGTCGTCTAGGGCCCTAGAACTTCTTTATGTCGTCTAGGGCCCTAGAACTTCTTTATGAGGGAACCGTTCGTAGTAATGAAGTAACTTGGCAACGGAACACACCACAAACACATTCGTTATGTCCAGCGATACATCGGGCAACACAAAGTGTAGTATGCTGCGTTCGGTGAAATATTGATTGGAGATTATTTTTGAAACATGCGAGCGTAATTTGTGGTTTCGTCGATGTGCCAGAAATCGATGGCGTTTGCTGACTAGATCAACATTGTAAATATTATGTTCTATTTACACGTTTGTATTTTTTTTTCATTGTCCTTGATTTCTTTCTAAGTCTGGAAGATGTCAGTGGGTTTTGATTGGGGCTCGATTTGAATCAAGTCGTCCTGGCAGACCATTTTGAGTTGGTGTGAAAGAAATTAAATTCACATGACTATTCTTCATTTCACGTTAAGAAGAAGAGCGGATTAGAGTCTTCCTCGAGGACCCACTGCTGCTAGACACGAGCTAAGAGTTTCAAAACTGCCAAAGAATTTGTTGTCTGGCTCAAGACATGGCTTGTGAGTTTTGACATTCTTAGCTCGTGTCTAGCAGCAGTGGGTCCTCGAGGAAAGATGCAAAACCACTCTCCTTCTTAACGTGAAATGAAGTTAATAATGTGATACCTTACCTATTCGAAAAGCATTGGTTAAATATTCTATGGTTGTCGAGAAAACTTACATTTAAACCTGCTTCCCGTCAAAATAATGTTGCAAATAATTGTTTTTAGAAAGAAACTTACCGAATGAGTTTCTCTAAAATTCTCGTGACTTGTTCGTTTTCCCCAAAACTTATCTACCTATATATTAAAACATTTCCACGCCAGATGCATAGCTTATACCGAAGTGTACCTGAATGTGCTTACCTAATCATCTTTAACTTTATCACCGACTATAGGGCTGTCCTCATCTATGATTACACCAAGTTCAATCCATTGGCAAATACACACTTCATATTATACAATTCTACAAAACCAATAGATCCAATACGTTATGGTACCTGGATAACCAAAAGTATGATTCACACCACTGGATTCCCCGAAAGCGTCTAGCCCAAACCCGACGAGATAAACCAAGGAGATAACCAACCCAAATATTTGGCAGCTTGTAATACGCACAAGCCTCAACGCCGCACGCACCGAAACGCGTCAAACCATGCATCTTCGCGGGTCTCGAGCCTTACGAGTTTCCGAAAAGGAAAATTTATGCAAATCAATTCATGTTCATTTAAGAATCCATGTGGCGTACGTTCATGTATCTATTTACTCGGGCGCCTAATTTCGGTCTTCTTCTTCTTCTGAGAAAAAAACTTTCGTTTTCCACACGTGGTCTGTCTGCGGGATTCGTGTGTTTCCTGAATCGCTTGTTAAGCCAGCTCGGCTTAACCGTGGCTTAACCGTGGCTTAACCGTGGCTTAACCGTGGCTTAACCGTGGCTTAACCGTGGCTTAACCGTGGCTTAACCGTGGCTTAACCGTGGCTTAACCGTGGCTTAACCGTGGCTTAACCGTGGCTTAACCGTGGCTTAACCGTGGCTTAACCGTTCGCTGACCAGACGACGGACTTAATTAGTAGATAATCACGCAGCGTTCACTTTTTTTTCAATGTCGACGTAATTACGCTTGTTCAAGTGAGTTGGTGTTTTCTTCGCTTGGACGTGTACACGTGTGATTGTATCTATACACGTGATTTCTATTTATTTTATTTATTAAAATACATTTCATGATGCGACTATGATAAGAATTCAGTTACACATTTTGGAGATCGGTTATTAGTGCTTTAATACACTTAACTGATTTATGAGCAGTGTTTTGGAACTATATTAACTCTATTTCACGTTAAGGAGAGTTGATTAGCATCTTCCTCGAGGACCCACTGCTGCTAGACACGAGCTAAGAGTTTCAAAGCTCACAAGCCATGTCTTGAGGTAGACAAAAGACTCTATGGTAATTTGTTCGTTTCATTTTCTTCTTCGATACAGAATTGTCTCATTTTGGTTTGACCTTCGGTGGTTCCATTTATTGATACATTTACGGTGAAAGAAAACGAGAGGCGCATATCCCACGTATTTTCCCAACAAGAAAATCGAGAGATTCACTTCACCCCTGGCAGGCCGACAAACCCGCAACATTCGGTCTGAGATTCAGTGTCCGAGACTACACAAAATTGGGTAAACAAACTCCAGTCCCTGGTACCCTTGCACCAAGTTGCCTCAAATCACCAATCTTCATCTTACTAATTGCGCAGACTTTCTGTCCCAAAGCCAACACCCTATTTTCCATTCTCAGGATACGAAGGAATGAGCTTTGGTATCATACACCTATTTTTATTAGAAGGCATCCAACGAGAGTCATAATAAATAAATATTTTTTCACTCGCTCTTTTGGGAAAATCGTGGCTCATATTGTGAGCTACCTTGGATAAAATTGCAGGAGTGTAGTTTCGAACGCACAATTAAATCACAATTAAATATAGTTTATACGATGTATAGAAAATTAAACAGCTATAGTAGTTAAATTAGGGTTTTAAAGATGATCGGTCGTAAAATACTCCAACGGTCGTTTCACACCAACGTTACCACAGAGCATTCACGAGGCTAGCCTACTTTTCGATCAAACCTCATACGAAGAGTGCCTATATTCGGATATTTCACGTAAAACCACACGACAGGTATATAGGTACTCTGTACAGTTTTATAGTTTCTCCAAAATAAATACTGTGGCTCACTCGGCTGCAGCTATATTATTATAACTTATAGCTTCGTCGTGCACGCCAGAATTGGGCTAATATTTTATTTTGTCTACGAATCTAGTTCAAATATAAAATACGATTTTCTTAGCCATGACAAAAATTCAAAACCTCGAGGTCGCCATTGAAAAACAAACGATACGGCGGTTGGTTTAAGTCGGTTTCGATTTCAACCTGCTGTTCCCACTCTGGCCAAGCGGAACGACGTATTTTGAATATGATAAATAATTGTACAAGGTTTGATAATATATAATAACACGTATATATTAATAGTTTACAGATGGCAATAAAACATTTTGTTGCTATGCTGCATTTAATATATTGTGTCTAAGCCGATGGCTTTCCCTGACTGGTATAGAATCACGGCATTCTGGCCATTTATTTTCGAAAGTGAATCAATTGGCAATTAGAGTTTTGCAATTAAAAACGAACCTAAACTGGGATCGATTTCGATGAGTTAGCAATAAACAAATAGCATCGATGGAGACTATTTAAATTCTAACCTAGATAAAAACGGTGCATCAGTAAGTATACTTGTTGATTTGGCTGGCGTCGGATACAATTCAGTTCCGTTCGCAAGCGTCTGTTGTTTTCTTGCGTTTTTTTGTTGTTGTTATTTTTGTTGCAATCACGAACTTGAAAGTGCATTTTATGATTGCAAATCAACCAGTCATGGAATTGGACAAGGCTGGGACTAACTTTTACTCTTGATTACAATTAAAAAAGCAGTTCATTTTTTTCAGAAAGAATGTCTGGGTATGACGGTTAGCACGAAATATAAAAATGGAAATTTCAGCGCGCAAAATTTTTACATAATTATTGTACTTTAAATATTGTCTGTTGATGAATGTATAAGAAGTTAGAACGAATGAATTTGGCCGAAGCCAGAAGAAAGAGAACAGTCAGTTTGTGCGTAATAATCACTTTAATTGATGCGGAAGTATTTTGATCGTGATTGACAAGCTGTGGGGATTGTTTTCCAATGAAATATTCCCCATACATCTCATAAAAATGCTTATATTATTCTCAATCTAAGTTGGCTTTCTTTATACTTTAATACGCCCACCTCATTATTGCTACAGCTAGACGCTATTCCTAAGCCAACCCTTGCTATTTATAGATCTTGTGATACCACAATATATTTTTAAACGAAAGAAAACCTAGAAAACCGAAGCAACTGCATTTAGCTGAATCCGTATCACGATAAACAACAATTGCTACAAATCCATAATAAACACCATACAGACATTAAAATGGCCAATAAATTTGCCCAGCCGACAGTCATAGTTATAACTCCGATCGTGTTTTATCTTGCTCGATTTTGCTAAGCGGTTTTCTCCGCAGTTCATTGCGAAGTCACCCACGTAACGTCCAATGAATCCGCTAGGAATGATAAACACGGCCGGCCGGGGAAATTCAAGGGCTACGATCCAGTGTGCAGTGCCAACTAGCAGCGGTGCTCGTCTGCAAATGATAATGTTGAAAGAGAAAGGACTCGGGTACAGGTCTACAGCGAGAGCGACTGCGACAGAAGTATGGTGTCCGAGTGAGACAACGCTATCGGCATGGCTCGGAGAAAGCGCTCTTGAATCTAGCTGGCTGAAGAGCGATGTAAAAAGTTTTTAAATTCGGAAAGCGTTAGTTAGTCTGCGCGAAGCCTTGGCGTGGGTAAGGTCTGACTTTAGACGCTTTACGCCGGGTTTATTGGGGGTATTTTACGCTAGATTGTAGACGACGGTCGGTGTTTTAGCTACCGTCTCCGTAGCGAGTGCGAATGGACTTTGTGATTTAGTAATTTCTGTTTTTAATTACAATTTTATGCGAATTTTTTACCGAGTTTTGTATTTTTTTAAATAAAAACCAAATGTGTGCAATTTATTGTGATATCAAACGAACATTTCGAATAAGCGAATATCAAATACATCGTGTGAGAAAGTACGTAGTCGAATATTAAATCTATATCATCGAGAATGCAGTGACAAACGGATTCGTGTAGTGTGACGTATTTTACAGAAGTGGGCCGTCAAGATTGTTCTAATGACAGCTACGTGCTCGAGGGATGTTCGCACAAGAGCTATTGTCAACCCCAGCAAACGAAAATCCAGGTGAGAATGTTATACAGTTTTGGCATGGATATATTATTTATGAATCGACCTCCTGTGGTGTCTTGTTAGTTGAGTACACACCAGCCCTTAGTTCTAAAACACCACGAAACGTTTAAATATTATACAAGACGGCGGCGTTAGGTATTTCCAGTTTTTTATAGAGTTTTTTGTGTGTTGTGGTCAAGGGTATTTCTTTGTGCCCCACCTGCCCCATTGTTTAGGGCTGAATGAACCACCTGTTTTTGAGGTCAGTTTGGTTTAAATAAGGGCTGTTGAAAGGGATAACATTTGATAGAAAACAATACACTGGTTATAAAACAATGAAGGTCAGTGAATACGATTACCCATGCATGGAACTATACAATTTGCCGTTTAGAAGGAATCAAAAACAGCAAGTCATTTTTTAACTTGACAGATTTTGCATATACCCAATTTTTGTGTAGGCTTTGTTATTTACGGACTGCATTTTAAAGAAACATAATTAACGCCCTAAATGCTGGGATTTTGTAAATCACAACTGACATTGAAAGCTAGAATATGCTGTAGGTAGGTACTTCATTTTTCTCAACGTCCACCATGGCTGAAACCCCCGGGTTATTCACGAGAAGACCAGGGGGGGGGGGGCAGCGTTATTAGGATTATTCAGGTTTTATTGGGGGGGGGGGGGTCGGATTTAGCGGGGGTTTTCACCTTTAAAGTGCTTGCATAGGGGTAATATCAATTTCCAGCGTTATTTTATTTTTGCATTTTTATGCTGGCTGAAAAACGGTGTGCATCAAATAAGATAGGTTGAAGAAAAAGGAGGTGCACACATAACTAAACATTATTTTAAACGAACAAAATGCATAATTAATACAAAAACAAATAGAAAAAGTCTCAAACGTTTTAGATTTTGTCGGGCAAATTGTGAAAACCCCCGCCTGCTTTTTCAGGCCGACCCTGACGCCGATTCAATCCAATATAGCTGTACCGGTTTCATTGTGGATTTCCATGTAGATGCATTAGCCAATATTGAAAGAAATCGCCACAGATTTATCTTCAATATTTATTCAGCACTAAAGATGACAGTTAAAAATGCAAGCAAATACACAAACTAACTTCCTGCACAGCTTCCCTGCCCATTGAAGCATGCTCTGCTGAAGATGAGCTCCCAATCAAACCGAGACCTTCGCTAGATGACCTGGTAATCAGTTCACTCGCTATAGGTAGTAACACGGACTGAGCACAGCGAGCCGAGGTAAATCAAAACGTCCTCATTCGCTCAGTAAATCAAGCTATGGGAATTGGCGTGTGCGTTACCGGCTAGATTATATGCCCAGGTTAAAACAAAGAGGAGGCGGCAAAGAGAGACGTCGCTCAGAAAGCGCTAACTTGAGTTGCATGTCATGAGATTGGCCGCTAGACAATGGCTGGCTCTCTGGTATCTTTCACTTGGAAGTGGTAAAGACTTCGTGTTCAGATGAGAGCGATTCGCGATGGATTAAAGTGGGTCCTTGGGCATTTTGGGCTGAATGTTTAATAATATGGCCTATGACTTGAAAGGGACTGTTTTTAAGACGACATCTTGTAATTTGTAAGACTGTTTGCGACCATTCGATGTAAGTATGCACGATGTAAGTATACACTGCATGCTTTCAAACTTAGATTTTAAGGTTGAGAAAGACAGCATTATGGGCTCTATATTAGGTTGGTACTATCGCGGCTACGCCAGACTTTTTGCTCGTGCAAAGTTGTGAGTGCAAATCTCTTTTTCAAAATATGAAATGAAGTCTTTATAAGCACGGATAAAAAACGAACAGGAAGACTCACCCAATTGGCGAATTTGATGCGAAAATGATTTCAGGAAAGTTACGAAAATATATCACTCGTATAATTATACATGCGTCATCTTAATTCTAGAATCGAAAGTTAAAATAACGGCACATTCGTGTATAGAGCACGGGGTACACTGAAACTCGCTTTAAAACCGCGAAATTGCTTCGTTTTTATTAATGTTGCCTAAAACTGGCCATAGCTCTCGCATATATACATTGGTAAAAAAACATTTGATTTCTCCTTTGAAAAACCTTTTATCTCTAGAATGACAACCTCAACCTTACTTTATTCGATAACTCATAATACGGCTCATAATATTTTTTTCTCCGACAAATAAAAAAAAAAAGCGATGATAATATATGCGGTCATTAAAATCTCTTACAAGCTGTCAAATGATTGAACAAAACAACTCGCGATCCTGTCATTAATTGCGGCTCTAATTAAAAGAGGCGCTGTCAAAGACGCGCGCTCGGGCGCCAAGTCGGTAGCTGAAATGTAGAACCCAGCCGAGTGCGACAAGTAGGCCGCGGCGGAGGACGTCGCGGAGAAAGTGCCCGCCGTCTGCGCGCGCATCGCGAGACGTCGCGACGCCAACGCCGAAGACGTCACCGTGGCGTCGCTTGCACTCTCCCGCAAGCGAAACCATGTACGCAATCAGCGCGAACTCGGATGCGTTCTGGCCGTTTTTAACGGGTTGAAATCGTTTGAAATAAGCCACTTTCTTCGGAGCTATATCCAGTTCGTAAACAGCTGTTTTTGACCGTTAAAACAGTGGTTTGACACTCTTGGCGACGAGATTTGAGCTGAAAAAGACATAATTCGAGCATAATTCGCAATTAATTTGAGCAACTGTTCATAAAATTATCATTTGCGGTTTGATTTGGCACCCAAGTATATCTTCTTCTTCTTCTTATTTCGGTTTAAATGGCCTTGAGCTGTTGCTCATTTCAGCCAGCTGGGTGTTCTTTAAGTCGGTAGCATTGGACACTGCAATATCCTTGCACCCATCCCATAAACTTGACCGTTCATCGTCACTGGCGCAAGTACGAAAACTCTGTCCGACGAAGAGGAAGTGGTGCAGGCGTCGAGTGTACCGTTGTTAGTCGCCGTCAAGCGGAATGGAGTCGGTGAATTGGTTGCTGTTGGTTGTGGGTGGAGTCGTCCTATCAAGATATGACTCATGCAGGCGTCTCGACGCCCGTACGGACGTGGCTGTCGAGGTCGCAAGCGTCGAGGAGACGAGCGTCGTTCGCTTGGAGATCTCAAGATCAATTCGAAGACGTTTTAATGGATATACATGACATCTTGGATGATTGCAAGCTTTGGAGGATTGCAAGCTTTGGATGATTGCAAGCCTTGGATGATTGCAAGCCTTGGAGGATTGCAAGCTTTGGAGGATTGCAAGCTTTGGAGGATTGCAAGCTTTGGAGGATTGCAAGCTTTGTCTGATCGCTAGCTTTGTCTGATCGCTAGCTTTGTCTGATCGCTAGCTTTGTCTGATCGCTAGCTTTGTCTGATCGCTAGCTTTGTCTGATCGCTAGCTTTGTCTGATCGCTAGCTTTGTCTGATCGCAAGCTTTGGATGATTGCAAGCCTTGGAGGATTGCAAGCTTTGGAGGATTGCAAGCTTTGGAGGATTGGAAAACTTAATGGACGTACGTTGAAAGTACAGCGTCATTTAAACGTTGCCAAAAATGCAGTCACACGCAAAATGACCCTCACGTTGACGCGTTCATGAGCCCCAATATTCAATAAAAAGTGAAGACATTTAATCAGGCAAGCATTGCAAATCTTCATAGTGAAATTTCGCGGCAGTCATTTTTATTTGTGAATGTTTGGTTTTACTTGCAGCCGTCGACCACCGTACTTACTGTAGTTACTGTAGTCACTGTATAGTTACTGTTACCAATGTTACTGTTCACTGCGATCACGAATTTCGATGAACTGAGTGAATTTCTTGACACATTTTAAATGACTTGCGAGTGATTTGCGCACTTTTCGACATGGACTTCGAGTGACTTGTATAGCTTTATGCATTTTTAAGATACAAATTGAAATAGTTTCACCAATAAATTGTGCATTATATTATTATATGTATGCAACGCGAAAGCTACCGTTATATCCCATTAAATTAAATGAAATAATCTGTGGTCCAACTGAAAAGGACCGTAGACATATGTTACGTTATAGTCGAGTAAAGCTCAAATCCAAGTGAGTAAGATTAAGGAGACCTTCCCACTTTTGCCCTTCATTTTCCCGCAGCTTTTCCAGCCTGCAGAAACGCCCATCCCTTATCTAATTCGGGATATGTCAATCTCTTTATAGTTCAAAATCAATGCTTCGTAGCGCGTATGAAATATGAATGATGACTTGACCGCTTACGTGTGTGGGAGCGGTCGATCGACCAGCGTTTCCTTCGGGAAAATCGAAGAGGCTGACATGAAAGAAAAGCTCGTTCAACTTCCAGAAATGCTTTTTATGAGACACAATAGCCATTTCAAAACGCCTGGAGATGTAAATAATTCAGCATTTTACTTTGTTGTTCCTTCTTATACAGACAATCAAGGTCAGGTCTAAATAATGCATTATTGAAATGTAATTGATCAATTTCCGTGAAAATTTGCATTTTGCGTGAGAAGTGATATAAGTTGGAAGGATTATTCGATAAAAAATATGCGAAACTTCAGTGTGAATTTGGTAAGATGTTGAATTATTTCGGAAAGTTTCTTGTTGATACCAGCATTGAACTCTCCGGGTTACGCGCCACCAGCCCGTGATGTCGCGTAATGTGGCTGGGTTCTTTACGGTTTCGTTCCCGTTTTTGGTTAATGTCACATTTGTACGCTAGAGGAGAATCCGTCTGGCACTATAGATGAAAATGTCGAAAAATCTGCACCCCTCCTCTTAAAAATGTATCATTTCTATTGTCTGAAGATAACTTCAATGTCAATTTACCTTGTGTCATACACGTGACTTTCGATGTAGCCGGTTACAATTCCTTTTTTTGTTAACAAGAAAATATTTGTTGGATTTAAGAGTGGTCAAAATCTCGCCCCCTCCCCACTGGTTTAATAATGCAAACTAAAATTTCTACTAATCCCCCGGGGAAACATTTTATAATTGCGCAAGCTTAAAATAAGTATGTGAAATTTCATAATTATATTACACCAATCAGAGAAATACGTTTGGTAAAAGTATCCAGTAAAACTAAAATTATGCATATATTATGAAGAGTAAAAAATAAGAACTAATTGTAGACGACAAAACGTTTAGTATACCGATTTCTTTCATGTGCTGCACGAATTGCACACTTTTCAGTCGTTTGCATTTTGCACGATTTACGCTTTTGACCAGATAATATTTTATTATAAAAACAAGCAGAGAGATCTTCTCAATGATTTCACGCACTTTTGAATTGCTATGCCCATTGTTCGGAAACACAACGAAGGTGTGAACCGCACGCAATTAACAACGGTTAGAAAATCGTTTCAATTCCAAGATAAATTGCAGCTCTTTAGATGACTTTCCGTCTCTCTCTTATATTTACATGCGTGAACCGAATCAATGTAGTACTTCAATCAAAAGAGCTCCTCGCAGCAGTCAATTCACTCACTTTAAATGCTGAACTCATGTGTTTAATTTGAGTTTCCTAACGCCTTTCAACAATTTATTTTCACTTTACATACGATTACTTGCTTTTTATCCCTCTCGTGCAAGAGTTCAAATTTAAATAACAGCTTAATGAACCCCCGGCATTTTCACACACTTCAACAAGTATTTTCAAATAATGTGACTAAACGAACTAAATTACCCGTTGAATTGCTCAAGAGAAAAGCATTTCATTTCCACCTATACCAATCCCATTTTTACACGTATTTCCGAATAAAACTTTTAAAAAAAGAACTAAATTACCTGTGGAATTGCATCACCGGAAAAGTATTTCAGTAACCAATTCCGTATAAACACAAACAAAACAACAAAAAAGACGTAATCATCTCAAAAGACGCGTTCGCTTTTGAAACACGTATTTCCAAATCTGTCATGTCCTGGGTATTGTAAGTCAGACAACAATGCTACAATTTAAGCAGATTCAACGTGTCACTGGGTAAGATTCATGCTGCTATTATTCATACTGCTTGAGCTGATGTATGATGGGTATGTTCTTTGGAGGTTCGATGCATCAAGTGAAAGTCCTGGAGCCAGCTGTTAATACCGCTGCGAGAAGAAAGTGGTGGTCATGTGTTATCGTACAGCGACACACACACACACACACACACACACACACACACACACACATACATACGTGTACACATATACGCGTACATATAGGTGTATAGTGGAAGTAACCCAAGTGAAATTCTGATTGGCATTGAATTTATAACTTTTAGATACACATGATACAAGAGTATATGAACTGCGTATAAATATAGCCATGATTTTTTTTCATGTAAATAACATCCTTATGAGTATGGCTATTATTTTTATTCCTGTCTCATTGAAATTTGATTTGTCCTTTTTTTAGATTTATACTGGCGTTTAATTTGGTTAGCATATAATTAAGGTATTATTGACATTGACCATAATTAGTTTAAGATTTAGTCACCTCAGGTAAAATTATGTGAACTCGTATGAATTTAATTCGTCAAATAAATATATAGGGTTTTGTATTACCTTATGGAAATTTAATTTGACCTCCAAATCATTGTTTAAATTGCCAGAAAGGGGTTTTAAATAATCATAAGTTTATTAACTAACGCTCATTTAATTTGTAATACAATACGAAGTCGTGGAAAACCTTTAAATAATATTCAAGGGCGTTAGTAAAATTCTACAAAACTGCAACAAAAAAAGTGCAATTATCTTGAGTATTTTTTTATTTAATTTATTAAACGTGATTTGTGAGTTTTTGCGGCATACGGTAGCTAGATTCGAAAGTGATCTCTGCACTTGTCATTAGTGCGAGTGAGACAGCTAGACAGCCATCAAGATATATAGGCACGTGAGATTGCCAATGGATACAAGTGAAAATATCGATCGCTTCGTGTGGTGAATAAAAGAAATTATTGCTGTTGTCAATTTCGCAGTCACAACTACTAGATCGAAATTCAACAGCCAAGCATTTATTGTCACTGAGTGCCAAGAAATCGAAATGGTTGGACTAAATTTCACGCGTGAATGTCAAGTATGTTGTGGTGTTTGAAGATTACATTCGCCGATATTATAATTGTATTGGATTTATCGGTTGAATAAATTAGACACGTTTGTTATTTATGCGTTCAAGCGCGGGGGACAGTTTGAAATGTATTACCCGTCCGGTTTGAATTATTAACGGCATCCTCGGAGCTTTTATTCACTAAGTTTGTGAGCTGACAAATTGTAGTGGAATTAGGAAGGAGACGCCAATACGTTATACTTTTTTGAATACGGCGAGACGGTGCTAAATAAGTTACATCCAGCAAGTAAATATAACGTTTGAAACATAAAAGTGTAACGGACTTTGGCCGTCTTAAAACACCCGTAGAATGTCCTTGAAAGTGGGGTTACAAATTTACCAACCCTGCACTCATACCTGTCTGATGGCTAATTGATTTTTTTTATGTGTCGACCACTTAGAGATATTGGCTCTTCGGGCGCGGCAAGCTGTAATACTGTGCCCCCAATCCTATTAACTTCTTGAGTGGCAAAGAATATCTCCCAGTCATGGGCTGCCACAACCTACAGCAAGTTTAATTAATAGCTCTATAATTAATTTGGATTTGCTCTCAGGTGTTAAGCATTGTTATCTTAAGACAGCGTAATTGAAGGAAGTAATCCGAATTTCTCTATGTATGACATTATTCCATTTTGGCAAAATTTATTGAGGAGAAATTCAGCAACCATACAATACAAGGATGTGCACGGAAGATTACCTTATAGTTGACCCTATAGCCAGAGTAGAGTTTAACAGGCTAGCTCCTCAAATATTTCCTCTCAGCCCGTAGCAAAAAGGCCGATGGTATTCATGCCAGGACTGATATGCGAATTGGAGATTATAATCTGATTGCCAATGTCCAAAATACCTGTTGAACTGAAAACTCATCTCCTCTGGCTGGACCGACTATATAACCAGATCCCTGTTAAAGCAAAAGTGTATCTAGATAACTTCTGTGGCTACATGCATTTCCAGAGTCGGAAAAATACATGCATGTAAATTTTGTTTGAAAAAAGTCGTGAAAACTTTTAAACGAATCTCAAAGATATAAAATTCAGAGTTGTCCGCATCACACAAATGATTGCCGTTGACTTTAGGAGATGGTGCATCCCGATTTTCGTAAATCGTTTAATTTAAAATATGTGTCCAGCCAAAAACCTGGGCTTGAAATATAGTCCCGAACAAAATCGAAAGCCGACCACTGCCCGTACGTAACAAACTAATAAGAGCACAATCATATCGTGATCTTGCCGGCCGAGAGACGAAAACCTTGACCTAGAGCGCACGACAACAAAAATAATTGATCAATTCCACAAAGTCATAAAAGCTAATCAAAACAAACACGAAACGGTGCAGGTATATTATATTATTATAGACTGCCTCATCTCAAAAGCGGCTACCGAATTCGTACGGCCACACAACTTCATTAAACTATCAAGAAGAGAACACAAAAACGTGTTACTCATTTCACTTGCACTGGGTGAGAAAGTTAGATGTGCGGTTACCTTGGCTTGGCACTCCGGTATAGGTATAGATTCCCCTCACCGATGAAAAGGACGTAGTCCAGATGTTGGAGTGAAAACTGTTTAGGTGTTTTTTTTCCTTTCGACCGTTTTTTGTTTTAAATCTCTTGCGGACGATGGAGTTTTAGAGGCATCTCAGCCGTGAGAAAGTCAGGATACGATGTGGCGCCAACGTGGTGATGAGGAGGATGCTGATGAGGTCATCGACGGGTGTGGGTGAGTGGAGAGTGTGATTTTATGCGGGTGCAAATTCGTATGTTTCTGTAGGTCATATTTTTTTATCGCTTGTTATATATATCTATGCACATAGGCATCGGATAGGTTGCATGTGGGTTGCGCTATATTCGATTCGGGTGTTTCGTTTTTCGTTTGGTCGTCGTATATATCAATGGAAACTGGAGATTTCGGAACACAATTCTGATTTCTGTTAGAAAAAGTGTGTGAAGTTGGCAAAGCAAGATTAATTTTAGAAAATAACACCTCTTATATAACCACAATTAACGTTTTGAAAACAAATTCAAACTGGGTTTTGAATGCTAAATAAAAGTCTCATTGTTTTAAAACTGCACAACCAAAAATTCCACTCACAATTCTCACCATCTGAGAAGAACAATAATATTTAGCATTCAAACCCAGTTTGAAATTTTCATTACTTCAAAATATTGAAATGTCGTTATCTGAAAAGTTCCTCTGTTACCCCAGTTTATTAAACTTGACACCGATTATGGATATCAGTATACAGGGTCCCTGGGATGATGAATTCAATATTTAAAAAAAAAACTGTAAAAAACAACTTGAGACATTATTAATTCGGATTTATGTGGCATTTACATTTTACCCCAACATTAAAAATCCGATAAGTATTTATTGGTATAGCTAAACATGAAAATGGTAATTTCTGATATCTTTCAAGTCAAAGAAAAGTTCAATCTGCACTCAAAGTAAATCAACTTATTGTCACTTGGGCAAGCGAACCGAGAAGATATTATCATTGCACAAGTGGCACATACTTTATCAGACTTCAATCTGATCAGTTGAGATCTGATCCTCGTCAGGATATATAAATAAAAAACACCAAAGGGAACTGAAATGTCAGATATCAGCACTCTTCAAAACACCTTTGGGTGGATTTGCATGTAGATCGGTGGAAACGGATATCATGAAATCAGGGAAGATAATAATTGTAAATAATAGGAAAAGTACACTATTTGAGAACAAGTTCAATATCAGTTGGTTCTTTAATTGTGCCACTTTGTCAAAGTTTGACCTGATACCGAGCCATACGGGAATATGATTCGTATCAATTAATGATACTGTTGTGGATTGTACTGTTGTTGTGTGTTTGTTGTGGACTGAAGAAAGTGATACCAGACGGCGGTCCAGTAGCAGTCGGAGCCTGTACAATAATAATGATTGATAATGATGATGATAGCGAGTATGAGATCACCTCGTGTACAAACCATGACAGGAGGATTCCATCATCGAAACGACGCCGAAAGTAGCGCTCGAAAGACCAGTGAGTCGATTGTTTCTTTATTTTGCTAAGATGTCTCTCAGACGTCAACTTACCCGTTTGATGTGTGTAACACTCTGCGAGGCGAACTACAAGAGCATGTATGTCGAGACTCAAGTTTCTCTTGTCATTGCGCAGACAAGAGTTGAGCAGTTTTTAAACTCATGTAGCTACATGGATGAGATCATTGGATGCTGTTGCGTTTGTGCGATTGCGAAAATCATATAGGGAAAAATGCATATCGTAAAAACTTTCCACAGTTTTCATATAATGCAGGCAGTAAGTCACTAGTCTCTGCGATGGAGATGTTGCATAGTTATTGACACTTCGATCTTTTTTGGTGACAATATTTACTTTTTGTGCAATTTAACTCGAAAATTTCGGTATATTTGTGAAGGTAGTTTTTTAATTACTGTGCGCCTGCGAAATATATTGTATTGAATGAATTTTGAAGTGAAATGAATTGTAATACAATACTCTTTGATTTGATAGTAACGAGTGGAGTCGAGTGCATAGTTTTTTACCGGTTTATGGAGATTGAAGACTGCAGCATACCCGATCAGATAAGTTACTTTATATACGCATGAATTGTGATGATCCTATAAACTGATCTTTAGGATTTAATATTATAGAATTGCTTCATACGTAGCTATTTTAATGTTATGTAAATGATAAAACAAAGCATATGAGATGAGTTTTCTAATTTATTGTCGAACCACTGGGTGGAAAAAATGACTTCCTCTCTCTCTCATGTCGGTGTTATGTAGTTTTAGGCGACACCTTCCCTTCATAAATGATTCCAATTCAACCACAAGTGTCGAAATTGTTTAGGTGCACTACATGGAGCAATCTTTTAATTGCTACGAATTAATTATACAATTTTACTTTCGGTGTGTGAATTTTCCTGGTTCTCTGGTAATGATAAACATCGAAAGCAAATGTAGAGATTCTCTCCACGACTCGCAACTATAAACGTCAAATTCTCTAGCAATCTCATTGACTTACTTATGATCTGTGAGAAATTTCACAATATCCTGTCATATTTCCATAGATTTCCCTCTTTGTGCTCTATCGGACATCGTTTCCGAGTGATGAATGCGATCTTGCACGGGGTCACAAAGGCGCAGTGCATCATCTCCAACGTTGCCCTCCATATTGCTCTCAACAACGGACATTAGAGCTGTTTCGAACGTTTTCGATTCCAGACCAAGTCAATCATGTAATGCGATTTCCTGTCTACGAGACGCGGATTCACGAGCCAAACGAATCATGCGGAAAGATGCACATCTTGTTAGAGCGTTTAGCGTTAGATTTAGTTTGATTTCAAAATTGGATACGATCATTCAATGCTTTTATCAGTATTTGTCTCGTTCTCGTTTCAAGTAGATATGAGTTGAGTATCGATATTTATATATTTACGGCGAACAGAGATCAAATTATGATTTTCTTGAAGAAATCGTAATGTTTTATTTCCTTTCAAATGTGCTTTCCAAAATGGCTTTAATAACCTTTTTATCTATGGATAGTACTTCCTATGTGAAGGTGTTTCCAGCTTTTCGCTATAACTGATCTACAGATATTATCTTTCAAGTATTTCAAACTGATTAAGCGTGCTTTTAGCTTCGTTTAGCTTAATTTAAATGCGGTTTAACCGAATTTAGCTCGATTCAAGCTCAAAATTGATCATATACCGATTTATCTTGATACAATAATAATATCAGAGTTGATATTACTATTTCTAATAATAATATTTCTGATAATAATAATATCGAGAAAACTCAAAAATGACCTAAAAACGAAAGTGCGCGCACCGTGAACACACAGACGAGTTTGCAAACACTTCGCCGGCGACATTTGCGTGCAAACTTCGCGCGCAACCTTTATAAAATTAGCGTACATTTAGCAATTTTCATCTCGTTTGGTTCTGGCTCTTGCTAGAGAAAGATGGCAGAAGTCACAGATAGCTGGATCCGTGCAGTGTTCATCTTGTGTTCGAAAGTCACGGTCCCAGAGAGCTGCATCCTCTCTTGTCTAGAGAGAGAGACGGGGAGAAATAGCAACAACACTAAATAGAAAAACAATCATTGATATTGCACGTTACTTTATGTTTTAGACTTTCCATGGTCTCTCAATTCGACTTTTAGCATAAAACATCAACAATCAGAATTGGCATCTGTTTGTATAAAAACCGATTACTATAAGTACTTATAATTATTTCGAGATTACTTTCACTCATCCTGCGCTCAGATTCGTCGGTCACGCGCGTGATCTCCACGATCGGCGTGAAAATACGGGCGAAATGAATATTTATCACGCGTCTATAATAACGAACAGACGCCAGTAGACCACGGCATTCCGTTGCTGCACACGCCACCAATAATTGGCGAAAAGAAACCTCGCAGTCGCCCGGTTTTTATTTACTTTAGAAGTTAGTGGTTTGACGTTTCGCTGATGGGCAAAAGGAATTGCGGGCCCGAATGCGGGTATCTTTGGAATGGGCTTGGTAAAATCGTGGCTTTTCTAATGTTGGGACAAGGAAAAGCAATGTTAGCACTTGGTTTAATTAACTTCCAATGTCTAAAACATAAAATTGGTCTCGCATCTATCAAATAATTTTAGCGAGAATTAAACGAACCGTCAAACTATTATACCTTTGATTATAGGTATTAGGTATATAGACACAAAAATGTGATATTTAAACAAACTAAATAAGCACCTTCGATAGTTTGAAAACATTCGTTTGAACACAGATATATGGTTCTGTACCTGATGTGATGACGAACAAGGTTATAATTTATAAGGCGCATCATGCGTTTTGATTCAAATATATTCCTATAAAGAGGTCGATTTGGTGATTGATGAAGGGAATTGATGATTGCGTTTCAAAATTATTAAGAACGGTCAGTCACAGAGGTTTTTCATACAAAACCCACAGTGAAATCACGAAAAAAGTCGATATTTCTCTTGAAAATGGTTCAATAATACTGCCATATCGTAAATGTCAGTCACTATATTTTCATGAGAAATATCGAATTTTTCGTTCACTGTGGGTTTTGTATGAGAAACCTCTGTTACTGACCTTTCTTAATCAGCTATATAGCTATCAGCTTTCAGCTATAGCTGGTATTCATCATCATTATAACGCTGCCATGTCTCTTATTGCCAGAAAACCAGCTGATAACATACAAGAACATTTCCCATCAATTCCTCTGCGTCCTTCTCTGCGCACGCGCACGTTCGCGACGCCCGACGACGCGTGACGCTGACACGCACGACATGACGCATGCGCAAAGACACCGGCCAGCAATCGACGTCCTCATCTCGCCAAACTAGACCGGCACTGGACACAGTTTGACTCGGAACAAGCGAAGAAATTCGCCTCACTTAGATATGCTTTATTTGACAGAGAGCGGCCATCTCTGAAAACGTTTTGGACGCCATTAATCGTCCAAATGGAATGAATTCGTATTTCATGGCGATTAAACAATGACACAAGAAAAGCGTTGTCATAACTAAGATTTTACATATTTAGCATATTTTTAGCCTAATTTAGCCTATAGTTACCCGGTGACACCTGTATAGGAGTTTGGACAAAAATGGCGTCCAAGCGATTCATTGGCTGCTCCCTGGCAAATAAAGCCTCTCTCTCTCTCTCTAGACCGGCGCTGTACACAAACCGACTCGAAACAACCGAAGAAATTTGCCACACTTAATGATCTTATCGGCCTGCCGTGTCTTGTCGTGGCCGTGATCCCAATTCCTGAATGCTGATAAATTTGTGTCGTTCGAGATTTTCAAATGCGCGCCTGCACATTATACCGAAGTTTCTCGAAAGGTTGATTTAGTTGTCGATTGTATTGATATTGATGTGAATTTTGTGCTCGAACCGCGCATCTAGACTGGAAAACGGTTACGTTATTTCAATTTCGTGGACCAAGCCGAAATCTAAACATTCAATTGTGTCTTCATAATAATGGTGTATCGATTTGAAATGGTCCAGATCTTTGAAATCTTTGTTATATCCCCCGCTGTTATAATCTTCATGCAAGTATTGTATACTCATTGAAACATAACCCGAACATTTACTTATGATACTTTCGTGATGTTCATCAATTTCGTGTACCTACTTAGTCCTCTATTGTTGAAACAATCGCAAATAAACTGTAAACCATGTGTACTTATACTTTCGTTTCGCCGATGTAGTTCGTAAAGGATATGTCTCTCCGACATTGATAGGAGGAGAGGAAGGGGGGGGGGGCGATAACAATTTTGTGTGTCGTACAATAGGTCATACAAAGGAAATTCCGCGGTTCCACCTACAATCCAAAGTTAAGCAACACTGCGCGTAGTCAGGTGTTGGGTGGGTGACCATTGACTGGGTGTGAGAGAGAGAGAGAGAGAGAGAGAGAGAGAGAGAGAGAGAGAGAGAGAGAGAGAGAGAGAGAGAGAGAGAGAGAATCGAAGTTAGTACAACAGCTTCACGGGTCGTGAAGCCTCGTAGCCATGGGTTAGTGGAGGAGTCCGTTCTGGTTTGGGTTGTGCCGTTCTTTGTATATGAGCTGGTGGTCCCTTTGGTGCGTATCGACAGGCTTCGTGCCGGCACCGGGTTTCCAATCTTTCCTTCTAGGCTAGACTTGGTTCATCATCATTCTCATCATCACCAATTCACCGACGCCTTCAGGCCAGCGTATACCAGGGCCAGTTGTCGAAACCATAGGCGTCCTCAGGGAAAATATGACCCAGACCGCGGGAGACCCGAAATGATGGTCCCAATTATTCAAAATGTTTCTATGCCCGTGACCGCGAAAGCAAGTGTTGTGACAAGGCATGGCAGCCATCGACAGCGCACATTGAATTTCTATCCGAGCACACAACCAGGGCCTACTGCATGAGTTTCCCATTGGTCTTATGGTTCGAATGTTACTAAAGGAGGCTGTAGAAAATGTCAGATTTAAATACCTGGAGACCGATCATGTAACTGTGTGATTTCAAAACGATTCGTTATTTTGAAATTATTTGAAATCGAATGATTTCGAGCAAAATCGAATGAAAAAACGTAACATGATCGCTACCCTGGTTTTAATCGCGCTCAAGGTCAAATACACCTAGATACATTTTTGCCATACGAGCAAATCGAAACAAATCAATTCAAAGGGCGCTGGCATGTGGCAAGGTTCCTTCTTATGAAAATGAATTCATGTCTTGAAGATGTTCAAAAATCATTTCTAGTAACCCTTAATCCGTTATCATTTTTCATGTATTCTGGACGTACTAATTTCTATTTCCATTAAAATAAGATGTTGAATAACGAAACTAGATAATGTGTAACTAGATAAGAAACTAGATACTAAAGTAATGACACATAGCTTTGCACAATTGCATCATTTTCCAATATTGGTATAGTATACATCAACACTCCATTTCACGTTAAGAAAGAGAGTGGAATTGCATCTTTCTCGAGATCCCACTGCTTCTATGACACGAGCTAAGAGTTTCAAAACTGCCCATAGAGCCTTGCATCCGGCTCAAGGCATGACTTGTAAGTGTTGAAACTCTTACCTCTTGTTTTGTAGCAGTTTGTCTTGGAAGATGCAGACCCACTCTCCTTCTTAACGTGACATGGAGCTTACACAGCCAACTTGCCGATATTTTTCTAATTTTCAGAAGTAATATCAAACTTTAAATTTTGGGAATTAGTGCTTCTTAAATCTTAAACCATTAGGTACCAGCGTCTTATTTATAGGACAGTTGAAAAATAACTTCTTTCTATTCGAAAAATTCGAAAAAAAATTGTAGCTCTATTTTTTCACTCTTATAAAAAAATTGACCATCAAATACACATTTTCCTCCAGGATCAATTGTTATTTTCTTATTTTTTTATATATAATAAAATATACAAATATACAAATAAATTTAATCTTTATACCCTTCATTATTATTTAGTCGAAGTTCATTGCGTTTGACCCCGTCCGATCTTCGAACAATCGAAACCATCCTAGACACTGGTGTGCATCCAGAGCGAAAAAACGTCGCCAACAATAGAAAGGGAGTGAAACGTGCCATCTAACCGACGCCGGCAAAACACAGACGGCGTCCTGTCGCCATCGACGCCGCGATGCCCGCGATGGGACTGATCTGTGACCAGAGTGTCGACTTGCCTTTAGGGGAAAGTCTGCCGCCGGGAATCGAACGAGGGACTTTCGATTGGCATGCCATGAGACGCTAACGAGGTGCACTTGCATTAGGCTTCCGTATTGAGTGTCAAGAAGTTGCATGATATCAAATTCTATGGACATTTCACTTTATTTTTGCAGTTAGCAATGATTGATATTATAGTTGAGGCACTTGTATTCAGAAAATGCTTTGAAGTTTGAAGCGTAACTGCATTTTAAGTTAAAAGAATGCGCCACCTATGTATAAATTATGCGGATTATCTGTCAAATTCTGGACCTGAGATCCTCAATTGCAATATAATTAGCATGTTACTGGATTTCATGTAAAGAAGTTGGGAAGAAAACTCACAAGCCATGTCTTGAGCCGGTCAAATGGCTCTTTGGGTAGTTTTGAAACTCTTAGCTCGTGTCTAGCAGCAGTGGGTCTTCGTATAACAAAAGGTTCGTCAAAAACAGTAAATAGTTCAAAAATGTTAATAGTCAAATTAGACAGCAGCGTTTGATATATGATTTAAAGACAGCAGAAGTCTTAACAGTATAGGTTTATAGTTATATTCACTAACAATTTCTTTTCAAATAACCGTGTATACGCATGGATGAAAAGAAAAGTGAGTAGAAATTACTGCAGTGCCCACCGTTGCCATTTTACAATTCCGTTACCTAAACAGCTGCTAGCTGCATCGCTAATTTCGGGCCATTTAGTTAGCAACTTTCGGGATTTAGCACGTTTCCATTCACAACTTGTACACACAAGATCACTAATGTATTATATGTACATCCATACTATGAAGTTTTTGCCATGTGCACGAACCGATTGAAAAATTGATATCTAATTACTATGTATATAATGGCGCGATAATCTATATAATATTGAGTTCCGCTGAAAGTATCATTGTATACATAGGCTAACATTATACGGAAGGTCAAAGTTGTACGTTGAATTGTGCGTGCTAAAGAAATTCAATTGCACACACGCACGCATAGCATTTCGATCGAGAAGCAAGTGCAATGCAAATCGCGATACGACTCTTTGTTAAATATTCAATTCAATGAATCAAACGAAGGAAATCGAGCCCCAGATGCATTTTGAAGCATCATATAAATTTGGTCGTATCGTGCTTGGTAACACTATTTCCTGGGGCCGCCATAGAAACGAAATTTCGATACATTAAAAAAAGTTTACAAAAACGCAATCGTCTCGATTAAATTCAATTTGAATTCAGTCAAATATAAATGAAACGACGCGGAAATAAAACTCCCTTCGGGAATGATTTTTTTTTGTAAATAGTTTCGCGTGCTCTTTCACCAATTCCGCATTTTCACAATCGTCCTTAAGTCTTTGAGCACGCATACAGCATTCACGCTTGTTTCGTAACGTGAAAATCATGGAGAATGACATACCAAAATTACCCCAAGCATCACTTAGGTGTAGAAACGATACCCGGATTGGTAACCACGGATTTACCAAACTACTTTACTCGCGCATTTACAATTGGACTTTCACTTAATTTTATTATATCTCAGCCTCCCCACCTTCGTTTTCTGATTACCAGTCACCTAGGCAAAGAAGAGGACATCCTGTTCGATTTTAGATACACCATTGCTTCGTATATTTGTATGATACACGATAACCATTTCGTAATTTGTTACATAACCAGGCTGTTAGTCACTTGAAAAGAGTGTAACTGATTAACACAAAATACCCGAACGTATACCTTGACGTCAGATTCTGAAGGCGAGCTCTATGAAAATATAGTTATAAGTTGTACACGTATTCATAATGTGACAATGGTTTGGTTGAACTAGGTGCCGGGGTGTTGATAAAGTAGCCTACACTTCAGGCAGTTGAAGGCATGTGCTTTGAGAGTGGAATTTGAGTTGCTGGTTGCCTATTAGGAGCGTGTAGGAGATTTAGCGGCATTTCTATGAATCTCGGATCATTTTTATAGCGGGCAAAATTTGTTGGTGTGATTTTACAATCAAATACGATCAGACGAACGCATTTAATTTTGTTGTGTTCGTAATGAGGCGCTGTATACTTTGAGAATGGTTTAACAAATACGCACTAGTAATTGGTATGAAGGTAAAAGTAAGGCATGATTATGAGGACTCTAATGACTCCCAGAACCCTCCTACTCAAAACTCGTAGGACTATCAGGAGCAGGACCAAAGATACTATTATAACAACCTTTTAGGATGCTACTAATGCTCATTCGAAAACATTGCTAGACCAGTCTCGGGCATATTGATGGTCGGATATTGTGTATAAGACTGTTTTTTGGCAGCACAGCATAGGATTTAAAACTCCAATATTACTCTAAAATTGGTTGAGGGTGAATCTTCCGAGTGGATACCTATTACCTGCTATTTGCACATGCACGATTATCATTAGCTTTTTGTCTAGTTCAAAGCATATTGCATGGGTTCTTAGTTTTGAAAATCTTCGTTCAATGTCATGTCTAGCAACAGTGTTTTTGTCTAAGAAGTAAACTTATTTAAGGTGAAATGCGTACCGTTATTTGTCATAATACTCTCGATTTCGATGCTTTTAAGAAATATATATTCCACTTTAATTGCATTTTGTGAAAACGTGCCGCTTCCAATTCATAACAAAACAAACACTAAGAATTTATAAATATACGAGGGTAGAATTATTATAATCAGCAGCTTTTTACATTATTCTCATCATTGACCCCAAAAATTGGCCTCACAAATGCCAATGAATGTACGAATTAATATATAAATACACTTTATTTACTTTCTTGTTGTATTATAGACATGCCCATTTTCCCTGTCATATACCACAAATGATTTACCAAATTAATAATGTCTCTACACTCTACCTGTATTACAAATAAACAGGTAAAAAAGTTGCAAATGCCAGAAAGTCCATTAAAATATCCAACAAAACGCTCGTAATATTGATGCAAACCATTACAGCCTTCGAGCATGAATATTTCACCACCATGCTAACGACCATAGCTACTCCAAAAACTTTTCAACCGAGAAAAAACGAAACAGACAATCAACTATGCCGACAGCAACTCCCACATAATATCGATAATACCTATGATAATACCTTTGCGAAAATCAATTACTCAGGTGTTGGTAAATTACTTAGCTTCATTACCTACACAGATTATACCAGCCACCGGTATACGTTCCTCTAATTGAAATAAATTCACAGCTGGCACTCATGAAAATCGATTGGCAATGCTTAAACAACTCACCCCTATTGGCACTAGGTACACTATGTTATCAGCTGACCTAGTCCACTATGTCATAATGTTGGAAACAAACAATGCAGACATTTCAATGACGTGTTTACATGTGTGCACGCATTGTTTCAGATAATGAAGCCATTAAAGGCGTCGTTTTAAACGAATTAGATAACAAGGGACAAGAACGTGAAGCATAAAGAATCTGTTTATGCAGGCGTTATTAAAATTTGTACAACAAAGGGGTTTTCCAAATATTGCACAAGCAGAGTACATTTTGCTATTGATAAACAGTGGACCTGTTAACAATTTAAAAAATGATTGCATTACTGGGAATGAACGGTGAGTAATTGTTGTTCCAACGCTTCAAGATCGTAGCGGTTCTTGATCGTACATTTTTGGAAATTTTCCGTTTCCTCACTCTAAATGTACGCAACATTTTTGGCCGTCAATTTTGAAGGGTTTGTGTTTCGAAGTGGAATTTGACTCTGCGTTGTTTATCCACATAGCGAACATTTTGACCCGAACGATTGCAACATATTACTGACAATTCCCTTTCGTTTTTCTGTTCCAGAAGTCATGAAGAACAGTCACCGACGCCACTAGAGTCACCGCGACAAACCATCCGGCCACACATCCCAAGAATGTTACCCAGATGCGTTCTAGTCACCCTCCTATCCACACTAGTCCTCTCAACTAACGGCCACCTATCAGATGCCGCCGACGCCAGTGATCAAACAAGCACACCCCAAATTAGCATACGACAAAGTGACAAACAGTTAGCACTAATCGATTTCACATTCGACAGAGAAAATCGGTCGCTTTCCAATCCGGTCCCCTCCCGGAAAAGAAGGTACGTCCGTTTCCCGGCGGGCAGCGCTCACAACGGTCGTTATGCGTTTCCCCCTCGGCCTGACGCGGGATTCTATCCTGAATGGACGCCCGTGGCTGCGCATCAAGGACCTTACTACCATCGGCCGATGCCGGCGGCGGTGATGGGTCAACGGAGTCCTCGGCTCGTGTTCCGGGACCAGGTGGCCGACGTGCCTGGCAGTGCGCAGGGCGTGGGGTTCTTTCATCCCAACGGCATCCACGACCAGGCACCGACCGATGACGGACGGGGTGAGCTATCTGTCTTGATCGGTGGAGGATGGATCACGAGACATGATGTCTGTGAGACTGGTCGGAATAGATTTGTGACTAAATGTGGATCGCTGATTAGAGCTAATGTTGTTAGAGAATTTTCAGAGTGCTATAGGGTTAACGTTGGATTATTAACACATTACTGACTCTATTTTGGTGGGCACATCATGTGTGCGGCAAGAGAATTATTACCCGATTACCAGTTACCACACTATAATATGACACATAATAAACCATTGTTACTGATCGATTAAAACAGAACCTACGCGCACGTCGGGGGAAGTAAAACTAAAATAACAAGACAAGACAATTCCTCAAACATATTCCAGCAACGACTTGACAATGACATATGCCCGACAATCAACAAGTGTGAAGATTAGAGTTAATCAGTACAGGATGACATACATATTTAAGTATTGATCCCATGCTCGAATTGTGTTTTAATAGGATAGTTCATTCACCAAAGAAATAACATGGCTATTTCCCAGTCATTTCCCGATCCTTAATAGGCAATCTAGTTCTTCAGTGTTGGGATGGCAATCTGTAAAATAGTCAAAAGCGAGCACCATAAATACCAGCATGGAAACCTTTTGTTAAAAACACTGCTGTACACAAAGCAGGATTTTAACGGGCCTTCATGTCGAACCCAAACGATCTTCTTGGGTTCACGAGGTAGAGAAATCAAGAGTGTTCCCAAATTTCAAAGACATTAGCAGAAAATCTCTTCAAGTGTCTACATTTCAGTGTGTACAACCAAACTAAACCAGCAAATGCGAACGACGAAGCACGATTGGCTTGCTTTCTTAATGTCCTAGGTTCGAACACGGCGGTTGTCGGCCATCCTGGTGTGATTTCCCGGGATTCTCATCCCCAGGGAAATTGCTCTGATAGTTCCTCCAACAAAACAGACATGGCAGTCGCCATAGCTCTTCTTTGTCGACCCTTAGTCAAAACGATTTTGAAGTTTGTGTCTTCATAAACAAAAATTCAACAAAAAAAAACTTTTAGGCGTCCAGACCTTTATTCTAAAAGCCACACGGTGGCTTTAAGCCTTTCATTAGATTGGTCTCAGGTTCGATCCTGATAGCTGTTTATCCAGTGGTGATGTTCTCGCGGTTCCTGCGATTTCCACTGCCATTCCAATCAAATTCTGGGACAGTGCATCCTCCAAACACTAAGAATCCCTCCACACTAAAGGATATTGTAGTGTGTGTGTCCTTACATTAACTAACAAACAAAACTTTTAGGTGAAATAACCCTATTCTAAACGCTATAGCGTGACTTCTAGCCTTGCATATGTGAGGTCTCAGGTTCGATCCTGATAGCGGTCTATCCTTGTAGTGATTTTCCGTGATTTCCACTCATATTTCAAGCAAATTCTGGCACAGTTATCCCACCAAACGTCAACAGTCCCTCACATAATCACGACTTTCGAACTAGAGTGACTTCCCTCATAACCATGAGAGTTAAAAGTGTCACCACCAACGGGTACCCATCCCAGTTGACACGGGCATCTTTCAGACTACCGACGCCCCAGTGGAGGCTACCCGTTCCTGGGCGACCAGAACATGTGTTCGACGGGCACCTGTGAATTCTTCCTGTCTTGCTGGATGTCGAGCGGGCTGATCGAGGGCGGATGCGGCGGATTCATGTTCGCTTGCTGCCAACGAACGGCCGGCAATACGGCAAAGACAAGCGACTATCACGCCACAGTCACCAACAACGTAGAGTCGCAACAATTGCTCCAGGATTATGGACCCGTAGTTAATGATCCTAGTAAGTAATTGCCAGATATGTGCGGCACTTGCGAGTACTTAGTGGGTGACTGAATTGACTAATTTTCTGTAGACGCGGACTTGATTGTTGTATAACGTAACTAACACTTTTCTTTTTGTGGGTTTACTTTTTATGTTGGTACAGAGAACGAAACATGACTTTTTTTTGTAATTCCCATAACTGACTGACTTTGACATGTACAGCCCAGACGAATCGGACCAAAGAACAATGTAAATATAAAAGTATATAAGCTTGGTGTATTTAACTCCCCGACTCTTCAGACATCTTTTACAATCACCATATACAAAGGAAATCTCGTAAACAACATCGACTTTATCTCACAAACACCAGCACTACTATTTTCTCTGAGACCTTTCACACCTGAAACGACCATTTTCCAGAACGCCCATTCCGTTTCCTGCAAGAATAATCGCGTCGGATCGCAAATCCCATCAATTTTCACACCGATTTACATCTATAAACCGATCCTCGTGCCGAAACGCGCACCAACGTTTCGTCCACAAAAAACACAGGCGAATCCATCCTGTTTCCTCCACAACCTCATCGTTAACGCAGCATTACAAATTTCTATATGCGTTTAACATTTCACTTTTCTTTCAATCCAAGCATCTCGACCTAATGACCTCTAGAAAGTCTCGCACCACACACTCAATTACACACACTTCTTAAGTGTCACGACCCCCGCCCACATCTTAACCACAGACACCAACGACAATGTATATAATCAACAGCATGTCCAGGGTCAAAGGGTCAAAGTATGCTGCATTGTTACCTATATAGCAGGTACAAGAGGACATTTTCTAACTGGGCACGCACAACATGCGTTGGTTTGATCACGCCCTATTCAAGTTAGGTTTATAGTTTATACCATCTTGTTTTATTATGGTGTGACTAGGTCAAGTTTAGTAGGTGTTATAATTCGTATGACATTGACACGTACGGAAGGGCAGTCTTAATCTCAATTAAAGTAAATGTTGTGGATAGATTGCTAGATGTATATATAAACTGTAAAGGTGTAAAGTATACAGAAAAAACTGTATTTTAAATGGCAATTAGTAGAGTAATTACTGTTAAAGTATGTAGCTAGAAGCTATAACGTCTGTATAAGTAAATGGTTTTTTGATTGAAGTTGGTATCACGGACTGTGGACCTATATTCTCAGTCCAATTAGTTACAGTAGCTCGGGAATGATTCAACTTTGGAGCTGTAGATCCGGGTGTAGTAATTGACAAGGTGTATATTTTACTGTTGCCGTATATTTCTACTCGGCACAATTTGTAAAGTGCCCACAAAACAATAAAATCTGGACCGGACCTAGCATTAAAACCCCCTCTGTGTACAAATGTGTAGAATACGTCTTCTTCTGTGAGAGATTTATACGAAAACTCACTCTTCTAAACCACTTAATCCTTGCGTGGTGTTTGAGGTGGCGGAATAACCTGACTCTGATCTTCTATCCCTCATATGACGACCTTTTTCCAGGGGCATCGGCAGATTTGAGAAGGGGGGGGGGGGCCCTCTTGGGCAAATACACATTCATAAATCTATGGAAACTTAATTTCCATTTATTTTACTCCAAATTACAGATTTATTTTGAATCTCGTTCAGAGCGGGCCCTCTGCTGCTAAATATGCGCTAAGAATTTCAAAATTGCCCATAGAGCTTTTTGTCAACTTCGAGGCATGGGTTGTATGTTTTGAAACTCTTAGCTCATGTCTAGCAGCAGTGGGTCTTCAAGGAAGATGCAAATCACAATCTTTTTCGGGTGAAATGGAGAGAATAAGCATTACGTTCTGGAGCTAAAGATATAATGTAATTATAGCAGATCATTTTCTACCTCATTACCCATCTACCTAACCCATCACGGACAATTCAATCCATACTTTCACCCCACCCTCTCAGCATGCCGGTGCCCAAACCTTCTTCAACATAACGACGTAGACAGTAGCTGGACATCTAGTGTAATTTCATTACAAACAAGTAACTAACAAAAGTAACAACTGCAGTTAATAACGTCTTGGTAACCAATGAGGTGCGATCTGGACCAGTTAGGCTTTACGATGGTCGCTTGTCTTTACCGTAAGTACGCCTTCGTTTTCTTCCTCTCGGCTTTGGAATCAATTCCTGTCGCTGCCTGAAGATAACACTTGTTTTAAAACAAATCACCAAATTGTGTGTTCTCTTGTGATTATACTTGTTCATGGATCACATAATCTTTCGGAGTCAATTGAACGGTTTGCCTTGTTACTGCGTTTTCATACTGGTTTCGCCGAAATGAACCTGACCCCGCGAAGCAGTGTTCAAAAATATATGGGGTGGTTTTGCTCTTAGATTCCATCTATCCATCTATGATAATCTGCTTTCATGTAAACAAAAAGTTAGTGCTAATTGCTAAATGAACACTTAATATCTTCAGTACCCAGAAGGTTTAAGCTTTAAACATAGATGAGTTAGTACTTTATTCACCTATGGTATAAACTTTCAGATTGAAAATTATGAAAAGTTGTATAGTTTGTAAATGAGTTTATACGGTGTTTTGATCTGAAGTTTTGACTAAAAATCCCTTTCGTTTGCCTACATTGTGCAGTTTTTAATGTTCAAGGCACACTGTACGCATAACTTCATTCCTAACTGAGTAGAATTTGTCAGTTTGCCACGTAAACTAGATCTCGCACAGCATTGAATATATGTTTATATTACTCCACTTTGTTTATAATTGTGTACATTCGTATTTTGTAACCTTCAGCCCGGTAACACAACAATGTTTCTCCCATTGTAGCCACATCCGTGAACCGATGCATTGGACTCGTGTCAAATTGAATCCAACATCGAACTAATTGCGTACGTTTGCTTATTAGTGCAAGGATGCAAATGATTGTGTCTGGATTTCCAGGATGCGGAGTGTCGATCGGGAAGATCGGACCATCTTTGGGTGCACAGCGAAGGATCGTTGGCGGCGACGAGGCTGGATTCGGCAGCTTCCCGTGGCAGGTCAGTTCATCCTGACTCACATCCTGACTCACATCCTTCACACAAATCATTGCATCTTATATATAGGAAGAATGGTATATATTCATCTTCTATAAAAGGGATTATAGTTGGTGCACATGATCTAAGAGATTTAAATTGTAAATGCCTTGATATGAGGCGTACAAAGATGCTGTGCAGTTTTCGAGACTCTTAGATCTCTCATAACTTCACTGTCTCTTATTAAAAGAAAGTGCTAAACCACTCTTCTACTTATACATCATTGCATCTTAGGAAGAAGAGTGTAATTGCATCTCCTATAATGAAGTCCCACTGCAACTGTCCAGCTAAGCAACCTAAGCTAAGAGCTTAAACATTGTAAATGGCATGAAAAGGTTCTGTGCAATTTTTGAAACTCTGGAAATCTCTAATATTAACTGCAGTGGTTCTATAAAAGAAGGTGCTACCACTCTCCTTCTTATATAGGGTAGGCTGAGTGACTTGCAGGGGGTGACTTGCAGGCGGAAAGTGAGAGAAACGATTCGCTAATGGACTTATTATTGACGGGATTTCAGATAAAATACAGAGACGCATAGTGCAATGCATTTTTAAAAAGCAATTCCACTATTGGTTATGATTGTCTGCAAAAAAAATTCCACCACAGTTCAAATAAGGGTGCGTATTTAATCCATAGCGTTAGATTTAACATGAGAATCGGTCTCCTTTTCGATTTCCAATCCTAACCAACCTTGTCAACGGTGGCAAAGCAATATGAAACGCCTCGATTGACATTAATTTAACATTTTAATCTCTCATGGATTAGTTTCACCGTCTCGTGCGTGATCTTCTCCAGTCTCTGAATTCGCGCAAAGCTATCCTCAACTAGAGACTTCCGTCAAATTAAAACACATTCAAAACGAATCATACTTTTTACACATACATATCAGGAAGCCGAAACACTCTCCCTTTCCCATAGAAAACACACCCATAACTGCAACCAATTAGCGAAACCCATAAAAAGCAATCCACAAACCAAATTAAAATGCAATATAATTGCCAGACAAAATTGCACAAAATTCCAAAACGACTTCCTAATCCAGCCAACTGGCATATCAGCATCAGCAGCAGCAGCATCCCATATAAACACAATCCTGATTCTCTATCGGCGCATTCGCGGCTCATTTCTCTCGACGGACCCTTGAAAATCGTTGCCCTATACGTCCGAGAAGTCGAAGGCGTCCGAGCTCGAGGTCATTACCGTGGCCGCGGAGTCCGCTTTCAAATGACTTTCACTCGAAGGTAGCCGCAGCATAGCGTGGGCACTCACCGCTGCGACCAGCGCGCTGCGCTCGCCGCGGCGTCAGCTGACGCTAATAAGTGGCTGCTATTATTTTCAAGATCGCCCGATGAAAGTACCTCATCATCGGCGATTGTAAAATGCATAAGGCGCTGGTTAGCCATAAGTTTTATTTACGATGTTCGCGCGTTTGGTCAGAATTAAGTTGGTAGAAGAAAGTGGTAAAGCTGTAGGTTATTTAGGTAGTTTTGTGCGTTCGTTGAGCTGGTGTTTGTAAATTTGTTGCGATGACCAATTAGTTTGGTAACAATGATTCGGTGGATTAATCAATTCATAAAGCGCCCGCGGAGAGAAATTCTATGGGATTTTTTAAATGTTTTTTGAAAGAACGATTTGGTTGTGGCTACGAATAGAAATTGTTCTGATATAAAAAGTGTACCAACACTGCAGAAATATATTGAAAGTGAATCGGTTTTTTTTCCAGTTTGGTGCAATGTTGATATTTTTTTACGGCTGAAAGATGGAACAGTGCAGAAAATTTATCATTTTAATTAATTGCAGTTTCATTACGAACCGCAATTAACTGGTTGTGCATGGATTTCGATGTAATTGCCGTGAACTTGCTCTTGGTGGCGAGAGTTTGTACTGAACCTACCTTACACTGTCAAGGTTGTCATGGAAATCGACCGGATCGTGACCTTACTGCTGTTTTCCCTCATTTCCCTAAACCACACAGGATAACCGCAGCAGGTAATGAATAATCGGGACACCTGACATTTTAAAGCCAACGATTTTTTTTTATCATGCAGCGAATTAGCATCTTGCGAAATATATTCGTACCCTAGGTACCCAATTAGCTCAAAAACCGTTATTACGAACTTTCGGTGGACGTCGAAAAGCTAACGGGAGATAACTTGCGTTCAACGTTCAGGTGGAACCTAATCGAACGTTTGGCAAACGTGAACGTTGAATGCAAGTCCCCCCCCCCCCCCCCTAAAGCGTTTTAACGTTCGCATAACGTTTATGTGCCCTACAGAAGCTTATTGCACATGGCAATTTAACATGAAAAACTGGACTAAGGTCATGAGAAATCATCCTTGCACGTATTAATTTGCCAAAAGCTAATTGGTAAGAGTGCAAAATAAAATTAATAAGTAATTACGTTATGTCTGGTAGACCAGGTTTACTGTAGAGAACACGGACAGTTCGTGCATTAGAAAATGTTCATTTCTTATTCATTGATTATTTTCATAATTTTCATAATTAGCGTAATATGAAGAAATTTTGGCATATTATTATAACACCGAAAGTTCATTCGAATTATAGTGAATCAACGCAAAATCACTGCAATTATTTTTTAACTGTTTCCATAATAAGTTAATTTTACGGGTAGTGGTTCTGTGAAAAGTGATATCATAATTTTTGGGCACCGTATTGTTTGCTATTTTAGGTTAAAGGTGGTAAACGTAAAAAGTGTACTGCACTATAAAAACCCAAGCCTTGGTGTAGACAAAAGGCTCTGTGGGCAGTTTTGAAACTCTAAACTCATGTTATAGCAGCAGTGGGTCCTTTTGGAAGATGCAAATCCATTCTTCTTCTTACTTCTTATAGGGTGAAATCGAGAATGGTGTAAACTTAATCATACATTAAATTAATTATAAAGATGAACCCCGAAAATTATGTACAAATGACAACCAAGATTTCCAATTTTGAATACATACGACGCAGCTAAGCAATATACCAGTGCAAATAATTGTTTCATTGCATCCTTGCAATATGATAATTTTACGCAAAATTACATATAATGAGATGTGATAATAATTCTAATACGGACAGCATTATTTCACCACATCAATACTAGAACCAATACATAGGTACATTATTTAGTAAACGAATCCCAAAGTAGCAGCGATCGCCAGCCAAGTTGAAGCCAAGAGTCCGTGACACCAACAGTGACTGCTCTCCTTTCCAGGCGTACATCCGGATCGGTTCCAGCCGGTGCGGCGGTTCCCTGGTGAACCGGTTCCACGTGGTAACGGCCGGCCATTGCGTCGCCAGGTACGAACGATCCACCGTCCATGGCGCATGCGTGACAAATTTGTCCTGCCTCGGAGCCCACACAGGAAGCGGGAGCGAATTTTAATCCGAGTTCGATTTCAAGTTTTTCCAGCATCGCCTCCCTATCCCGTCCTGTTATGCACTAACCCAACAAGGGAAGTGTATTATCATTTCACTGTGCTATCACAGTGTTTTACTATGTTTTACTATGTTTTACTATTTTGACTGTCATTATATCAACCTGGTGATCCCTTGACAAAAATAAATTGAAATGAAATGAAAAATGAAAACTGGGAAATGGAGAAACTCGAAAAACCTTGGCATCTGCCCATGGAGTGTTTTCTTCTGATTCTCCTAAAGTTTTCACGAGCATTCACTGCTGACAAACGAAATAGAATTGACAACGAATGCATATTATGTCATATCTTCACCATTCTTAAGCTTTCCAGCTGATTTTGCCTCCGTTATGGGACTTTGTTCTCTATACGTTTCGTAATCTGTGCTTGTTACTTTTTGGAAAAAGTAAATTCACATGCGTCTCAAATATTTGAAAATAATGGTCACTTTTCAAAGCATTATATAAGAATTTATTGAACTAAAGCCCCGTGAGCAAGTCTGCTACAGCATTTTTATGCCGTCAAAATACAATGGCTATTTTCATGTTATACTGGTGTATTATATTATTTCAAACAGCGTATTTATAGTGTAGTGTAGAGCGGTTTTGCTCTGGTTTGAGTGACTTTTGGTCCTAAAAAGGACCGTGGTCGACGTTTCGTCGGCGTTGGCGCCGACATCTTCAGGACTGGTGGCGCCACCAGTCCTGAAGATGTCGGCGCCAACGCCGACGAAACGTCGACCACGGTCCTTTTTAGGACCAAAAGTCACTCAAACCAGAGCAAAACCGCTCTACACTACACCATCTAACCACGGCTCTGAACCGCTTCGCCATTCCAGCGTATTTATATTATAAATAATATTTAAGCATAACATGAAACAGGGATAAACTACATATTTTTCAATACAACATTTTTTAGGACCATGTTATTTTTACGGCATAAAAATGCTGCGGCAGACTAGAGTCAAAAATGCTCCCTTGTAAACGGGGCTTAACCATCAACATGTCCACTCAGGTCCGGTTTTACAAAGTCCAGTTAAGTGCTGCCAGTTAAGCATGTTATCTCCAAAGCCACAGCCAACCAGAAACCTTTATTTTCATTGTAAATCCGGCTCTCACCCACTCACCAAACTCCCCGTGTCCCTTGCAGAGCGTCAGCCCGCCAGGTCCAAGTCACGCTCGGCGACTACGTCATCAACTCGGCCGTGGAGCCGCTGCCCGCGTACACGTTCGGGGTGCGTGAGATCCGCGTGCACCCCTACTTCAAGTTCACCCCGCAGGCGGACAGGTTCGACGTGGCCGTGCTGCGTCTGGACCGGCCCGTGCAGTACATGCCGCACATCGCGCCCATCTGCCTGCCCGACAAGGGACAGGACTTCCTGGGACAGTACGGGTGGGCGGCCGGCTGGGGCGCGCTCCAAGCTGGTAAGCACCGTCTGGAAGACTGATCACGAATATACGGGTTGATTATCGAATGAGGAGACTGCAAGCTTCTATATGAGAAAGTACCATGGGAGTTGAATGCTAAATACAAGTCTCACTGGCTACCAGTCGTTTCGTAACATATTTAGCATTCGAATCCCAGTTTGAATTAGTTTTTTTTCAAAATTAGTGCTAAAGAAAGGTCATAGTCGAAATAATTAATGGTAAGCACCTAGAAGAAGGAGAGCGGTGTTTCTCTCTCTCGAATAGACTCCCCTGCTGTTGGAAGCCAGAGGCTAGAAGAGAAGAGCCTGCAAGCGGGCAAAAACAGTTTGGATTATTGATAACGAAAATAGGGGTTGATTATCGAATGATTGAGTAGTCTGGAAGCTTGTATATGAAAGTCACTTTTGAAGGTTCTTTCCATTCGATGCTCAGACCATTCAACCCTTTAGCGAAACAATGGGACGGCCTGCGATTGTTGACACATTTTGCTCTTCTAGAGCTAAAGAGCACACTATGTCACTGCTATCACCAGTTCTACGCGTATAGTTCATGTTGTAGCATATGATTAGGATAAATTGAAAATCAGTGGTCTCTAATAGCATCAAGGTCAAGGCCAAGTCACTCAAGGTCAATCCAGCTATCTAAGCCTCAGTTGTCCACAGGCGACTCTTTTTGCTTCGCCTTTGGAAAAGCGGCCATTAAAACAAACGATCGATTGCGTAACAAGCGCCTTGTGCCTCGTTTAGGCCCAGACGAAAAAGCGAAGGCTTAAAAAGTTCACCTGGCTGATGAAAAGTTCGCTCACAAGTTGAGCCAAATCGCGGGTTGTGATTGGCTGATCGCAAGCGAGACATTTGAGCCTCAGCTTTTGGCCCAGCACAAAACGCATTAGGCCCTTATACCGTATACCCGCTTACCTTTACCTGTAATCAGCTCTTACCTTACCCAGTTTTACCAAGTTTTTCAACTCCTAGTTGAGATCCCAACTACGAGTTAGTACTGAATCCAGCCAATGGACGACTACAGTTCCAGAGTCAACCACTGATTTGCCCAAGTAACTGCAATGTTATTCTTATGGCAATTGTTTGCCCGCATAATTTTGACTCTGGAACTGTTAGTCGTCCATCACATCCCACGAATTCACTTGTAACTTTAAGTTGGGATCAACTAGGAGTTGAAAAACTTGGTACAACTGGACGGAAAATCGTAACATGATGTCTTCGCCAGGCTCTCGACTGCGGCCCAAGACGCTGCAAGCCGTGGACGTGCCCGTGATCGACAACCGCCTCTGCGAGCGATGGCACAAGAGCAACGGCATCAACGTCGTCATCTACGACGAGATGATGTGCTCGGGGTACAGGGGAGGCGGCAAGGACTCGTGCCAGGTGCGTTGGGGACGCCGTCAGGAGATTATGTGCGAGAGACAGGTCGGGTTAAACTCGTCTTCTCTGGATAGAACTGACTATAGGGCCTAGGTCGAAATCTCGTTTTCCAGTGTTTATAAGAGTTGAGTTGTCTTATTATGGTACTGGAAGCTTTTCCTGTTCTGTTTAGGTTCTCTTTTATGGTACTTATACATAAACAATAATCCCCCGGAGATCGCCTTATCACATCCGGTGAAGCGGGAGAATTCATTTCCGAATACAGCTCAGCTGTTGGCACCTGACCGGCAATCAGGAGGTCCCGGGTTCGTATCCCGGTTCGGTTGCACCCTTTTCCAGCTTCCCTACCCTGTCAATAATACAAAAATATATCTAATTTGTTTCAAGACCTAACAATCAAATGCAGTTAACATCCTTGGTGTAGTTCATATCTTGACAAGTAGACATTTTGCCACTCGATTGCCGGAGATGACTGGAAATCCGATTGTCCTCTTGACGACACACAGCTTTTTGAACCGTGTCAGACGGGTCAGAGTTTAATCAACAACATCACTGTCGGCGGCATTCACTTCTCATCAAACAAACGTTCGTTTTATGATCGTGATTTTATCGAGATTCCCTTTGTACAGACTCTGCGCGTCCGAGGGAAGGGCGCCAGTGTGTAGGCCTATTGCTTTTTTTAGAGATACGCGCAGCAGATAATGAGATGTAGTGAATATTTCTAATTATGGTAAGCAATTGCGGCCTCTTTCTTTGAGTGCACGCAAGGTGATAAGGAAATGGACAGTATATACGTTGACTCTTTGCTGTGTTTGACCTAAAGAAAAGGTCATGGAAAATCTCGGAAAACGTATAGTCTTTCGAACGCGAACACACAGGGTATCGACCTAATAAAAACAATGAACAGGGCTACGGCACTGTTTAACTAGCCATCGGTGCTACTATAATCGCTAAACACGCAGGCAAATCCTGTATCACCACGGTAGCCCCGCAGTAACACTGCTGCATGGTGATATTAGGTCGGGCCTCTGGTTCACGTTCGCAGACAAGCGCCTTCCATCGCTTTCTGGTTCATGAACCATACCCTGAAAGATCCCGGAAAGCAAAAACTCGCAAACATCTATTGGCCTGTCGCATTCAAATCTCCGACTGTAACAAAGAGTATGCAATTTGACAGCTTATCCCCCCTCATTGTCCCATTGATACCACTGACCACGCCCCCTAACGTTCGGCCCTCGTCTGTGCAGGGTGACTCTGGCGGTCCGCTGATGATGGAGAAAACGGGCCGGTGGTTCCTGATCGGCATCGTCTCAGCCGGCTACTCGTGCGCTCAGCGCGGGCAGCCCGGCATCTACCATCGGGTGTCGCACACCGTGGACTGGATCTCTCACATCATCAACTCCAACGGGTAGAGATGACGTTGTCGACAAGAACACGACGGTTTAGGCTGATGGGGCTAGATCTTCAGACGGAACAGGCTGCAGGAAACAGAACTTCAGAAGAACAAGACAGACCGGAGTTGGAGTTCAGGACTCCTATTCTGTAAATTTTCCCAAGTGAGATGACAAGAAATGAGAGTGACAACTCCAAGTTCGCCTATGTTTTCATATGGAACGAATGAAGGTTCTCGCTCTCATTTCATTTCATCTCATACCAGAAAAGTTACAGAATAGGGGTTCAGATCACGGAATTCCTGAATAAAATGACAGCACAGTGCTAGAGCATCAACGTCAACGGCTAGAAATTAGGTCGCCAACAATGGAAAGACGGAACGGATTCAGAACAAGAAGCACAGTGTAGGAGCATTCATTCAACGGCCGTTGAAGATCTGTCCAGAAGGACCTAAGAACGAGCGATTGGTTGCTGCGCTATCAATTTGTCGTGGCACTCCAGAAGATCAAGATTATAGTCGAAAAGTTGCAAATGATGAACACAAAATATGGTTAAAAGAGTTGTCTAGTGGAAACTATAGCACATTGACAGTATAGGGTCAGAATGGCACAGCTGTCAGTATTGCAGAAAGTCCACAGATTTCTGTGGAATGAATAAAAAGTCGTACCAGGTTCGTACCAGAGTCCAGAAGAAAATCATTTTGCAGATTTAGGATGTGACACACTTTGGTAGCATGAAGAAAACTTTGGAATCTCGTGTTGCTGACGTTTTCCAAAAGTTTTCGTTTTATGTTGTTAAAGTTGGCACTGCGTCGAAGACAAAAACACAAGAGACCGTTCAAAATGCCGCTCTCGTGTTTTGTGACACAAGAAATTCACAAGAACTTCCGTGACAGAGTCTGTTTGCGAAAGGCAATGCGGTGAAATTGGAAGCAAGTGATGTAAAATGGAGGCAAGTAAACACATCAAGCAACTTGAAAATTACATCCACGTTTTTGTTATTCATATATATATAGTTTATCGAATTGAAAGAAACACTAAAAGGGAACGACTGCAGTAAGGGTTGAATTCTCAGAGTGCGAATTTAAGAGTGGTTTGTTAAGTGTTGATCGGAAAACGATAAGTATATGTAAGGAAACGATGAGGTATTGATATTTGAATTTTAAGAATATGAGTATCACCAACGGTTACGATTACCAATTGAAAATATCATGAAAAAAATCACCAAACTCTGTGATAATTTTTAAAAAAACGTAATTTTCTTGACATAATGTGATCGATAGAGAAAATTAGCGTCCCAGATCGACGAGTGCGTCTTATGAGAATCGAAATGTAAGCTAACCAAGCTCGAAAGGAATTTCAATGGAGACAACAAGCAAGATAAACATGAGAGAAGTGTAGAAACCAATGTGAAAAGAAATGAGAACGGCATTGCAGCCTTACGGGATAGCACTCATGGCTCTAGCAGATTCCTAGCTCTAGACAATAGCTGTCATTGGTTATTAGGCTCACAATGTGCTCTATATTCGTGTGTTAATGCTCATAACTCAAAGTCTGAACATCGAGATGTCATTCATGAGCATGTTAAACAACAACAATATTGTATATCTACTTAGACATTCGGTTTTGCCTTTTAGTATTGTGCTAACTAAATTACCATGAGAAAAAGACAAGAGATTTTATACCTTTAAACCTGAAGCATTCGACGCAACGTTGTCAAAAATTGCAATGTTAATAAGGATGAATAATGGGAAGGTCATGTCAATAAGTGGTCTAGATTATGAACGTTATATAACGGTGGTTTTGCTTTGCTAAGTTTTATTGCAAATTTTTTTTTGTAAAATAGCAAATTGGCATGCAAATAATGTATCACTCAGTTTAACGCAATATTTAATTTTGTGCATTTAAGGAGCCAGACTACCCCGCTGCCAGATGCGAGCAGCTGCGAGATGGCGCGAATGCAGAGTCTCACGAGCAAAGATACTATATAATAACCTTCGGTTCTCACGAGTATGCGCTTTTTTACTAAACCGTAAGTGATAAACTATTGAAGTTAGCGAGAGAGTAGTAGATAAAGAATCAATCTGTGTCGGTAACGGAGCCTTTTTCGTAATTTTAATCTCCTTCGTCTCTTTATCGATTCGAAAGCCCAAAAAAATAGCTAAATACAGCGTTTTTAGAAGCGGTTAGGGCCGTTTTAAACCCAAAAAATGAAAAAACGGGTCCGTTACCGACACAGATCGATGCCTTATTTACAATTCCCTCTCTTACTTCAATATTTTATCTCTTATGGTTTAGTAAAAAAGCGCATACTCGTGAGACTCAGCATTCGCGCTATCTCGCAGCTGCTCGCATCTTGCAGCGAGGTAGTCTGTCACCTTAACGAAACGATTTGTGCGTATATAATATGTCGTATGCACGGCTGTAACCAGAAGCCCGGAAAGGGAATTGAGTATAGAAATAGAGGTAAATGCCAACGACGACATGATGATTTCCTTAATTTATTATTGAACTTTAATTGTATAAACGAATGAGCCGAGTTGGCAGATTTAGACGAGATAGTAATTTAATAATTTAAATGCACAAAACACGCGCGTTGAACTCACCAACTATACTTTAGCGTAAGATATTTCTATAGTAGATTGTTATCTTTATATTATATATTATTTGTACATTTTTATATATAATTTACCTTGATTGCTATCGCATTATTAATAAAACAACTGTTTTCACATGTATGTTGCAGCTTTGACAGTTAAATTGAAGAGTACAGATAAAATTATAACCTTGGCCATAACTTGAAGACGAGAAGATAGCGAAAGAAGAAATTCACAATGAAAGCTACATAATATACTCAGTAAAAGTAATAAGGTATAGGAAATAAGTACAGAATGATTTTGACGATTGCTTGATAAGTAATAATCTGTCGTATCAATTAATATCATCAGGATTGTTCAGGAGTCTGGACATGATAGGGAAAAACATAGTACGGTTTCAAATGCGCTCTTTGGCAAAATTAAGGCAGGGAGGTTCTTATGCCATTATTCTTGCTCGTTCCTGTTGCCTCCATTCTTTCAAGACCCAACCCTATATTAAAAATCAACGACATTTTTCCTCGCCTGAATTTGCCATAACTATACAGGAAAATAATACCATACCCCATAAAACTCCGATAGACAAGCTCCGGTGCGAAAATAAGTGCGGGTGAAAGTTTAGAAAACGATCGTTCACTCTGCATGGAGAAACTATCCTGAAAAGACGGTGGAAATCACGGAAAACTACAAACCGGAAGAGCCGAGTTTCAGGATCAAACACAGGCGTCCCAGCACGAGAAACATAGCGCTTTCATTCCCAGAAAAACTGGTCACCACTCACCTGGATAGAGGGAATCTAGTTTAGCCTGGATTTCCATTCCCTCTAGATTACCAGGATCGAAACTACCTTCGGCATGCAAGACAGTCATGGCGTTCTCAGTATCAGGTTATCCGGCAACCATGGGATCAAATCTGATACCTATCGATTGGAAGACAGACATGGCGCGTTCACAGCCAGGATAGCGGGCCCCCAGGATCGAATCCCGTATAGTTTGTTTATAATCACTGGTCTGAGGGGGCTGAGGACAATGCCATTGTTAACACAGATATGTATCTTGGCATGTGTCAAGAATTTGCCCCAACTCTGTCATTTTCACAGCCCTGTGTTGCCAATTTTCGGGGAAACCCCTTCATTGCCGATCATCAGGTAGGTAAGCATACAAGAGAGACGAAAGCGACAACGCTGCTATTTGCAAGGAGATCCATCAGTTGTCACTCTCGAAGAGAACACAATAGATCTTAGCAGAGCGTACAAGGGTTGGCACGCGTCTTCCTACCCCAAAATCGCTAGATGTTTTGACCAGTAATTCGTGAACGTATACGGACCCCTCCGCTCTCCATTTCACTCTGGTCCTCCCAAGAGTCCTCCTATTCCGTTTACGACCGTCTCGACCCGTGGATCCTTCCGCATCGTCTCCACCTCGAGGCTCCCCGAGACCGCGGCCGGTGGCAGGAATGTGTACAACATTTTGTTGTCGAGTCCAATGCAAGAGTCCCGCTGCGTCGAGAGTGGCCGGCTGACCAACTACACGGCTCTGTGGTTCTGCAGACCTCTGCATCATTGACCGATATCTTCAAGATATAAACTCTAAGTGCAATAGTGAAGTCAAGCATTTTTGTTGGCATTTTCAGGAAAAAGGAAACACGATATGTGAAAGTTACCTCGATAATAAATGTTGTGTGAGGTCCTTAGAAACAAAAGATACTGTTTTCATTCAATTTTTTTTTTGAGAACGTTATCAAATGGGATTGTACTTCATTTGTGTTATTCAGGATTTTGCTAGAATGCTGTGGGAATTGGCAAGCTGCAAAAGATAGAAAACACTTGTGTGCCATGGCAGACAATAACGAGTTTAAGACCAACACTACATATTAGTTCAACGCAGACACGCAATATTGACTTTAGGGAGGTTTGGCTCATTGAAGCCGATCTTCTCAACTCCGTAGTTATGATCTGTACAACAGTTGAAGTTTATTGCATTTCTCTGAAACTTTTGAATGAGGTTGTACGAAACATTCTTTTACGTTCTATAAAACATTCTACAAAACGATTTGTTGATTTAGTTGCATTTTTTGTCACCCTCCATTCCCCCCCCCCCCTCCCCCATTCGGCTTGCCATGTAAATTCGTTGGTTTTATATTTTACCCCCGAACGAAATGACTTGACGACCCCAGGGCCTGGATTTACGAAACGGGGTTAAATATTTTTGGGGCTAAAATCAGGGTAAAATATTTTTTCAGCCAATCAGATTCAATGTTTAGTGCATTTCAGTGGTTATCACCATGGAAATTACAAATTTACCCCCGGGGTTATGTTAACCCCACTTCGTGAATCCAGACCCTGAAGAGTTAGCCCAAGAATGGAGCACAGCGGACCTGGTCGGGTCCAGCCAGGGCAACACATTACGTCAGTTATCACTAACAGGTCATTTGGGCATTGGTTGTAACTTATAAGTTATCTGCTAATTTCCATTCGCATGTCAGTCCTCGAATCGCCATCGAACCCTCATCCTTTTGGCTGCGTGGGAGCGAAAATATTCGAGGAGCAAGCCGATTAAATCTGTCTTCTCTGGACAGACCCAACTATAGTCGATCGCCGCACACTCTAGCACCTATCGGCGACTCTCGACTCCAGACAAAGCAGTCAGCCTTCAAAGGTGAACCATTAGTAGGCCCAACGAAACCACAGTTAAGTTGGATAAGCCAGTCAGTCTACGTCGAAGCGTGCCGGGGAGAGCATCGTGGTAGCGTACAGCAACCGAAGCGCTCTCGCCAGTGACGTAACTATAGAACCGTTTTCAATCGTCCCAAGTTTTTGCAATCGCGATCGGGATACATGGTGAAAATATTGTTTGAATATCTTAAAGCGAAAAGTGTTAGATTGACTTTTGGTTGCGTGTATTTTGGAGTGTTTTGATTTGTTTATAAGAATCTTTACATAGTGGCACGTGGTCCTTTCTGTGTGGACTTTTCTGGTTTCATGAACAGGTATACTATAATTTTTTTGTATGTTAAAAGTGTGAGCAAATAGACGTAGGAATGTATTAATGAAGTAAGTAAACAAAAAACTATCATCGCTTCGTGCTATACGTAGGTATAATGTGTGTAACCTATAAACTCTATGGTATATCTGAAGAAAGGAATTACTGTCGTGGTATAAAAAGTACCATTTCTCAATGACTACAGGCCAATTCCTTATTCAATCGTTTATCATTTTCAAGAGTAAGAAAACAGGTAATATTTCACGACCAATTTACCATCAGGATTTCAAACTGAAATGCACGTTAAAGTTGCATATCCGCATGTTGACGTTTAAATTCAAATTGGATCAATAACCTTCAGAGGTTGACCAGCCCACTCATCTTGAGTTGTACACTATATACCTTCTTGCACATTCCTTACACGTTTTCGGGCTTGTGAATTAGAATATCATGGTGAGTTAGATCTAATTTCTGTCCATCGGTATCGTCTCCAAATCAAACTAGGACTTCTTTACTTAGATTTCCATTCAGCATTTAATCTCATCAATTATTTATGAAGACAAAAGGATCGCCTAGCTATCTTGATTCTTGCACGCACGCCACAATACGCTCCCAGATACTATGCGAGGAGAACAAAACGTCAAACTGAATAACAAAAGATGAAATCGGAATACCATTATAGAAACAAAGCATATCGGAGAGGTTATTAATTCAAAAACTCTCGCGTTCCTGCTTTTAATAATTGAAATCTTTACTAGAAAACCGTTTAGCTGAGTCACTTTTTCACGGAGTTTACCTCTGTGAAGACCATGTCGATCATTAGAGTACCTAAACAGAGTTGTTTTAAATCTCTACAATAGTAATCAAAACTAGAAAGACAAAGCGAAGTAACAATTCGGGCTCAAAAGAACAAGAGACTATTAAAATATATTCAAATCTGAAACGACTGTAGTTGCGTGATGACTGAAGACAATATTTAACCATGCTGGGCAACACGAAAAGACTATTAGCTGTAACTGTCAGTGGCATAAGGTGACGAATCAACAATTACCTGCGCGAAGCGAGCAATCAATATTTGCATCTCAACATAACGACAAAAGCCCTACGTTCACTTCCGCACTTTTTGGCGTAGGCGGCATTACTAAAATGCAGTGATGGACTGACTGATATTTCTCCCAGCTTTAAGATACAGCCTCTTTAAATATAAACGATTTCAATATCTTTCTCGCCTGTTTTCTTTGCCACTTTATTTTCTACTTTACGTATTCAACATATTCAGTACAAATTGGAACTTAAGGCTAAATAACAAACCATGTATTACCCAATTGCTGGAGCCTGACTTGTTTACTCTGTTAGGGTCCAGTGACCTTCCAAGCCATAGCGCGAAGAAGATTGTTCTACATGTTCTAGAGAGGTACTTACGATTCCCTCTGTGCGTATTTTAGGCATGAGAGATCATCTTGGCGGTCGTGATTGCTTTCCGAAAAATGTGAACTGTAGAAGAGTCGAGCGCTGGCTCTTCGGCCCTGGGGGTCATTTCTCATGAACCGCGCGAGACACGACTGAAATACTTTGGCGCAATGTTTGTTGGTGAACGCCGTGGTGGGGGGGGGGGGGGGGGCGGACCCGATCGAGTTCTCCTACAACAGTAACACATTATAAATTTCACGTTTGGACGCATTCCGTTTGAGGCCCTATAATATTTCAATTTCCAGGTGTTGAGACTAATAGTAATGGTAATATTTATGTTATTACAAATGTTTTAATGATCAAAGTGGATATCAAAGTGATCTTTAGTTCTACAATAATCAATTTTCACGTCTTACCCTGCTGGAAGTCGAGGTCGAATTTTTTTTTTAAACAATTTGTATTGGTTAAACATAAAAATATGATTATAAGCCAATCCTATCAAATGCTTTGCGCAAGCCGGGTAAATAGCAATTATCGTCAATTTTTCGGATATCAATGTTTATCAAAGAAATTGGCGTACATTCTGCTACTGAACGGCACTCGTAAGTCGTTGATGACCAAAAGTTCACATTTTTTATCGTGCTGAGGCACAATGTGTATCACATGAATCTAAGATAGAAAATAAAACTTGGAAACAGAAAAACGTATTTGCGAAACTGACACAATCAAATACCGTTTCGTAAAAAATTACAAAACGGCAAAAAAAGTCACCGAAAAATTTGTGAAGCGCGTGTGACACAGAACCGCAGTAAAGCGTCACTTGCGTGGCGACTTGCAATTGTCCCTCGTCGAGCTGTCAACTTGGGACGAGAATTTAACGCCGACCTCAGCTCGTGTGTGCAGGCTGTTTGGCAGTGGCGTAGCTGAGATACGAAGCCGCCCACGCAGACTTTACCAGTGGCGCAGTGCTGGAATAATGGAATTAAAATTTAAAATTGGCATTTACCTAATCAGGAATCCGTCCACCATGTTGCATTTTTTTCGAGTTTCAAAAAATAATAGAGGAACCTCCGCGTTATTCAAACATGTCCAAATAACACATGCCGTTTTGATAGAAGTGCGTTTTAAGTAGACATTTCTTTCAGATTTCCGTAATGATCAGGGCCCACACGAAAGTTAGTCAAAATAAATCGAAATCATTCATTTTTAAATAGCAGTTAAATTTTTTGGTTTTTAATTTTCTATACATTTCCAGAACGACAGACTGGGGGTTTTTCTTTGGGTTATCCAGTCTAGCTAATCTTCGAGCTTGTATGTTGTGTCTACGCTATGTTACGTTGAGTTCTTATGTTTGCTGTAGCTATAGTCTTATGGAAACCCATTAGGCAGATTTTACACTCATGGCTAACTTTAGGTAATGTTAACAGCATAAGTTGGTTGTATATATGGTCCTTTAAAGTGCACCTATAGAATCTTGTTAGGGGAGTGAGGAGGGACCCGACATGTTCCATCACGCCACTGCTTGTGTGAGTGTGTGTCCTTTCCTGTTGGTTACCGACGGTAACCCGTTTGATCACGCCACTACTCGTGTGAGTGTGTGTCCTTTCCTGTTGGTATACAGACAGTAACCCGTGTGATCACGCCACTGCTCGTGTGAGTGTGTGTCCTTTCCTGTTGGTTACCGACGGTAACCGGTGTGATCACGCCACTGTGTGTCCAGTGTGTGTCCTTTCCTGTTGGTTACCGACGGTAACCCGTGTGATCACGCCACTGCTTGTGTGAGTGTGTGTCCTTTCCTGTTGGTTACCGACGGTAACCCGTGTGATCACGCCTCCACGCAAGTGTCAGACGAGTCGCTCTGCTGATTCGGCGCGAGGCTCCAATTATTACAACCGTCAAAACCAGACGAGACAACGCAGAGGCTGTCGGAAACTCGGTACCGCGGCTTACTAATTACTATAGTCCGTTCGCTATGTGGATGTGCAGATAATTTCTAGCTTTTCAAATGACAATTATGTGGGCTTTTGTTGCGAATCATGTTCATCTTGGCGGGCTTATAATAGTATCTTTGGTTCCACCCGTCTTGACTCGACCACTGTGCCATGTTGCCAAAAAGGGTACAAATGTACCTATCCCCACCCCAATCTATCAGGTAAACAACAAACATTAGACATTCGACAACGCAGCCAAATCAATCGACTCTGACGGTAAAACATTTCAGAGGTAAACATTGAGGCTTACAATTGGCCGGACAATGGCTCATTGTTAGAAGGGTTGAAAATTATCTGCGCATCTATACAGTGAACGGACTATACCCGACTACCGGCTAAAGAGAAACAAATCTGCAACCACTTTAGCATAGACATAAATGACACGAGTTTGCATTCTTGGCCGAGACTGACTGCTTTTGATTGAATCTCTCGTGGAATGGGCTCTTTCGGAACTGTTTGGTGTCGAATAGTTCCTCCTGGTCTGTAGCCGTCTATAAAAGATTTCAGAAATTTTCATTTCAGCCATTTACAATGGCCATTACAGGCGATGGAAAACATTCCGGCTTTCTTGCATGGCAAAATTCTCTCAGTGTATTTCATCACCTGATTCCAAATTACCCTTTGCCCAATCGTTGCTTAAATCAAATGTTAATCGTATAAGACACAGGCAGAGCTTTTAAATTGGTACTTTCCCATTTCATCTGTAACTGAAATGCCTCAAATCAGTTGGAAATGGTAGATAAACATTATATACTTATGCCCTTTTTTACCAATTTTTTCAAATCCTAGTAGCTGAGATCCCAACTAGGAGTTACAACTGAATTCGCTGCATGTGATTGGCTGGATTCAGTTGTAACTCCTAGTTGGGATCTCAACTAGGAGTTAAAAGATTTGGAAAAACCGGGCTTAAGTGGACAATGCTGGGAAAATGCCTTCAACTAAACCACAGAAGCAAGAACACCTGAGAATATCATAAACACACTGCCTACGTTTAAAAAGTATAAGCGCCACCAAACTGTGTGTTTCTTGTTTGCGCAGCCGCCTGAGCGTGAGCAGCAGCAGCAGCCAATGACGTCGAGCTGCGCGCGCTGCGCGTGAGCAGCCAGGGCGCATGCGTCGGAAGGCGACTCGCGGCACCACGTGGCCGTGATGAACTCTGCACGGAATGTGAGTTGACAGTTGACAGCTGAGCTATCCACCATGAATCGAGATTGATTGGCTCAAAACGTTTTTTACAACGATTTTGACATGATTTTGACATTTTTGACGACATTGCTTTGGAAATTTGATATGTTTGAGGGCTCTGAAGTATGCTCTACTCTATAGATACATAAACAGGAAAAGTTTGAAAGGTTTGAAATATCCAGAAACATATGATTTCCATGAGGATTTGGTCGGTTTTGAACAGTTTACAGTGATTTTTTTTTGTTGTTTTTCGACCATCATAGTGGCCAAATTTTAAGGGCCAGTATTGCAAAATATTTGGCGTAGACGATATTAACATATGGGCGGGAACATCGTACACACTCATCTGTGACTTCGACAGCGATGCGGACTTCTTGTCAACTATAATTTCCATCAAAATGACAAAATGTGTCACAAAAACTTCCCCATAAGTTTATTCCATGCCCTCCTCTTGTTAAAATGGCAATTACTATAGCAATTAGCAACAGATACCAACCGTTCCATCAGTGGTGAAGTTCTCTGAGAGCACCGAAGTCAGAACCGAACGAATGAGGTGACTGAGAGCTTGGATTCTGCCTGCTTTAGGGAGCTTGGGGAATTGAATGCACGGACAAGAGATGTTTATGCTCGATTATATATAGGCAGAATCTTGCCAGTAAAATAAATTGGTCTTGGTCAAAAGTTTGTATATTGCAATTGCCAATAAGCTTGTATTGACATTCCTATTTGCACCCAGAAAGTTTCTGAAATTACCGACGCATTAGTGATACTATCCATGGTAGCCATACATTTGTTTACTAATATGGAAGTTCCGTTGGACCGAAGAAAATTGTCGCATTCTCTACAGACGGAAATATACATCTTTGACGTACACTTCTTTGGGCGCTCAAACAAATTGTTATTAATGCCATCGAGGAATGCATTTTGATCACCGCATTCAGTGATATTAGTGCATGACAATTGACATATACGCAATTCATTGCATTTCAGTCATTATTGCAGTCATTAAATGTTTAGAAACTTCTAGAATTCCTTCCGATAAATTTATTTCCCCGCTTAAGTAGGTTTCAATATTTACGACGGAGTATTTACATGTACCTAGGAAATAAAGAAGAGAAAAAAGAGCAAAAAATGAGATGAAAAAAATAGGAACTACGCAGTGAACAATTCACAAATTCACGGAATTCATTTCAAGTTCATTCAAATCTCATTCACATTTAAATTCACAAAACAACACAACAGTAATTATAAATCGTCAAATACCCAAAAATACACATTCAGCCAAATCCACAGTATATGTATATATATATATATATATATATATATATATATATATATATATGACTCCTAAAGATAGTTGTCATAGCGTTGAAAGCTTCTTGTTAAAAATTCATAAGTTAAAATCCATTCCACGACCTTATAAACAGCACAGACTTCCAATAAATGAAACGTAATTTATTTCCCCATGCAAAATCTACTTACTCTAAACACAAATTCAGCCAAATTCACTGTGTAAAGGACTCCTAAAAATCAAATAGCTTTCACAGCGTTGAAAACTCCTTATTTAAAATCAACAATTTGAAATCCAATCCACGATCCATTAAAAAACGAGACTTCCTACAAATGAAACGCAATTAATTTCCCCATGCAAAATGCACCCACTCGCCTTACTGCGTAACACAGTACACCTAGGCCATCGGAAATCAAGGCGGCGTAAACTCTCGCCGCATGCAGTGTAGCTATAGCGTCGAGCACCCGTTACCCGCGCCCCGAACGCCGGGAGACATTCACCTCGCCGCCGCGCACATGCTCAGCCCGGAGTCGGCACTCTGTAGCACTCGCTGCCTCCACCTCGCGCTCAGTCATAGGAGACGACGTCGACGGCAGCTGCTGGCTGGCTGGCTGGCTGGCTGGCTGGCTGGCTGGCTGGCTGGCTGGCTGGCTGGCTTGCTTGCTGGCTGGCTGGCTCATTAGCTGGCTGGCTGGCTGGCTGGCTGGCTGGCTCATTAGCTGGCTGGCTGGCTGGCTGGCTGGCTGGCTGGCTGGCTGGCTGGCTGGCTGGCTGGCTGGCTGGCTGGCTGGCTGGCTGGCTGGCTGGCTGGCTGGCTGGCTGGCTGTAGTGAGCCTATATAGGGTTAGAGAGTGGCCAACACGATAACACTTTTCTATTGGCTGTTCAAATCCCATGCTAAACGGACGCCATGTTTTTACCAAGCTGATCACGAGGCACGTGGCAGTTGTCTATATGAGTTTCTCATATTCCTTTGCATATCTACGTATTATGTACATGGTGAGGTAAGTTCGTAACGTATCAACTACTGCTGAAAGGGCTGTTGAATAGTTGACGTTGGTAAAAACATGGCGCCCATACGCAGAGATGGCCACTCTCTAGCCCTATATAGGCTCACTAGCTGGCTGGCTGGCTGGCTGGCTGGCTGGCTGGCTGGCTGGCTGGCTGGCTGGCTGGCTGGCTGGCTGGCTGGCTGGCTGGCTGGCTGGCTGGCTGGCTGGCTGGCTGGCTGGCTGGCTGGCTGGCTGGCTGGCTGGCTGGCTGGCTGGCTGGCTGGCTGGCTGGCTGGCTCACTAGCTGGCTGGCTGGCTGGCTGGCAGGCTGGCTGGCTGGCTGGCTGGCTGGCTGGCTGGCTGGCTGGCTGGCTGGCTGGCTGGCTGGCTGGCTGGCTGGCTGGCTGGCTGGCTGGCTCACTAGCTGGCTGGCTGGCTGGCTGGCTGGCTGGCTGGCTGGCTGGCTGGCTGGCTGGTTGGCTGGCTGGCTGGCTGGCTGGTGCACACAGCACACAGATATTCTCGGAAGACACCTCCGCATCTGGGGCACGACCACCTCCTTCGCCGCTATCAATCATCCTATTAAGCAGTCGCTAGTTCACTCTATCAGCTGTTTCTGTCAGGTGTAGTGGCGGTGTTGGCACTGGGTATGAACTTGTGGTGTCGATCTGGGGTGAGGGTCTAATTCTTGATGTTGGTCCATTCTGGCGATTTTGTAACTTTTGCGTTACACTTTTATCGGTTCTGGCTGATAGGATCTCTGTTGTTGTCAATGTTAATTATTTAACTTTGAATCCGAGGAATTCAAAATGTTTGGTTATTTTTCTTTGGGAGACTTGCGACTATGGTCATTTTGATACTTCTGTCAACAATAAATTGGGATCAAAACACCTGGCAGCCAATATAGTAGTATTTCCCACCTCAAATATATTATATATATATGTATATATATATATATATATATATATATATATATATATATATATATATATATATATATATATATATATATATATATATATATATATATATATATATATATATATATATATATAGTATTATTATTATTATTGGATGAGCGAGCGAAGCGAGCGAAGACTTCAATTACACCACCCGTAGAAAAAAGTATCCCATGTTTTTTTTTTTTTTTTTTTTTGGTCTGTTTGTCCGCGCTCTACTGACCAAACGGCTGAAGCGATTTTGATGAAAATTGTAGGACACCTTCAAAATCTCTGAACTTAGATCTACCACGTTTTTGAACAAGATCGGCTTGGAACTTTTTGCATAAATCGATTTTTACGAACTTTTTCGATTTTTTCAAAATTTTGCGTCTTTATAACTGTCAAGGTTATTAACCAATCTTTGCCCAAATTTGTACACATGTTGCCCTTATGGATATTTATCATTCCTGAAAATCTTAGATTGGTAAGACGTTCCGTCTGGTTTTTATTCGCATTTAATTAGTGATTTTTCGTGATTTTCGACACCTGATTCTACATGTGATCGGTGTTCTTGGTTCTCTTATGTTGTCCGTGGTAACCAGTGTTGTTGATTTCAAGTTCGTCCAAGGGAAATATTCGATAGCTTTTGGAAGCTAGGCAATTCTGTTTATGAAGTTAATTGAAAGGGAAACAGCGCCACAAATGTAGCTAGAAACTTATAAAAAACCTTTAAGAATATTTAATATTTATGTATTTACGATTTCGTTACTGAATACGCTCAAAATAAGTATATTTGGGCTTTTTGATAGGTTACAGGGAAAAACAAAGAAAAGTCAGTCATCGAAATTTTCACGTGATCAGAACTTTCGAGAAGGCTCGAACGCTCATCCTTCAACGCGACGGTATAGAGCGTTCGGCGAAGCCCTATTATTATTATTATTATTATTATTATTATTATTATTATTATTATTATTATTATTATTATTATTATTATTATTATTATTATTATTATTATTATTATTATTATTATATATATTATATATATTATAGTCAAATTTGATATCGAGAAATATACTATTCTGTGGCCCAAGTTACAATGATGAGTAATGAGTAGATTGGTTATATCACCAGGATTTCTTCAGATTCTGCACCACAATTTGTAACGTACAATGGCGAGTTTCCTTTTGGTTCAAGGTCAATTTTTTCAAGGTCAGTGCTTCAAGGTCAGTGTCGAGCTTCTGGAATTAATATTTAAACAGAAAAAATTTATATAAGTAGGTCCCGCTTTATGAAAATCATCTTGTGAAAAAAAATTGTTTAGGAATTTCTAAGAACAATCATTTTGTCGTGAAGATTCAGAAGGTTACCAAATTACAAATTAGTGTCGGTTAGCTTCTTAAATTACATACCTTTCAGTAAGTAAGATGTAGAATTGGTTGCAAGTAATTTTTAAAAACAAACATCCAATTTTCCAAACAATGGGGTTAGTAAAAAACAAAAAAATGTACCACATACAAAATGTACACCTACAACAATTTTCGGTTTTCACCTCACACATTTTTTCAATAATTTATGCAACAGATTTGTACCATACACCAATTTGCATATTTTGTTTTCTTCTATTTTAAATAGCATAACAGCTCTTTCAGAAATTTCTCTAGCTGAATGATGACCGTGCCAGCCCAGGGCTCTAATTCTGGGCAGCAGTTACGCCACTGTTCGGTGTTCCTAGCAAACCTGAGCTGGTATTCGATTCGCCAGAGACTCTAAGTTCATAGAAGACAATATAATGTGTCCGGCACCTCCTCTGCAGCAATCAGTTACGAATCACTGGACAATCAAGATAATGATCCGTTGCTATTCACGACCTTGAATCAGCCACCTACATAAAATATAGTTTTAAAAAATTACTTGTTCAAACGAAACCACCTGATGAATAGCGCCCGACGATTGCGAAGTGCTGCAACGCCCGCGTGCCCTAATCAATAATGAGGATACTTTGGAGAGAGAGAGAGAGAGAGAGAGAGAGAGAGAGAGAGAGAGAGAGAGAGAGAGAGAGAGAGAGAGAGAGAGAGAGAGAGAGAGAGAGAGAGAGAGAGAGAGAGAGAGAGAGAGAGAGAGAGAGAGAGAGAGAGAGAGAGAGAGAGAGAGAGAGAGAGAGAGAGAGAGAGAGAGAGAGAGAGAGAGAGAGAGAGAGAGAGAGAGAGAGAGAGAGAGAGAGAGAGAGAGAGAGAGAGAGAGAGAGAGAGAGAGAGAGGGCATTGTTTTAGGCCCTAGGCAGTATGTGTATATTCTTCGTTTAACTAATGGAAGAAATTATGTAGGCACTACAAATTTGCTTGAGAAAATTCGAAGTTGAAATTCACAATACCAGCATTAACTCGTTCCCATAGAATCTGTCTTTTTAGCTTAGCCAAGAAAGCCAATCGATCACTGGCATTGCTGTTTCCAGTTTTTTCAAATAATTTGCATAAAAGTGGCTGAACGGTCGCTTTTGGTCCTACCAAATCACAAAGAGGAAAACAAGTAAATATACTTCACATTTTACATATATATACACATATTATAACAATTTCCAATATTACGGTATGTTTTAAGAAAGTCCTTTACAACCCATCTAAAATGCATTCGTGAGAAAAACACCATATAGATGGAGAGAAAAAGAATTCAGATATGAAAGCTATTACCTCTATAATGGTTTGCTGGAAGTTTACAGACAGTGGATGTTGGGGTGTTTTAGTTTGTCTTTTTTGCGCGCGGCGCCACCATTTAACATTATATTATACCGTCGGTAAGTATATAGTTCCGATCATAGAAATTATATTTAAATTCATCTATGTGTTTATAACGCGCGTGTGTGTGTGTGGATGTGTGTGTGTGTTTGGGTCATTTTTCAAATGGTCTGACCCAGAGCCTAAAGACATTGAAATTAATAACACGTATCAAATGTCGTTTATGCTACGGCGATTGCTAGCACGCTTGAATCATGGAATAGAGCGAGAGCATGCGTTGTCTCGGAGGCGGTTCAGCGTGTGCATTTCGGGCCTAGACCCCCGAGGTTTTCGGCTCCGATTTGCATATGAATCTACAACTCAATTCACAAATCTTTCAATCAATGTTACCCGGAGACTAGTAATTATGTTTGATTTCGCGGGATTCAATTTGTTATAATGTGTGTGTCTGTCTGTGAGTGTGTCTGTGTGGATTTAGAATGATAAACGTTGCCAATTTGTTGGCGATCGTTTTTGTAACAAAGTGTGAGTCAGCGGTCGAGGATGCCTCGATATCGCATGACTAGAATAATTTCTAGGCGGTGGTTTAGATTTCTGGCTTTAGCAAACTAGTTAGGTCGCTAGAAATAAGTTATTTCTTTCAAGTACCTATATACCTATGCAGCATGGAACTCATGTTCGTTTGGCTACTGGTAGGATAGAGTTTAGGCCACAGTTTTAAAGAAACGAAAAAGAGGACATTTGTATAGGATTCAGCTAGAAAACTGCCTCCCACATAATGCCTCTTGGACAAAAGTACAGTTGTGTTTGGATTTGGCATCAGTTATTTCTGGACAAAACTCCCTATAAACTACATTACTATAGCTGATGTTCACTTCGTCTGTGATAATGCTCACATCGTTCTGGCGTTATGAAGTTCTGACGTTATGAAGTACTGACGTTATGAAGTTCTGACGTTATGAAGTTCTGACGTTATGAAGTTCTGACGTTATGAAGTTCTGACGTTTGATACGTTTTGAAGTTATGGCCGAAAGGCAACGCGATAATCACGAAGGCCGTGCAAGGACTCGAACCGGGACATCTATATGCAACCTAGACGTGTACCGTGTACCAAAAGATTTATCTTGCCCACTTAAATTGCATAAGAAAACCTCTGAAAGCTATATGGACTGGTGCATTAGTTTACCATTTTAGCTGTGATCTGCGATTTTGGAGTTTTAGTCTAGGGGGTTTTCCAAAAATAGCTGATGTCAAAACCAAAAACCATTATACTTATACTGTTCATTTCTGGAGATAGTGAGTATTTCTTTACTTTACGCTGACTTTGACTATTGACCTTATTGTCAACAATTTTGAGTTGGTACAATATGATGGTATACATCTTTAAGGTCTCAGAAATAAAATAGGACAAAGTTTATCATTCGAAGTATCCCAAGAATATAGCGCCACATCGCAAAATATCCACCCACTTCACAAACTACAACTTCAATGCATTTCATTTCTATATACCTCGTTTCTCGCTTTCCGTGAGCATATATTACCACCGTGACCTAATATCCGATAATTTGTACCCAGTACACGCAAGCACATCCATATGCATCGCATCAAACACGACGGAGATGATTTACATCTTTCCATTCAATCCACAAATCCCATTCTTCACTCCTGAGAACATTACTTTCCAACAACAAGTTTACGAACACAAACGACAAAGCAATTCTTGTACATGCACGCATGCCTAACCATCTCTAATATATGCCGCCTTCGTATAACATTATTATATGAAGAATTTTTAAACAGAATCCTCATTCCCTTCAAAGATCTACATAAGAAAACTATGGTAATGAACAAGTTTGAATTGTGACTCATAAATGTCTACACCCAAATGCCAACGTCCTCATATCGGGCATCCATAACTCATAAAATTCGGATCAAATATCTTATTGTCATGTCATTCGAAGACTTGCCGCTATGTGATCTCACCTATACTCCCTCGCTGTTCTAATAAGCATGGTCATGTCGGAGAAAACGACATGCATAATTAGGTTAAAGGTGATCTAGGCACCTATAGATGTAAAGATATAACTACGACTAGACACTGTAATGTCTAATGGCGGTTCTCTCTCTCTATCTATCTAAGTGATATGATTGTAACACTGTATACGTATACGTTAATTCTTCACAAGACGAAGACGACGACATATAGGTAACGGTAAGAACACTCTTTAAAGTGACGTCACTCTATGAGAACACCTACACATGAACTTTCTTTATATGTGTGCTTGGCGGCGTATAGGTGGCTCCTATGTATATTTATTTTTTTGCGAATGGATATCGCGGAAATATTATAATTTGCAGGCATCGTGAAAGGTATTATGTCGCGTTGGTATAAAAGAACAACTATGCGGTTGGTTGTGTGCGGTGGTTATTAAGGTTTGCGTTGGAATGGGTAAAGTGGTTAATCGCGTGGCATGTAATGGATGGCATGAGGCAAGAAAAAAAACCGCCGGATCAGGTTTCTGAAAATGTGTACATTTGCAGATGTGCAGTTTCGATGGCGTGCTTTCCGCAAATATCCAGATTGGACAAGGAGTATTAATTTTGGTTCTAGCAAATTAATAGCGTATAGCTCTAAAATATGCCTGCTGTAAATTCACGGATGCAATCGCTGTTGCGTTTGGAATTTAAAATGTAAAAGTGTGTTTCTGGCTTTGGCTCATTGGCTACTGCGATATTAAGATTTAAATCTTTGTGGTCAAAGATCATTTATGTTTAACGATAGTTTTTTTAATAATTAAGAAATTAGGAATAAAATTAGGTATAATGGCAGACAGGTATAGATGCCAACAATTTTGCATCAAATAATGTTCCAATATCATTTATAAATCTGAACTCTTCAGTTTTACCTACAGTTTCTTATAATTTCTTGTGTAGGAGGTAGTAAATATTTTCACCTCATCCCATCATGAAAACATGTATATAACATCATCAGCAACACCAACAACAGCAAAACTGATTAAAATCGTGGAAAACAGAACATTAATGTGAGGTACCTACATCATAACGGAACATGAAATAAAAGTCATTTTTACGATCGTACGAAAAGTACCATTTTGCTCCATTCTCGCGTAACCAAGGCTACGTAGCACTAGCGGTGGGTGCAATTACTCGCGAGCGGTATCGACCCAAGCCATCGGCGACTGCGACCCCGCGTCGATTCTGGTTGACAGGACTGGGACGACGATGACGACGTCGTCGCCTCGATGACACTGCCCTAGACAAGCGTTAACGAGCGGCTCAACAATCAGAGTGGTCGTTTCAAAAGAGGACTTTTGCCTTTCGGCATCATTTATAGCTCGCCTACGAACGGTATCGAGAGTTTTATAACGAGTTCGGTTGGCAAGATGTATTGAATATTTGTCAGTTTTAGGGTTGCAAATAACGCAACCACACACGGCAAAGTATTCCCGAACAACGTTAGTGGCTTTTGAACAGTTGACAGATTTTTTAAAAGTGTTCCATCCTTGTCTATAGGTCCTACTATATTGAACAATTACAAAAAGTCCCATCTGCCCAGACCCACATCGCCAATCACACTAGACTGCGATTGCAGATTGGTCCAGGGGTTGGGATACCTACTTTAACATAAAGAAAATATTTATTGCAAACTTATACCCCACTAGACTACAGTTACTTACCCCTGCTTTGTAGATCACCCGAAGTTAAGTATTTGATTTCGCTGATGCATTGGATGGGTGACCGTTGCACCAATTCTAAGAAGAGAGTTTGAAAAGTTTGGAATTATAACACAACAGCTACATAAACCTTGCTTATCAACCTCTCGACAAGGTAAGATGAGCATATCCCAATGTCTTTGAGACCATGGTGATAGCTAGGAGTTTCTGTTGTCCTTCTGAAAGACGTAAACCCGGTGGTCCAAAATCTAGGACAGTTCCCCTCTGTCCTTCATCATTAACTTGATCGTTCACCGACGACAGTCCAACGGTCCAGTGACACAGATCCCTTTGACCTGTATAATTTTTTGAAATCTAGTAAGTCCCCCCCCCCCCCCACCCCCGCGCGATTTGCACATTCTGGAAATGTGAAACGGTAACACTGGAGAGGGGACGGGGGGGAAGAATTTTGTACTTGAGGGCCTCCGTTTTGAAGTGACGCCACTGCAACACGACTCCAACTGAGAGTGTGCTGCTGTATACAGTCCAGCCCGTGAGAGGAGATGCCACAGCAGGGACCGCCCCCTCACGAACTACCAGCTCCTGAATTTGACATTTTAATGGCGGGAAAACAAAACACTAATTCGGTTACAAATAAGAAAATTGCAACATTAATATATTTCCTAATTATGAGTAAAAATAATAAATATCAACGACTAAATAGTTGAGAGACAGAGGCGTAGCGACCGCCCCCGCAGACCCCGCGGTGCGGGGGGCACCGAGGTTTGGGGGGCGCCGAGGGGTTCAGGGGGCGCAAATATCTTTCGGGAGACGTTTTTTTAAATTTAAACGAATTTTCTCATGGGCCGGTCTTTTCTGAACTGCCCGGGCCAGTTTTCCCCCCTCTCATACCCAGGGGGGGCGCCGTCAAAACTTTTGCGGGGGGGGGGGGGGGGCGCATCTTATTCACGCTACGCCACGGTTGAGAGATAAATACATAAGCTTTGGTAATATTGGAATGTATAAAGATGATGACAGGATTTCAGTTTTGTCAAGTTGGCGCTCATGTAAGCTACAGTGACTACTATCGCTCTCAAAAGGGTGGTATCTTCTTAAATAAAACAAAATGCACGCTTCTGTTTCAGCTCCCGGCACGGTTTTGGACGCGATGTCCGTCGGCGACAGCTCGACACTCCACGCCTGCCTGTTGACCCTGCTGCTCGTGCTGCTAGCCCCGGCGCACCCTGTCGCCGTCGCCTCCACTGCCCTGCACGCCACCCGTGAGTTGCACCTCGCTTCGGCCATCACTCGGATGCACCTCGGCCAACGCTGCACATGCAGAGATCAGCTCCATTTCACGTTCAGTAAAGGAGAGTGGATTTAGAGCTCCCTCGAGGACCCACCGTTGCTAGACACGAGACAACTGCTAGCCAACTGCTAGACAACTGCTAGAAAACTGCTAGACAACTGCTAGACAACTTCTAGACAACTGCTACACAACTGCTAGACAACTGCTAGACAACTGCTAGACAACTGCTAGCCAACTGCTAGACAACTGCTAGACAACTGCTAGACAACTGCTAGACAACTGCTAGACAACTGCTAGACAACTGCTAGACTACTGCTAGACTACTGCTAGACAACTGCTAGACAACTGCTAGACAACTGCTAGCCAACTGCTGTAGAGCCTTTTGACCGGCTCAAGACATGGCCTGTGAGTTTTTAAACTTAGTTAGTATATCTACAGCAGCAGTGGGTCCTTGGGGAAGACGCAAATACACTCTCCTTCTTAACGTGAAAAGGAGTATAGAAAGCGGCACATCTTAACGGATACCTGTGGGTCCGTGGGGGGGGGGGGGGGGGGGGGGGCGGAGCAGGTGCCACTTTTTATTTGAAATATCTCAAAGTTTAGCAGCGGCAATACCGTTGAGAAATTTTAAGATTATCTTGGTTTATACTGCTAGCAATGTCAGCGAGACAATGTCAGGAACTTTGACGTTGGCTTTGGACCAATCAGAAACTCTTGATGTGCATGACGTCATGTTCGCGACTCTGCCACGGAGTCTCTGATTGGTGCAGAGAGACAATGTTCATGACATCGTGTCTCTGACTGTGCCAGCTGCGAACCCAGCTATCTATATGCGAATATATTTTTGAAATATGTATAGGTTGTCTGCAGGGGCTGGAGAAAGAAACGACCGTGAGGTACGGGTTGGGAACCAATCCAACACCAACCCATGCCCTTTTGGAAACCATCTCACTAATCTTATCTATTTCTTTATCGGTTATATACCGAAGTTTCTGGAAAGGATTTCAGCATTGTGGTCAAACATGCGAGCTAATTATCACAGCATCACATGTCTGTAATACATTCGAGTTCAATCCTTAACATCTATACAGCTATATACAGAGTAGGACAAGCGCAGCTCGTATACGTTTAGAATGGCGTCAGAACTCAAATGTAGTAACGATTTTTTTGTTCTACCGACATACACTACCTTCGTGGCGCCACTACGTTGATTGAAGAATGCCCTTAGGGCGAAACCTACTAGCTCAAATATTTCTATGATCTTATCCGTGTAGTACCTCCGCTCGCAACTACCAGATCTGTTCTCTCTTCTCTCTCTCTCTTTGTCTCTCAATCTTTCTGTCTTATAGCTGCATTAACGCGTGCTAAAAATTCGCGTGCAATGCTTGAAATTAGAATACAAACCGCAGCAGCAGCATGAAGCAGGCAGCGGGTCGTAAGTCGTAACGGTTTTTCGGGAATTTTCGTATCTGTTTTTTGGTTTACGGCGCTAGGTCGGCCGGCTCGGGGTGGGCTGTAAAATCGCGGCGAGCTTGTTTTTAAATGGCCGCCGCGCGGAGTTTCGTGTTTCGTGTGCTGCGTTTTGAAACGGGAATTTTGAGATGAACGCATTGCGACCAGGTTTTCTGGCTTTGTTTGTACAGTGCGTTTGTTGTCGTTATGACATTCTTTGCCGTCGTGGAGCTCGAAACGTCTCTTGTCGATTTTTTGGCTCATTTTACAGTGAAAATCATAAGTGTAATTTTTCCGGTCTTAAAAAAATTAAGTTTTGAGAACATACCTACTCTAATAAAGAAATAAATACTACTTCTCAAAAGTGAGTAAAAAATGTAGCAAAAGGGGGTCTTCGAGCTATTTTTGTCTCGTGCCATGTGCCATAAGCCAATTAGGTTAAAGCTAGCTATGTGGTAGTGTCATAAAATTGTTCTCTATGGTATACGCAAGTTTCCAGAGAACTCAACGTATGTTTGTGCGCCAAAATATTGTACCAATATACCATACCAATGAAACCATTCACCATTGAACTTTTAGTCAATCTGGTAAAGACGAGAGGAATATGGTATTTCGCGTTCAGTACATATTATACAGACTGTATAGTGTATAGCCATGTCATCCAGCTGCAGACCGAAACAGCTGATCTCCCCAAACTTCGAAAACCTGAACCCGTTCCGCCCCCAGGCGGTGGGCTGGGGGGGGGGGGGGGAAGACAGGGGCAGGGGGGGCAGCAGATTGTCTGACTAGCCCGCGGTCGTCGGCGAAACGACTCCTCTTCCTCGAACCCGAGAGCCACAGCCTGCTCGCTGCCGTGCACTTACATGTTATTATTACAGCAGGTAGGCGAGAGATCTATGCTGCGACCATGACTCAAACTACGAGCAAAAACAGCGGAAACAGTTTCAGTTCGTGGCGAAGCCAACCAGGATCCATCTAGTCAGGAACTCTTCGGGCGTTATCTGAATTATCATCCCAGCCGGCTGAATCTACCAATCTAGTTTTTTGTTTTAGTCTAACACATACACACACACACAAACTATATACTTTTTCAAGGTCATTCGACAGATATAATGATGGGTTTCCGTCAGTCATTGACCTCAAGTTTGTTGCACGACCTTCACATATCCGCCATTTTAAACCGCCTCGATCTGTGCTCTAACACGGACGCTTATTTTTACTTTTTTCCCTCGTATCTCGGCTATGTTTTACGAGTCATTCGCCGCCTGGTTCAAGCTGCCTAGAAAGCTGAAGCGAGCGCGGCAAATAAATCAGAGAACAATATGACAGTTTATATTTTATTTTATAAATTATGTTTTGGCGCCGAGTGGCGAGGTTGAAATCAAGGTCACGCGCTCTCGGCCAATCGGTGCCACCCTCGCCAGAGCTACTTGATATAAATTCCAGCCAATCAAGAGACAAGATTTTTTTCTCTTCGTAGCAATCGGTTACTATCACATAACTCCCTCGGGCTTTCGGCAAACAGTCGCAAAAATTCGTTTGCCAACAGCTGAAATTACGTGTCAGAATTTTAACACCGCTGTACATTCATCGCATACCGAAAAGAGCACAGACAGGAACCGAAAATAATCAAGGAATACTCGAATCTAAATGTATAAAAACAACCAATTTTATATTACTTTACCAAATATATTATTTGACCAAATGACAAAAGCAAACAATGTTATATTGTTTGACCAATTTTATGAATGCAAGCTGCTTCTAATACATAACACTCCAATATGCAGTACATACTTAGGATAGAAGATATATTTTTCGCTAATGTATTCCCCTACTATAACCAAAGCGAACTAACTTGTCGTTTCTAATTCACATTCCGCACATTTCCTCCAAGCAATACACCATGCGGAGAAACTTCTCTGCAAACGCTCCAGCGAAACCCATTGCGCCAGCCACAAATCGGGCACATTACACTTCATCTAATTACTCCAGCTCCCATGTAATTAATTGCCCACCGCACACGACTTGCCTGCTAACCCATCATCACCGCGTTACGACACCCTCGCCATCGACAACCGAACGTATTCGACACAAAAATCATCAGCGCAAGATGAAATAATTGAATGCTCGACGCTCGCGGCTCCAGCGCGGCAAGGCGTTTAGCCACTTCACTCCGTCGCTCCCGCGCAGACCCAGCGCGCTCCGTCTCCGTCGATCGCGAGTCTCGTGGCGGCGACGACGACGGAGACGACGTCGGTTACCGACAGGCTAATCTACTAACGGGACCCGACGAAATCTCGATGCTCTTTTTATTGCCTCGCTGTTCGCTGCCGTTGCCGCAGCGCGGAGAGACGTTCGACGAGCTGGCTGGCTGCTAGCTTGGCAACAGGCTCGCGTTTGCTGATATAGTTTATCTTCAGTACCGATCACCTAGTACACAGGGCACGGTGCCTTCAGATGACAGTGCGTTCTATGAGCTGGCTGGCTGCTAGCTTGGCAACAGGCTCGCGTTTGCTGATATAGTTTATCTTCAGTACCGATCACCTAGTGCACAGGGCACGGTGCCTTCAGATGACAGGACGTTCGATGAGCTGGCTGGCTGCTAGCTTGGCAACAGGCTCGCGTTTGCTGATATAGTTTATCTTCAGTACCGATCACCTGGTGCCTTCAGATGACAGTGCGTTCGATATACGATTGCGTTCAGGTAGAGGTATTAGCTCTCAAAACGGCACTTTAGGGCCGGTTTTACAAGTGCCTCAACCATGAGTTAAAGTAGGAGTTAAGTTATTTGTCATGGCAACCGCCAATAGGATGCCGTGGACGGTGGAATTCATCTGTTTCTGAGGGTAAAACGCTTAACTCAGAGTTAAAAAATATTGTAGTACCTGCTCACGCCACCCCCCAACAACCAGTATTACAACTGCGTCAACCCAGAGTTAAAGTAGGAGTTAAGTTATTTGTCATGGCAACCGCCAATAGGATGCCGTGGAATTCATCTGTCATCTGAAGATTTGAGAATTTGATCACCATTCCTTTGGAATGAGATATCAGTCGATATGTTCAAACGTATGGTTAGATGCATCGATACATCATACAGATCTGGTTTCAGATCTGGTTTCACCTTGCCCATCAATATTGTCAATCAGTCACAATGAATGATATAACCACCAGGCGGGGTTGTAATATTATACAACACAGTGCCAAAAAAGGGCTTGTTGTCAGAGCACATGCGGCATTTTATTAAAGACTACAAATAGATCATAAACGCAGAAAGAAATGCATATGCAAATACAGGTAAATAATGCATAGGTAAATGCAAATGCATAGGTAAATGCATATGTTTGATATGTGTTCGCACATCGCAGGCAAGAAGCATAATCGAAGCACCGCGTTTTTGTAGAAAATCGGTTCATTTTATGAAAACATTAGATGCGTCACTTATGCATTGCCAGAAGTCCACATTTCCAGTTGTATTTCAATTTCGTGCAAGTGTAATCTTTACCTCGGTTAACTATAACCTACCAATTTGTCAGAAACTGATAAATACACTTTTTTGCTTGCTAACTATGTAAAAGTATTTGCTAATTTTGATATATTCGCACCTTAGCACTGTCAACAAAAGTTAAAAAATGGCGATTAAATCGATTTTTTTTAAATTCTTACTAAAACCAATCAATCATTTCACACATCGCATTCCCTGCACAATCAACTTGACTGCACTGGCAAAGAACCTCATTGCTCTGCATTCAATAGTATGAAATGCAACTCAAATAATTTTTTATATTTTGCCTGCATGATTTTATATGAGGTAATCCGTAATTGCATATAATACAAATTTAAAAAAAGTTAACCATCATAACAGAAAGCAAATAAATTTCTGGCGGGAACGTTACAATTTTGAGTTTCCTTGTCACATATCTAATAGTCTAATACTGTTAAAAAAATTTTGAAGTTCAAATATTAGCCATGGATTATTTTTTACCTGCACTAATGTGTCTAACTAAATGTCAATGAACGGCCAAAGACTGCGACCGCAGTGCCACGCGATTGCAAACACTTATTAGCCATCGAACTTTTTTTGCTGCAGCCACTTCTTGAAATTAAATGCGAAATGATTTCCGCCGCTTGCACCAGCTGAGAAAATAAAAATAGCAGTTCCATTAAATGAGTTAGTGAGTTTATAATGAGTCTCATTTCGTGGGGGCTAGCTAGAGACGGATAATGAGCCGGTCCATGCACCGTCCATCTCTGTTGCTCGCTATAGCTTCACGCTCTGGCCACTGGACCAAAAGAGTGAGTGTTTTATACGGTGTGAAAAGAAATGCCTACAAATTGGAATTGCCGGGGCACCAGGCGAAAGCTAGAGTATTATTACAGTTAGTGAGTGGTGTGCTTTATATTCCGACGCTACTATATACGATGTATAGTGTTGGCTTGTAGGTAAATCACGGTAGGGCATGCTATGTATATAAGGTAAGGTGAAGTTACATTCTTCTTCCATAGGTGCACACATACCTGTTGGAATTGAATTGGTTACCTTTCTCAGTAACACTTTTATTTGAGAGCATTGCGATTGTAGAGTTTTTTTAGTGGAATTAAATCCCATTGTTCTTGCGTCTCAAATGTGTTTTATGGGAAATGGTTAAGCAATTTCGTACTTTTCATTTGAGGTATACTCTTTATTGATCAATTATAGTTGGTTTATCTTAAAATATCACGCTAGCCTGCTTTAAGAGTATGCCTACTTCCAATACATTTTATACTTTGTAGAGTATAACCATAGGGGTTTATTGGATTAACTCAATGGTATAAAATTTTAAATGTAATTTGCCAATAAAATGAAATTGATAGCTTTAAGGGATATATGCAAAACTCATTGCATAATTGGTGTGTAAGAAGCATGTATCAGTTCGACCAGATATAATGGCCAAAAGTCTGATAGGTATGCGATGCCAAGTTAAACGTAGAGAGGTCGATTCGATTCGTGGAAATCAGAGAAAACCCGCACGAAAAAACAAAGCTAGTAGGCTATCAGGTCCTCTATCAAAACATTTTGATTGATACCTCACAATATAACGGCGCGCAGCGTTTCCGATTGCACTAGCGATATCAAAATACTCGTACCCTGTCACACCAAAATGTGTCCTACATATTACTGAACAGCGATAGGAGTAGTTTTCAGGCTCATGTTGTAATAAATAGCGTTTGCCGCGACGTCCTTTAATATCTGTTCGTAGAATTGATGCGAAAAAAAGGACATCGCACATTTTGGGGTCACCGTTCAAAACAGAAGCCAGTAATCAAAATATCCATGCATATTTATAAACGCATTTCAAAACGATCGCAAAGAAAACCGCAACAAAAAAATCGCAAAAAGATCGCAGGACAGTCGGAAGATTTTCTAATGATCTGACCGGGCTCTCGTTGTGCTTCTCGGAAGCTATTGGCCCGACGGTGGCCTTGTTTCCTTCGACGCGAAGGTCGCCGCCGCCGCCGCCGCCGCCGCCGCCGCCGCCGCCGCAGCGCAATCGTGCTAGCTGTCAGTCGAGCTTGTGGGCGGCTCCGCTAGGCAGCTCCGGTGTCGCCCCTGTGGGCGCCCTCTGAATGCCCCAGGGGTCATGTCGATGGTAATATGGGTCACTTTGTACGTACCCAGGCAACAGAATCCTAGCCAGGTGCGTGGCAGAAACATAGATATCTTTCATAGCAGCGCAGCCTCTCAAAGCTACAATGACAATGGTGTATCAACTTACATTACTGTAGCTGTACAAAGATCTAACGTGGGTTTTATAAACCTATAACTTTGGGATCTCCCATGTGTTATGTATACCTACCGCTGTTAATATCACTCTACATCTCATGCTCTAAAATACAAAAATATATTACCTCACTCGACATCTCCAATGATCACTCTATTCAAGCTTCAACTTGCTTGGAGATGGAAAGGAAATACCTAGCAATGGACAATGGTAGAAGGAAGACGATTGATATTTGCCAAGACAATAGTACTTCTTCAATCGAATTTAGAGATCCCATCTAACGCATGTTTCCAGTTCCATGATAATTCACTCGTAGGTTTTCCTCCTCTGGCTACTGGTGATCCGAATGGGCTGATACCTATACATCTATCGGGTCGAGCTACTTTGACTTTGGATTGCTGTTAAATGCGGGGCTATAAGAGCAGTGGCGTAGTCCAGGGTATACGCAGACATGCGGCGTATACTCACCTTTTATTTTCGAAATTAACGTATAATCACATTTATTTTAAAGAAATACGTTTGTATACGCTGGTATACCTACGCGAAGTCCTAGAGCTTTTAAATATCTAACTTTTGCGAGTTTTCCATACTTGTTCTATGTCTAACACATGTGTATACCCATTCACCTTATCATACCCATTTCCCATCCACCCATAGCACACCCATTTACCCACTGCCCATTTTTGAGGCGCAATTCGAGATATGTGGACTTGTTTTAGTGAAACCAAAGCGAAATTAGTAGTAGCGCGCCAAACAACAATGTTTGATGTGATGAAAATATGGTGTTTGGTAATGACGAAAATTTGGAAATAAGAATTAAGTTTCATATTAACTGCCTCTATTAACTAACCCCCCCCCCCCCCTCCCTCTCGGTTGACTAAAACTTAGCGTATTCCCAACTTTATTTCCAGCACTACATCACTGGATAAGATGTGTCGACGAAAAATACATTTTAATTCCTAGTCTCAATTTCATGCTGCGATTTCGAATGGTTTGCGTGTTTAAAAGTGGTGTCCGTGTTGAACACATGCGGATGTCGAAAGTTCAGCGTTGTGAATGTGAGCTCGCTCGTCCCGAAGAGTAGGCAATCGCACGAATAGTGATGCAAAATACTGATCTCTCTAGTCCTAGTCTCTGATAGGTTTTTGAATGGTTTTTTTTTTATATATAGAGGAGTCAGAAAGTGTTTTGTACGTCCTAATTATTATATTAAAGAAGAACGTAGAAAAAGTGCAGTTTGAAAATAACGTGCAAACTGTGGTGAGGCGTTAATAGCAATATTACTTTAAAAAAAAAACTAATTTCAAAACAAAACAAATACCCGGGTCTTGAAACTCTCTTTCAAATATCGGTACATCAATTATTTGCTTTAGTTATTTTGTTTGTTATTTCTTTAGTCACGTCATGTTATTCTGCCACAAGGCTGGACTAGTGAGGTTCAGCGATTTGTGCGAGGTTTCATTGTGGTGGAAAGTGGAAAGTGGAAAGTGGAAAGTGGAAACAACTCACAATGGGTTTGTTGGGGGGAAACGCTGCTTGCACTCAAATAGACAAATGGAAAATTTCACGAAACCAATAAAAAAAAAATAGAATGAAAATGTGTAAAATGATTTCAATTTTGCAGTTAAAATAAAACTGGGCTAATTCCTAGCCCTCTCTATACCCACCCTGAGGCCAGGGGCGGAACCACGATTCACGGGCCCGCCCGCAGATCTGGCTGAGAAGGCCCCCCCCCCCCCTCAAGACAACAGGGTTTGGAGCCACCGAGAAAATTTTGAATCATGGTCATTTTTTCGAGTGAATCTATGCGTTTTAATCTATTTCAAACTGCGACAGATTTGGAAAAGCAGCTCGATTATTTTCATTTTGCAATCAGCAGGCTAGACCCTTGCCTGGAAATTTTGATTCAGATCACAGCATACGATACTTTCATAATATAAATCACTAAAGAGTCCTGTCTTTTATAACTGCTCACATGGGTGCATTCTAATGATAAGTATTGACGATGTTTTTCTTTATAGCTTTGTTATTTTTTCTGCAATTTTTACCCTGCACTATCTATATCAAGAGGGGTCCTCAGGGTACGAAATTCGATGAGGCCTGATACGGGGCCCCCCGCGTACTTGGTCAGTCTGCCTCACACATTGTATATTTGCAGTGAAGTGGGAAACAAGGAAACATAAAACTAAAAGTCTTGCATAAAAAAGTTCACGAGTTTCAGATTTAAGTTCGGCCAACGGGCCCCCAACGGAAGTGGACGGGCCTGGGCCCGCCCGCGGCCGCGGGCCCTGCGGGCGCCTAGTTCCGCCCCTGCCTGAGGCGTGTTTATATTTTCTTCTGCCATGTTTTGCGTAAATTATCTTCTCCTTCAATCATTTTGGGCGACATCAACACGACGGTGTTCTTTTCTAAAGGTTTTTTGATGCTTTGGTGGTGTGAAATTATACCCGGACTATGGGGGTTACAGTGAATGTAACCTTTACGTGACTGTGAATTGGGCCCACAATGATATCTCACTGGTGAACTGTAGGACAGCATACTTGCATTTGGTTTTAAATGGGAATTAACATTGAGGTTGTCCACCAATGAGTTTAGAGAAGGCGGCTGTTGCAGGTGCTCAATATAGAGGATTCGTTCTCGAACCGATTTTTCTAAATCGCTCGAAACCAATCTGGTTGCAGACCAAAATGATTTTTTGAAGCGAAACAAGCTGACTGGTAACCAAAATCTTGTATAATTTTTTGAAATCTACTACGTTTCCCCCCCACGATTTGCACATTCCGGAAATCTGAAACGGCAAAACTGGTATGGGGAGGGGGGCATCAGTCTTTTTGTTCGCATGGGGGCCTCCGACTTGACATTACGTGCCCCCTGTTTCAGACGGCGGCCGCTTCTTCTCGTCGCTGCTCGGCTACCCGTCGTCGTGCGTGGTCGACAACGCCCTCCATCGGTGCACGTTGACGTTCACCTGCTGGCTGGTGGGCGGCGGCCTGCACCGCGGCTGCAGCGAGTCGGGCGGCGCGTTCGACCTGGTCGCCGACCTCTTCTTCACCTGTTGCGTGCCCGCCAGTCGCAAGGTCGAGCTGACCGTGCAGAGCGCCGTGCGCCGCGAGGACATCGACCATCGGAACAACGAGATCGTCGGCAGCGCGCGAACGGGTACGGTGACGAGAACGGGTACGGTGACGAGAACTGGTACGGTGACGAGAACTGGTACGGTGACGAGAACTGGTACGGTGACGAGAACTGGTACGGTGACGAGAACTGGTACGGTAACGAGAACTGGTACGGTGACGAGAACTGGTACGGTGACGAGAACTGGTACGGTGACGAGAACTGGTACGGTGACGAGAACTGGTACGGTGACGAGAACTGGTACGGTGACGAGAACTGGTACGGTAACGAGAACTGGTACGTGACGAGAACTGGTACGGTGACGAGAACTGGTACGGTGACGAGAACTGGTTCGGATAACGAGAACTGGTACGGTAACGAGAACTGGTACGGTGACGAGAACTGGTACGGTGACGAGAACTGGGTACGGAGACGAGAACTGGTACGGTAACGAGAACTGGTACGTGACGAGAACTGGTACGGTGACGAGAACTGGTACGGTGACGAGAACTGGGTACGGAGACGAGAACTGGTACGGTAACGAGAACTGGTACGTGACGAGAACTGGTACGGTAACGAGAACTGGTTCGGATAACGAGAACTGGCACGGTAACGACAACTAGTACGAGAGAACTTGTATACACGAGAACTGGTACAATGGCGAGAACTGGTTCGGATAACTAGAACTGGTACAGTGACGAGAACTGGAATGGTAACGAGAACTAGTACGGGCTTTGACAGGCCCAGCCCTGAGGGCTCGAAAGCGTGGAAAAAGCGTGAAAAATGGTGATGTGTACCTACTGGCAATAAGAAAGTGTAATTTTTCTTCCTCCCTTAAAAGGAGCGCTCATGCACCGATCACGTCTCCCAAAGTGCTCGAGCCAAACCCTTGGCATCGTCCCTTGACAAGTGAACATGTCTCTCTCCTGACACGCGACCCCGAATCCTGGAATTCGCAGAGTGCGGAGTGCCGCAGCTGAACTTCCAGAAGCGCATCATCGGCGGCAACGAGGCGTACTTCGGCGAGTTCCCGTGGCAGGCGCACATCCGCATCGCCGGCTACCAGTGCGGAGGGGTGCTCGTCAGCCGGTCGCTGGTCGCCACTGCCGCGCACTGCATTCACAAGTACGTGCGGCTCGTGCAGGACTCAGGGCGCAACTAGAGGGGAGCAGGGACACCAGTGCTCGGGGGCCTCGGGCTCAGGGCGTAACTAGAGGGGAGCAGGCATACCAGTGCTCTGGGGCCTCGGGCTCAGGGCGTAACTAGAGGGGAGCAGGCATACCAGTGCTCGGGGGCCTCGGGCTCAGGGCGTAACTAGAGGGGAGCAGGCATACCAGTACTCGGGGGCCTCGGACTCAGGGGGGCCTCTGCGAGGTCCGAGGACTCCCTCAGCAAGCGATGAGACACTTTTTACGCCCCCCGGGTTCAAAGATTTCTTACATCTATGACATTTTGTGCACATTCTTTCTGGATTTTCTCACAGGGGACAAAAATCTGGTACAATTTTTTTTACATCTGGCACTTACCCCTCAATTTATATATTCTGGAAACTTGAAACGGCAACACACGCGGGAGGGGGGGGGGGGGGGTCGGTTTTTTTTCTGCTTGGGGGCATCCGATTTTAAGTTACGCCACTGGCAGGACCTACCCCTGGAAGGTAACTTTCTTCGGTTGAGATGAGATGAAATGTGAGTGACACCTCCAAGGCCGTCAGATCTGTGATCTCAATGGACCAATTGAAGGTTAACTATCGTATCTCACTTCATTTCGCATAACAAAAGTTACGGGAAAGGTTCTTTTGGCAGTCCCGGCCTCCCAGGAACCCTTTTATGTGGGTGCAGATGCTTGCACCATGACCATCCCCCCCCCCCCCCCCCTCAAAAGACGGCCTCGAAAACCCCCGCACTCCCTGCAGAACGTCAAAAATAACATGGTTCGAAAATTTGAAGAAAAAATCTTGAAAACGTAGAAATGCGTAAAGAAAGAAAATCGATGTAAAAGCATACTCACATACGCAAATATTACTAGGAGACTAGTAGGAGATAGTAGAAGAAAGTAGTAGAGATAGGAGATATTGTTTCTCACAACAGCATCACCTCCCAATGACCAAACCATGACCTTTGGGCTTTGACCATGGCTTTCTAGCCAAGTGCCTACCCATTAGTGTTGTGAAGCCCTCCCTTGAAACGTTCTCTGGTGTTCTCTGGTGCAGGGCCCGCCTGAAGGACATCGTCGTCTACCTCGGCGAGTACGACACGCAGAACACGGGCCACTACATCGAGCCGCTGCCTGAGGAACTGCACCGCGTCATCAAGAAAATCATACACCCCAACTTCCAGTACCGGGTCACGCAGCCTGACAGGTAGGTACCTACTACACCGACACCTTACCATACAGTATATACACACAAGCATTCTCATCTAATTCTCCGACTCCTTCATTCGTCACAATTCGCAAATTATCTCTCATAAAAAAAACGTGCAAGCACGGTACAAGAAGATTTTTTCATATCGTTTATTCATCTGTTATATAGGTAGTAACAGGTCAAGGTTAATACTTAGTATACGTATATGTATGAACCTTGGTAACAGGTAGAAATTTTACATTTCAGGCATAGGTACTTCTCTACAAACACCAAGGGCTGCAATTTCTAGTATTTCTTATTTTTCCAACATAAAAGCGAAAAACATTACATTTCGAAAAATACCTCCTAAACAACAGACCTGATGACAAAGGAATGAACTGATACCGGCCCATTTCATAACAAAGTTCTCTACATCAAATCATGGAATGATTAAAGTGTTGACGGTTGAAGGAAAATAAACAGCATCTTAATTTCGTAATCAGGCTCTGAGCCAGTGGAGGCTCAGAGATTAGATACCAAAGGGCCTGCCTCGATGCAGTGCCCTCTCAGGGGACTGGCTCGAAAAAGCCCGGCTTGCTGTCAAACATTGGGGAATTGCATTGGGGAGCATTGGGGAAAAAATCGGCACAGGCATTTCAGAAAACGTCTCCCGAAATTCCCGATGCCAATCCCTAAAAAACGTCTCCCAGATTTCTTCCGAGCCCAATCCCTAACTCCAAGGCCAATGATATGACCGGCAGGGGCCCGGAAAGTCAAAGGCCCGGGATGCGATAGCACCCCTGCACCTCGGGCCAGTCCGCCCCTGTACCCTCTGTCCCTAACCTCCGTCCATGTCTGTGTCAGGTTTGACCTGGCGCTGCTGAAGCTGTCGCGGCCGGTCACCTACAAGGAGAACATCCTCCCCATCTGTCTGCCCAGGCAGAACACGGAGTTCCGCGGACAGACCGGCGTCGTCGCCGGCTGGGGCAAAACGGACACCACTTACGGTAAAGGGGGGAGCAACAAGACTACGATCACGTTAGGATAGGCGATACTGGACGCCGGGGTGCATGAGACTTTGCCAGCACTCTTTCTATCTCGTTATTTCAAACTATGATTTCAATGGAAATAATAGAAATTTTGCTTTATTATGCTTCATTTTTTGGCTTTAGCTTTATTCTGAATACCTATAATGTTTAAAGGTATCCAGAATAAAATTAACCTATTATTGGAGGGAGGGGGAAGGTGATGAGGAGAACCGCACAGAAATTCATTTTCCATCCTCGACATCACTTCATTTTAGAAGGAACCTTGCCAGCGCACCCTAAATGGATTTGTTTCGATTTTCTCTCATTCCAAACATGTCTCTAGATGGCTTTGACCTCGAGCGAGATTTTTACGCTATTATTTATCGACTCTGTCATTTTCCACAGTCACCTAGTAACATTCGCACAAGAGAGCGATAGGAAACATTTTCATGTAGAAGGCCCTGGTTGTGTACTCGGATAGAAATTCAATTTGTGCTGTCGATGGTTGCCTCGCCAGCCAACACTTGCTTTCGCGGTCACGGGCATAAAAAACAATGTGCTTTTTGTGCAAGACCCCCCCCCCCCCCCCCTCTCTCTATTTAGGTCCCCCTGTTCGTTATTTCGTTTTGTAGCTGGGCCACCCGTAACCATTTCTTAGCCGAGTGTGGCTGGGGAAATGTCAGTCTAAAAGTACCAAGTCTATATATAAATACCAAGTCTAAAAGGAACAAAGACAGTAGCTGCATTCGTTTCCCCTATTGGGACGCCGTTCTATTGCAATGGATGGATCAAGCATTTTCAATTCGTTTGAACTTTTTATAGAGCAACCTACTATAGATTAGGTAATACGGTAGTCGGTAACAGATACAAAGAGCAAGGAATATTATTATGTTCATTGTGAGCTAACGATTTACTCGCTGTCCGCTCATAGATTGCAATGACGGTTGTCACTTGTCACATAATCAGAGTTGAAACATACGACGTTCAATTCCTTGAAGAAATTAGGCTCGGGCGATAATTTAGTTTTACCGAGTCTGAAACTCGCGTTGGTGGAGGTGCCGTGTCATGGAGGTGCCGATTGCGGTATGCATAACCTGGCGCAAACGAACGCTTTATACATTCTGGGTGAGGGGGGATCCGGGATAGACTAGAAACCCGACTTCACCATGCTGGTCACGGGGGGCAAAAGAAATATCCTCGACAGATATCAATTTGATTTATTGTTTGGAGAAAATGCGTGAGTTTGCTGTGAATTTCCGCCGAGATCCTCATTCGAGTACTGCTAACTGCAGCAATTTGGAAATATTTAGCTCTGAGCTGGGACACATTTTGCCCATGGGGTATCACTTGCCATTTGCCCTAACCTCACGGTTCCTAAGCCACTGTGAATATCCCACATACCTTAGAGCCTGTATAAAAAATGCCTCAACCCAGAGTTAAAGTAGGAGTTAAGTTAATTGTCTTGGCAACCGCCAATAAGAAGCCATGGAAATAATCTGTTCCTAGGGTTAAATGCTTAACCCAGAGTTTTAAAATATTGTAAAATCGGCTCTAATACAAATTTCAATAGGAATGGACCAAGAATGGACAATCCTCCATACGCTCAATAGAATCGTGCAACGAATCGTACAACGAACCGTACACCGAATCGTACAACGAACGTGCCGCTGTGTTGCAGGCAAGACGGGCACCAACATCCTGCAGAAGGCGACGGTGCCGATCCTCAGCGACGCCGAGTGCCTTCGATGGCACCAGCACAAGCACATCCACCTCGAGCTGCACGGCGAGATGTTCTGCGCCGGACACAGCGACGGCCACATGGACGCCTGCCTGGTGAGTTGCCGCCACCGCAGCTTTACTCCACGGACTTGGCTTTACTTTAGCCACGTAGCTTTGCTCCCAAAGTCCACAAAGACTATGCGGATATTTGCACGAGAACCCTTGTTTTTTGTGTAATGGTAGAACATGCCGATCGTGCTCATGAATAAATTTCGGTTTGGCACGAGTTTTGATGACCTACACAAAAACATTGACATCAAGGAAGCTCCGCTTTAATTTCCTCCATTAATATAGTGTAACTATATAGCGTAAGTGTAATAGTGGAAATTAAAGTGGAGCTTACTTGATGTCTATGCACAAAAATGACAATATATAGAAACAACTTTCATGAAAAACCAATTCTATCTTCCTAATAAGTACTTAAATCTTCTCCAAATTTTAAATTCCAAAATCTCATACAGGAAGATAAATTATATTCATGATATGTGCTTTCTAGCAATGAGACTCACTAAATCGTATAAATTGTGCATTTGCAAACACAATTCAGTCTATGGTTAAAAGAAAGCGAGCCTTTCCACGAAGCCTGGTGGCTGGAGCTGGCACAGCAATTGTGCTGCCACACCCTCCGCCACAGGGTCTGCAATGTGGTGGCACCTGGCCAAGGACCCGAGACACTCACTTTCGAACCCGAGACACAAAATACGTTACCAACCGAACAGTGGAGTACACCGCTACGTAACGAATCGAGTAGATCTCAAGTATCGCAAAACGTTTGTTACAAATTAAAGGTTGCATACATAGTATAGGTATGCTAATGGCAAAAACCCCATCAGTAAGTTTAAAAACTAGTGTGATTCGTTCTCGCCTGGACGACACAGAGACTACCTGTCTCGTTACCACAGACAAAATTGGTTTCAGGTGATGATAGCGAGCACCAGTCAGTTCAGACGAAGCCCATGCATGAATTGCGTTCCATAATAAATTCCTACTTCGGAGTGTAATTTATCACATATGGCAAGACAAGCAAAAGGATATCAAGGAGCACATGTCTGAGGCTACAATATTGAAGTGCCATCATGTACCACACATTGGATTATTTCAAAGTCGGTCAACCAAATCACACCGAGGTGTCAGAATAGAATTCGGTTTGTGGGACTTTCGGGAATAAAGGGGAACAAAATGTTTGAGGTACTTTAACAAACTATAGGTATTTAGAGTATATAGGTATATATTTATAGGTACTTAGGTGTATAGTGGACATGTGGACATTTAAAAAAAAAAACCTGCATCCTTATCATTTGGCAGCAGACAAGAGCCCTCTGGCTCGTTGGTAGTTGATACGCAAGTAGGAACTTGTAGGTACAAGAAAATGCCAAAGATAACAGTAAAATCTAGTAAGAATTCACATGTCACATGTCTAGAGACAACATTGAAATGTGCCGTGAAATATGAACAAATATTAAAACCTTGGTATTTATTATCATTAGGTGGGCCATAACCCATTCGTCAGCTGATTATTCACTTATGAAAAGTGCTTTCGTATTAAATGATCTTCAAATAAACTCTTCAACCCAAACTTTTCGCCACATTGCAACCAAAGGTCCGTTCGTCATCATGAGCGAGCATGTGGCATTTCAGCGAGCCTTTCGATCTGAAAATCTTCGGGCAATCGTGACCAAAAAATCAGACCACTCCATTATGTCTGTCCAAATGCACTTTCAGCCTCTCTTTGCGAGCAAAACCTTCATCACACAACGCACACGTAAATCGTTTAGTGTCGCTGTGAGTCAACATGTGTTGCCAAAGCCCACTCTTTTGCTTGTAACTCGCTGGGCATTGTTTGCAGCCGAAAGCGCGTTCCGTGCTGTGAGAGTACATGTGACTTTTCAACGCTTGTTTAGTTTTGAAAGACTTCAAGCAGTTATGACAGGTGAATGCCATTGCGTGATATTTAACATGATCTATCAATATATTTTGAGATGCAAATCTCCTTTCGCAAAGAGTGCAGCCAAATTGTCTCTCCGCCGAATGCATCGAAGCGGCGTGGCGTTGCATATGTTGTTTGGTCGTGAATTTACGATCACACTGCAAACAGCTATGCATTTCACGGACAACCCCATTATGACTGTCATTATGCGCTTTGTGATTTTGTGGCTTGTCACTAATGACATTGCTATGGACTAGCATGTGTTGCCGACGCGTAGAGATTGACTTGAACGTTGCCGAGCATTGATCGCAGCCGAAAGGCCGTACATCACTGTGAGTGAGCAGATGCGATTTCAGAGTGTCTCTCGAAGTGAAAGTTTTTGAGCACTCGAGACAGGTGAATCTTCGAACCGTACTATGCAAGGCCGTCGCCAAATGCACAGTAAGATCGCTGCGCCTCTTGAAGGCTTTCGAACAGAGGTTGCAGCTAAATTTATGCTCTTTCGAATGAGTTACCATGTGCTTTGTGAGATAACCGTTTTTTCGAAACTTCATGGGACAAAACTTGCATTGAATCGTCGGAGCCACTGTGTGAGTTTTGGTGTGGGCTGTCAATCCGCATTTCAACACGAACCTCTTTTCGCAAAATGTACAGCAAAAGGACCTCTCTGCAGATTCAGAATGATTCGTTAAAATGTGATTTCTCAAATTTTGTTTCTGTTTAAATTTGGAATCACATTGCAAACAGCCAAACATCTTTTGTGCTTTCTGACTTTTCATGTGCACCGTCACACCATTCTCTGCAGATGCAATATTACAAGGTCTTTCCTTGTGCCTCGATAACCCCGAGCTGCTCGTGTACGTAGCGCCACATTTTATGCAAACATAACATTTCAAAGCCTTGTGTGAAACAAAATGATCTCTAAGCACTTCACTGAGCTCGAAAGATTCCGGGCATAAGTGGCAGTTAAAAGGAGGTTTGGTGGCATGTGCTGAGATAATGTGATCGTACAACTCCATTTCGTGCATGAAAGGCCTTTTACACATCGCACAGATGCAACGCAGACTAGAGTGAACCACTGTATGAGACTTTAACTCACTTTGACTCTGAAATATCAATGGGCAATTACTGCACTTGAATTGAAGTGTTTTGGAGTTTAAGGTCCACGTGTTTTTGGCTATGCGGGATCGCAAACAATAAGTTTTCTCACCTTGCTCCCTAGAGTAGGTTCCATATTTGCCTGAAGTCTTTTTCTTTTTCTGGAAATGGTTCGCTCTGATTCTTTGGTCGGGATAGCCACTATCTTCACTGTGTGACGGTAGTTGCTCCTCGTAGCTACAGTCATCCGTCACCTCACGTTTAACTTCATAACCGATTTCTGCGTTGGAGCCGGCAACACAGTCAGAGGGAGGACATCCATCCTTGTCGACTACACTGTCGCGTGCTGGACAACCAGGATATTCTACCGTGGAAGATGCCAATGCAAACTTGTTCTCACAAATACTTGTGTTGGAAATTTCTGACTTGCACTGGTCAGCATTTCCTTGAGAAGTGTTGTAGAGATTAATTGTAACTGGAAGAAAAATAATAACAGCTGCAGTTATTTAGGTAGTGGTGAAAAAAGGTGGTGTAAAAAAATACAACTTCCAGTTTTGAACTACTTATTACAATTTTACGGCATAAGCTGAAATGCTGGCATTTTTATCTGCCCCGGCAAACGTTGTTAGTGCAACAGCTATACTTACCACTGCAAGTCTCGTGGTATGGGAAAGGTTCTTCTTTAATATCTATTTCTTCTTCAGATGATAAACCTGCAAATGAGAGAGATAGATATTATGAGAAACAAATATCGAGACCAGATCGTAGTGAAACATTTTATTGCATTACATTACATTGCATTTTTTAGGTATATTTATTTATATATTTTTCAATATTTTACTTGTGACCTATACCGTTTTACCATTGATTTATTATATTACCTACTGGACGAGCTCATATCATTGGCTGTAAACCATAATTTGATCAAAGAGCAAAATAAATAAACTTGAAACTCGAAACATGAAACCCTGTCAAAATGGTATGTCAGTGCAGGAATAATTTGGAGCTGGAAAGGAACTGAAATAATTCCTTTCCAGTTCCAGTTTGGTTACTTTACTATCAAATATCCTAAAATGTCCCAGATTCTGGTTCAGGTTGCAATCCAAGCTAGGGGAAGTCTTCAGCATTTACTTAAATTTTTCCGTTAAATCCGCCGAACATGGGTATACGTACCATCACGATCACAGGTCTCATGGTCTGGAAAAGGTTCTTTTTTAATAATTACATCGTCTTGAGAAAATGAACCTGAAAACGAGAGAGTAATTTGAGAAACACAATAGGTACCGAGAATGATGTCTCTCATACCATTGCAGAATTGCAAGTGACTAGAGAATGTTCCCACAGCTCAGCTCCTCAAGCTGCATCTCAAGCCTCTCTATCCCGAAAGGACAGACATAAGGCTAGGTTACCCAGACTTTCTACAATACCTAGCTACGGCTAAAGCAAAATTTTGATGGTAGTAGTTTTGCCGGCAATCGCTGGGGTGCGTCAGCAATCTGTTTTAACATCTTTTACCAGGCCATGGCACAATTGGTAAATTATAATCAAGGGACCCAATGTTCCACAGGTGGTTACAGTTCCATTGGTTACAGGTGATATAACAAACAGTGGCTCCATCCATCGACTGCCGGTGAAACTATTATTGCAGTCGGAGGGCTTTCACGTAGCTGCTTTAGTATGGTAGTGGAACATCTGGGTAACCTTCTATCTGTGCCAAAAGTTAGGAAAATTAAATTTAGAATAGATGCTAGCGATTCACATTCAATAAAATAACGAATCCTGGCCAAATTTTAATGGGAAATAGATTACCTTCTGCAAAGTTGCTTTATAAATGAAACCTAGGTTTCATTAATCTGTGCCCTTACCTTCATCCGAACCACGTTGAACCAGGTCTTGATTGAGTGACATGATCTTTAAACCAGGAAATGAAAACTGACACCAAGGAACCAAACCTCAAATATTATGATTTACGTCTTTGTTTAAATCACTTGCTTCGTGAGCTCCCAAAAGTACGTCGTTCAATATTAGCATTAATTACTATAATCAATAATCTCTAAACAGATAAACACGGATCTATACAATAATATGCCAAAGTAGCTGACATACGAGTGGCTATAATATCATGCTATGATAATGGGGATGATCAAAAGTTGAAGGTGGGAGGAAGAGTTGAAAATTTCCACAACAGGTGGCGCTCTCGTTTTCAGCATAAATTTGAATATGAAATTTTATTATGAACACCTTGTTTGATGTGCATGCCGCATGGAATGTTTAGCTTTTCCAGGTTCACTGACGAGGAGCTTTGTTTGGAATCATGTTCCTCTTGACTTAATGGACCTAGCTCCTCACAGCTATAGGTACCTACACGTCATAAATAAAACTTTCAATGCGCATTCAATGCACGAGTAGGGATATTTGACAACGTAGTGAAGTCAAGGAGATTCTGGGTAGCGTTTGTGTAAAAATATGTAAATCGGTAGCTAGAGGTAACCAATCGTTGGGGTCACAAATTGCCTGTCTACTTCAATGGCCGGGCCGTGCTACCGATGTACATCGACACCTCGTCGATAACTTTACACAACCGCTATACCTAAACCCTGATAGTGATAACATTGAAACTTTAAAGGGCAAGGATCAAGGGCTTATTGAAGGAAGGGTTTAAAATGCAATGCATTCCATGGGGACACAGATTTGAATTTAAAAAACCTTTCAAAATTGAAAATTTTCATGCAAAATGTATAATTGTCACACATTAATAATCATTAAATTTAATTGCCAAGAAAATAATCTGCCCTGCTTTTAGCTCTTCAATCCTAGCCTGTTATGCAACTTTGGTCATAATATGCTCCCCGCTGGTGGGGGAAAAAAATTTTTTTTCTTCATTATGCTTCTCTGGATTCTATTTTGTACATAGCAATTTTTATTGTCTTTCACCGAAATATCTGTGTGTAGGCAATAGGAATTTATTTCTCGAATAAAAATATTTAGGTATTAAAATACATATTGATTAGGTATTTTAATCGTGGTTTACATCTCGTTATAAATGATGACAACAATGCAATGACAGCCACCACAAAACAATTAGGTAGGTACCTATCATTTAAAAAAAAAACGTAAAAATTATAGGTTTTATGGTATTCTCTGGTTTAATTATTATTATTGTGGTTTAATATTATGTTGTGTAGTAAAAGTCCTTATACAAGTAAAAATAATAACTTTGATCTGAGGCAAACAATTTACATAGGTACGTATAGCCATAAATAAAAAAAACAAGACTATAGCTGTAAAAAATTATCGACATAAATTTGCTACAGCTAGACAACCCTCCACCACTCTATTTGAAAATTTAATTATCATTGCATTTGTGTTAATGAGCATTACACACCCATTGATGTGTGTATAGTAAAAGAGATTTAGGTATACCTAACTATAACTAGTACTATACCTACTAACACTAACTAAAGATTGAAATCGAACAATAAATTTATTGTTCGACACAAATATACCAAGTCATAAAGAATCAACGCATGCACGAAGACGTTTCAAGTAATTTTGTCATCGTTACAACCGAACCATCTGACGATCAAAAATGATATCTCCAGACAAATTTCACTAACTAATTAATCACCAGGTTATATTGTTCACACACAGGAAATGTGATTTCTCATGTGATTTTCAAGTAAACGCTTCGACTCAAACTTCTCGCCACAGTCTGCGCATTCCAAAGTGACTCCCTTGTGATGCAGCTTGATGTGGTAATCGAGTGACCTGCTTTGCGAGTAGCTCTTGCTGCACAAGTAACAAGTAAACTTACACCTTTTGTGCATGTCCATATGAAGCCGAAGCAAGGTTCTATGTTTGAACCGAGACGGGCATTTATCACAACCGAAGGGCCGTTCATCAGTGTGAGTGCTCATGTGCGCTTTCAGCACGCCTCTCGTCAAGAAAGTCTTCGAGCAATCGTTGCAGGAAAATTTCCGAACCGTGTTGTGCACTCTCGTCCCCAGATGCACTTTTACGTCGCAGGGTCTCGCAAACGTTTTCGGACAAAGGTGGCAGCTAAATTTGCGTTCCTTAGAATGAATGACCATGTGTGATTTGAGATTACCATTTCGAAGGAACTTCATCGGACAGAATTTACACTCAATCGTTCGTGCCTTTGTGTGAGTTTCAACGTGGGCACTCAAACCGCGACGTGATGCGAATCTCATTTTGCAATGAGTGCAGCCGAACGGTCTGTCAGCAGAATGCACTGAAGTGACGTGGATTTTTAGAAGGGAGTTTGATTTGAATTTGCGATCGCATTGCAAACAGTCGTGCATCCTTGGCACCACACCGTTATGCCTGTCCATGTGCGCTTTGTGGGATTCTTTACGAGCGAAACTCTTATCACACAAAGAGCAAGTAAAGTTTTTAGTGCCGCTGTGCGTCAACGCGTGGCGTTTGAGGGAGTAGTTGCTTGGAAAGGCTTTGTGACAAACATCGCAATTGTATTTGCTTTCGCCCGTGTGTGTAAACATGTGTAATTTTAAACCTACTTTAGAAGAAAACTTTTTTTTGCATATGTTGCAATGGTTGACACTAAGATTGTCATGATGATTTGTTTTGTGGTCATTCATTGCATATTTGTTAATGAAAGTTTTGTCACACTCAGGACAGGGAACGCGATTTTCCGTTATGTGAACTGCCAAATGATTTTGAAGTGAAATTTTGCTTGGATATTTTTTCTTACAAAAATTGCATTTGACAACCTTGTTGGATTTGTGTGAGGCCATGTGGGATTTAAAACTGGTAATGTGCAAATATTCTTTTTTGCAGATGGAGCATTTCAACTTTTTGTTGAAATGCGTTGTCATGTGCAATTTGATTGACTTTTTGTTCATAAATGTTCTGGCGCATACGTCACAGTGAAACGATTTTCGGTCCCTTGAATGAGTAGCCACGTGATCTGTCATATGGCCTCTAGTAAGAAAAGACTTTGAGCAAACTTTACACTTGTGCTCTCGTTCCCCAGTATGACTCTTTATGTGCACAACCAAACCAGTTTTGCGTGCAAAAGTCTTGTCGCAAATGCCACAAGCAAAGATCTTTGCGTTGGTGTGTTTGGAAACGTCATGCCGTTTAAGCCCGGCGCTTTGGCTAAATGTAACACCACATTTATCGCAGATATAGCGTTTCGAAACCTCGTGCTTACGAAAATGCTCACGAAGCTCGGCACGCAACTTGAAAGATTTACGGCAGACATTGCATGGGAAAGGAGGATTTGTTGTGTGAGCTGTGATCATATGATCAAACAACTCGGTCTCGTGCATGAAAGGTTTCTTACAAAATGGGCAGATGCAACGCAGCCCTGAGTGGGTCACGTTGTGGGCTGTTAATTCGCTACGCCGTTTGAAAACCATGGTGCAATTCGAATTGCGGCACCTGTATTCTCGGGTTCTTAAATGGATGGTCTTTATGTGGTGCTTTAAACTGTTCATGTATACAAAAATGGCCTTGCAGTGTGTACAATTGAAACGTTTTTTTACTTCGGAATGTTTGGCCTTAACGTGCACAACCAGAGCTCCGGCGTGCAAATATTTTTATCGCATTGCGTACAAGGAAAGGTGGCCCGTGGCGTTCCGCTACTCTTAGTGAGTGCCGCATCGCGTTCAGCTTTGTGTTTGGCCAAATGGGCTCGATAACTTCCGGCATGCGAATATGAATTGCTGCACTGCTTGCATTTGAACTTGTCTTTTTCGAAATGCTTAGGCATGTGAAGCTTTACAGACATTTTGGACAGGAAATAAGCATCGCAAATATCACAATTGAATCTCTCTCTCACTCCCACGATATGTTTGGCCGTAATATGCTTTCTTATAGCTTGTTTCAACCGAAAAGTCTTTGCACAAAAATCACACTTGAATGGCTTCTCATTGCTGTGAATTGTAATATGCTGGGCTAGATTTTGTCTTTGTGAAAACGACATGCCGCAAATGTCACATTTAAAGTCTCTCACGTCGGTGTGTTTGGAGGAAGTGTGCTTTTTAAGACCCATGCTCCTTGTAAACGTAGTTCCACATTCTTCGCAGACATAACGTTTTGGTACCTTGTGCGTACGGAAATGCTCTCTTAGTGCTTTACTTTCATTGAAAGATTTACGGCAGAAGTGACATTCAAGTTTGGAAGCGTGTGTCGAGATAATGTGGTCGTGCAATTCTGTTTCATGCGTGAAAAGTTTCTTACAAAGTGTGCAGATGCAACGGAGCCCAGTGTGGATCACGTTGTGGGCGTTAAACTCACTGCGCGTGTAGAAAACCTCTGTGCAGTATGTGCACTTTAGTTCGTGGATTTTGGAATGAAAGGTTTTCATGTGTAGGGCAAGTGTGTCTCGCCACGAATAAGTTTTCTCACATTGCTTACATGAGTATGTGCCCCTTTTTTTAGATTTTTTTTTCTGTTTATTCTTTCTGTGACTCTTTTTGCTTGCTCGTTTTCCTTTATCATTATCACTATCATCACTGTATGACGATAGTTGCTCCTCTTGGCCGCTGTTGTTTGTTTCCTCTTTTCCAACCCCGTACCCGATTTCTGCGCTGGGGCCGGCAACGTTGTCCGATGGAGTAAATTGAATCTTGTCGTCGACGTCCTCGTCTGCTTCAAGTTTCAGCGGGTCGTTCTCCTGCTTCAATGCCAACGGATCGACGTCCAGCCAGGGGGTTGAACAGCTTTGATCTTCAATCAGGGCATTATCTAGTGCTAAGATTTGCTCAAAATCATTTGAATGGGAAACTTTTTTTGTGGCAGCATTCTTTTTTCTTGTGTTGCGATCAATTTCACCTGGAATAGCAAGTGTGCTCTGAGGTTATAATGGAAAAATTATCTCACTGCATCACTTTACCCAACAGTCATAACGGGCTTCAATTCGGCAATGAAGACTTGTACAAGTTGCAAGTTTTTTTGCATTGCCATAAACTGTGTGAAAGTTTTTGGAAATGTCCCAATGCTTTCAAAGAACAATATGTGGGTAAATTTCTCTGTGAAATGTATTATTTCTAGCACATCCCTTTGCACAATTACCTAATTATACTTATTTTAATTTTTTTTCAAAGTACAAGGTGTCTTAATAATATATATTTTTTTAGGCAAGGAGACCAAGCGTAACTTAGATTGGATTACCTACTGAACAATAATTTGTATCGAACAAAATGCCGAAAGCAAGAGTTAGGATCGATACGTACGATTACCTGCTTCATTCCCGTTGCTAATTTCCGATGTCGGATCCTCTTTGACAAATATACATTCAAATGAATCTCCTGCAAAAGACAACGTGAAATATGAATATCAGACAGGCAATACAATGACTCACCGAATTTGCTTCACTTGACAAAACTGCACTCTCAGGTCTTACCGCAATAAAATATTTCCGACTCCCCATCACGATATTGTGACATTGTGCATAGCATATGTGGTAATGTTTTAATTTCATCTGGTGAGACAAGCTGTAAAATAACGAAAAGTTCCGTTAATATTTTGATAGGTTCGTTTGTTTAGTTTTTGACCATAGCCATGTTTAAAATTTTACGTTAAACCTATGACGCGAGTCCAGACTACGGTTACAGGTTTTATTTGGAACATAATTGTCCCTAAATTAAGAAACAAGCCCAAGCACTTGGTATGGTTTAGGGCCAACATTTCAAAAGGATAATGTAAAAAAACAACTTGAATCTGCATTTTTCTTGCGAGGCTACATTTTTGCTTCTACCGAATTTTCAACAGTATTTTCTTGCGCAATATGGCCTTGGCTGATGGTTTACTGTTGTTTACAATGGAACACACTGGTACACTCTACAGACATCAAAAATGGCATACAAGCTAAATGTAGCTTAACTTGAATATAAATATAATATAATAATTTCTAGGAGCTGGATTTAGATTGTTAAACCGAACGGTGAGCGTGTACGAAACACCGGTTTTCAGAGATCACCAAAGTTAAGCAACACTGCACTGGATCAGGTATCAGATGGGTGACCATCATGCTTATATGGCCATGCTCTGTTCGGAAGAGGGGTTGGAGGGATTGAAGGTAGTACAACAGCTTCACTTTCCTTGCGTATCAACCTATCGACAGCATGGATAAGTGGAGGAATCCTGTTGTTCGAATTGTTGGTACCTTTAGAGCTTTTCGAATGGGCAAGATTGGAACAACACATGCCACAGGGCCAGTTGTCTAAACAGTGTGTCAGTAAACACCACAAATCAATCAATAGATTGTAGAACAATAAAATAGCAAAATAATAAAATAATGTAAAATAATGCAAAATAATGTAAGGATGTAAAAAGCAGTAGGAATATACTGCAAAAACTGTGACCGGCATAAGATAAGAAAGCTATTAATTGTGAAGAGAGGTAACTAGTGACCCAATTTCGTGTTTTTAGTAGAAACCATTAGGTAAGCTTTACAGCCCAAAACAAACTTGCACGTAGAAATACATGCACTTGTAGTTATATTCATATGGTCTAATGCTGGTTTTTTAGTTGTTTAGCATATTTTAGATAACTTGTGCCCCCCCCCCCCCCCCCCCGACTCCCCTGACTATTTATTTACCCACTAATGGATTGCTGTGGATAAGAGATTTCATATTCACTTTCAAATTATTAGAGCTAGGACTGTTAGCTACATTTTATTTGAATATCCCTATACGTTGTCCCATGCATTCACCTGGATTTTATTTGAATATCCCTATACGTTGTCCCATGTCACCTGAATTTTATAAATAATAAAGCACAAAAAGTGATTGCAACAAAATAGATTCTCATCTCCTCATGCGCAATGATGGGGAGTCGTGGGCACTGAACTCACGAAAATGCCCCCCCCCCTCTCCCCAACAACCACCCAACCCAAAGACACCAGCACAAAGTCGCGTCGGTAGGTACCCTTCAGCCCCTACCCCTCACTTCGTTTTTGTCGCACACCCCCGGCACGAACAAGGTCGAACGATACAGGTAAAAACTAATGTGTTGCGCAAGGTATTTACCCCACATTGGAATTTATCTAAACGGTGAATTCATGCAATTTATGACGAGGGTAAGAATTTAGGAACAAACGAAGCATTCGCTATGTAGTAGCTTAGATTAAGTAATGCATTACTTACTCTAAGCTATTTACTCTAAGATATTTCTCTAAGATATTTAGCTTAGTCATGAACAAAATTATCAATATTTATACTTTCAGCACGTCGAGTGCTTATATTGTATAGATAGTAACACAAACACAAATAAATTGTTACCCAGCAATACATACACCACGAAGTCAACTACAGCGGACATAAAATAATATCTTGGAAGGAAAAATCGCAATGTAAAAGAAAATCATTCACCGCGATACAGGACTTTCGAAAATCATCTCAATCAACCTATAATAACGATGTGGCATGCACAAATAGCTGGAATTTCGTCTTAAGCATCAAATCCCTGCAGTGAAAATTTCGCGGGCGGTCAAGGCGCTGGAACTTTCGAATCAAGAGATATCAATGTTCAATTGAAACGTGCAAGACACACTTTTGTACGCTGGTAAATGCCCTTCACGTCCACAAACAACCAATATTATTATTGAATCCTTTTTGCGTGCTGGTTCTTACCGTTTCCGATGTCCTTTCGCGAGGCTGTATCACACCCTGCACCTGTCTGTCTGGTCAGTGCTCAGTGGTCAAGCTAAGTCGATGTCACCCTCAGCTCAGCCAGCCAGGCACCCGCCAGCGAGGGGTACTGGGTGGGTAGCATGGTGTGACCTTGAGCGACTAGTGGTTCGAGCACCGTGGCCCATGCCGGGTCGTCGAACTAAACTCCTTGGTGACCATGGTCGAATCTGGGGATGGGCCTTATAGCCTGTGCTCCATTATTTCGAACTCATGTTTGAAATGAAAAACTTTCTTGTAATTTTAGGAAAAACTATTTTTCTTTCTCAAGAATTTCATGAAGAGTAACAAAATGTATTTGATGAGAGCAAAATACGTGATGTAATAAGATGTTGGAAGGGGGAATGTTATAGTATTAATGGACAAATTTGTTATACCTTTTTCACTGCAAATTTTTTTGTGAACTCGCGCAAATTGTAGCGAAGTTTCTTCGCGGGGCGATATGGCCATGGGGTCTATGAGGAGGGTAATTGCATGTGTGTTTTTAATTATTTTGTACAATATTAGATTTTGTTTGAAGTATCAAATATTATTTTGTTCAGAAAATAAAATATACCTATACAAATTACAGGAAAATATCAGGACATTATAGTTTTTGATACAGAAGGGCACACAGGCTGGGGCAACGATTTTGTTTCAGGACATTCTATGCAAACACTGCATGAACAGAAAAACAACAATACCTAACTGCAAGGTTTTTGTTTATAGGTGATACCTACTAAAATAGGAGGTAGGTAGGTACCTATAGTTTATTTTTCGATCGGTAATTAGTGATCAATTAACCTGCACATTACCTATGGCTAACTCTAATTTAAGAAGAGGTGGTCTAATTAAGTTAATAAATTACAAAACTATATAGGTAATAAAATATTGATTGGGCCAGCTTGCAACTATAAAATGCCACGGGATGGAAAATAAACGCTCAGGGCAATTGTCCTTAGATCGCCTCACGGCGGCGAGGACGGACCTTGGCTCAGGGTAAATGTTGATGGATAAACGGCCCAGTCAAAAATGAAATGGTTGAAGGGGGTGGGGGGGGGGGGGGGGGGTCGGTCAAAATTATGATCACAACAAAAGTAGCATGGCAGTGGCAGCTATCTATGCACCTATGCTCGTTAAAATTATAAATACAAAATAATTGTTCTCTTGCGACCGCTAATTGGTAGATTTTACCTCTTAATGGATAATATTACTTTTTCTGTTGTAATGAGATGCATGAATTATATCAACAATATTAGGAAAATCTGGAAAAACTGGAGTGCCATGTCAGCCACACCCTGCGGCCAAAGCTGCAGTACAAACAGAATCCGTTCCCTGACCACGAAACCTTCTCTCCCCCGCAGGGCGACAGCGGCGGCCCGCTGATCGTGTACGCCGACGGACGCTGGACGCTCGCCGGAATCACGAGTGCCGGCTTCGGCTGCGCCGTCGACCACCAGCCGGGCATCTACCACCAGATCCCGGACACGGCCGGGTGGATCGCCGCGTACGTCAACCGGGAGTAGCCGCCGTCAGCGATTTCGACGGCCGGCGGAGACCTTTAGGTAGGCTAGGCGCCCCCCATCATTGCTGCTGAGATGGCCATATCGTAAATCAAAATCACTTGTTAGGTATGTGAACCTTTGGTTTTGCATTCACCAGATTTTCTTACCGTGGTATGTTCGTGTTATGTGATCGGGCCTACTACGTTTCGTCAGTGGTAATGTGTTCTATGATGTAGATTTGGGTATGACGTACATTGAGCTGGTTCAGAGTCTAATTACACATTTTTTCTCGACAATAAGAAAACTACAGGCGGAACTTAAGTTATTTACAGGCTGCACCTTGGATTGCACCCATGTGATGCAGTAGCAATTTGAACTGTGTGGGATTTCGATAGTAAAATCGTTAAAATACAGTGCAACACAATTGTCGCTCTAAGAAAGATTATGCTATTTGAAAAGTTGAAGTAAGCACAATTTGGCAAAATTAATGCTAAAAGGAATTATTGCTTGCATTAAAATGGTGATTATAACGGGAGTTGGAACTTTCTGCCTGATATCTTCGCCAAGCAAAGTGATTGGTCCGATGTTTTACGTGAATTACGAATTGGTTGTATGGGATATTGAAACCAATGTATAGGTACGTACTGCAAGATATTGATACAGATTGAAGATATTTGATACAAGAGCTTCCATGTACGTAGGAGTGGTTGGGATCAAGAAATGGAATGTCAAGCCTGGTACCAGAAATATCCCAGCAACTGTTTTTGTTGCCCGGATTGAAGTATGTGGAAGCATTGTAACGTATGTGCCCAGGCTTTGAAATGTGTGATTCCAAATGTGAAAATAACTGCCATTAACAGAAGAATGGTGAAGCACCGAGCGAATTCGGAAAGTGATTTGGTGGTAGCAGAATGGCTGTAAACAGGAAGAAATGTCTCGGCAAGTAAGAATTGAAGGACGATTATCGAAATCACACTGCTTGTGCATGATTGAAAAGGATGGAAGGAAGAAACTTTTGAAGCAGAAGGTACCGTGACTGCAGTGATGAAATGACCAATTTAAGCAGCAGACAGCATTGGAACTTCGATTATGTTAATGTTTACATGCAAGTGTGTATCAGCGGAAAGGTATAACATTAATTTTTTTGTCTGCAAATTTATGTTAAGTAGGTACACTTTTTTTAATAAGTATTTGCTATGCTTCTAAAAAAAAATAAGGTAACTTACCAGTGAAACCTCGAAGTTGTTTTTATAAGATTTAAATTGACAATTAGATTTAAAAATGATGTTCAGGACAATAATTTCAAGAATTCTGTCTGACAAAATTCATGAAAAACACTTTGGGGTTTTAATGGAACACAATTCAGCTAGCTTTTAAGTCATTAGTTATTTTCACAGACTCGACGCATACAGCAGGGCTCTTTGTAGATATTTGGAATTAGTAGGATTTGTTTTTATTGATTGTATGTCTTGCAACTTGATCAACGTTGCAGTAAACAAATTTGTTGAGAAGAGTTAAGTAAATGTGATTTTTAAGTTATGTACGTACAGCATTTTATTATTATTATAGTTTAGTTAAATCTGCTTGCAGCACATATTTGAAATTTTTGTTGCATTTTTTAAGAATATCGATAATTTTGCAAATGGTGAAGACAACTAATCCTCGTACCAATTACGTAGAGACCAAGTGAGCGTAGCGCTTTTGTGTATTAAAACAATGTAATGTGTAGTACAGTTAATATTTATTTACTATGTAGAAAATGTTGCAAAAAATATGTAGATGTTATGTTTGATCTCATACCAAAATGTACAGGCTAATCAATTGTATGGTAATTATTTATTGTTATAACATGTTATTATTTATTTATCCATTTATATTTTTTATCTTATAAAGAGTGTTCTCCTAATTTAATTAATAAAAAATAAATACCTCGATGAAAACCTCGATTTATCATTTTGGACCAGGACAATAATTTAATACAAAATTGAGCACAAAAGATAATATTTTATTTTGGCACAATGTCCTTACAGTCAATTATATCTCTGCTGGATATAATAATAATAATATGAAGAAACTAGTAATGTACTGAAAAATTAGGTCAACTGCCAATATTTTTCACTTTGTAAAACATTTAATTTTTCAATCATTTATAGATTAATATCACGAGTTCGAGCGCTCGTTTACATTGAGACACAGTCGAGTCAGCACAATTCCGATGAGCAAGCTTCAAATTCAACAGTATATCAATTTCTTTCAGGCCTACCATTATAGTCTTACACAAAGCACTTCATGTATGGTGAGTGATGACATACAAAACAGCAAGACTTTGCTGTGCAAAGCAAATATTGTTTGATGGCAGTGGCACGTTAAATATCTAATGGTCTGTTAACTTGTTATTTGCTTAGCAACCTCCTATATAAGAGCCTGTTACTTTCTTGCTAATGGACCGTTAGTATCTTAACGGGCCACTGAAAAACCGGCACTGAATAATTGATCACTACAAAAGTAATATCAAAATTTGAGTGTGGTCAGTAATTACTCAAAATTGAATGTCAATCTCTCCTGTTTTTGTCAATTCAAAACATGTAAAAATACATGTGCCTTAACAGGAGTTACCTATTTGCCATTGCCCCATCAATAACCTTTTCACAAATCAAGCTTTTGATCTAAACAATCAATTCCCAGTAGGAAACATTGATAAACACTTACAAATGCTTTAAGTACAACAGAAGTCAAAACAGTAAAGTATCCTCAAGTACTTCCAAAAATGGATGGACCATGCTTTCTTCTGTCAGACATCGATAATACATTGACATGAAATGAAACACACGTAGCTCGGTCGACATTAGATCTAGGTCCAGCGAATCAACACAGCATCTTTCAGGGAGATGTTCAAATTCTCCACCAACAGTACCTGAACAAAGAGTAAGAATTCGTTGTAAAAGAAGAAAAATACATAAAATGGGGTACCTCAACTTCTTGGATTAACAGCGGGTACGTTTTTCAGATTGCGGTCTACTAATTTATTACCTATCCCATCATAGCCCTCTCAAATCAACAAGTGTAGGTACATAATTTTCACAACTAGGCTATCTAACAGTAGCAAAGGTTAGATAAGGTATGTTTGAGAGGGCTGTTAAAACACTGTTTGAACAGTAGGCAAAGTTGCCCCTCTTGGCAAAGTATTTCGATATTACCGTTAATATAACAGGAGATCCGCGTACCTTGTTGATGGTGTCGTAGGAGAAGGGCACGGCCGCCTCGTTGGCGTAGACGGTTTTCACGGCCGACAGCACGCCCATCACCGTGACCTTGCCCAGTTTCAAGCCGTCGTCGTAGCCCCAGCGAACCACGCGAGTCGTCAGCGTAGAATCCTGTGGCAAACAAACACGGCCACGTTATTTCGGTGCTCGGTTAGTTTCTCACTGATCAGAACCGGCCTGGGAGCATCGAGAATAGTGACTGTATAGCAATGATTGGCAGCGCCAGCAAAGCAGATAGGAAAACAGTGGCTCCGTACGTAGGGTGCTGGGTCAAACATTCCAGCTTGTAGGTGAGGGGAATCCTGGGAATCTCGCGGGGCAAAAGCTTCTGCGAGCATTACGCGTAGCCACGTTAACGCTGTAGTGGAAAATCCGGGTAACCTGTATCTGGGTCGTCTGTGACGAAACCGTTTAAACGTAACCACTAAGGGCGACCGCCGAGTAGAGGCTACGCTCGAAACCGTCTGCCGTTGGTCACCTTCATCGCGAACTCGAGCCGCGTGTAGAGGCCGCGCCCGACGTTGTCCAGACTCTTGCCGTCGTCCCAGAAGAGCGCGCCGCCGGCGGCGCCCGCCTCGTCCGCGGACGCCAGCAGCTCGATGGCGTTGAGTCGCGTTGCCGTCGTGGTCGTCTCCGCCTTCTGCGCGGGGATCACGTGGCCGCCGCGCAAGAGCAGCGGGATGCGGTGCAGCGGCGCGGAGAGCTTGACGCGAGCGCCGGACGCGGGCACGCGGCCGCCGGTGTAGTAGTCGTACCTGTCAGTCACGACGGTAACTGTTATCGGTTTTCAAGTTTTGTTGATAAAATCCAGACTTGGAAAAATAAAGTAACTCTATCTTTTTGCAGAGGGATGCCATTTAAGAACCCCCTAAAGTTGACAATAATTTTTCTAACGCCAAAGCATACACCCAGCATCTTAAAGCAAAGCCAGGAAACACTAAGCCTCCAGTTGCTGTAAACTGAAAAGCCCAAACACTTGTTAAATATTACGTGGGCTGCTTAAAGAAATGATTAAATAATTAGTTGACATTTATTTGAGACTCATAGGAGTCATAGGACTCATAGGTATCACTCTTTTACAGCTTTAGCAGGTTTTCAAGAGAACTAATTCTTACTATAGGGCACCTGCAACAATACCTTGTTAAACTCACTGGAGAACAACTTCAAACAACCGTCGTAAAGTCAGTGCAAGATGCTGTCCAGCAGTGAGATACAATGCATTGCAAATGCTCTCTATTTATATGAAATCGTGTACAAAAAATGAAGAATGCATTTTGTGATGATTTCCATCAAAACGCAACACAAACTCCGTACCACACAGCGTTGGGGAGATACGGGTTGACCTCGAGCTTGTCAGGCTCCAGAACGGGCACGACCATGAGCGCCGCCCCCCAGAGGAACTGGTCGTCGAGCGCGAACGTCTCGGGATCGTCGGGGAACTCGAAGAGCAGCGATCGCGCCACGGTCGCGCCTCGAACGTTGGCCTCGTGGAACAGCGTGTACAGATACGGCAGCAGCGAGTAGCGGGTCGTCAGCGCGTTCTTGGCCGAGGTGGCCACGTCCGTGCCCATCGCGACCGGGTCCTGCTCGATGCCGTCGTCCGTGTTGTGGTTGCGGGAGAACGGGTAGAACGCGCCGAGCTGCGACCAGCGGTTGCACAGGGCGGCGGTGGAGTTGCCTGCGGACGGAAAACGGTTTTTTTAAATACACGTTTTTTGCTTGCTCTCGATAGAAGTTTTAACTGGCAAAAGGATATAGTGAGATGTAACTTCACAATCAAAGTAATTTGTTTTCAATTTCACTGCCTGTGGTTTAATACGGTCGGAGAAATGAAATCGAGCGATTTTGAGTGATATCGAACGAAAAAAGTAACATGATTGCCACCCTGGACACAATTTGAACCGTGATTTATGATCCTGGGAGCTCTTGATTGCCAGTCAGGTGCTCTTACCAATAATTGAGCTGATAATTGAATCGGAATTATAAATGTACAATGATTATCAGTTTGTATCATTTTAATTGCAAAAATGCAATGGAGAGAAATGGTTGGTGGGCTGAGTACACATTTGGTTTTCTTTGGTCTGTTCCGAATAATCAAGAGTAGCGATCATGTAACTTTTTTTCATTCGATTTGGCTTGAAATCACTCGATTTCAAATAACTGCCCATGTTAAACCATAGGCAGTGAAATTGGAAAAGAATGACATTGAAAACAAAAAGTTACATGATTGCTACCCAGGTGATGTTTGAATTCTGATATTTTATACATATTACTTCAGTGAAAATGTTTGATCATATTCATATCATAAATCTCAATCAAGCAAGGTGGCAAAACCAGTGCCACATGGTCCATTTTCAAAACAGTGCATTGTTACACCAAAAACACCAAAAATCAATTAATCATCACCGATTCACAGCACTATTTATACCTACTAATGATGCCTTCGAATAGCTATTTCGTAGCCAAATATTCGTCCGAACTAACTGGTTACTATCCTGCTAACCGAATACTGCCGGCATCACTAATTTTCACCATTTTATCATTTATACCATTTATATAAAAACAGTGCATTGTTAAACACCAACAAATTAAAACCGCTATTTATACCAATGACTAATGATGCCTTTGAATAAATATTTCGTAGCCAAATATTCGTCCGAACTCACTAGATACAGTCTGGCTAGCCGAATTCTGCCTGCATCTACCATTTATACCATAAATCAAAACAGTGCATTGTTAACCACCAAACATCAGTCGATCATAACCGATTACCACCGCTCTTCATACCATTAAACCCGCAAATGTCGGCGCCGACCAGCGGAATGGCGAAGAGGTTGACGTTGAGCATCTGCGGGATGGTGCGGCGCATGTCGAGCCAGGTCGAGTAGACGTCGCCGGTCCAGTGACCGGCAAAGTGTCCGTGTCCGGGGAACGTCGAGCGCGAGATGACGAGCGGCCGCTCTCCGCGCAGCTCCGTCATTGCGAACGAGGTCACGATCGCCTCGGTGAAGCCGTAGAGGTTGTGCACGTCGTAGTGGGACCCTGCGAACGCGGCACCACAGATGACGTTACCCAGGTTATCCACTCTAGTCACGGACAGAAAGGCTATCTAGATTATCGATCCGTGCTCTCGTAAGCGCAATGCTGTTCGACTTTGCCGTTTTCGAGGCTCCGTAAGACCAGTACTCTAGGACACCGTCTCCGTTACTGTGAGAGCGTCGACGACATTGACGGCCGCGTTTACACGACATGGAGCCCTTTTTCGTTGTTTTAAATTACCTGTAACCACGGTTATGGCCGGGTATTATATTGTCTGTCATCGAAATGATTTTTTAAAAATCCTGGCAGTTTTTATTACTTTGCTTTGAGCATTTAAATAGCCCCAGGGGCGAGGAAAAGGATACTAGTACATAGTTCGATCATCGCCGGCAAGACGTTAAAAAAAGATTGATAAATCACTCTCAAATACAAATATAAATACAAATCTCAGCTTGGTGTTATAAATAAAAATAAAATCAAGGTTTTTGAAAAATTTAATTGTTATCTTTGTAAGAAGCCAAAAAGTTTACGAGAAATTTTAATGTATATTTTGGGAAATCAGATAGACTTCATTTAGCATTCAGAACCCAGTTTGAAATCCTAGCATTAAGATAGGACAAGCGGATAAGGATCCTAGCATTAGGACTTAGCAGGGGGACCTAGCAAGATAGGACCTAGCATTAAGGATAGGACAAGAAACTTTAAAGCCATCTAGTTTATTGTTTTGCAAATCCCTCCAGATAGTGCTCACCGGCAAACTGCTGGCTGGACATGCACACCGTCTTGTAGAACAACGAGCCGCCGTCGACCGTCGGCAGATAAGGCGGGTGCTCCAGCTTGTTGTCCGGGCAGCCGTGCTTGGTCCCCGAGTAAAAGTTGCTCGGCTCGTTCATGTCGATCCAGGCGCCGTCGAACGCAAACTCGTCGTGCAGCCGGCCGAGCTGCTTCGTCCAGTAGTCGACCGTGTCGGGGTTGGTGAAGTCGGGCCAGACGGTCGAGACGCCGTTCCACACCTTGCCTTGGAACGGCTGGCCCGTGGAGTTCTTGATCGACAGACAAGGTTAGGATTATTAGTACCTAATTACACAGGAATCACTTTCATATCTTGATACCAGCCAGCAGAACTCTTATATTCACAATAATATCATCGATTTGTGGGGATTAACATACTCGTTTTTGATGTTGACGTTTTTGACGTTAGTATAGCTATCACCCTTGAAGAAGTAACTAGTATATGTAACGAAACGTCGGGATGACAGCGAGAATTTTATTTAGCATTCAAATCTTAGTTTGAAATAGTATTTTTAAAAACTAGTGCTAAAGATAGGACATACCTGGTAGACATGAGTCTAAGAAATTTAATAAGATACCCGGTAGGTAGTTACCTGACCAGGATCGCCGAGCTTTTACGAAGTTGCATTGTAGACTTTTTAAATTTCCTACACGTAGGTAGGTACTTTGTTTCTAGTTTCAAATTTGCTAACTATGGTGCTTTCATCAAAAAGATCGATAGGAGAGAGTTTGTATAGCATTTCAGTTGGCTAAGGTATTGATACACAAGGTGGTCTAGATTTGCATCCATTGAATTTAATACAGTATTTATTACTTTTGTGCCATCTTGACCTTTTAAATCTCAGGAAAATCACCAAATCTTATCTACCAACCTTGATGAACAGTCCTTGTTTGAGACCCTCATCGTAGGGGGGATAGGTTCCCGTTTTCTCCGCGGAGCTGACTCCGGCGTCGATGAGTACTGTGTATTTCATGCCCAGGTCGTGGAGTTCAGAGACAAACTCCGGGAGGCCGGAGAAGTTGACGTGGTCGTAGGTGAAGTCGTTGGAGGCGTTCATGTAGTCAAGGTCGTTCCATTGGACGTCGAACGGGATGCCGAAGTCTCGGGTTCGCTTCCAGACCGCCTGCATATTGAAAACGTTTCTGAAGTCTATTAAATTTTGTTAGATTTTAGTTTCACTCAATATTAGTGTAGGTATAGTCTGGACAAGATTGGATATATTTACAATCAGCCCCTCATCCCCATACTTTAGCCAGAGATCGTACCTTGGTTTCGTTCAGAGTTTTGTAGCCGAACCGACAGAGGTGAAAACCGAGCGCCCAGTACGGCGGCATGTACGGCAGCCCGACGATGGCAGTGTACTGCTGGGTAACTTCGGCAGGCGACGGCCCGAGAAAGACGAACAGGTCCAGGATGCCGCCAATCGTTCGGAAAGTGATGGCCGGTGCCGGCTGCAGGATCACTTCCATTGCGTTGCTGTTCAGCAGGAAGACTCCATGACTCGATCCTGATTTCTCCAGCGCGACGTAGAACGGATGACTTCCGTACAGGTTCGTGTTTTCTTTTGGAATGCTGTCGTGGTTCCACATAGTGAACTTTTGCCAGTGCGTCGAGAGCAAAAAGGTGGACGTGTGTTCGCCTAAGCCGTAGATGTAGTCGGAGGGGAGTAGCGAAGAGATCTGGATAAATTGGTCGGCAAATATCAAGCCGCCGACGTCTTTTGAGTCGAATACGGCTTGACCGTCGGCTTTTCTTACAATTCTGAACCCGGTTGTCTTGTTGTCTAATTCAAAACGATAGAGTGTTTTATCTGGCACACGATTAAAGATGGGAACTTCTGGATAAGGTGGTTCAAATCTTTTATTTGTTGCATCGTAAATCTTGACTCTTACTCGAGTTTCCGTATCGTATCGCACGTCGACGCGAAGCAGAGGGACATCATCTGGATACGATGATTTAAAAGTCCTTTGCATAAAAGCTGTCACTCCTGATGCCGTTTCTGTAATGTTTACCCAGCCGTATCCACCGTAACCCGGGGGATAGAAGCAGTACGGCACGTCCAGAGGAACATCAATGGTGTAAGAATTTACCGGCGCCCAACAGCAACCTCTAGCCTTGCACGATTCCTCATTTGCCCCATCACCGGGGTAGCAGTCAAATTTGACGTGGTCGGGGATATTCGAGCATTGCTCTAAGCTGGCGAGAGGAGGGTGAGGAAGAAGAGATGCTTTTTGGTGGGGTTTTGGCAACTTTTTGTCAGTTGAACTTGAATAGATCTCTTTTTCTGATAACCTCTTAGCTGCAATGCAATGACCGGTTTTATTCCGAAACGCACACTCGCCAATGGGATAAAATTCTTCTGTGGACTGAAACAGGTTATCAAAAGGGAGGGTCAGGTAAATGACAAGCACAAAGGCGACGAACAATGCAAGCACCACCAAAAGGTAAACATGGCACACAAAACGAAGGCTTCTTTTAACTTTCTTCCCTCCTGGCTCCATTGTAGACTTTGGCGAAACGGCAAAGATTTACAAATTTTTACCACTCTCCACTTCAATACTATCTTTCTCGTGCCCAGTGTACATAAATAAGTACGCCCCCACACAATACCGGGGTTGTCATGTCAAATTCGCTAAATAACATCACCAGCTGATTCCTGCAGTCTGTTTGACAGCTAGATGAGCACGTGCTAGTGCTCTTGCAAGGTCAACTCTCGGCATCACTCTTGCTAATTGGAAATGGTTATGAATGTGGACCATGGTTAATTGATACACAGTAACCCTGCAAGATGAAAAATCTTGTCATAATTATATTATATAGCATTATTATTCCAACCATTATATCTTACCTAACCAACCAGTCCAAAGTTCAGGATGGGTAGGTTTGTAGGAAAGGGAATTGTACCAAATTAAAGTTTTTTAACAGAACATTTCACAATTAAATTTTAAAGTATCAGTGAATATTTTATTACTATTATATAAGTAGTACATTAATAAAGGTATAATTACAAATACATTTTGTGTACAGCTGCACCACAAATTATGAGCATTAAATCAAAAGCTAAACACAAAATATTGAAAAAATTCACTAGATGGTTATGTAGCATTTAGAAAGAAATTAATTTTACAATACACTGAATGTAAGCAACCAAGACCGGATGGCGACTGTGTCTAGGGGCACTTTCGGTCGACTTGCTGCTTGCCGCCTTCCTCGTACTCCTGGCTGGAGATCCACATCTGCTGGAAAGTGCCGATCGAGCCGAGGATGGAGCCGCCGATCCACGCGCCGAACCGCCGCTCTGCGCAGCCGTTGGCGCTGATCATCTTGAGCCGCATCGCGCCCGGGATTCGTACGCTGAGGTCCCGGTTCAGTCGCTCGGGGAAGCCCTGCCGGACAAAGAGTCTCACGTTAATCACGTCGGGAATAATAAGTCGTACTGCCGAACGAAGGGGCTCACATTAATCACCTTGCAAATAAAAAGACAGATTTGAAAATATATTACTATGGGCAATTTCTTGAACACTGTTTCGTTGTCAGGGGCGCCGGTGTCAAGCCATGCTGTCCACCAACGTAGCGAAACGAAACTCGAGTCACCACTCACCGTGCTGCATTATGATTTGGAATGTTTTCTTGCTTCTTTAGAAACATATTTAAAATTGGTACTGATATTAGCAATCTTGGATCACAAGCATCATTCCTAGTCAAAAATGAGGAGCCTTAATATTTTGGTACTTGAAAGCGCCGATTCATTCTCCTAGCTACTGTCTCTGTCGCTACACTAAGTAAGATGACCATTCTCCTTATCTATCAGTCACCAACAGAGTCGTAAGGGTTATGCGAACACAGTTCACTGTCGGTCGCAACGGAAAGTCGCGGAATCTGGCCGCCGCCCGCCCACCTGCAGGAACGAGTTGCCGCCGGTGACGATGACGCTGTTGTAGAGCGAGGGACGGACGTCGACGTCGCACATGCCGACGCTGGTGGTGACGATGTGGCCGACGCCGAGCATGGTGTTGCCGGCGACGCCGCCGCGCATCGCCACGATGCTCGGGTCGAACAGCGCCTCGGGGATGCGGAACCGCTCGCTGCCAAAGTCCTACGAAGGGGAGCCGACGGTCACAAGTTTGCGAGGTGGTGAAATATGCTGCTGGTTGTAGGTTTTCTTTACGGCTGCTTTGCATAATTAATCGCTTACAAATAAACTGTTTCGAACTGGGTAACTATTTGAAGCTAACAGCAGTCGTAAATATTTTCCCAATATTTTATTAGGTACCTGTAATAGTGACTTTTATCAATAGTTTATCCATTTTCTTAGTTTTTTTATTTTTATTCAGGGGATTATTTAATTGTATAAGCTGTAGTAGGCAGGTGCTGGATTTAAAAACCCTGAACTGTCTACCATCTGAGTGACATACCATGCCACTTCTCTCGATTTTTTCGTCTAGTTTTCCATGTGGATCAACGAATTTAATGAACAAATGCATTTAAAATCAAGAAATTTTTGAGATATTGAACATTGGTAATACTAATATCTTTAACCACCTGTGAGAAATCATCTGTGGATGGATGCCAAATGCAACCAAGGTTAAAGTGTAACCAGTGTTTTAGTATGGACTCCTACACGACATAGATTTGCGAGCAACTTGCCTGGTGGTATCCCGTGGGAAACTCGTACTGCACCGTCGGTATCGACGAGACGACCTTCTCGTCGTAGGGCGTCTCCGAGACTTGCAGGATCGTCGACTGGAAGTCTTGGATCATTTTCTTGGTCATGTAGTTGTGCCACGAGCTGGTCACTTCGGGCACCGCTTTCTTGCGAACGTAGCGCGGCTTCTCGCGCTCCTTGACCACTTCCTTGTTTGTGACGAGATACGAAGGAGTCAGTTCGATGTCGTTCTCCTGAAATCACAAGCGCAGTGTGTTTGTCTGTGAATTTAACTCATAACTATACACTAAATTCTTAGCTTTGGGTTATGTATTACCTAGGTGTTAGTTTTAAACTGTGTTCTGCACATTTCTTGAAGGTCTTCAGAAAAACTTAATAATGAGACTCCTGTGTGCTCAATATTAAATGTTTTTTTGCCTTTACTGCTCATAGGCATATCAAATTGTTCATAACACACTCCATGTCATAGTAATTTTAACAAAATACAAACCTGCAAGTAATTCTTGCACAGCATGCTGATGTAGTCCCCTCCAAGTGGTGACTTAACAATAGCTTGCGTCAAAACAAAGCCATCCTGAACTGGAACAGCCGATGTGTGAGTAGCTCCGCTATCAACGACAATACCTGTCGCGCGGCCATTGGCAAAGGCGGCAAGCACTGCGTTCTTCACGAGAAAGAAAGCTGGCACATTATACTTCTCGAACATCAGTTCTGTGAGACGTTCACGTTTGCTACGTATGTTCCAAGGTGCTTCAGACATGAGAACAGGATGGAATTCCGACTCCGTGAGCAAACACTTTGAATACGTGTAGTCCAGAACCTTTTCAAACAAGTCCCAGTCCTCAATCATTCCATCCTTCATGTAGTTAGCAACCTCCATCCCTTTACGGGGAACATTAATGAAGTTTGTGTCGATGTAATGCTTCGTGTCGACTGTAGTGGTGATGCTGGAAGGATCTGGTTTCTTCTCATCCACTCCCATGTCTGTGCTGATGACAGAAGTTTGGTTAGCATCGTCGATCAAGACGCCGACGGCGGCCGGTATTTCTGCCTTCGGTGTGTCTTCTTGCGCGTAACCGACTCGCAGGGAATAATGACCGATGTCAAATACCAGAGCACCTATTTCGTCACCCCCATACAACATTCCTGCACTCATATTAAGCAAATTAAGTCACAAATTAGGGGTCCAATTACTCACTTGACCCTCACAACAAAAGACCGATTTCGCGTAAATGTACTTCGTTGTGATGTTGCCGCAACTCCAATCATTCTGTGCGACGTTGCCAGACTAACGATTAGCCTCATGGCGGACGGCGGTGAAATATGAGTGATATCTTTCTGTGTCAGCAGTTATATAACTTGTTATTTTTGTTAAAGATATTAAAAACTTAAAGTTTTCGCTATCAACGTTGCTTCCAATAATTTTTGTCAAGTTTCAATTCATATCTTCGAGTAAAATGCAAGCACCGAAGACGTTTCTGTCACGAGCCCTCAGCGTATTTACATTTCATCAGAGAAATATCTGGAAAGTTCCATGGAAAAAGTAAGAAATTCTTTCACAAAGTGTAACTGTAACTTGATTTAATATGTGTAGCCTATCAACTGCTACAAACCAATCACAGTTCATCTAGATTAACACTATGTTACATTTACACCCTAACCTCTCCAGGCCAGATTATGGTTCATACGACGTCGTTTTGCCGGGATTTGTCAGCGCACCAAGGATGGTCCCGGATCACATTGTCAAGCCTCCATATCACCAGTCTACCATACCGTCAGATCCTCCTTCGTTCCCTGAAGTTAAATCACAGGCTGACATCAACAAAATGCGACGGAGCTGTCAATTAGCCAGGAAAATATTGAACTGTGTCCGTGATTTCATCAAGGTATGCTGAGCGTTGGGAAATTGCTTTTCATCTGAATCTCTTTAAGAATTTTCAAACTCTATTTTTCACTCCTCAGGTCGGTCAAACTACTGACGATATTGACATATTTGTTCATGAGCTGACTATCGCTAGCAATGCATACCCATCTCCTTTGAACTACCGTGGATTTCCAAAGTCGGTTTGCACTTCTATCAACAATGTCGCTTGCCATGGCATTCCTGATGATAGGCCGTTGCAGGATGGGGACATTATCAACGTTGATATTACCGTAAGCTTAAAGACTCACCTGTTTAAAATAACTAATCTAACAATTCTTGAGCGCACAAGATTCATCGGGGACTGGAGTAACTTGTTTCCTTACCTAAATCTGCATTGGTTTTTTGTCTCCAGGTTTACTTAGATGGCTTCCACGGGGATTGCTCAAAGACGTATCCGATTGGCGACGTTGATGCGGCCGGCATCGCGTTGATCAAGGCCACCGAGCATTGTCTGAACGAAGCAATCAACATCTGCAGACCTGGAGTCGCATTTTGCAACATCGGTAACTAAAATTTACGACGCATTGTAGTATTTTTTTTTTGGTAAGTTGATACCGGAAGACAATGTAACTCTGAAACGATTTCTCAGGGAGCACAATTGAGATGACGGCGAAGAAGGCTGGCTACACGGTGGTGCCTGCATTCGTGGGCCACGGGATCGGCTCCTACTTCCACGGTCCGCCCGATATCTACCACTGTGGTAAATGATAATGAATGGCTACCATTATAATTACTACTGAGTAGGAATCATTCAGTGGTATATTTTGTTTGCCTCTACTCACTTGACTTGAGCATGATGATTAAAATTTAATGAATAATTAATGTCCATGGTAAAACCAGCATAGTTATTGAATTTTTAAAGCAATAATCAAGGCTGGTAATAGGTACCACTAGACCCAGATAGTAATTGCATAACATTAATATACATTTTCCCATATTGGGTTCTTTTTAGATGGTTTTCATAAAGTAACCCACCTCATGATATGCCAATGTTAATGACCACGTTTTTGTTGTTGTTAACCGTTGTAATCAATCAACCATGGCAAAACCAGGCTTACGTAATTCTGGTGCCGGCCACGCTTTGGCACAAGACAGTTTTGCAATGGCACATGTTTGCAAAAGTAAACAGCTGGGGACACGAACAAACAAACCTAGAAAATCATTGGAATTTTAATGGATCATAGGAGTTATAAACTACCCTTGGATCGCCAGTGCGTTTCTCAAATTGGCATCCACCCCACAGCCAACAACTACCCAGGCCAAATGCAGTCGGGCATGACGTTCACCATCGAGCCGGTGCTGAGCCAGGGCACCGAGGAGATCGTAATCCTAGAAGACGGCTGGACCGCGGTCACCGCCGACAACTCGCGGTCGGCGCAGTCGGAGCACACGCTCCTCGTCACCGACACCGGCGTCGAAGTTCTCACCGAGTACTGAACACGACGGCCGGCTTAGTATTAGCGTACTGACCTTCGTGGAGCTGCGGTGGAATCTCGTCTGTGCTTTTTTCGTCGACTGAACGAGTGGTGCGTTATGCATTGGGGGGTGTCAATTGTTTTTAATTACTTGCAAGGCATTTCACTGCAGCATGTCATCTTTTGACACTGATCAGAAGTGACTGAATCTAAGATATTCAGAACATAAATCAAAATTTGACAAGCTCTGGTAATAAGCTCAACTGGGTATATTATTATCTAAGTTCGATTCAAACAATAGATTTTACTGGAAGGTTTCTTCAAGCTATAAACCATAAAATTTTTGAACTTCAGTAAGTTCATTTAGTTTATTTGATATTGCCTCTAATGTTGCTCATTCATGTATAATATAATTTTCGTAATTCATTTTCATAATAATTAAAAGTTTTACTTTCTTTGCGGTCTTTTGCCGTGCATACACTGGGAAACGTTCTAGTGCAATTCTTTACTTCTTCCCCAAGTATAACTTACAGGACACTACACGAGAAATGCAGTAATGAGGTTCCACTGTTTAACTGTATATATTTTTAATCCCGGAAGGTAACAGCAAAAAAAGGAATAAAAGACCAGACAGGTATTTACAATTTATTGATCAGTTAAATGCGGGTATCAAAATTGTATCACAAAGTTTAACTGTGCTTTATGCTCCGACTCATTATTCGTTTCATCATTATTCACTTGCAAGGCAGTGCAGCTTTGGTAGGTACTTCTTAGTAGCCTGCAAGAATTCGATACTATGTTTTGTACAAAACTTAGCATTTTACAATCATCATCCGTACGTAGGAATTATGATTGTAAAATACTATTAATGCTGATCGGACCTAACAGCCTGGTCGTAGATTGAGATCTTCCATTAAATAGTTCATAACTAAGTTACGTTGTGCTTGCATTAATTTATCTCCATGCCTCATCAGTCCTCAGTGAATTCCAGTTTACCTAAAACATTTCTAGTTTTTTGTTAACACAAGTAAATTAGTAATTGAATTGCCCAAAAGGAGACCCGTAAAATGAATGCCAAATTGATCATTCATTGAATATGAATGTGAATTTTGTACAAATTCACAATCACTGGTATGTTGTTGGATCTATTTTTGGTGCATTGATTCTCTTTTGTTAATTTTCTTTTGCAGCAGGTGCACCATATTCATAGCAGAAGACTAATCGGGAGTTTCTTGCTCATATTTTGTTGCATTGCATAAGACTGAATTAAGTTGGTGTTGGGGTTTGTATTTGTATTTGTATTTTTTGCTTGTGAGCCACAACAATTACCTGTTGCTTTATGTGTTGGGCAATGCCAATATGAAAAAAGCTTAATAACAATGGATGGTGTTGGGTTTGGAAATTTGCTGGATTGAAGGGGTTGAAGGCTTTGTTAAGGCGGGAGCAGGAGGGAGGTTCCGACTTCGGAGGCTGAATTTGAAGGAGCGGCGGCTGGAGGAGTCTATTATATGGGTTGGAAATTGGTTGTGGATTCTGGGAAAAATTTACAAGAGGCTGAATCCAAAAGTGTGGTTTGGGCTTTGGTGTGGGGCATGACTCAAAATTATTTTCTTCTCTTTTAGCAGAGAACATAGTTGTGTGCAAATAGGTCTGGTGCGAATGGGATTGTACTAGGGTGCTTGCAATTTGAATTAGGGTGCAGGTGAGGTACATTTTTGCACGTATTAATGATCTATCGTCGGAATGACATGAGTTGGAAATAAATCAACATTTTGAGTTTAATTTTTGTTGTTCTTAGCGCGTATACCTACAGCGCTGTCGATGCAGGTGGGTATTTTGTGCACCACAGGTTCTGTCAGTCGGCATGTCGTTTGAGTTCTCGAGAGCACGAGAGCGTATGTGATTCTTGGGTTTAGCTTTACATTTATCAATTAAAACCACTGCCGATGTTCATTAACTGGCGTATGAAAATATGCGGCGGCTCAACATTTCGTCCAGTCAGAACAGCAAGCCTCTCAATCTCAAACAATCCACTATTAATTTTGGCTCAGCCCGCCAACATTTGCCGCCTAGCCAAACCTCAAAGTAAGTTGAAAAAAAAAAGTTGGTTTTGGATAAAGATACTTATATTGTATATTTATGGTTAGGAAGAAAGTCAGATGTGACACAAGGAAAAGTTTCGCGAACGTTTGAAATGATTTATTTGATCTACTGTTTGTACTAAAATAGTTTCTTTTATAAGGTTATGTCATAGAATTTGTACTTATGCTTCGAATTCTATGGTTTGCGTTGTTCTTCATCGCTCCTTGCGAACAACACAGCCAATTTTAGCTTAGCTAATCTATGACCAAAATAATATATTATCAAGATTCAAGACTCATCAGCCATCATCTCCTCCACTCTTTCCCACCACCGCACCCCAGTTCTCCGATCTTAGCCACTGATTAGGATGCTGGATCATTGGAGTTGGATGCTGCCAAATTAGGGTGCATTTGATGTTGTGGGTCAATTAGCTATTTATTTTCCATTCCAGCTTCGGTGACATGGGGCTCAATATAAACAAAAAAAACTTTTTTCAGAAACAGTTCTCTAGTGAAAGCAGGACTGACATCCAGGAAGGAAGGAACCTTTATTTGTGACTCGTCTGATGAAGACTTCGACTTCCAGCCCTTCACGCGGCCTACCCAGCGTCCCCAGGAGAAAAATGTTAATGGTGCGTTATTATTATGTTTCCGTGCTGTAAGAGTGCAATTTTGGGAAAGTTGGTGAAGGCTATTATTCCATTAGGGCTCTAAAGCAACTGAAAGTTACCTCTCTTCTCTTGAAGGAGAACTGAGAAATGACTTAAGATTTATTTTTAAAGTTTGCTGAGCCTGAGCCATTTCCACTTGCTACCTATAATAGGTACCTTTCACTAGATATCACTTCCCTGCAATTTGCATAGACTGTGTGAAAAATAAAATATAATTCCCAGCAGGGTCAGCAGCACCGCCGCCACAAACTGAGAAATCTCGTGCTAGCCACGAGGCGATCGAGATCAAGTCGCCGCCAACTTCGCCGCGACGAGGTTCTTCGCCGATCAGTTACAGTCCGACCGGCTCGCCTCGTTGCGTTTCGCCGGTCATAGAAGACTACCTTGCTCCCAAGGCTTCGCAACGCAGCCATGCAAAGACTGTTCAGCCGGTGAAACAAAAACAATCCAAAACCCCTGTTAAATCGCCAGCGTGGAAAACCATTCCTAAAAGTGCAGAATCCACGAGTTTTATCAACAAAGCATCGTCTAGCTATGTTTCGTCTAGAGCTGCTTTGGAATCTTCCACAAACTCTTCTATCACTGTGCAGCCAAGGGCTCCGTTGAGATCTCCCGTGAGAACCTCGTCGTATGAGGGCGCAACGTCAAGATCAACTGTGAGATTAGCGCAAAATGTTTCGAATGCAGAAAGATGCACTCCGACGAAAGAACTCTTGCAGCCTATTCATTCTAATGCAGTACCAGCACGTGATATGATGTCACCTCAAAGCAGTACAAGACCTGAGGTATGTTGAACAGGGTGGGTCCCTAAGGGGAAGGGCTGATGAGATGTGATAGAGCAGAAAAGCATGAAGAAATGCAGCCTTAGGTAATTACCGAAACGGTTTTTCTCCAAACACTATCTTCATGCTCTGGTAAGACCAGAGACAAGGCATTATGTGAACCTTTTTTCAGCCAGCAATTTTGAAAATATATACCTGAGTATAAAAATACAAGAATAAAGTAACTCTGGAAATTGATTTCAACCCTATAGCACAGACATTAGGTAACCCAGATTTTCTGCCATGCCTAGCTACGGCTACAGCAAAAATTGGATGCTAGTAGTTTGGCCGGTAATCGCTGGGGTGCGTTGGCAACCTGTTTTAACATAATTTCCCAGGCCATAGCATAAGGTCAATATAATCAAGGGACCCAATGCTCCACATGTGGTTACTGTTACCTTGGTTACATCAAACAATGGCTCGATCCCTTGACAGCCGGCAAAACTATTTTTGCGGGCTTTCGCGAAGCTGCTTAAGTATAGGAGTGGATCATCTGGGTAACCTTATATCTGTGCCTATAGTTAGCACTCTTGGTGCAAAAACAAAAAATAACCCCAAAAAAAAAAACGGGCTTTGCAGAAAACCCCAGCCCACACGCCTCTCTCCCTTCAACAGCCGATTGCCGAGACGTCGCCGCGGCACCGGCTGCCGTGGATGCCGGTGGTGCGGTCGCCGTCGACGGCCAAGAACCGGCCGCTCGGCATCGACGCGCAGATCGCGCCGTGGCTCGCGCAGGTGGCCGTCCATCCCGCGCTCGCGCCCACCGCCGCACAGGTACGGTCGGCGCCGCGACGGTTTGCGATTGCGTTCATTGTGATTGGAAGGGTAGCGAAGCTGGAAAAATCTGCGATCGAACCGGGATGTAAACCTGAGACCTCCTGATTGCCGGGCAAGTGCTTGACCATCTAAGCTATTCTAGCACGTATTACCCACTTTGCCAAATGGGGGGGGGGGGGGGGGGGGATAAGGGGATCTCGGAAGGATTATTGTTATTGTTCTCCATATTTTGTCAAAGTGTTCAATTTGGTTTGTGCTACCTTGACCATTCACTGTAGCTAGACAACAAGGTTCATTAGATGGGAGATTTTTCTGTTAATGGTTTAATATGATTTGGAAATGGCAATGTAAACTTTTTCTACATGTTTTCATGAGATTGCCAATAGCAGGCCAGTGAAATTGAAGTAGAATGGCATTCAAGTCGCAAGCAATTGATAACTAAATAGTTAATACCCTGAGCCATGTCCGTATCATATCCAATCAAAATGATTTACCAGCAACGTTCAAAGTCTAAACTACCTTTTTGCCATCAGAAAGAAACTAGAAATGGAGATGACCTTTGAGGAAATTGATAAATTAAAGGGTAGTAAAGTAATTTATAATAAAATATAAATCCATCTTCAGGCAACTCATGAAAGTGTCGCATTGCTGAAGTTTTCCTTGTAAACTGTCGGGATTCTTGATTCTGTGAATTGAAGAGTGCCGGTATAATAACGAGGTTTCCCGTGGCGTATCAATATGAATTGACCGTCAATTCAAAACAACCCAACAGGCCCATACACCCTGCTGCATGCGGAATCGGCACCTTGTTTCAAATGAAGCAATGCCCTCTCTTTGTTGATGATTTAAAGATAATTATTTACAGAAAAATCTACGCATACAGATAATTCATGGCTAAAAAAATCAAGAGTGATATCGCATTTTATCGTTAGTTTTATAACCGGGACATTAAGACGTCGGGACATGTCTCTCGGGACACGGGGATAAGGACCTCGAAACCAGGACTGTCCCGGGAAAGCAGGGACGTCCGGTCACCGTACCGTGGCCAACCTAACGCCCGTCTGCGCAGACCAGCGCCAGCGAGCTGCGCACGCACATCGCGAGCCTGCGCCACTTTGAGTCGGACATCCACGAGAAGACGTACGCGGCGCTGGAGGCGGTGCCGCTCGAGACGCTCGTCACGCTGCCCGGCTTCAGCGCCGACTCGTACCTGCAGCTCAAGGCCACGCGCCAACGCATACGCGCAAAGCTGAAGCTCACCGAGTCGGCGCTCGCGCGGCGCGTGGCCGCCGACAACGCCGCCAACGCTTCCTTCGAGACCAAGGTTTGTTGATTGCAATGCACCTATCTGTTCTTTGATTTTTGCATTTAGAAAAATGCCTTTTTACAATTGAATCTCGATAGGTGCCCTAATTGCAAAAGCTCATGCCTACAAAAAAATGCTTAGTAGGTAGACCGGAAATTCGCTTTCAAAATATTAATTGACAACGCTGCTAACGCTTGCTTCGAGACTGAGGTTTGTTGATTGCAATGTATCTGTTCTTTAGTTTTGGCGATTAGAAAAATACCTTTTCACAATTGCATTTCGATAGGTGCCGTAATTGCAAAAGCTTGTGTCTACAAAAAGTGAAGTGTTTAGTAGCTAGACCGGAAATACACTTTCAAAATATTAATTGTGGAGATTTAAAAAATATATATTAGAATGCTTTTAGAATGCAATGGAATGTCATCTTTTGATTATTTGTTTAAGTTTGAAGGTTTATAGGCAGGAAAATAACTTTTTTTCCAATTTTATGATTCTGTGTGCTTTTCCCCAAAAATGCTGATACCTGGTTTTGCTATTAGGATATCGTTTTGCTTTTAAAATGAGGTAGTATTTAATTTAAATGTTTTCACTATCTTGGGGTGCATTCCGTATTTAGAACCAGAGCTACCGGGCTGACATCTAGAAATCCTGGGTCGCTCGGGTAAGCGACCACTGGGCAACCAATGGCATCCGGAAAAACACAGCTGATGATTGCGGAAAGGAGCGCGGCTAATCGGAAACATGGTTCAAACAGGTCGCTCCGTTTCGAAATACGGAATACACCCAAGGTTGGACTGATGATGGGGGGATTTTCTTGTGACTGGTTGGCTGGCCGTGACGTCACAAAAGTAACAACAGTGGGAACAGTATTTGTTTTCGAAACGTATTTGTTTCACGGCCAATTGTAAAGCAGACAATGAAAATTGAAAGCAAATGGGTTTGAAGTTGCAAAATGATCAGTCTGCAGTGGCCGGCACTTTTGTGACGAATCGGTGGGTTCACTCGAACCTAAATTGCTGGCTTCGCCTTTCAAACATTCTGTTCGATTTACTTTAGCACGAGACGTCTTTCGGTGACGACGACGACGAAGACCGGAAACGAGACCGGCTCGGCGCGGGCCAGCCGGCTCGAAAGTCTGCGGTCCTTTACGAGCCGGGAAGGCGGGACCTACGCGAGTCTTTCGGCGGCGACAACGAAAGCGCGCCGCTCGTAAAGCCACCGAGATCGGACGACCGGACGCCACGAGAAGACGACTTCCGAAGACCCGGCCAATACAATCCGCCGAACGCGACCGTGACCGCGGGAACTTACGGCAATCGACCACGAGGCAACGAAGAATTCGACGACAGGGTGGACGCTGACGCCAACGCCTTCGACGCAGAGAACGACGTTACGTCGATGAGGCCGGCTGCCCCCGTCGGCGGCAAGAAGCTGACGTTCAAGCCGCGGCAGGCGTTGGTGTCATCTTCAATAGGGAACAACGCGGCGGTCGGTGGCGCGGCGTGGACGGCGGCAGCGGAATCGGCGAGTCGTAGCGCGGTTAATACAACGTCGGCTGGCAGCGTTGCGAACGGTCGAGACAGGTGAGCTTGTTCGTTGACCTTTGCAGAGGGTTGAGATTTTGTTTCTAAGACCATTGGGTTTATAGTTAGACAGAGTCACAGCGCTAATGCCAGGGTGTCTGCATAGCTACCGAGGTCGCAACCCGAAGTGTCGGTTTCTCTCGCCGGATAGCGCCAGCAGTTCTTCCGGGCGCTGGTTTTCGAACGTGGCTTGAAAGCGGCGATTGCTATGATGTACTGGCGCTGTAGGGTTAAATATGGGAAATCTTGTTTTGGGGGTGACACCCTAGCATTAGCGCTGTGGCTCTGTCTTACTATAAACCCAATGCTAAGACTCATAACTATATATATATAACTTATAAGCATTGTTTCAAAAATCTATTGCAAACTGGGTTTTGAATGCTAAATAAATGTAGCCGATTTCCTGGCGTTTTGTGACATTTTTACTAGTTACGTCCTCAAGCGTGGTGGCTCGATTGACGTCAACAATGTTACGAAATGTCGGGAAATTAGTGAGCCTTATTTTTTAGCATTCAAACCCAGTATTAAATACATGTTTTTGTGAAGAGAGTTGAGATATTTGCAAGTAAGGATGGAACATGGACATTCAGCCAATTTGTGTTCTTTGATAATTTTGTTTGTAAAACTTCTTTCTTATTAAATAAATTCATGATAGGGAAAGATTCAAGCAAGAAGGAAGTAAACATACGAAAGCATGAATCATGTGTCTGAAGAAAATAAAATAATAATTTTTTCATGTATGTATACCAGCAAAATGCCTGATTCATTTGAGATGTATTAATTTGTCTTGTGCCGTTTGCCTAGAGGCAAATGGGTCTTTTGAAAAGGCCCTTGATAAATGCAACTTCGGAGTAAATATAATGTTTTCAAATGAGAGATTCACTTAATAATCAATGAAACAAAGCAATAGGCCGCTCTCAACATCAGTCAAACAAAACCCCTAAAAACCTAACCGCAAGACAACAATGTAACCACAATACCACGCAATCTGCTTGGACAGGTACTGCGGCTCGGCTGCAGACCAGACGACTGAGCCGCCGTGGAAGTCGGCTCCGATCGGCAACAACCAGTCGAGTCGGGCGACGGAGAGCTACGCCGGCCCTTGCGCCACGGAGTCCGACTGGGCGGGCGGCCGATCGAACAACGCGGCCGCCTCGTCGAACGACGAAGCGGACAAACGACACGGCAAGCCGGTGAAAGCCGTGCAACCAATGCAGCACCGAGTCGATAACGACATTCCTAATGCACAGGGTAAGAGTTCAGATTGACTTTTCTTTGTCCAATCCCGTGAGAGAATATATACTTTAAATTTCTTAGACTCATGTCTACTTTTTCCTATCCTTAGCACTAGTTTTGAAAAAAATATTTCAAGCTGGGATTTGAATGCTAAATCAAAGGTCTCACTGGTTTCCCGACGTTTCGTAACATATGCTAGTTACTTTATCAAGGGTGATAGCTCTACTGACGTTAAAAATGTGAACATAAGAAAGTGCATATTTTCAAAGTATTTTTAATGCCAAAACTCCCTGATATTCCAAGATTTGCCCCAAAAATTGTGTCAAATCAAAATTTTCTTGGGGCTTCAAGCCCCAAACCCCCCATTGTGTCATGACTCATGAACAGTATCAATTTTCATTTATCAAGTAAGTAGGTAAAAGTTACGAGAAAGCATTCAATAACCATAAGTTACAAAACCCTTTATCGTAAGTTTTAATGTTACTTTACCCTTTGTGACATTTCTTATCAATGGCCCTGTGCAAAAAAAGGTTGAGTGCCCCTGGGATAGAGTGATACCAAGCTTCATAAGAAAAACACAGAATATCCAGGAATATCCAAGATTCTTTGCTTTAACTGTATTCTCTTTGCGTGTTTCAGAGCTGGAAGACATGTTCGCTGATGACATGTTTGCCGAAGATATGTTCGATGAAGATATGTTCGCGGGCAATGTCGTCGAGAGCCGTCCGCGAGAGAGAAGCGTTACTCCTGACTGGATGGCCTTGGCCCCGGATGATTACGATGACCCTCCACAAGGTACTGTCACAGATTATCATTCTAATAGATTATCCACTCCTATATTCTAACAACAGCTTTGTGAATGCCCTCGCCCCGCAAAATTTGCGGCGTTTCTCTCACCTAAAAGGTAATTAACAGTTTTTCCGGCAGGCAAGACATGGAGTTACTGTAAGTTGTTATATCAACCGTAACCGGGGTAACTGTTAACCATCTGAGGAACATTGGGCCCCTTGATTATAAAACTGACCTTGTGCTATGGCCTGGTAGATGAAGCCATGTTGCCAACGCACCCCAGCGATTGCTGGAAAAGTTACTAGCATCAATTTCTTGCTGTAGCTTTACCTAGGTGCAGTAGAATATCTGGGCAGCCCTTTTGTATGTGATACTTCATCGTCATGATCTTCGACAGAACGATGTTCGACGAACGGCAATAACCTTCGAGGTCGGCCACTCTTAGCACGAACGGTCAATTGCATGGCCAGTTTTAGAAGTTCTCCCAACTCTGAGTTGGACATTGGACTTCTAGAGACAAATGCATTTTGTTGTTCAGGGGGAGGTTTCCCTTCTCAAATACCTACCTTATCTTACTCTTACTTTTGCTCTAAGTAAAGATTCTTGCAGTTGGATTCTTGGGAAATATTGAGATAATAATAACCAAAGAGTTTTTTTTATTACTTGGGTTTGGGTGAGATTATTTTGTTTCTTGTTAGATAGAGTGCCTGTTGGCTGGATAAAGTACATTGCTTGTTCCAGCTTGTTGCTTCCTGCAAAGGTCAAAGGCTGTGTCTGAATTAGCTGCTCCGTGCGGTCTCGCATACTCGTTCTTGACAAATGACGTCACAAGTACTCTCCGAATAGCAAAACCACCAAGACCCAGGCCTCATTAGTCATTACTGAGCGAGCACGCGAAACTTTGACGATGCAATTTCTAAGACTTGGTCTCGGTGACTTGCCTGTTATCAAATGTTGGTCGGAACCGTAATTATTTATTATGTCAGGTAGCAGAAGTTATCGGTATGAATATGAGACAATCGAAGTCACCAAGACCAAATACGCAAGTCGAGACCGAATCAATTCAGACAAGTTCCAAGTGCCGAATGGACCTCCTTTTTCTTTCTAGATCGATTGACAGAATCATAGGATAACGTTTTTGAAACATGCATCTCGGGTGTTGAGTGTTGACTAATAGTAATAGAGAATTCACAGGTATTATGGTATTCTAAATTTCTAATAAACTCAATACTTATAGATCGATATAAACTGCAGTTATTAACCAATCGTTAGAGATATTATAATTCACATGAACAGCGACCTAGAATTCCCTGCTACCAATGTCTGTCTGTTTTCAGCTGCGTCAAATACCTTCCACACATCTGCCTTCAACACCTCAACCTTCAACACCGGCCCCCCTTCGATTCCGTTCAACGCCAACCAATCTGTTGGCGCCAACTCGAACCGAGCGGGCGCTTCCGTTAGCGCCGGCTCCTCATCAGCGCCGTCGAACACGACAGCGCTGACGTCGACCAGCGTCGGGCGCTTCCAGGGGAACATCCGCAACGATGCAATCACCGGGGAGTTTGACGGCAACGAGTATCCGCACTCGAAAGAAATGCTCAGGGTGCGTCAACTGCAGAACCGGCCATCTTTACTAAGATTTTTAGACCCCAAAATTCAATTTGCTTGTTTAAAAGCCACTAGCAAATATATATATTTCAGCTTTCAAATGACAATACATATCGACATGATCTTCGTCTCAGAGTTGATCTGACCTCGTGATGACAGCTGGCAAGGCTTGGGTTTGTCCTACTTGAACGCTATACAGCGGCATCTCTTTGATTTCGAGCTCGCTAAGCTAGTTGCATATCCCGGCTAGCAATGAACTACGGTATGGCCTACTTGAACGGTGTACGGCGGCATCTCTTTGATTTCGAGCTCGCTAAGCTAGTTGCATATCCCGGCTAGCAATGAACTACGGTATGGCCTACTTGAACGGTGTACGGCGGCATCCATTTGCTTTCAAGCTTGCTAAGCTAGTTGCACATTCCGTCCCCCTTATCAGGTGTTCCGCATGAAGTTTGGCCTGCGCACGTTCCGCGTAAACCAGCTGCAGACGATCAACGCGGCCCTGCTCAAGCACGACTGTTTCGTGCTGATGCCGACGGGCGGCGGCAAGAGTCTCTGCTACCAGCTGCCCGCGGTGCTCACGCCGGGACTCACCGTGGTCGTCAGCCCGCTCAAGTCGCTCATACTCGACCAGGTCAACAAGCTGCAGTCGCTCGACGTGAGTACGCGGCTGAGTTTCGGCTCCGATCGTTGATGGCTGTTACCGGATTTGCTGTTTAGTAGACATATTTTTAAAGATCTACCTCTTGTGGGATTCTTTGATATAGTATGATGTAATGTATAAAATTAGCTTATTTAAGCTTTTTACTATTGATTTTTAGAAGCGTATTTATACATGAATTGGGACAAGCAGGCATGAGTCTTGGAAATTGAATTATAATTAGTAAGAGTGCAGGTATTCTGTTTTGTAATTCATTAAAAAACAGAATTTAACATACCTACATAAATGTTAAATATTTCAATAAGCAGAGCATTTACCTCCCACATTAACTTCACTGTCATAAATATTGGCTATGAAATCTCCATTCAATTCTGCCGATACTCATTCTATTTGACATCAATGAAGCGCTCGCAAAACCATCTTCTAGGACCGGAATAATAACACTACACTTCGTTCAATTTAAGATGAAACCATTTCGCTGGGAGCGCTTGTAGTCACTGTAGCTTACATAAGCGCCAATTTGACAAAACTGAAATCCTGTCATCATCTTTATACCTTCTAATATTACCAAAGCTTATGCTTATATCTCTCAACTATTTATTAGTTGATATTTTTACTCATAATTATAAAATAGATTCATGTTGAAATTTTTTATATGTAACTGAATTAGTGTTTAGTTTTCCTGCCATTAAAATTAAAATTCATGAGTTGGTAGTTTGTGAGGGGGCAGTCCCTGCTGTGGCATCTTCTCTCACGGACTGGACTGTACTCGAAATTGATCTTTTGTTGTGAGCGGCGTGTATAGCTGACCAACGTCTGACGCTTGCAGATCTGCTCGGCGCACATCTCGGGCTCGATTTCGGCGCTGGAGATCAACAACGTCTACTGCTCGCTCGAAGGCGGCGATACCCGTGAGTCGTTAGGGAACGGCAGGTGCACAACACGGACAGTCCGTGCCGTAAAAGAAACTATTTCACACTGGGTTTTGAATGATAAATGAAGTCTCACTGATTTTACCGACGCATCATAACACCTATGCTGGTTAGGTACTTTGCACTTTGCACTACGTTTGTATGACTACCTTTGCACCACGCAATAATAACCCGTTCGTACAAACCCCACCTGCCTGTCACGCAAGCGTGAAGCTGCTCTACGTCACCCCCGAGATTCCAGCATCTCGAATCCACTCAAAGCAGCCGACAACCTTTGCACCACGCGATAATAAACCGTTGGTACAAACCCCACCTGCCCGTCACGCAGGCTTGAATTTGCTCTACAAAACAGCTGACAACCTTTGCACCACGCGATAATAAACCGTTGGTACAAACCCCACCTGCCCGTCACTCAGGCGTGAAGCTGCTGTACGTCACCCCCGAGATTCCAGCATCTCGAATCCACTCAAAGCAGCCGAAAACCTTTGCACCACGTGACAATAAACCTTCCATACAAACCCCACCTCCCCGTCACGCAGGGTTGAAGCTGCTCTACGTCACCCCCAAGATTCCAGCATCTCGAATCTACTCGAAGCAGCCGACAACCACGCGATAATAAACAGTTGGTACAATAAACCTTTCGTACAAACCCCACCTGCCCGTCACGCAGGCTTGAAGCTTCTGTACGTCACCCCCGAGATGCTGAGCGCCAGCACGCGGCTTGGCAACACGCTCGAGAGTCTGCACCGACGCGGCCAGCTGTCGCGGTTCGTCATCGACGAGGCGCACTGCGTCTCGCAGTGGGGCCACGACTTCCGGCCCGACTACAAGAAGCTGAGTCTGCTGCGCACGCGGTTCGACGGCGTGCCGCTCATGGCGCTGACCGCCACCGCGACGCCGCGCGTGCGCCTCGACATCCTGCACCAGCTGCGCATGAAGGACCCCAAGTGGTGAGCCCTAATGTGTTATTGTGTTATGCTGAAGTCATTGTTATCTTGGTGTGTCTTGCGGGATCCCAGCCCTAAGATCAATGCAATGGCATAGGTACAGTCTAGCCGGTGAGAGAAGATGCCACAGCAGGGACTGCCCCCTCACGAACTACCAACTTATGCCACAGTCCACCCCGTGAGAGAAGATGCCACAGCAGGGACTGCCCCCTCACGAACTACCAACTCATGAATTTTAATTTTAATGGCGGGAAAACTAAACACTAATTCGGTTACAAATAAAAAACAACATGAATCTATTTCATAATTATGAGTTAAAATATCAAGGAATAAATAGACATAGTTGAGAGATAAAAACATAAGCTTTAGTTATTTTATATTAGAAGGTATAAAGATATCGACAGGATTTCAGTTTTTTCAAATTGGCGCTTATGTAAGCTACAGTGACTACAAGCGCTCCCAGCGAAATGGTTTCATCTTAAATTGAACGAAGTGTAGTGTTATTATTCCGGTCCTAGAAGATGGTTTTGCGAGCGCTTCATTGATGTCAAATAGAATGAGTATCGGCAGAATTGAATGGAGATTTCATAGCCAATTTATGACAGTGAAGTTAATGTGGGAGGTAAATGCTCTGCTTATTGAAATATTTAACATTTATGTATGTTAAATTCTGTTTTGTAATGAATTACAAAACAGAATACCTGCACTCTTACTAATTATAATTTAATTTCCAATACTCATGCCTGCTTGTCCCAACTTTAACACCAAAAAAAACTTCACAAAGGTGTGTTTTGAATGTTAAATGAAATCTAACAAATTTATTATACAACGTTGTACCTACTGATTTTCTATGTAGGCTAGGTACTGACTTGTGGTAACAAGCTGTAACCCTTCAGAAAATTACTAGTAAATGTTACAAAACGCCAGGGAATCAGTCAAACTTCATGTGGCATTCGAAATCCCGTTTGAAGTAGTTTTGTTGCAATTTAGTAGGAACTTCTTTTCGCCACCAAAAACCTTGATAGCCATCTCCGCGCAGGTTCCTGTGCAGCTTCAACCGGCCCAACCTCAAGTACTCGGTGCTGCCGAAGCAAGGCAAGACCGTGCTGCGCGAGATGATCGCGCTCATCATGGGCCGCTTCTCGCGCGACTCGGGCATCGTCTACTGCTTCTCGCGCAAGGAGTGCGAGGAGGTGGCCGCCGCGCTCTCCGCGGCCGGCATCAAGGCGCTGGCGTACCACGCCGGGCTCGGCGACAAGGAGCGCGAGACCTCGCAGCAGCGCTGGATCTGCGACAAGACCAAGGTGACCTCGGGCTAGGCGACAGGCCACTTTAGCGCTGTGTTTACACGGTTCAATGTTACGTTATTCTAGGTTGAATTCAATGCATTGAACCGTCTAAACAGCAATTGAATTCAATGAATCATTGAATGAAAGCTTGAATTCAAGGTTAAATTCTATGTTTTCTCATTTAGGAAGTGTTCTAAATATCGTTCAATTTTCCTTTCGATAGAAGTAAAGGTAATGGTATACAATATGTTACTGCCTTCTAGAAACAATGATTTTGGATGTCTGTGTTAAAACTTCAAACTAATTTTCTTCTTGCATTACAATTTACAACAAGAATCCAACTTAACAATAATTTGATGTAGTTATACGTTCTTGTGACTACGTGTAAATGTAAGAAGATTGGAAAACTGGAAAGTTTAGTCTCCTCTGCCAAACTATGCTAGGTGACTAGTAGTAATTCATGTTAAAACTTAAAAGTATATTTTTTAATATTTCAGTTTACAACAAAAATCCAATACACCTATACCTATATATTCTTGTGACTATGTATGAGCAAGAAGCACATATCAGGTTACAAACTCGCCAAGATTCAATGATGTTGTTGTGAAATGCCAAGAGCCGGCATCACAAGAACACAATTCCAGCCGACTTTGGTCTTAACGACTTTGGTCCCCGCCAGGTGATCTGCGCCACGATCGCGTTCGGCATGGGCATCGACAAGCCGGACGTCCGTTACGTGATGCACTTCTGCATCCCGAAGAGCATCGAGGGCTTCTACCAGGAGTCGGGCCGCGCGGGCCGGGACGGACTGCCCGCCACGTGCATCCTCTACTACAGCTACTCGGATAACCTCCGCGTGCAGGGCATGATCAGCAGTGAGTGGCGTCTTTGTTTGTGTCTCTGTCGTAGAGTGTTTCGAGTTTGGAAGGAGTGCGGTGTTTCACTGCTGTTAGAAGAAGCAAAGGTGGCAGCATTCGCAGGCTGTTCCATTGTTCCGCTGAAGCAGTTGTACGCAACCTTATTATCAACGGGCTGTATAAAGGAAATGTGAGACCTCAGCGGGCTGCAAAGATTAATTCGGCATAAAACTCGCGATTTGCAAGATAAAGTGTTGTGTAACTTGTGGGTATTGAACGCATTTTCATAACCTGCACTCGCAACAAGATGAAGTGCTTACGACACAATAGGGTGTTTGTAGTCTAAATCTCAAGAAAAAAATTTTTTAAGAAAATTTTTTTATGTAAATTTATGCGTTTCGGGGAGATTCGACCTCTAAAATACCTTGGAAATATGCACTTGTGAAGCAGGTTATGGAAATTACAAATCAATGTATTTTCCATTGAGAATCGCATCCTTAGTTGACATTTGAAAATAATAATATATTGGATTATATTATATTAATACCTATATTAATTGATGAGCGTAGTGAGCGAAGCGAGCGAATCGAAATCATCAATTTCACTACTGCTAAAAAAAACACTTGGTGTCTTTTTTTTTTTTTTTTTTTTTTTTTTTTTTTTTTTTTTTTTTTTTTTAATGTGTGTTTGCGCGCGCTCTACAGGCCAAACGCCTGCTTCGAGTGGGATGAAATTTTGAGGGTGTCTACTTTTGTTCTCAACTTAGACCCCCTGCGTTTTTCAAGAAAATCCTCCACACCCTTCACTTTCAAAGCAGAAAAAAGAGCAAAATTCGACAATTGGGCAAGTTTGGAAAAGTACGGAAATTTATTTGAAAGTGCGTATTTTTTTCAAATGTTCCCAATTTCGATTTGCCTTTAGAAACCATCGAAACCAAATCGAAACATCACACCAGATTTTTCCCAATAAAAACCAACCCAATAAAACCCAATAAAAACCCTTGGTCATGAGTTACATCTATGTATTAACATGCACATTGCTCAATGACCTCAAAGTGAGCATATTTCCGCTACCCGACAGCTCAGACAGAAACAAAGAAAGGTCAGAATCGTTTACATTTTCAAGTGATCAGAATTTTTGAGAAAGCATTGGTCCGGCTTGCTGCTCCATGATTTGCATACCTAAGCTTCTTGCCTTAATCTTTTTTTGCGCTATATACAAACCGCTACGCTCATCTTCAACGCAACACAAATTGCGTTCGCCCTAGTATATATAATATATTAATATATTGGATTTGGCCACAAAAATATAAGCGCCGGGCCGTAGGTAGAGTACCACTAAGCTAAACAGATGAATGGTCTGAGCATCGAATGATTGACAGTGTCTGTAGTTCACAGAAAATACTCACCTTCTTAATTTCAAAAATACCATATGGGCCAGGGGGCATGATCAGCAGTACGTTGCTCTTTCGCATGGAAATTTGCCACAATTGGAGGAACTAGGGGTGGTCAAGGTCAAGGGTAATGAAATAATGGGTGGTTTTGGCGGGGTTTCCCTCCAAACTGTGAACGAGTTGACATCACACGCTGTCATAACAAAAGGAAATTGAATTACGTTAACCTATTCAGTATTTATTCCCGGTTTTACCAAGTTTTGAACTCCAAGTTGGGATCTCAACTGGGCCGAGGCCCAGTTGGCATTAATATTTTACATAAAGGTAGGTACCTACCTTAATTATATAATTTCAAAATTACAGCTAAATGGTATTATTCGAAATGGAGTTACACGAGAAATTACAAATATCATGTCATATTGGCAAATAAATTGGCGCACTTTTCACGGCCTTGCACAAGACTCCCAGTGGCCCGCTGTTGGGACGACTGATCGGTCTACACACGTCTGCACCGTCTGTTTGCAGAGAGCACCGAAGGCACGCGGGAGTCGCGGCAGACCCACCTGGACAACCTGAGTCTCATCGTCGCGTTCTGCGAGAACAAGTCGGACTGCCGCCGCGCGCAGCAGCTCAACTACTTCGGCGAGATCTTCTCTCGGCAGGAGTGTCTCGTGAATCCCGCCACCGCCTGCGATAACTGTCTCAACCAGGTGACTCTACCTGCCTCGCAAATGTGGATCATAACCTTATGTTCCAGCTGGTGAAAGGGCTCGGTGCTGGTTGAAACTGGGCCGATTTGTGGAAGTACGCCATTAGACAATTTTTTTGATACACAACGGTTGAAAAAAGAACAAAAATGATCAATTATTTCCCCAATGCCGTACAGTATTTTGTTGATAGAACTTTACTTGTAACTACCAAAGAGATAAAGTTACCCAGATTTTCCACTCCCCTACTAAAGCAGCTATGCAAAAGCTCTCCTTTCGCACTAATAGTTTCCCCGGCAGCCAAGGGATGGAGTCACTGTTTGTTGTTATATCACCTGTAACCAAGGCAACTGTAACCACCTGAAGAACATTGGGTCCCTTGATTATTTATAATTGACCTTGTGCCATGGCCTGGTAGATGATGTTAAAACAGGTTGCCAACGCACCCCAGCGACTGGAAAATTAATCGTGTCAAATTTTTGCCGTGGCCATAGCGAGGTGTGGTAGAAAATCTGGATAACCTGATGTCCGAAAAATCCAATAAAACTCGTACCTGTTGGGATTTTCATTAAAAACCTGTGTTTTTGCCAACCTTAATTACTTGCGTATTCACGGGACTACACCTCTGCTGGCTGACCCCCCAATCGAGAAAAGGAGGCTTCCTTATGCCATGGCCATACTTCAAGCATTATGAATCGTGTTCTTGTCATCTAAGTGCTGACAACCGTTTGCTCGTTCCAGGAATCGTACGACACGAAAGACGTGACCGACATCAGCAAGACGTTGATCCGGTTTGTGATGGAGAACGAACACAGCCGGACGTCGAGCGTCACCCAGAGCTACCTGGTGGAGATTTTCCGCGGCTCAAAGGCACAGAGAGTCAAGGACAAGGGTGAGCGAATTTCATAGTAATATAGCTGGCTTTGAAATAAATTAAAAATCACTTTTGTGTTATGATTAGGCTTGCTGAAAATTATCCATGATCTTGGTTGCATTATGTCAACAAGCCTTAGCGTAACACAAAAAAAGACTCTTTATTTTTTTGAAAGTCTGATTAATTACCTACCTAGAGTGCAAGCTATTTTATTTTGGGCTGCCACTAACATTTAGTAAAATATTTTATAGATATTAGTAGGCACAGTGGTTTCCACCAACGTAACGATGCACTTCAGCTAGGAGTTGAAAAGATGGTAAAGTCAGACAAGAGAGCCTTTAAGTAGCCCCTTTATTATCAAGTAAAGAGTACGGCTGTTCTTTGGCAAGAAATCGATTGTCTCGAGCCTTCAAGACTGTCCTGAGATCGTGCCAACGTCGGCGATATGTCTACCAAGGTCCTTTCCAGGACCAAACGTCAATCCATATTACAAACCATCCGTAAAAAGAACAAGCACCTCCAAATAGTATATTTTACAAAGCATTGGGAAATCAAATCAGTGAGAATTTTACAGCATTAAAAAATCAAACCCCAGTTTCAAAGCCGTATTTTTATCGGTTTTTTCGAAACCGATGGTGATCCTCGACCCCTGCTTTGCGTTCCAGGCCACGGCACGCATTTTTTCAACGGCCTCGGCAAGGGCTGGAGCAAGAGCGTTTTTCGAAACCGATGGTGGTCCTTGACCCCGGCTTTGCGTTCCAGGCCACGGCACGCACTTGTTCAACGGCCTCGGCAAGGGCTGGAGCAAGAGCGTTTTCCGAAACCGATGTTCGAAACCTCGACCCCGGCTTTGCGTTTTAGGCCACGGCACGCATTTGTTCAACGGCCTCGGCAAGAGCTGGAGCAAGAGCGTTTTCCGAAACCGATGTTCGAAACCTTGACCCCGGCCTTGCGTTCCAGGCAACGGCACGCACTTGTTCAACGGCCTCGGCAAGGGCTGGAGCAAGAGCGTTTTCCGAAACCGATGTTCGAAACCTTGACCCCGGCTTTGCGTTCCAGGCCACGGCACGCATTTGTTCAACGGCCTCGGCAAGAGCTGGAGCAAGAGCGTTTTCCGAAACCGATGTTCGAAACCTTGACCCCGGCTTTGCGTTCCAGACCACGGCACGCACTTGTTCAACGGCCTCGGCAAGAGCTGGAGCAAGAGCGTTTTCCGAAACCGATGTTCGAAACCTTGACCCCGGCTTTGCGTTCCAGACCACGGCACGCACTTGTTCAACGGCCTCGGCAAGAGCTGGAGCAAGAGCGTTTTTCGAAACCGATGTTCGAAACCTTGACCTCGGCTTTGCGTTTCAGGCCACGGCACGCATTTGTTCAACGGCCTCGGCAAGAGCTGGAGCAAGAGCGACGCCGCGCGGTTCGTGCATCGACTCGTCACCGACGACTTCCTGCGCGAGTCGTTGTTCGTCACGCCGCACCACATGACGGTCGCGTACATCAAGTCGGGCCCGAAGGCGCGGCCTTTCCTCGCGTCCAACACGCAGAAGGTGGGTGTGGAAAATGCCTCGGAAAAACTACAGCTTGCCGGGGCCTTACCCTAAGTGGCCAATTTGGGCCTGGATCTTCAAAGCAGGGCTAGCGGAAAAACAGGGGTGTATTTATAATCATCGGCATCACCATGGCTACTATCCCTGAAATCTGCAAATGCTCATCTGTGTTAGGCTGTCCATCATTTTACCCCAAGGGTCAAGTGTCAACTCAGCTTTGTGGATCTGGGCCTTGGTGGGGTTACCGTGGTGCTAATTTACCTGGTTGGCAAAGTTCTTTAACTTGACAACTTTGTTCAATTAATTTTACCCGGATACCTACCTGTATTGGTTTACTCAACTGTCACTATCACTTACAAATCATGATACCTACATGTTTCCGAACATGAAGGCAGCGCCGTCTTTCAATCCCATGCACAACTCTCATGTCACTGGTGTAGTGCTGGAAATTATGGTGGGTAATGCGGGATTGTTCGTCAACCGGCGTGAGGGGGTGGGGTTGCTTTATCCAAATTTTGTCGATAATCGGCACTTACCTTGAATCCTATTTTATTTTAGTTATAGCAGTACATTTCTACATTTCTCGGGATTCCTTACAAGCATCCATTTTTACCTAAAGTTTGCACATAGGTTGTTAAAAGTTGAAACCATGAATAGAATTAAAAGCTCACAAAAGTTATCTGCAAAGCAGCAAGAAAGTAACGTACCAAAGCGTATTCATTTGAAATAAAGGTGAGTAGTATACAGTATACTTACTTCGTTCCTCGTAAAGAAGGAGAGTGGATTACATCTTCCTCGAGGACCTACTGATGCTAGACACGTAGCGTTTCAAAACTGCCCATAGAGCCTTTCGGCCCTTTCAAGACATGGCTTGTGAGTTTTGAAATTCTTAGCTTGTGTCTAGCAGCAGTGGGTTCTCGAGGAAGATGCAAATCCACTCTCCTTCTGAACGTGAAACAGAGTACAGGTAGACTGCCTGGACAGCGGTAACAGAGTGCCGTTCCCGTGCCGTTGCCGCAGATCATGTTCCCGGTGACCACCGGCAAGAGCAACACGGAGTCGCCGAGTCGCGCGGTGGCGGTGGACTCGCGGTTCGCCGAGCTCAGCGGCCGCTGTCTGGGCGAACTCAAGGAGATGTGCTCGACGCTGGCCATGTCGCTCAACGTCACGCTGGCGTCCGTCATGAACCCGCAGGTGAGGCGGCCGCGCGCGGTTGTCGGCGTTGGGTTCAGGACCCTTGTTCTGTACCTTGCTTCGGGTGAGACGACGTGAAATGAGAGGGACACCTCCAAGGTCGTCTATGTTATCATTATCAGTTATCATATATAGGTATTATAAAGTAAACGAAGGCAAACGATCGTCGCATTTCATGTAGGCACCACTATCAGTCACCTAAGAAACGTTACAGAATAAGAGTCCTGAGGCTTATCTAGCGCGGTCACTTGTAGCAATGGCAATAACATTGTGCTGATTAGTGATTATTACCCCCTGAGCTCCGAGCAGCAGCTTTTGTTTTTGTGCTAATGCAGACTACCACTACCACAGATGGAAGGGTTATCCAAATATTCTACCTAACCTAGTTATGGCCACGGCAAAAAATTATGCTAGCACTTTCGCCGGCAGGCACTGGGGTGCGAGGGCAACCTGTTTTAATATCAAATAGGAAATCTGTACCTGCCTGGACCTGAAATTTGTAATTGTTGCTTTTAACATATTATAACCTGCAACTTTGTACATTTACTTTTTAACTTCTAATTCTAATTCTATATTATCAACCGGTACATGTAGGATCTAAAGTCTAAACTACTAATAAATAAAATAAAATCATCTACCAGGCCAAGCCACAAGGTTAGTTATAAATTATAATTTATAAATTATAATCAAGGGACCCAATGTTCCACAGGTTGTTAGGTACAGTTCCTTGATTAATGGAAGTGATTTGTAACAACGAACAGTGGCTCCATCATGCCGTGCCTACCGGCGAAACAAGTTTAGTTTGTGGGTGAGGGGAACACCACAAATCTTGCAGGGGGGGGGGGGGAGACTTTTGCAAAGCTACTGATAGCGTAGGAGTGGACAATCTGGGTGGCCCTTCCACCTGTGATGCGAATGTCGTTCCCCGTTTGCGCAGGCGCTGCTGTTGATGTCCGAGCAGCTGCCGACGACGCCCGAAGCGATGCTGCAGATTGCGCACGTCACGCGTGCCAACTTCGAGAAGTACGGCGCGCCGCTGCTGGCCATCTGCAAGCAGTACGCTGCCGAGAAGGACGGTATGTCGGGCGGGTCTTCTAAAATGACTGTATGTCCTCGGAGTTTGGGAGTGATTTTTGTGGGTTGCGGGCTTGGAAAAGTTTATTCGAGGGACGTTCAAAACGACATTCCACATGGGCTTTCACAAGATTAAAAAATTAATAATTTCCTTATTGAAATCATCAAAATCAGTGATAAGATAGCAAAGGACATGCATTTGTATTTTCACAATATTAGTATATAGTACCTAGGTATCAAAATTTTTGCAATTGCCAATTATCAATAATGAAATTTCATTATTATTAAATAAATTAAATTAGCAAAATTAAATCAAATAGCCAAGGACGTGTGTTTATATCTTCACAATTTTGTGGCCATAAATTAGTCAGGTGAGCGTAATATTAATTCACTACACAACTCGCATGCAGCTCTTGATCCTGAAGAATTACTAAGGAGATAGCATCCTGTTCATTCTACATGCTCAATTGCCAATTAATTGGTGAAGCCAGGCAACCTTAGAGCCCGTAAAATAAATTATTGCATCCGTTTAATTAACGTTAGGTACTTTTGGTTTTTTATTTATTTATTTTATTTGTTATTTATTTATTTATTACAGCGCACAGCTTAGTACATTGGTAAGGTTTATATAGTTTATAATTTAATGCTAATTTTACAAATTGACAATTCACATTTACGACGTGGTATGAAACTTTAAGGGGCTATTAATGAACTCAAGTAGCAATAGCATCGCTCTGGCTACGAAAGCCACGCTGTATTTTAAATCTGGGGGCCGCCACACAAGCCCGAAGACCACACGCGAGCGGGTTCTTAATTTCTCTCGCTGTGTCCCGCAGTGCTGGTTATGTTCGACAAGGGCAAGGAGCCCATCGACGAGAGCTCCGACGACGAGACCGAGTCCCCGCGCTCGAGGAGCGCCCCGCGCGGCCGCAAGCGCGCGGCGGGCAGTCGCGCCACCGGCCGCTGGAAGGTGGCCAAGACGGGCGGAGGCATCGGAGCCCGCGCAAGGTGCGTTTCGGGGCGCAGGCGGCGGAACGAGATGCGGTGGTTTTCTTGCGCGGGGTCGGGGAAGGCATGCCGGTGACTGAGTTGTCTGTTGTTGGTTTTGGAAGCGGAGTTTGGCGCTTGCTTTGTCAGTGGCATGATGATGTTAACATTGACTTTGAACCAATCAAGCTGGGTTTACAGCTAGCAAAGACTGTAGACATTGGCTCTGGACCAATTAAAATGAGTTTTCAGCTAGCAATGTCAGTGATGTTGTCTCTGGACCAATTAATTATCATTTTCTCTGCCATGGTTTTTTTAGAGTCTGATTGGTATAGAACCAATGTTTATCACATCTTGTCACTGACAATGCAAGCTGTAAACCCTGCCTTAAGGAAGCAAGTCTAGACAAATGTTCCATATGGAACGTTTTTTACCCAATCTCCCCCCTCTCTCTCTCCCTGATCTCCCTGCAACAGATTCACGGCCAAATTGGCTTGCCCTTTGCAGTCTCTTTCAAGCATTCCAACCCCCCAATGTTTCTGGAAATCTTGGCTGTTGACTGGAGTGTGCCTGTGTATTATTGTGTATGATAATTTTAATTTGACAAATGATTGCGGTTGTGTTTTAGCAATTTACTTGATGCCGAGACGCTGCAGTATTGCACCTTTTGGAAAGAAGGAACAACAACGTCACGGTTGAATTTGTTCGCAGCAAGCCGCGCTACGTCCGTGGCCGCGGAGCCAAACGCAGTGCCGCGCCCGAGCCACCGGCGCAGTCGAGGGGCTATGGCGGCGGCGCGATGTCGCTCGCAAACGCACGATCGTCGTTCATGCCCAATCCGCGGACAACGCTCCTGTAGGCTCGGTCGTACGGTCGTGCCCAATGTGGATGGGTTGGTTTGCGTTAAAGGACTCTCAATCTGCGATAGTTTAAGTGTGTGAATGTTGCGTTAAAGTGATCAGAAGGTAAGTAGGCATCATTCACAACCATTATTTCATATCCCTGTTTAAAACATTCGACAGCTGGTTGTTAAAAAGGGGCAAGATGGATTTTTTACTATGAAATGTAGGATGTTTAATTTTAATCTGTTAGCATTAGAACTTAGTTCCCCTGTCTGTAGAAATAATTCTTGTACCAGACCTCCAATAATCGAGGATAAATGAGGGAAAGTCCTGATTTCCGTGCCACTTGGCTTGAGCTCTCTTAAATAATTTTATGTAGACCGACAATTGTAGATCAATCTGCTTTAAAGCATAATTATAGGTTGTTGATATTTATGTCTGGAAGAAAGTGCCTTATATTGCAGTCAATATTTGCTGTTCAAAGCAATGTTGCTCCCCTGCTCATTGTGAATCTCATTTGTGTCTATGTTTTTTATTCTGATATTTAAGTAACACTATTAAATAGTAATTATAATAATTTTGATAAAGATTTCTCAGTTATTTTCACTTTCAATAAATTATCGTGAAGCCAAAACAGATTTAACTTAATACACCATCATTGGCATTACAACACGACCATGTCGTGGTTTATTTATCCCCAAGCTGGCTGTCTTGGCTCAATATCAGCTGATCGAAGGTTGCGTCAAGAGCCTCCGAATTGTTCCGGTATGTTCTGGTAAATTGCACGTAATGCATTATTACGATCTGTGAACGTTTTTCATTTTGTAATGAACTTGTAATCACATTGTTGATAACTATTCACATGAGTGATTCAGAATATGTGTGTAGTTGCTGTTTATAGGTCGTAAAACACCGGGAAAATCAAGGAATCAGGGGGCAGAGGCTACTGATGAGCCTATTTATATAATTAGTATCTTTGCTATTGATAGAAGTAAATGTCAGTCTGTGTTAAGTGGGCCGTTTAACATTGACAGAGAGCAAGGAGAGCAAATGTTCAAAAAGCTAGTGCTGTGTAATTTGTTCTCAAAATTGTGTCTATTTGATTGAGAGGGCAGAGATTTTCCAGATAATGTCATTAATATTGACAAAAAATGGCTTTTTTGTTTAAAATTGTCGAATAATTTTCTGTTTGTTACCAATGTACAGTGCATTGAAATACATAAGAGGTGACAAAGCTATCTTGAAATGGTGGATAATCAAAGAAATGTTGCCTGCATAATGTGTGCTTGTACAAATTGTGTAGGATAATTTACGTTGTACAAGGAGACTTAAGAAATTCAAGGTTTCACATGGTTTACACACTGATGTTCAAAGCGTCAGTGAATGATGTTGATGATATTGAATGGTATTACAGTGAATGACGCTCAATTTAGCGCATGACTAAAAAATAAGGAAAACGCCTCTCGAGCATCCAGAAGATACCTGGCTTAACGTCCTCTCTGAAAGACTTTCAGCTGGAGTGGCTGGATTCCTCCACTAATCCATGCTTTTGCAAGGGCAATGATAACCAAGGAAAACAAAGCTGTGGCACTAAGATTGGGTTGTACCAACTGAGAGTTAAGGTTTAACTGCTAGTTACATTTAATTATTAGTTAGCTCTAAAGGGCTTTGCATGAGTTGCAAACTAATAGTTAAATTTGAACTAATAGTTAAGCTCAACTATATCAGTTAGTACAACCCAATCTAACACCAATCCCTCCGACTTCTCTCCCGGGCAGGACCGGCCACGTGCCATATGTTCAAAGTGTTTGACAATTGTTGTCGGGACGGCAGTGAATCTGTCGATTTTAGGAAGGGAGTTATTTCTGACATCAAAAAGATATACCTACCAGTTGACCAATCATTTTGTAGGAATTGAGTTGTAACCAGTTGTCCTGCTAACGTACGACCGCAGATCCAGAATCACATCACATGTGTGAGCATGTAACTCCCTAAGGAGAAGTATTGCCTTTCATTTCCTGCATAAATGATGTCATCTCGAACTGCAGTCATCCCTTTCTTCCGAATCGGTCCAGCCGCTTGTCCGAATGGGTGCGATAAAACGAAGTTAACTTGTTTGTTCCTCTTTTTTTTTGCTTTCTGCGCTTTTTCAACTGCTAGAGACTACATTCGATTGACTGATTTTATTGACTTTGTAAAATGTGTTTTTGTACAGCATACAACTTTCCGTGCTTGTCCTGCAATTTGTATCCAATAGGCCGCGGCGGAAATCTCTCCGTTATAACTTCGCCTCATCCGCCTAGCCTTGACGCTGGCATCGAAACGGAGGATGCAACAGAAAATGAGTGCTTGTAGCCGTTCCTCAAGCCGCCGTTAAAATCCTTTCCTTGCGTGCAAATTTTACCTAGGAGGTGTGATTGGTGTGTTCCCATTACCATTTATGATGAGCACATGTACAGCTGCTTGGAATAAAGTTTAAAAACCTGTTTATATTCTTTGTAATGTAATATTTCCTGAAATCCCTTGGTTATACTGCTATCTTCGTGTTTGGGAGTGGTCTCTGCGTGTTCTGGCTCCGCGGTAATTAGAGGCACAATAACCAACTCTGGTATACTCTCATGGGTTCGGATCCAAAAAGCATAGTTGTGGTGATAAACTGACCCCTGTTTTTGCACTAACTCTGCTTTGTGGATCCAGGCCCTGGTAGATGGGGCGTTTTGGAAATCTCTGAGCACATGGGCTGTGACGTCAGAGGACGTCTTGCCATCTGCTCGCCTCGTGCTCCGGGATAACAGACCTTCTCGCGCATTATACTCGCCTGATACAAGTGGTGAATTTGCTCTTCGAAATCGAAGCCCAGGGGCGTTTTAGAGGTGCTCGCTTCGTGCCCCGGGACAACACAAAGACCTCCTGGCGCATTATACTCGCCTGATACAAGTGGTGAATTTGCTCTTCGAAATCGAAGCCCTGGGGCGTTTTGGAGGTGCTCGCTTCGTGCCCCGGGACAACACAAAGACCTCCTGGCGCATTATACTCGCCTGATACAAGTGGTGAATTTGCTCTTCGAAATCGAAGCCCTGGGGCGTTTTAGAGGTGCTCGCTTCGTGCCCCGGGACAACACAAAGACCTCGCGCATTATACTCGCCTGATACAAGTGGCGAAATTGCTCTTCGAAATCGAAGCCCTGGGGCGTTTTGGAGGTGCTCGCTTCGTGCCCCGGGACAACACAAAGACCTCGCGCATTATACTCGCCTGATGCAAGTGGTGAATTTGCTCTTTGAAATCGAAGCCCTGGGGCGTTTTAGAGGTGCTCGCTTCGTGCCCCGGGACAACAAAAAGACCTCGCGCATTATACTCGCCTGATACAAGTGGTGAATTTGCTCTTCGAAATCGAAGCCCTGGGGCGTTTTGGAGGTGCTCGCTTCGTGCCCCGGGACAACACAAAGACCTCCTCGCGCATTATACTCGCCTGATACAAGTGGCGAAATTGCTCTTCGAAATCGAAGCCCTGGGGCGTTTTAGAGGTGCTCGCTTCGTGCCCCGGGACAACAAAAAGACCTCGCGCATTATACTCGCCTGATACAAGTGGTGAATTTGC